>CM024754.1:120943123-121543123 GCA_014218235.1 Colocasia esculenta
AAAATGCCCTCTACCACGGCCGGCCGTGCTCGTAGAGAAGAAAGGACCCACATCCCCGGCGCAACCTCCCATGCTCCAGAGAGGTAACATCTGCGATCACCCATTCCACCTGCACCCCTCGTCGTACATCTCTCCATTCGGCACCCTCGCGTGCCTGGCAATCACGATCACACCCCACCCCCGTCACCATCATCATATCCCCCTCTTTGTGGCCCACTCGTTCTTCGGTAACCCTAAAAAAAGAGGGAACGGAAAACGGTATCCACAGGTAACACCTCCATTGGTGGCGATGCCAATCCTTTGCAACGGTGACGACGAGCAACATCACCTTGCTATGGTGATAATGCACACATATATCTGCAAGCTTCACCCTAGAACAATGTCGCAAGTGGTATGCCATATTCTTGCACATGAATTGTTTGATGTTATGGCAATATGAACTTTGCTTTGTGACTTTTTTTTTACAGACTTCCAATGTCGATAGTGCATATAGTGGAGGTTCCTTTCACACCCAACCACTAGAATGCCAATGCAAAAAAGGTTTGTGCCGAGCTGTCACCTCCCAACATGAAGGATCAAGAGGAAGACATTTCTATCGATGTCCTAATACTAATACTCCACATGAGGTGCGGTTTCTTTGAGTTGGTTGATAATGCTGGCACACTACTGTGGATTTGAAATACCAAATGATAGCAATGAAAGAAGATGTGGCGAAGAACTTGGATGACTTGAAGCATCAAGTGCGGCGGTTGAAAAAATGTTGCTTATTGTAATCATTTTGCTATGTTTTTGCTATGGAAATGATGGAGTTTGCAATTTGATTACTATAATGCCTATGTTTATGATCATTTCATTTGGATGATTTGTACTTAATGGTAATCAAAGTAATCTTCTATCATTTACTTCTAACATTTGTACTCTTATGTTTAATCTACTTATCATTTGAGAACGCATATTCATCAAATGAATTAGATGTTAAGAGATGATAAGCACAAAACAATAGTGTCACCAATCTGCCAAGCAACCAGATAGCCTCAACAATATATGCACCATAACACATGTCATACAACCAAGAAAATGATAAGATTTTCTAGACTTAAGATAGCCTGAAGATAACAGATTGTATACTACATAACTCTTGATCATATAGCCAAGAACAAAATGATAAGAAAAGATGTGTCCCTCTATAACACAAGCCATACAACCAAGAACCAAAATGACAAGATCTGTCCCTAACACATGTCCATAACACATGTCATACTACATAACACATATCCATAACACTTGTCTATAACACAAGCCATACAACCAAAAATATACATCTTAAAGATTTTGTTGGTGCCGAGGGCGATGGAAATGGGTTGGTGCCAATATTGATATTGAACATTGATTGTGAATCATTTTGAATGGTATAATGTCCCTCCATGTGTATAATAGTCTACACAAGGACATCCGCAGCAATCGATGTAGGTTGTCTCCCATCACCCCTTCCTCGGACAATAAATCCACCTCTGCTTATGGATACACCTAAGGCCCTTCCCCTTAGAGGTCTCCCACGTCCTCTCCCACAGCTTCCAAGTACATTACTTGCAACAAAACTAAGACAACAATTAGTGTACTTTGAATATATTACACATTAAATAGATTATACACTTGAAGATGACCACTCCCCTTGTGCAGCACTTCCTCTATCACCTCCTCTACCATGGGTTACTTCCATAAACCTTGGTGGTCTTCTTGGCATTTGCCTACAAATCTCTGTCAATCAATTATTTGGTTTACTTGTACTAAATAAGGCATTTCATTGTGCCTGTAAGTTGAAGAGCTTGACTCAAGTTGTCCAACCAACAAAACTCATGTTGTTGAAGGGCCTAAGAGTGGATTCTTGCAAGTGTGATGTCCATATTCTAGACATCGGGTGCACTTGTGGTATCTTCTCCCTTTCTTTTCTTCTAGATTACTTATCCTTTTTGTTGCCAAGCTAGCAAGCCCAGAGGGGGGGTGAATGTGATTCTTTAAAATTTGATTATCTAAAACCTGTAATCAAAAACGTTCAACACAATGCACTACGTTCGATTGTTAGTGTTAGTAATAAATAAAGTAGAACACCAATAAGCATTCACACAACACGAGGATTATCCTGGTTCGGACCTCCATTCCAAGGAGTCCTACCTCCAGTCCCTGAGCACACCTCAGAATTCACTACTCAAGGGTCAGTCCCTCTTATGGACACTTACACATTCAGTCCGCAGCTGGCCTTCTCTTCACAACCTGAAGAGGTACAACCACACCCTGATTCACAGGTCTTCCTTCTACACGAAGGGAATACAGCCACCTGTTACCAACATGTCTTCTCTTCACACAAGAAGAGGAACTTCTCAACAAAGATGAGTAAAAGAAAGGATGCCCCTAGATCAAGCTAATGGAACGATGCTCAATCTAAATCGAAGACTGAGAGAAAAAAGATCTACAATGAAGAATTCTCTCAGTACACTGCATCTCTCTCAAAGCTAAGCACTAAAATGCAGAGAGCTAAGAGCTAAAGCTAAAGCTAAAGGAATGGAGTGAAGCTTGGCTCTTCTGGATGCTCGCAGATCGTGAAGATTAAGCTTGTAAAAGTTGTTATCCTGGAGTCATCAGTCTTTAATATATATATCTACTTTTGAAAATTAGTCGTTGAAGTATCTGTTGTCTCTTAGTTGGATCCACGTTAGACTGCATGGCTTTCCTTTGCAATCAACGGTTCTTGCGTTCCATGCACGTAAGAAGAAAATCCTTCTTGATATCCTCCAGCTTCTACTTTATCCAACGTTGTATATAGTCGTACTATCAGAGACCTGCCACATATTAAATGCTAAAACATAGACAGCTAAGCTGTCTCTTGTTGTCAGTCAACGTTAGAGTGAGAATACATCAAAAAGAAACTCATTTGTCTTTCCAAAAAGATATTACATGCAGAAGCATAAGAATAGAAGATATCTGAACATGCATCGTGTAGAGAAATGTACGGTTATATTTAATGCATGGATGAAAGACAAATATGCGGGATGACTTTGACTTGTCAAGATATTTGAATATCAAGTCGTTTATTTCATGAAATCGTTGTATAGTGAATCGTTTTGAGAACGAATCATTACAAGCAATCGTTATAACCAATCGTTATAAGCAAATCGTTTAAGCGAATCGTTATAAGCGAATCGTTATAACCAAATCGTTATAAGCAAATCGTTGTGAACGAATCATTACAAGCAAATCGTTATAAGTGAATCATTATAACCAATCGTTGTGAACAAATCATTACAAATAAATCGTTATAAGCAAATCGTTGTCTCACTTATCGAGTCGATGAGTGATCAAATCGTTGTTCTGCTTATCGAATCGTTACACAGACCAAGTCGTTGTTGTGACTTATCGAATCGTTACACCAAGCAATCATTGTGTACTTATCGCGTCGTTATAATGACCAAGTCATTGTTGTAACTTGTCAAATCGATGTAAATACCAAATCGATGTGGAACTTATCGAATTGTTATGACGACAAATCGTTGTGAGACCAAGTCGTTGTTCTCACTTACCAAATCGATGTGAAACCGAATCATTGTGAGAGCAAATCATTGTTCTCACTTATAAAATCGATGTGAAACAAAATCGTTGTGGGATCGAAATCGATGCAATTTCTTAGCAAATCATTCTGATATCAAATCGATGCGATCACTTAGCGAATCATTCTGAGATCAAACGATGCGATGCTTAGCGAATCGTTCTGAGATCGAAATCGATGCGATCATTAGCGAATCATTCTGAGATGGAAGTCGATGCGATCACTTAGCGAATCGTTATGAGATCGAAATCGATGCGATCACTTAGCGAATCGTTCTGAGATCGAAGTCAATGCGATCACTTAGCGAATCGTTCTGAGATTGAAGTTGATGCGATCACTTAGCGAATCGTTCTGGGATCAAAATCGATGTGATGCTTATGAAATCGTTGTGAGTTCGAAATCGGTATGTCACTTACCAAATCCTTATGAATATGAAAGCGATAGAGGTAAGGAAATCGTTATGACTATTGAAATCGATGCAACACTTATGAAATCGTTGTAACTTATGGAAAGTCGATATGTACTTGGATAATTTCATGCTCTGAACTTGAAATGCTACAGTATAGTTAACACTTACATATTCCTTGATTTCGCCTGACTTGTCCTATATCTTAACTTCATAGAACTTGTTAGACCTATTGTTAGGATATTGTTAATCACCAAATTAAATAAAATTATATGGGGATAGACTGATCATCAATCTCTCCATTTTTTGTGATGACAAATATAATAATAAGACATGACATGTATTGAACAGAAATAAACTTGCAAAATAAATATTGATATATATTTCAGAATGTTTTAATTTCTCCCCCTTTCTGTCATTAGCAAAAAGACACAAGAGAAAGAGAAATGGAGGTAGAAAGAGATAGATTGCATTTGATTTCATTCTTTGGAGGTATGGAAGGTAATGAACGGAGACAGAAGGGAGGCATGGCGAGTAATGATGGGCCAAGCCTTGCGTTCCTGCTCTTCAAAATGATTTGAAAACTCCAGGAACCACGGAGTAGGAGGTCCCATGACAGGAGCCATCCTCTGAGGTGTAGTTTCCTTTCAGTTTCCAGAAGACCAGCATACTCATCACGACCAAGAGACATCTTGAAAAAGGTGGTGGTGCCAAAACTGGCATGCTGCGAAATTGGTCAATGGTGATAGGGTAAAAAATCTGCTGCGCTGCAAGTCCCTTCCTCATAGCTTCATATACCTTGTATCTTCCATCCAAGACTCATAAGATCCTGAACCAAATGAATGGAATTTAGGTCTAGAAATGTTGTAGCTGTTAGAGGAGACTGATGAGAACTGGCTTGAGGGGCATTGAGGGCAACTAGCTACTGAGCAGTAAGGGGGTAGCAGCTTTCCCACTCAGAAGGGGATAACCTCTCGCATTCAAACAAAATGGGGCAAGGATATCAGACTTGATGTGGCCCCTATAATATTCTCTGAAGACAAACCGGTGGAATGGCAAGACTTGCCTAACTAAACTGAGACTCTGGCCATGACCCTTGCAAATCTTTCAAAGATTAAGGTGCCCACAGAGGATTCCATGACAAGGGAGTGGGTGGGAGGTAGAAACACCACATCAGGAATCTCTAAGGTAGCGAAATCAACTACAATAGAGTGGGTGTGAGCAACAGCTGAATGTAGAAGAGAATGGCCTTCTTGAACTGACCAAGTTGAACTTCAGGTTTATTGTTGAGATAGTAGTAGTCATTGTACATCTGTAGTGGCGGATAAGCTTGATCTCCTTTTGAATGAAGGAGCAAAGGTATTCCTGTGGTGAATTAGGAACCACTCTAAGAGGGTGAGAGGGTGATCCCTGGGAGGATATCGAGCAGCACACGTAGAGAGAAACTGCCTGTAGAGGGACTGATGGCCCCTAGCCCACTGTTCTTTAGTCTTGGCTTCAGTCATGGAAAATTTTTGACTGTTCAGCCTTGGAGAGAGAGAGAGGGAGAACAAGGTGAAGTGGTCAGTAGGATTAAGGTGAGGAAGGTTGAAAATGTGTGATAAAACACATTTCATAAGGTATTCTTCATAAAGAGACTTCCTTCGACTTTCAATAAAGGAAAACCAGAGAGGTGGAAAGCGAGGCTCAGAAGAACTGGAGGTGGAGGAAGAAGTTTTTCTCTTTTTGGGTACAGGGCGGGAAGAACCTGTCCCATGAACATGAGTGCCAAGGGATAGGACTGATCGAAGAATTGCTTCTTCGAACTCATCCTTGATGTCCTGAACGGTGACAGGGCAATTTGTGCACCTTCAAGAATGATGGTGACACAAGAGAGAGATGGGATGGAAGGCAGGAGTTTTGCATTAGAAGATATGGTAGAGATGGTTCTGCAAATGAGGGACCTGAAGAGGAAGCTCCAGCTGAGGAGGAGCTGGAGGTGCCTCAGAAGAGGAGGAAGAATGAAGGTGGAGGAAGCAGGTGATGAGGATGATTGAGAGGGAAAAGGGGTAGGTGAGGAAATGTTTCTAGGATAGGTTGTTTGAAGGTAGTAGGAGCTGGTGGCGTTGGAGGATGATGGTGGAGAAGGGGTGCTGGAGTGGGAAGAGGAGATCAGCTAGGGGGCTCAGGAGCTACTGGCTCTTCTTCTACTCTGGACTGTGCAGCTTCGAAATCCATTGGCCCGGGTGGCCCTGACACATCCTCTGCTGGCCCTGATGGCCCAGACAGCTCTACATTTTCTGACCTTGAGGCTGCTACTTCTTCAACAATATTTGGCCCTGAATCTTCCACAATCTTTGTAGATTCTGCTTCAACTACCCGTGGCCCTGATGGCCCGGCAATGGCTGCCTCTTTTTCAACAGGAGGCTCAGACTGCTGTGGGGAATGTTGAGCTTTCACAAGAGTTAATAACTCTAATATGGATGCCATCGTACTTCCAAATTCATTCTTCATCCATCTTAGCACATTCTTGTATATCCTTATTCTTCTTTTACACCTTGGAGCTCAGTGGCCAAGGCTCCAACTTGATTGGCTCCAGAACTTTGGCTCACGAAAATGGAAGAAATGGTATGTTGGACTGAGCATAGGATCTCTCCATGAGCATCTAATCTGTCTATAACAGCTTCAAATTTACCCTTAGCTTCTTTTTCCTTGAGCTGTGATGTCCCTACTGGTAAGGATAGGAACTTCAGGGACCACATTTTTGCCTTTCTCAATTGGTCTGGAATCTGGCTCAATAAATCCTGATCTTCAGATTTGAGGAACTGGCAGTGAGGCCTTCTTGAAATGAGTCCACCTGGGGGTTGGTGGTTGTGCCTTCCCCCTGAGTTGGTGCTGCCTGCTCGACTACATGCTCCCCCTCAATAGGAGCAACTTGCATAACAGTTTCTTCATTATGGCCTGATGCCACGACCTTTGGAACATCATCTTCAGCAACTATTTCTTGCTCCCCTTGACTGGGAGCCTCTTCCAACTGAGCATTCTCACTGTGGCCTGCTGCCACATCTTCACACACAATCTCTGGCTCATGCCCCCCTTGGGTGCCAGTTATGGATCCAGCACATTCTTGAGAATTGAAGCCACAACTGAGGTGGGGTTTACAATTTCTTCACTGGATCCCCACGGCTCAATGTTCTCTACAGGAATATCCTCAATCCTTCTTGAGCTGCCCACTGGTGCCACAAAGTGGTCCTCTACTTCATTTTCCTGAAGATCTGCTACTTGTTCTTCGAGCATAGATGAAATCTCTGCCCTGACTTCCTCTTGCACGGCTGGAGCTGCTGCAAAGTGCTCTTCTTGAACTGCTGACATCTCTTCTCTTATAACTTCATGCTGAACTGTTGGTTCTACTGCTACTACCTCCGCCTCTGCTGAGCTGCCTCTTCTTGAATCACTGAAACTCTAGGGGCTTCAACTATTACAACCATTTCTGCTTCTACAATTTGAGCTTCTTGGGCTTCACCAATGATGGATTCACCCTCAGCTACTAAGGTTTTGGTCCATACCCAACTACCAATGAAAATCCACTCTTCTTCAAATTTCTGCTTCGAATGGCTTGGCCCATTTTCTCAGAAACTGCTCCAACCACACTGATCCCATATTGCTGGAAAATTGTGGTTAGCAAATGGGCATATGGTAGAGACACATTTAGCTTGCTCTTCTTATCCCAAATCTGAGCGGATGCAAACTTCATCCTTTTCAGAATCACCTCTGCCATGTTTATACTCTGGTTCTGGATAGCCCAGAACATCATCGATCGAGTCCGCCTTGGTGCATGCAGAGAAGGTGGCACTCCTTGGGACCAATATCTGACAAACTATGAAATGCAAAATACGATTGAAGCAATCAACTGATTATATCTATCTCCCGTCTTTAAGCTTGAACTCGGACCAACAATCCCTAAACCTTTTGCCTGAACATCGACGTGTGTACTCCACTGTGATCGGAGGTAGACACACAAACAATGATCCAACAGATCATAAGTGATCCTAATCTGGGTTCCCTTGACCATGGAAGTCAAGGTCTTCCCTCAGTCTTCAAGCAAACATAAAATGTCTTGACAAGGTCTGGATAACTCACCTCTGATAGAGTAGCTATCTTCGTCCATTTCATTCTTTCCATTGCTGCCACGATGCTGTGCATCCCGTTCTTTTCAAAATCAGCCACATCCACTGCCTTGTGCCCTCATAGCTTGGTCTTCACAGTTGCAAACCTTTCCTGTTGCTCGGCGGTGAGGAACACAGCTCCATAGCCCCCGACGGTGCTGGAAGTTCCAGAAACAGCCATGGTTTTGAGAGGGAAAAGGTTCTAGATGGTTGGAAGGATGATTGGAGCAGAAGCCCTCAAGAAATTTCTCGCGGGAAGAGATGGAAGATTTGAAATGGCAAGGAGTCGATGCCGGAGTCGATAGGGTTATCGTCTCACGCCAGTCGAAAGAGATGAAGTATAGGAGATGAATCGTTACAACACAAACTTCGGGATATATATAGAGTAAAGATAAAGTGACTTCTGAGATGCTGACGCCATAAAGGCAGAAAATGACAAACAGAAATGATTTCGAGACGAATAAATACTTTAAAATAAACAACCCATCGCAGATAAGTATGAAGCAAATAATTTTTTTTAAAGAAATTTTGCTTAATTTTAGAGGAGAGAATTATTGATATTCTGAAATAATCAGTATTTCAGTTATATGCAGATAAATCATTCACAATTTGCACATGCCTAGTTCCCTTCTAAGATCTGTGAACCTCTCTTCTGGTAGGGCCTTTGTGAAGATGTCTGCTAACTGATTTTTGTGTATCAATAAAAGAAATGTCTATATTACCATTAGCTACATGATCACAATAAAATGATACCTAACCTCTATATGCTTGTCCTTGAGTGCTGAACTGGATTCTTGGTTAGATTTATAGCACTGGTGTTGTCGCACAGCAAGGGAATTGTCTTGATTTGAAATCCATAATCCTCAAGTTGCTGTTTAATCCATAAGAGTTGTGTACAACAGCTTCCAAAGCCACGTACTCAGCTTTAGCTGTTGACAGTGCTACTGAATTTTGTTTCTTTGAGGACCACGAAATTAGACACCCTTCAAGAAATTGACAATAACCACTGGTGCTTTTTCTATCTATCTTGCATCCAGCATAGTCAACATCAGAATATCCTACTAAATTAGTTTCACATGAATTTAGATACCATAATCCTAGATCATGAGTTTTGGCTAAGTATCTAAAAATCTGTTTGACAATAATTAAATGAGACTCTCTAGGATCTACCAGATACCTAGCACACATGCATACATTAAACAATATATCAGGTCTACTGCTGTTAAATAAAGTAATGAACCTATCATACCTCTATAAAGCTTCTGATCTACTTTCTTACCATCTTTATCACTGTCTAGCCTTGTTGATGTGCTCATTGGTGTTGACAGTGGTTTGACATTTTCAAATCCAAACTTCTTTAGTAGTTCTTTGGTATATTTAGCTTGACGATATGTGATCCTTCTTTTCCTTGCTTGATTTGCAGTCCGAGGAAGTAATTGAGCTCCCTCATCATGCTCATTTCAAATTCTCCCTGCATAAACTTTTCAAAATACTTGCAAAGAGATTCATCAGTAGAACCAAAGATTATATCATCAACATATATTTGCACAATTAGTATATTTTGACTTTAGACTTAATAAATAAAGTACTGTCTACTTACCTCTAATGAAACCATGTTCTAACAAAATGCACTGAGCCTTTCATACCAGGCTCTGGTGCTTGCTTTAATCCATACAAAGCTTTACTAATTTAAATACATGATTCGAAAAAAACCATATCATTAAAACTAGAGGTTGTTCTACATAAACTTCCTCCTTTATGAACCATTTATAAAAGTAGATTTTACATCCATTTGAAAGAGTTTTACATTTAAAGCAAAAGCATATGCAAGTAAAATAAATCCTAATTGCCTCAAGTCTAGCCACTGGTGCATAGGTTTTATCGAAATCTATGCCTTCCTCTTGGGAATAGCCTTGAGCTACCAGTATGGCCTTATTTCTTAAGATCACACCAGCTTCATCCAATTTGTTCCTGAACACCCATTTGGTGCCAGTCACAAGATGATCTGATGGTCTCGAAACAAGTGACCATACTTGGTTTCTCTTGAACTGGTTAAGTTCATCTTGCATGGCTAATATCCAAGATTCATCAGATAGTGCTTCATTGACTGTCTTAGCTCTATTTGTGATACAAAGGCTAAATAATCACAAGGATTACATTACCTCTTGTTCTTACCCCAATAATGGATCTCCAATATGTTGTCCAGAGGATGATCCCTTTTGTACCTCCATTCCTTTGGAAGATTGCTATGTGATGTGTCTTTTGTTGTAGATCTTCCAAGGGTGGATCTTCCTTGTCCTCAATGGATGTTTCTTTAGCTTCTTGGACAATTCATCTGTATCATCATCATCACTATCGACTTCCTTTCTCAAGAAAGGTTAGTTTCATAAAAAATAACATGCACTGATTGTTCAATTAATAAAGTACGCTTATAAATACTCTATATCCTTTGGGTTTAGAAGCTATCCCATGAATATACCTTTGTCTGATTTTGAATCTAACTTATCAATGTCTCTCTTGCCGTTGTTGTGGATGAAGGATGGACATCCAAATGTTCTGAAATAGCTGATCTTCGGCTTCTTCTGCTTGTATAGCTCATATGAAGTCTTCTTCAAGATTGGCCTGATCATTACTCTGTTGATGATATAGCTTGCTGTGTTGATGGCTTCAGCCCAAAAGTATCTTGGTAATTCATACTCTGACAGCATTGTTCTAGCCATGTCCAATAAGGTTCGATTCTTTCTCTCAGCAACTCCATTTTGCTGTGGTGTCCTTGGTGCTGAGAAGTTGTGCTCTATTCCTTGGTCATCACAGAACTTGGCGAATCTTTCATTTTGGAACTCTCCTCCATGATCTGATCGGATGTTGATGATGATGTACTTCCTGTCTTTCTGAACCTTCTTACTAAAGCTTACAAAACTGTCAAATGTGTCATCCTTATGCTCCAAAAAGATACCCAAGTGAATCTGGAGTAGTCATCCACTATGACAAATCCAAAGTTCTTTCCTCCAAGACTTGTGGTCCTCATTGGTCCAAACAGATCCATGTGCAATAGCTCTAATGGCTTTGAAGTTATTACTACTGTCTTTGACTTGAAAGATGACTTAGTGTGCTTACCTTTTGTGCACGGCCCACAGACACCATTCATTTTGCACTTACCTTGAGTAGACCTTCCACCAAGCTTCTCTTGATCAACTTTCTCATGCCATCCAAGCTGCAGTGGCCTAGTCTTCGGTGCCAGAGATCTGTTGACTGCTCTTTATTTGCTGCCAGACATATGTCCTGGTCCTTTAGTTCTTCTAGATAAAGTACATACATGTTCTTTTCTCTGTTAGCTTCAAGAATGACTGCACCATCCTTCATAATACTGCATTTTGATTCTTGAAATCTGATTTGATGTCCTTTATCACAAAGTTGGCTGATACTGATAAGGTTATGCTTCAATCCTTTGACGCATAGAACATCCTTGATAACGGTTTTGCCTTTACTCCCTACTAATCCGCTACCTATCACAGTCCCTTTTCCATTATCTCCATAAGTGACTATGCCTTCTTCAGCTTCAAGATGGGAGAATAGCGTTCTATTCCCTGACATGTGCATTAAGCATCCGCTATCCAAGTACCATTTAGATGCTCGAAGGTTTACCTGTAATGAAAACACTAAGCTTTAGGTACCCAAGTTCTTTGGGTCCTGGTTGTTAGTATCATCAATTTTCCTTTTAATTATCCACATTTTATGTTTAGTTGGACATGTCATTTTAATGTGACCTAACTTGTTGCAATGGCTACAGCATATATTTTACTTACTTTCTCATTTGAATATATTTAAAGTTTGACTTGTATGTGATATCTTGTTCAGGTATAAACTTAGGTGTTGGATATATTTTAGGGTATACTGTTGTATCTTCATTATCGGGAGAGTATAGCCTAATCCATGTTTCTTTCTACCAGATCTTCTAGCTCCTTTAGTATTAAGGTTGTTTGCCATTTGTAAATTTCTCTAGTGTGCTAGATAATTTTTCATTTTCTGTTGTTAATGTGTTAACTTCCTGTTTTAATTTATTCACTGTTTCTTAGTTTTCCAAGCTTGCTAATTGTTCATTTTTATTTTTCAGGTCCTCACACAGTAATTCGTTCTTCTTCTTTTCTTTAGCTCTGTGATTGTTTTCCAGTTGTTCGTTTTCATATTTTAGATCTGAATTAGTATTTTCTAAACATGCAGTATTTTTCTTACTGACTTTTAGTGATTTGCATACTTCTTTATATTTGCAGTATAATTCATTAAAAGCTTCTTCTAAATTATCAGATTAGATTCGTTACATGAAGAAAAGGACGAGTCAGATGTTACATTTCATCGATGTTAGCCATGAATGTCAGGTTGGCCTCTTCTTCTTCTCCTCCACTGGAATTCGACTCACTGTCAGAGTCACTGCTATTGTCCCAGGCTACTGCCATGGCTTTCTTCTTATATCTTCTGGGTCTTCTGGAGCTGTCTTTCTTTCTGAACTCGCTTTTCTTCAGTTTTGGACATTCAGCTTTGATATGTCTGGGCTTCTTGCATTCATAGCAAATCGGTTCAGTCTTCTTTGCATCTTTAACTTCAGGCTTTTTGAAGTCTTTTCCCTTCTTGAAGTACCTTCTTCCAGACTGATATTTCTTTTTCTTGGCTAGTATGCGTTGTAACCTTCTGGATAGCAGTGCTTCTTCATCTTCGCTGTTGTTCATGCTCTCCTGGCTATATGAGCCTTCTTCTGCTGTGTCTTCTTCTACTTTGAGAGGATTGGTATATTTCTTTCTTTGCTAGACGATTCTCCCAACCTCTCCATGTTTATCTCATGGGCCATAAGGGACCCAATGAGTTTCTCTAATGACATTATCTTCAAGTCATTAGCCTCTTCTATTGCTGTTACTTTTGGGGTCCACGAGGCTGGTAGGGACCTTAGGATTTCCTTACCATATCTCCCATTTGATACGTCTTACCAAGACCAGCCATCCATTTGTGATATCGGTGAACCTACTATACATCTGTGTAACTGTTTCACTGGGCGCATCTGAAATCTCTCACACTGTGTTACCAGAATATCTATTCTCGTTTCTTTACCTTTTTAGTACCTTCATAAGTGATCCTTAACTTTTCCCACATTTCCATAGCAGATTTGCAGGCTGATATGCGGTTGAACTCTTTCTTGCTAAGAGCACAACACAAGATGCTTTTGGCCTTGCAGTTTAAGGAAATCTTCTTCTTGTCATCTTTCGTCCATTTATCTTTTTCATTCGTGACTAGAAGATCTCCTTCTTCAACAATCGACCAGATCTGATAGTCAAGTCTTTGTAGAAAGAACTCCATCCTTGTTTTCCAATATGTGTAGTCTTCACCATCGAACAATGGTGGCATGTTTACTGACTAATCTTCAAAGTGACCTTGGGCTGCCATTTGATCTTTTCTCTTCAGATCGTTGGATCTTCTTCTTTCGAAGAGACTAGCTCTGATACCACTTGTTACCCAAATAGCAAGCCTAGAGGGGGGGGGGGTGAATGGGATTCTTTAAAATTTGATTATCTAAAACCTGTAATAAAAAACGTTCAACACAGTGCACTACGTTCGATTGTTAGTGTTAGTAATAAATAAAGTAGAACACCAATAAGCATTCACACAACACGAGGATTTATCCTGGTTCGAACCTCCTTTCCAAGGAGTCCTACGTCCAGTCCCTGAGCAACACCTCAGGATTTCACTACTCAAGGGTACAGTCCCCCTTATGGACACTTACACATCCAGTCCGCAGCTGGTCTTCTCTTCACAACCTGAAGAGGTACAACCACACCCTGATTCACAGGTCTTCCTTCTACACGAAGGGAATAAAACCACCTGTTACCAACAGGTCTTCTCTTTACACAAGAAAAGGAACTACTCAACAAAGATGAGTAAAAGAAAGGATGCCCCTAGATCAAGCTAATGGAATATTCTCAATCTGAAGCGAAGACTGAGAGAGAAAAGATCTACAATGAAGAATCTCTCAGTACACTACAGCTCTCTCAAAGCTAAGCACTAAAATGCAGAGAGCTAAGAGCTAAAGCTAAAGGAATGTGAAAGCATGGCTCTTCTGGATGCTCTCAGATCGTGAAGATTAAGCTTGTAAAAGTTGTTATCCTGGAGTCATCAGTCTTCAATATATATCTACTTTATAAAAGTAGTCGTTGAAGTATCTGTTGTCTCTTAGTTGGATGCACGTTAGACTACATGACTTTCCTTTACAGTCAACGGTTCTTTGCATTCCATGCACGTAAGAAGAAAATCATTCTTGATTTCCTCCAGCTTCTACTTTATCCAACGTTGTATAGAGTCGTGCTATCAGAGACCTGCACACATTAAATGCTAAAACATAGACAGCTAAGCTATCTCTTGTTGTCAATCAACGTTAGAGTGAGAATACATCAAAATAGAAATTCCATTCTGTCTTTCCAAAAAGATATTACATGCAGAAGCATAAGAATAGAAGATATCTGAACATGCATCATGCAGAGAAATATACGGTTATATTTAATGCATGGATGAAAGAGAAATATGCGGGATGACTTTGACTTGTCAAGATATTTGAATATCAAGTCGTTATATTTCATGAAATCGTTGTGAGAATCACTTATGAAATCGTTGTATGAGTGAATCGTTTTGAGAACTCATTACAAGTAAATCATTATAACCAAATCGTTATAAGTAAATCGTTGTGAACGAATCATTACAAGCAAATCATTATAAACGAATCGTTATAACCAAATCGTTATAACCAAATCATTGTGAACGAATCATTACAAGCAAATCGTTATAAGCAAATCGTTATAACCAAATCTTTATAAACAAATCGTTGTGAATGAATCATTACAAGCAAATCATTGTCTCACTTATCGAGTCGATAAGTGATCAAATCGTTGTTCTGTTTATCGAATCGTTACATAGACCAAGTCGTTGTTGTGACTTATCGAATCGTTACACCAAGCAAATCGTTGTGTAACTTATCCAGTCGTTATAATGACTGAGTCGTTGTTGTAACTTGTCAAATTGATGTAAATACCAAATCGATGTGGAACTTATCGAATCGTTATGAATGACAAATCATTGTGAGACCAAGTCATTGTTCTCACTTACCAAATCGATGTGAAAACGAATCGTTGTGAGAGAAAATCGTTGTTCTCACTTATCAAATCGGTGTGAAACAAATTGTTGTGAGATCGAAATCGATGCGATTCTTAGCGAATCGTTCTGAGATCAAAATTGATGCGATCACTTAGCGAATCGTTCTGAGATCAAAATCGATGTGATGCTTAGCGAATCGTTCTGAGATCGAAATCGATGTGATCACTTAGCGAATCGTTCTGAGATCAAAGTCGATGCGATCACTTAGCGAATCATTCTGAGATCGAAATCGATGTGATCACTTAGTGAATCGTTCTGAGATCGAAGTCGATGTGATCACTTAGTGAATCGTTCTGAGATCGAAGTCGATGCGATCACTTAGAGAATCGTTCTGAGATCGAAATCGATGTGATGCTTATAAATCATTGTGAGTCCGAATCAGTATATCATTTACCAAATCCTTATGAATATGAAAGCGATAGAGGTAAGAAATCGTTATGACTATTGAAATCGATGCAACACTTATGAAATCGTTGTAACTTATGGAAAGTCGATATGCACTTGGATAATTTCATGCTCTGAACTTGAAGTGCTACAGTATAGTAAATACTTACATATTTCCTTGATTTTGCCTGACTTTTTCATGTACCTTAGCTTCATAGAACTTGTTAGACACTAATTGTTAGGATATTGTTAATCACTAAAATTAAATAAAATTATATGGGGTTGGACTGATCATCACTTTTTTTTCTTTAACACATTTGGGCAATCCTCAACTTCCGCCCACATTGACTTGTCAACTAAAGGATAAACAGTTTTTTCATATGTCTTTATATGTGCAACTGTCTATCTTATATATCTTATAAGAAAAAGATGAGATGTAAAGCCCCCTTCGAGAATCTACTATAGCTTCCACATGTTTACAAGCAAACCTATGACCTACCGCTTTATATAACTACATGTCATCTCGTCCAACCTCACATCAACTCTTATCCTAGCTACCCCGTCCACCTCAACCCTTAAATAAGCACGTCATCTAACATGATAAATCTCTAACTCCCTCACAACCTCACATAAATGTCCCATCGCACATGGGACATGGGTACTCTCCCACCTTCTTGCATTTCTATACCTTAAATTCATTTTTGTCATTATTTTTTAGTGAATAGCATCCAACATTTCAACAATTGGTAACCCCCTCAAATCACCAATCATGGAATTAAATGACTCGATCAAACTATTAGTAGCATAATGGCATCTTGCCTTCTCCAAGAACTGGGATCTTGACCATATGCATGCCAAATTCTACAAATAGTGGGTTGCACATGCATCTAACTACTCAATCTCCAACAATTTGCGTACAAAACATGCAACATTCCATTGATTAGATAGAAACAGAACTTGCAACATCCTATCTAATAGCTCAACAAATAATAAGTTTTTTGTTCACAATCATCTTACGTGCTTCAGTGTATGCCCTCGCCGCAGTCTAGGTAAGCGCCTCAAACGCAAGACCTGGCCACTTCTTTCTAAAGTTTTTGTTAGATGTCTCATACAAAATGTTTAAAATTGAAATGAAATTAGCACAAAATAATAATAGAAGTGATTAATATGAAAATAAAATATAGTAATTATGCTCTACCCCTTCAAAAACTTTTTGGAATAGCCCTTCAATCTCTTTATCCACGTCTGATATGAAGGTAAGGCCTTCTAGTTATCCAATAGTTTTTTTTAGATTGTCTAAAAACCATCTCCAAGCGTTGATGTTCTTAGTCTCTAATAACCCAAAGCAATTGGGAACAAACCAAATTAGCATCAATACTAATGGTTGCTGCCAAGATTCCACCATATGTCCCCTTCAAGTGGCAGCCTTCTATTCTTATAATTTTGCGACATTAGGAAGCCTGAGATGCTAGCCACCAATGCAACAAAGGCCCTCTTAAAACAGCCATCAAATACAATCTTCAACTGCACATGTGATCCTAAAAAGCCAAAGATGTTAAATGAAAGAAAGTACATAAATGTATAAAAAAGAAAAAAGAGGCTAAGATATAGATTTTTACCAAGATTTGTCTTCTTTAACTCAATTAAAAATTTTGGCAATAGACGATAAGAGTCCTCCACTTTGCCAAATACTCTCTCCCTTGTCAATTCCCTAACTTTCCACACACGGTGATATGGAAGCTCAACATTATAATCCTTTAGTAAGTTACTAACCAATTGTTTGGGGGGATGTCTGAATGCTCTTTGATCAAATCCAATACCTTGGTTGCAATCTATTTATTGGATGTCATCTTGTTTTCAGTTCTACTCATAGACAAGTATGTGTGATCTCCATTCATTGTCTTAATTTGGAATGTGACACCATCTTGAAGCCTAGAGGCATGGACCATCCACTTACAATTTGGATCTGCACATTATACATTCACTCTCCTTGTGTCATTTTTGACAAGTTGAAACTGAAATTGGTTTTTAAGTGCATACTATCTCAAAGAAATCTATACTCATTTCTATCTTTGAATACTCCAACCAATCTTATGGAGAATTTTCCTTGTCCATCTTTATAACATCCTCATCACAACCTGCAATCTCATAGTCATACTCATCGGATCCACAAGGTAAAAAATGGTAGTTTTCCTCTGTAAAGACCCCATATGAATTAGACCCTATATCTATAGGACTATCATCACCATTATCACCATCTTCATATTCCACATACTCAAAGTCAATGGATTCCTCCACTACCTCTTCATTAGCATGTATTGTTCACTGTGCATCATCCATTTGGTGGATGTGACTATCCTGAGCAAACATATTAAGTAGTGCCTTCTCTACTACTAACACATAAATTCTTATTTTTCTATTTTTCAGGTACGACTTCAACAACCATAGAATTGCTCATCAGAACTGAACTCTTCATATCTTATTGACCTACAGTTAGTGTAACACCTCGGGTTTCCGGCTTTCCGTTTGTGTGGGATGACTGGTCTTGTCGCGACGGAGGTGCCTGTCGCGACAGTCATCCCTGTTGCGACCACTAGGTGTGTCGCGTTCCTGTCACGCCTAGTCAATGGGTCGCGACAGGGTTCTGCTTTTGGTCTTCTGACAGGCGTCTGCCGCATGTCAGGGTGGCAGGAGGGTCAGAACGACCCTGTCAGCTGTCGCGATGCCCAGGTAGGGCGCGTTCTGGTCGCGATGGGGGTAGCCGTCGCGTTACGGTTAGTAACGCGACGCCCCGCCCCGTCGCCTCTTGAGAGCCGCAGGCTAAAAGCCTGGCCGGCTCTCCCTTTTCCCTTTTGCTCTTTCCCTTCCCTTCTCCTCTCCGAGGAGGAGAAGGCTTCCCTCTCTTCTCCCTTCGGCGTTTGGTGCTCGTGGCGGCTGGCGGCTCGTGCGAAGCGTGGCACAGCGTCATGAGGTGAGGAGGTGGCGGCCGGAGCTCTTCGTGAAGGCCCCTTTGGGGTTTGTTCTTCGTTCTCCGATAGGGATTCTTGTACCCTTACTTGTTTGTGTGGTTTGGGGGGTCAAATTGTGGAATGCATGCTTTTACTGCTTTCTCCATGATCCCCTCCCCATTGTGTGCTTGATTGTAGCGTTTGGGGGACCCCGGGATGGAGCATCCCGTGGTCGGGCTTCCCGCTGATGTCGCGACCGCCGAGCGCGTCGTGACATCAGAGGAGGCGTCGCCCCGGTCGGTCGTGATAAGGGTCGCGTCGCGACTTGGTTGGCCGTCGCGACAAGCTGGTTATTGCGACGTGTGGGCCCATCGTGACTCGGTTCTTATCGCAGTTGCCCTGCCCGTCGCGATGCTATCGCGACGGCTCAGGAGGGTGCGACAAGACCTGAGTTGCCTTGTGTGGTTCTTTGGCCCATTCGGCGTGTCTCCTTGTGCCCCAGGACAGGGTTGCCCTTAGGACCTTCTGGTGGGAACACGACAGGTTTCCTCCCTGCGTTCAGTGACCGAAGGTGACACCTTCGTGGTCATGTCCTAGCGGTGTCGCTAGGGGATTCGTGTCTGTCTAATAATCGATGGTCTGGTCGCCGATCGATTATTAGAAGACCGTTGGTTTCTGTGCTGTTTGGTGGTGCTCCGATTTCTCGGGCCATGCCGGTGTGCCCGGCGTTGGCCGACGGCCCTTCTGGAGGTTTTTCCCAGAAGGGGTGTCGTGCACGCCTGTGCCTGTTGGGCTTGTCTTGGTTACAAGCTAGCTATTCCGTTTCTGTTGGTGGTTGCCACGTCAGTTCTCTGTTCACCCGGTGCTAGGCACTTGAGGGCTTGTTCGCGAGACAGGTTGTTACTGTTATCTGGGACCCCCATCCCTGCGCGCCTGTGTCAGAGGGAGCTTCTCCGGGCGGTGGGCGTGCTCGAGTCCGTCTAGAGTGGCGGACTCAGAGCGAAGGGAAAACGGGGGGGACAGTGGCTTCTGTCATTTGTAGAGCTCTCTTAGCTGGGTCTGGTCTCCAAGGTTGTTGTGGCGCTCTTTCGTGCGGACCAGCTAGTCCTTCTCACAGCCTCTCTCTACGTTGTTTCGGAGCCACGTAGGGAGGTCAGGCGTGGGGCCACAGCTCGGCCGGGCTGCGGTAGTTTGGTGGTTGTGTTCTTGGCTGTGGCTCGCTAGCCTCACTCTACTAGGGAGGTTGTAGACAGGAGTCGGCGGCCGGCGTGCTGGAGGAGTGACTGTGTGTCCTCCTCTTAGCTGCCTGTGGCAGTGGCTTGGTTGCTCTTACTGTGATTGTGTTTCACGTTGTTTCCAAGATTGTGTTCTCATTGCCCTGGTTTACACAGTGTTTAAGCCTAGTCGTGTCTTACTGCCTTGGGTTTTGTCGGTTGGCCTCGTGGGCCGTGTTTAGTGGTTTCCGTTCTGCGGGTTCTCTCGAGGTGTCTTTTGTAGACACCCAACTGTTGTTTCAGTAACCCATTCCTTGGTGTCGTCTGTGTGGCACCGGAGTGTGTAGTTCCCTGCCCTCGTGGAATGTTCGAGGTGCAGGGTGATTCTGTTTGTGGGCCCTCGACCTGGTGGAGGTCTGAGGTGGTCGTGCCTGGTGGTGAGACGTCGTTCTCACTTGGTTGCTTGGTGTCTCTTGGGATGACACCTGGTTGTTCCTTCCTGACCTTGTGAAGGTCCGGGATGTTGGTGCTGTGTCGTGAGACTCTGACTCTCACGTGTTCGCTCCGGTGTTCCATGAGCTCCGTTGTCTCGGCAGGTGTGTGCCGAGGGTTTGCTTCCGCATTGTGTTGCTATGGCCCGACCCTGGTTGTGGGTCGTGGCATTGCTCTAGTTGCTTCCGCATGCGTTCGACTCCACTGGTTCTACGGGAGTCGTCTTTGGCCTGACCCGGGTTGTGGTCGAGGCATTTCTTAGTTTTTGCTGCTTTGTAGTACTCTGTGGTAGGCATTTCTCACTTTACTGCTTTGTAGAGTAGTTTTGCTTCCGCTTTGTTGGAGTTCCTGCTGCTCTGGCTGGTAAGGGACTGGTAATCCCTACTGAGCCTTGTTCGCGAGGCTCACCCCCCTACTCTCTTCAGGTAGGGACTCGCTGTCGCAGGAGTTTGTTCCCGGACGGTCGTGGTGGCAGTTTGTTGCACCGTGCATTGCCAGCAGTGTGAGTTGTGAGCATGAGTGCTCTTGTAGCGGTGCGTTGAGAGTGGCCTTTTTGCAAGTCCTCGCGGGGTATGCCCCTTAAGACTACGCCTTCTTTCTATACCTGTACTTTTATTTGGGACATGTTGTACTTAATTTCTTTATTAATGTACAGTCTTTCTGTTATAGTTATTGAATTCATTGCTTATCTCACTAGACTAAATTCTAACCATGCGCATGCTGCGAGCGTGGTTGCTGTTTCGCTCATGCTGCGGTTGGGTTCGTCCTTGGTCTGTGCATCTGTGTGGGTGTGTCGCGAAGGCTGAAAGAGCCTACGTGTGGTGTGGCCTTCACCGGTGCAGGGCTGTGGTCTGCGGAACCGGTAGAAGGTGTCCTAGCCTTGTTGGCTGCCCCCTTCTCGTTGGGGTGTGTCCTTGTTGGATGTCCCCTTGTTGTTGGGGTGTGTGTTGTTAGCTGTGTGTTTGGCCTTGCGTGCCTGTGCGCCGTTGGGCGCTGTGCTCTGCTCAGTCGGCATCTTTGCTCGAGCTAAGCAGATGCTTGTGTGCTGTATTGCCCGCTGGTTGAGCGCTACACACTTGGTTGTGGTTGTTGTCGGTCTTGTGCTGGCTGGTTGTGAACTCTGGTGAGGTGCTCCCAGAGTTCTTCTCTGTTGGTTCTGGTGGAGGTGAGGTTTCCCCAGAACTGTGTTGTGCTCGTTTCTGGTTGGTGCGGCGTTGCCCTCTGGGTCGAGGTGCATCGCTTGGCTGCTGTATTCTGGTGGTGTTTCCCATAACTATTTGTTGTTGTCCTAGTGAGAGTTCCTCTCCCTCTGGAACTGCTTTTATGCTCGTTGAAGTCTTCCACTGTGTTGCCTCCTTGGTTTGAGGTCTCTGTTGTCTGGTTGGTTGCCATTGCGTTGCCCTCGAGGTTGAGGTGCATCGCTTGGTTGCCCTGTGTTCTGGTGTGGTTTCCAGAATTGTTGTTGTTTTCCTAGTGAGGGTTGCTCTCAGGACTATTCTAGATTTTTTTCTGCCAGTTGTTGTGCTACCTCAGGGCTGAGGTATGCTGCTGTTGTGCTGGCTGTTGTGTTCTGGTGGGTTTTCCCAGAACGGCGCCTTGGTGGTTCTAGTGGATGTTTCTCCCAGAACCAGTTGTGTTGCTTCTGCTGTCTGCTGTGTTTTCTCTGTTCGCCATTTGTTTGGGCTGTGTTCTGGTGATGGTTTCCAGAAGGCTCTTGGCGCTTGGGTGGAGGTCTTCCCAAGCTGCCTTGCATTGTTTTTATTTGATGCTGCTTTCTCTCTGTGGAGATGAGCTATCGCTGTTTCCGGTCGGACTATCCGTGTTGCAGTCTGTTTGGTCGTTGTCGGTCGAGGTGTTGTGCCCTTGGCCATGTGTCTAGCCGTGGTGCTAGCCAGTTTGTCTTCCTGATCATTTTTCGGGTTTCCCGACTGCGCTGGTGGGACTTCGTGTGTCCCCAGGATCGAGAGGTTGGCTTTGTTTCTCGCGCCCTGTGGGCTCTTCCAGATGGTAGTCTGGTGAGTGCCATGGGTGTCTGGCTAGTGGTGCTTCTGTGGAAGTGCCAGTCTCATTTAGTGGTTTCTCCTTGCGTGTGGAAGAGACTCGTTGTGAGGGTCTCCTTCCCCTATTTTTCGTTGGTTGCTCGGGGTGGTGCTGCTGGCAGGGCAGTTGGTGTCGTGTTTTTCACACTGTGGTGACCTTTGTGGTGAAGGTCCCTCCCCTTGTGCTGTCTTGAGGTTGAGCTAGTTGCTCCCCTCGTGCGCGTGGTTTCCTTGTGGTGCGATAGGTTGTGGTGACCTATTGTCCCGTCGCTTGTTGTGCTGGTTTCTTGTTGCCTGACTGGACGATGTAGGGCAGCGTGCCCTATGTTCAGTGTGAGGCGGCACCGATTTTCTATTGTTTGGCTTGCTTGTGCAAGCATCATCCCGGTGTGTGTTTTCTCTTGTGCCTCAGCTGTGCTTGGAGGTGCTTGTCGCCGTTTGGTGTGTGGCCTCTCTACTTGTGGTGGTAGGAGCGGTGCCCTGTGTTTGTGTGCTTCTAAGAGCCAATGTAGTTATTGCGCTCTTGATTGTTAGTTTTCCGCGCGTTTTCTCTTGGGGGTCCTGGTGGAGAGTCCCTTTCGGTTGGCCATGAGTCATTTCAGGCCGTTGGTGCAGTTGCGTACTACACCCTGAGCATGTTTTCGTTCGTTGTTTTGTGTCTTTGTGCCTTGGGGGTTCGGGGCTGTGTGGCCTGTTCTACCCTTTGTGGCTTGCGGTTTCTTGTGGGCAGCTTTTGGTAGGTCTCTGTGGAGAGGCCTTCCTGTTAGCCGTGTGGTTTCAGCCATTGGTGCAACAGTGTTGCATCTTGTCGAGTTTTGGTGCTTGTGGTGGCACCATGTGCTCATGCCGAGTGGTTTGTTTCGTGCCGCCCGGAGCCCTAGTGCATTGTGTTACACTTTAGGTGGTTCCTGGTGCTTATGTGAGCACCGTGTGTGTGTGTTGTTTTTCCTGATTGTGAGCTTTATGCATTTTTTCGCGAGTTGCTCGGTGTTCGAGGCGTTGAGCTTTCTGCCTCTAGGACACTTTGTGCTGGCTATGCCTTGTGGTTGTACCGTTACCGTTGTGGGGTGGCTGCTTTGCCTTGTCTAGGTAGCCCTATCGGTGGTACACCAGGTGTTGGTTCCACCTGTGTTCGAGTTTGCCCTTCCGTTTGGGATCGAGGGTGCTCAGTTGGGGTACCCTGTTTCGGTTTGGTTTCCCCTGAGGTCGACGTGTTGTCCCCGACCTCTGCTGTCGATTCGATTTTCGTGCGATTTGTCGACGTCTCGAGCTGCTTGGCTTTGCCAACCTCAGACAATCTTCTTGGTTTTGCCTCTGTGTGTGTGCCTATGGAGCAAGTGTTTCAGCTTTCTTTGGCTCCATAGTCGTTGTGTGTCCTTGTCAGACCATGAGGACGATCTGGTTAAGATCTAGTGGTGTCGGCGGTCACTGCCTTGCTTGCCGTGGTTTTCTCCACGTGTGTGTTTTCTGCTTGGCTTTGGGTCACCATTAAGAAGCTCTCGTTTGGCCTTGCCGTAAGTGCTAGCTATTACTAGACGTGCGGAGCCATTCTGCGGAGTCTTGTGGATGACCTCTTGACGTTTTCCACGGTTGTCATCAGTAGCTGGGACCTCTGTCTTGTCGTTTGTGAAAGAGTGAGTTACTGACCGGTTGGTCTCAACGGCGTGGTCTGTTGAGGGCTCAGTCGCGTGTTTTTCGACTGGCAGTTTCTGTGTTTCGGGTCGGCTTGGTGCGCGCCACGCCTGAGGAGTTGTCGACATCTGCCTGTGTGCTTTGCGTCGTTGTTGTGTGCTCTATGAGCTAACGGATGTCTGGTTTGGCACTCCGTTTATGGCGAGGTTGCTGTGTTGACCACCGGGAAGTCGTGGTACGACTTAGTGGTCCCTTTGCACCTGTTGTTTTCTCCGACCGGGTTTCGCCCTTGATTTCGAGGACGAAATTATTTTTTTGTTGAAGTATTGTAACATCTCGAGTTTCCGTTTGTGTGGGATGACTAGTCTTGTCGCACGGAGGTGCCCATCACGACAGTCATCCCTGTTGCGACCACTAGGTGTGTCGCGTTCCTATCGGGGCCGGTCAACGGGTCGCGACAGGGTTTTGCTTATGGTCTTCTGACAGGCGTCTACCACATGTCAGTGTGGCAGGCGGGTCAGAGTGACCTATCAGGCTGTCGCGGCGCCCAGGTAGGGCGTGTTCTGGTCGCGGTGGGGGCGACCGTCGCGTTACGGTTAGTAACGCGATGCCCCGCCCCGTCGCGTCTTGAGAGCCGCAGGCTAAAAGCCTTGGTCGGCTCTCCCTTTTCCCTTTTGGCTCTTTTCCCTTCCCTTCTCCTCTCTGAGGAGGAGAAGGCTCCCCTCTCTTCTCCCTTTGGCATTTGGTGCTCGGTGGCGGCTGGCGGCTCCTGCGAAGCGTGGCCCGACGTCATGGAGGTGAGGAGGTGGCGGCCGAGCTCTTCGTGAAGGCCCCTTTGGGGTTTGGTTCTTCGTTCTCCGGTAGGGATTCCTGTACCCTTACTTGTTTGTGTGGTTGGGGGTTCAAATTGTAGAATGCATGTTTTTACTACTTTCTCTATGATCCCCTCCCCATTGTGTGCTTGATTGTACGTTTAGGGGACCCCGGGATGGAGCATCCCACGGTCGGGCTTCCCGCTGATGTCGCGACCGTCGAGCACGTCGCGACATCAGAGGAGGCGTCGCCCCGGTCGGTCGTGACCTTATCGCAGCGCGTCTGGACGTCGCGATAATGGTCACGTCACGATCTAGTTGGCCGTCGCGATAAGCTGGTTGTCGCGACGCGTGGGCCTGTCGCGACTCGATTCTTATCGCGGTTGCCCTGCCCGTCGCGATCCTATCGCGACGGCTCAGGAGGGCGCGACAAGACCTGAGTTGCCTTGTGTGGTTCTTTGTCCCGTTCGGTGTGTCTCCTTATGCCCCAGGGCAGGGTTGCCCTTAGGACCTTCTGGTGGGAACGCGGCAGGTTTCCTCCCTGCGTTCAGTGACTGAAGGTGACACCTTCGTGGTCGTGTCCTAGCGGTGTCGCTAGGGGGCTCGCGTCTGTCTAATAATCGATGGTCTGGTCGCTGATCGATTATTAGAAGAACGTTGGTTTCTGTGCTGTTTGGTGGTGCTTCGATTTCTCGGGCCGTGCCGTGTGTGCCGGCGTTGGCCGACGGTCCTTCTAGAGGTTGTTCCCGGAAGGGGTGCCGTGCACGCCTGTGCCTGCTGGGCTTGTCTTGGTTACAAGCCAGCTGTGTCATTTCTGTTGGTGGTTGCCATGCCAGTTCTCTGTTCTCCCGGTGCTAGGCACTTGAGGGCTTGTCCGCGAGACAGGTTGTTACTGTTACCTGGGACCCCCATCCCCGCGCGCCTGTGTTAGAGGGAGCTTCTCCGGGCGGCGGGCGTGCTCGAGTCTGGTCTAGAGTGGCGAACTCAGAGCGGAGGGGAAAATGGTGGGGACAACGGCTTCTGTCATTTGTAGAGCTCTCTTAGTTGGGTCTGGTCTCCGAGGTTGTGTGGCGCTCTTTTGATGCAGACCAGCTAGTCCTTCTCACAGCCTCGCTCTGCGTTGGTTCCGGAGCCACGTAGGGAGGTCAGCATGGGGCCGCAGCTCGACCGGGTTGCGGTAGGTTTGTGGTTGTGTTCTTGGCTGTGGCTCTCTAGCCTCACTCTACCTAGGGAGGTTATAGGTAGGAGTGAGCGGTCGGCGTGCTGGAGGAGTGGACTGTGTGTCCTCCTCTTAGCTGCCTGTGGCGGTGGCTTGGTTGCTCATGCTGTGACGGTGTTTCACGTTGTTTCTGAGATTGTGTTCTCGTTGCCCTGGTTTACACAGTGGTTGTAGCCTAGCCGTGTCTCGCTGCCTTGGGTTTTGTCGGTTGGCCTCGTGGGCCGTGTTTAGTGGTTTCCGTTCTGCGGGTTCTCTCGGGGTGTCTTTTGTAGACACCCAACTGTTGTTTCAGTAACCTGTTCCTTGGTGTCGTCCGTGGTGGCACCAGAGTGTGTAGTTCCCTGACCTCGTGGATTGTCCGAGGTGCAGGGTGATTCTGTTTGTGGGCCCTCGACCTGGTGGAGGTCTAAGGTGGCCGTGCCTGGTGGTGAGACGTCATTCTCACTTGGTTGCTTGGTGTCTCTCAGGATGACACCTGGTTGTTCCTTCCTGACCTGTGAAGGTCCGAGATGTTGGTGATGTGTCGTGAGACTCTGCTCTCACGTGTTCGCTCTGGTGTTCCATGAGCTCCGTTGTCTCGGAGGTGTGTGCCGAGGGTTTGCTTCCGCATTTTGTTGCTCTGACCTGCCCTGGTTGTGGGTCGTGACGTTGCTCTAGTTGCTTCCGCATGCGTTCGACTCCACTGGTTCTGCGGGAGTTGTCTTTGGCCTGACCCGGTTGTGGTCGAGGCGTTCTCAGTTTCCGCTGCTTTGTAGTACTATGTGGTAGGCGTTTCTCACTTTACTGCATTGTAGAGTATTTTGCTTCTGCTTTGTTGGAGTTCCTACTGCTCTGGCTAGTAAGGACTGGTAATCCCTACTGAGCCTTGTTCGCGGGCTCACCCCCCTACTCTTCAGGTAGGGACTCGCTGTCGCAGGAGTTCGTTGTCGGACGGTCGTGGTGGCGGTTTGTTGCGCCGTGCATTGCCAGTAGTGTGAGTTGTGAGTGTCAGTGCTCTTGTAGCGTGAGTTAAGAGTGGCCTTTTTGCAAGTCCTCGCGGGGTATGCCCCTTAAGGACTGCGCCTTCTTTCTATACCTGTACTTTTATTTGGGACATGTTGTACTTAATTTCTTTATTAATGTACAGTCTTTCTTGTTATAGTTATTGAATTCATTGCTTATCTCACTAGACTAAATTCTAACCCTTCCGGGTCTTCAGATCCGTGGGTGGCGGCACGACCTTTGGGGGTCCCTGGCGGGGGTCCGGGAGGTCGGGTCGTTACAGTTAGGCATCTCAAAGTGAAAAGATAATGCATGTCTCCTACTGTCCAATTAGAAAACATGGCCATATCTTCCATCAATGTCAATTGATTGTAATAATCTACACTAACTTCTAGTGTCTTCATCTGCCCGAATACATAAGTAACATTGCCATTGGAATTGGTCTTCTAGTACTTGCCAGCTTCAAGCGTGGCTTTGTCCCAGTCATTTTTGTGAAGGCTTGATCTAGCTTCAATCATAAAAATAGTAAGGGAATGTACAATGTACACAATGTAGTACTCAAAGAGGTAAAAAAAAAATCTCAAACCCAAAGGAAACACAATCTACCTGATCAAACAACCCAAAGGAAACACATTGTACTATCCGATCAAACAACCTATAAAAAATCTCAAACCCTATCAAACAAACCTACAAAGGAAAGATAAGGTGCTACCTGATCAAACAACTCAAAGGAAATTTCCGATTCAACAAAAGAAACACAAAATGTTAGAGAGCTAAAAAAAACCTCAAAACCCTATCAAACAAATCTCAACTCACGTTCAACTGTCAAACCTAAACCCAAATCAACAACTCGATCAAAGACACATTTAAATACCTGTTTTGAAGGCTTCCGTAATGGCAGGTGTGGGCGGCAGAATGCGGTAGCTGTGTGGGCCCTGTTGAAGGCTGTGGAGAAGTTGGCCTGGAGGGGGAGGAAGTGTGAGATCGGGGGTGCTAGGGATGAAGGTGGCTGTGGAGGCCAAGAGTGCGACAGAACAAGGCCACAGTGCGAGACCTACTAATAGCTGTAGGTGGGGGGGGGGGGGGGGGGGGGAGGGAGGAGCCTAGGTCGAACTCTGGGACGAAGCAGAATGAGGGCAGGAGGGTAGACCCACTTTGAAATGCAAGGGCCAATTTTATCATTTTCTCATACTAGTTTAGTTGAACCATAGTTAGGTTAGTTTACCTTGATTTTTTTCGACGGTGGTAGACGGTAGGGACTTTTTCTTGTAACGATAGAGATATTGAGGGTGTATTAATAAATAGATGTATTGTGGGGATTTTTTTTAAATTATGAAAATTTATAGATATCGAAAACTAAAAATTCATTTTATTTAAAGGTGCACTCTATGTTTTCTTTTATAATTGAGCCTTGTGCATTTACATTGATGACAATCATATATACAAATATGTTTAGCGTATGAAGGTAAAAAATGGACCACCAAGTTACTATCTCAACTAAAAAGCAGTTGTATTCAATTTAAGTTTAAATATGGGCCCTCCTCAATCATCTTCGCCATCGACCTCTCCTGCAAAATTTTCCCGACCATACATACATCCCCCCTCCTTGACTAGCATGTCCTTCTATCCTAAGTTAAAATTCACATCTCTGTAATTTTTACAATGTGAAGCTTTGGAATATATATCTGCAACAGTTTCTAATTTGAAGTTCGGTGAATTTAAACAAAATAATATTTTATCATGTGTTGTTGCATCCCTTTAGAAGCGGCCTCTAACTTCTCATCATGTGCTGAGGCTAGATTTGGTGTGCATAAATGTTGAGCTCCTTATCAACAAAAAAAAAAAACATGTTGAGCTCCTTTTGAGCCAACCTCATGCATGTGAATAACCCTATCAAGGAAGATTGACAAGGCAGCCAAGAACCTTTAGCAAGTTAGGGATTCCTTACCAACATGGACAAGGGAGGGAGGAACATACGTATATATGTCTATTGTCAACTCCTTAATTGGGATGGTCTTGTTGATGAAGCCTCTCGGCTCACTTCAGTTGCAAAGACCTTCTCTTTAGGCGCATGTCTCAGCAACAAAAAATGAGGGTTTTGTTCGCAAGATATGGTGGAAGGCTCTTGTGCAGTTTATCTTCAAAAAAATATTTATTTATTACATTTGTCCAAATATATTTGCTACACTTAAGCAATGATATAACAATTCGTGTGACGTCACTTTAGACATAATATCTATCGACAGATAGGGAGAACAGCAGTGGGTGGTGACGGTAACAGACGACAGCGAACTTAAAAAAGAAAAGTTTAAATTCAAAATTATAAATTTTAGATTTTAAAATATAATTTTAAGATTAAAATGTATTAACTGAATTTTTAATGATAATTTGAACTCACAAATACTATCTTTGAGTTCGGAAATAAAATCTTAGTGTTTTAAAATATTATCTTTAAGATTTAAAATTTAACTAGATTTTTAATAGTAATTTAAGTTCATAAATATATAATATCCTTAAACTCATAAATAATAATTTTAACTTCAAAATAATGACTTTAAAACTGTCGTCAATCGCGATCACTATTCGCCTGCCACTACAAGAAAAAGCTCATATGTCAACAGCTTAAAGCCGTTGACATATATAATATATATACTTCACAACCCGAAGGGGTAAGTGTTTTATAGCCTCGGTGAAGGATCCAGAAGCTATATACTTCACAACCGAAGGGGTAGGTGTTTTATAGCCTCGGATGAAGGATCCAGAAGCTCTTCAAACTTATCAACATACTTATCAACATACACCTACCCCTTCGGGTTGTGAAGTATATATATATATATATATATATATATTATATATATATATATAATATATATATATATATATATATATATTATATATGTGTGTGTGTGTGTGTGTGGTGTGGTGTGTGTGTGTCAACAAATATACATGTTGACAAAATCATTGATAAATGGGTCATCGACTTACGTTTGTCAATAGCTATTCATAACTATCGACATACGAAGCATATGTCAGCGGCTCCTATCCGTTGACATATGATGGATATGTCATTGGATTTTAGCACTAACATATAAAAATGTGTCAGTGACTAATTTTTGTTGACATATCAACAATATGTCAGTGGTTTCTATAGCCACTGACGAAGATCATTTTGGAAAAAAAAAATACCAACCCCCTTCCAGAGACAGAAGCCCAGCTGCGGCAGCTCCACATACGCTAATGGAGGCTTGCCCAGACTTGAAGTTTGTAGGGTTGCCCAGGGAGGCCTCGGCTGTAGCAGTCCTCGTCGTTCAAACTCGTTAACCCAATAACGAGCTTGACCCGACTCCACCTCCCGCGAACGAGCCGAAGCCTCGCAAGGGATATCATTCACAAGTCCGTAGAAATGTAAAGGAAACAACTCAAATATATATAAGATTGTCACATCTCACAAATATTTATATGAAATGTACATAGCCATTTCTCAACTGTAGCCCGACACAAGTACAACAATGACCTAGGGCATACCCCGAGGTGAACAGAAAAAGAAGATTACATTGTTGGTGGTGTAGACCCAACTCCGCTAAGGTGCGGCCCTGAACTAGACGAAGGGCGAGAAGTCTCCTACTCTCCCTCATCTGAAAGAAGTAGGGGTGAGCCTCACAAGTCACTGGCTCAATAGGGAAACTCCCCCAAAAGTCATTCAAAATCAAACTCACAAAGTGCAGAAGCAGGAAGCTACGTTAAGCAATTTATAGAACTATCTACTCAGGATATTAAAGCCGTAAATAATAATCACCACATGCTATTAACAGAAATCAACATTTAATAAATAAATGACAAACCTCGTCCAAGTGTACGCACTAAAGTAGAGAACGCCACACTCGGGTCACGAAGACTAGTTCGCGACACTAGCAACTAACCCGAACAAACCACACAGGACTACCTCTCAGTCTCGTAGCCACGGATGAAAGGTCCAGTTGCCGCTCTACTAGAACAAGCCAAGAAATTATGGAGACGAACCAACACCACTCTTACGGACCACACAGCTGCAGGCCCAAGACTGTCACCTTTAGGGACTCCGTCCCGAGCTCCCTAAAGTGAAGCACTAGAAAACAGGACTAGCTAGGGCCCAGTACATCTACTCGTGTTCGTAACCCCCCCCCCCCCCCCAACCACGAGTGCACTACAAGTGACCAAACACAAACTCTCACAAGTCACTATCCCTCTATCTTCTTTCCCTCAGTCGGATGTACAACTCTACACAAGAGTGAGGGTGTCCAGGAAGATGACACAGACCTCAACGGTACACAAGTATCGGGACAAGCCCTGAGCGCTAACGTGCCTGGCTAACGTAAAACCTGGGGCTCCCAACTGGAGAGGTAACCATGGTAGGCATCGTACTACTCGTCACGCACACACAAACCACGTGAACACCTCACAAACCACGTGAACACCACGTCAACCACGTGAACAACACGTTCCTCGAACTCCACAAGTGCCGATGCACCGCTTACTATTGCCATGCACAACAAATAACAATAATTCGTTAATCATGTAACCATGCACAAGTCCATTGCCATCGGAATCCAGAACGTGACGGGGTCTACTGTCGCCTTCAGAATGCGACACCTTGATACGACGCGTTTTGGAGAAGAACGCGACAGGTCGGGCTGTCGCGTTCTAAATGCAACAGTCAAATCCATCGCCTTCACAGACAGTGACCTAAATCCGGGAATGCATCTCCGAAAACCCCATGCAAACCATGTAAAACACCATAACAAGCAGTTATTCATGTTCTAATCATTGCTCTAGCATGATATCTAACATCTATAATGCAAATAACAAGCTAGACATGCTTCACATGCAATTCACGACGTGAAATAGGGCAGAATGTCCCTACCTTCGCGAAGAACGTGAAGAACGGTGATACCCTGGCGTTTCCCCCGCTCCATAGCACGTCCTCGCGATGAGACCACGCTAAAAACAACTCTAAATCCTCAAATCGCTCAAAACCCACGTGAAATCTTCTTCCCCTGACCAAACAGAGCTTGCTGAGCTCTGTTTGGCTGACCTAGGTTAAGAGCATTTCGCAGTTAAGAATGCGACGTACCCAGCCATCGTGACCTGAACACGACAGAGAAGGCCGTCGCCTTCTCAACGCCGACGTCAGCAAGCCGCCCAGCACGCGACACACGGCAGACATGTAGATGAAGACCCTCCAGTGGCGGTAACCAGAATATGACACCCAAGGCTGTCACGTTAAGAACGCGACGTCTAGCCCTATCGCGTTCACAAACAGTGAACCGATGGGTGCTTTGGGCCCAAACTGTCGGCCCACAAAGCCCCAAACCTGCATAAACACCTGAAACGCACACCACAGGCCACACACACTGGCCTCCACAACCATTAAGCCACGATCTGAATGGTCAATACGCTACATTACTATCACCTAAAAGAAATTTCGTCCTCAAAATTTGGAACAAAAGCTCAATACAAAAATTTTCAATTAAACAAGCATGGTACTATCACCTAAAAGAAATAAAGGCTTACTCAAACAAGTATGGATACGCTTTCATCGTTTCCTCTACTAGTTCCCATGTGTCTTCTCCGCCCTGCCTATTTTCCCATCTGACTTTCACTAATTCAATTCTTTATTTCTCAACTTTTGGGTCCTATGTCCGTAATCTGTACTAGATATTCTAGCATTGTCATGTCTCGCTTCAAATCATCTCTCTGATAACTGACCACATGGGAAGGATCTTGGATATATCTTCTAAGTATTGAAACATGAAACACATCATGTGCATTTGTGAAATCCGTGGAAGATCCAATCTGTACGTTGTTTCACCAATCCTTTCTAATATCTAGAATGGGCCAACATATCTTGGACTTAATTTGCCTTTCTTGCTGAACCTGAGCACACCTTTGGTAGGAGAAACATTCAGAAATACATAGTCACCAACTTCAAACTGCAGTGGCCTGCGTCTAGTATCTGTATAGCTTTTCTGATGACTCTATGCTGTTTGAAGCTTTTCCTTGATAAATTTAACCATTTCTGAACATTGATGAATCAATTCTGGACCCATAACCTGTCTCTCTCCTACCACATGCCAATTCAGTGGTCTTCTACATGGTCTTCCATACAAAGCTTCATAAGGTGCCATTCTAATGCTCGCATGATGACTGTTGTTGTATGCAAACTCTACCATACCCAGGTGATGCTCCCAAGTACCTCCCCATACTAAACAACAAGCTCTCAACATATCTTCTATTGTCTGAATTGTTCATTCTATTTTCTGATCTGTCTGTGAATGATAAGCTGAACTGTACCTCAATTCTGTGTCAATCCCTCTCTGTAAACTCTTCCAGAAACCTGAAGTGAACCTGCGATCTCGATCTGAGATGATGGTAACTGGAATTCCATGCAAAGGTACTATTCTATCTATATACATTCTGGCTAATCTATCCACAGTCCATGACATGCTTACTGCCAATAACCTGCAAACCTTGGTCAATTTGCCCACAAAAACCCAAATACCATTGTGACCTACTGTTGTCCTGGGCAAACCAACTACAAAAATCCATGGCAATATCATCCCATTTCCACTGTGGAATGGGCAATGACTGCAACAGTCCTCCTGGCCTCTGGTGCTCTGCCTTCACTTGCTGACATACTGAACATCTTGCTAAAAATTCTGCAATTTCTTTCTTTATATTAGGCCATCAGAAATGCTTCTTCAATCTTGATACATCTTCGTGCTGTCTGGATGAATGGTGTACCTGGACCTGTGAGCTTCCTCTAACACTTTCTGCCTAACCTTGACATTTGTTGGCACATACAACCGACCCTTAAGCCTGACCACACTATCATCATCTAATGTAACCTCCTCCATTCTTACAATATCTACCAAGTTTTCATTTGTTCCTTGCGCTTCCACTATTTGCCAATACAAAGAAGGTTCCACTGCACTACTTGCTAACACTGCTCGCCGCTGACTATTTGACACAAACAATGAATTTTCTGCCACATCTTCATACAATTTTCATTCTCTGATCATCATCTGATTCATAACTGTCTTTCTACTTAATGCATCTGCCACAACATTAGCTCTGCCCGGATGGTACGCTAAACTGAAATCATAATCCTTCAAATATTCCATCCATCTGCGTTGCTTCAAATTCAAATCTTTTTGTGAAAATATGTACTTCAAGCTCTTATGATCAGTGATATCTCAACCTTTCGCCATACAAATAATGTCGTCAAATCTTCAGTGCATATACAACTGCTGCCAATTCTAAATCATGTGTCGAGTAATTCTCTTCATGCTTCTTCAATTGCCTGGATGCATAGGCTACCACCTTTCCATGCTGCATTAGTACTGCTCCCAAACCACTTCTAGATGCCTCTATATACAATACAAATCCACCACTGCCAGACGGTATCTCCAATATAGGTGTTGTGGTAAGCCTCTTCTTCAACTCTGCAAAACTACGGCGACAATCCGAAGACCATACAAATGACACTCCTTTCCTTGTCATTCTTGTCATTGGCACTGTAATCTTCGAGAAATCCTGAATGAACCATCTATAATATCCTGCTAAATCCAGAAAACTTCTAATCTCTGACACTGTCTTCGGTTCTTCCCACTTCATCACTTCCTCTACCTTGGCCGGATCAACTACAACACCCTCACTGGAGATTACATGACCTAGAAACTTAATCTCTTTCAGCCAAAACTCACATTTGCTAAACTTGGCATATAATTGGTGATCCCGCAAAGTCTGCAATGTGATCCTCAAGTGTGCTCCATGCTCCTCCTCTGACGATGAATACACTAATATATCATCCATAAATACCACAATGAACTGATCCAGATAAGGGTGAAATATCATGTTCATCAAATTCATAAATGCTGTCAGCACATTAGTCAACCCAAATAGCATAACAACAAACTCATAATGCCCATATATGATCCTAAAAGCTGTCTTGTCAATGTCTTCTTCCTTAATCCTCAACTGGTGATACCCTGACCTCAAATCAATCTTGGAAAATACTTTGGATGACTGTAGCTAATCAAACCCATCATCAATCTTGGGAAGTAGATACTTATTCTTGCTTGTAACCTTGTTCAACTTCCTGTAATCTATACACATTCTCAAATTGTCATCATTCTTTCTAACAAATAAGATTGATGCTCCCCATGGCTAATGACTGGGTCTAATGAAGCCTTTCTCTAACAGTTCCTACAATTGCTTCTTCAGTTCCTTCAACTCTGTCGGTGCCATTCTGTAAGGTGCCTTTGAGATAGGAATACTGCCTGGCTGCAACTCAACTGTAAAATCCACCTCCTCATGTGGAGCTAACCCTGACAACTCCTCTGGGAACACATCTGCATATTCCCTGACTACTGGAACCATATCTACAGACTTACTGAACTCAACTAAACTAACTGAAGCAAGGTACGCTACACACCCCACATTAATCAACCTTCTAGCCCTAAGTGCAGAAATAATAAACTTAGGAGTGTAGAAGGGCATACCTTGAAACTCAAACACTGCTCCTCTAGGCCTGCAAAATCTGACTCTCTTCTTCCTACAATTCACAAATGCCCCATAGGCTTCCAACCAATCCATCCACAAAATCACATCATAATCTTTCAACGAAAGTGCATACAATCTTGTTGGAAACTGATTCCCCTAAATTACTATTGAGACCTCATCTAAGTAACAAGAAGTGAGAATAAAACGACCAGAAGGAACCTCTACAATCAATTCACACTGCCTTTCTTCTAAGGGATGTACCATACTATCCATGAAATCTTCGGAAATGAATGAATGCGAAGCACCCGGATCAATCAACACTCTAGCAGAAAAGTCAAAAAGAGGTAATATACCTTCAATTAAGTTGGATGCCTCCGCCTGAGCTCTGGTAATAGCCATAACTCGACCTCGTCCTCTCTAAAAATGTGCACTCCTACCTCGCTCTCCTGCTGGCTGTTGGAATGGCTGCTGCTGCTGCTACTATTGTGCTCCTCTGCCATAACTGTACTCTCGAGGATGCAGACAATTCCTGGCCAAATGCCCTGGCTGCCCACAATTATAACACCTGAAACTTGGAAAATCTACGCGCAGTCCTGCTGTACTCTGTTGCGACTCCTCCAAAGCTGGCCTAAAACCTCGGCCCTGCTGACAACCCTACTAGAAATCCTACTACCTGCCACCACCTTCTCGTCCTCCTCTGAAGATCTTCTTCAATTTATTACCCCACTTGGAAAATCTTGATGATGATGAAGCTCCTGAGGGTGTCTTACCCTTGCTGATACCTGTAGACTGCTGAGGATTTCGAAAACTGCCTGAACCTCCTGACTGGGACTGCCTAGCCTGAACAGTCCTCTCGAGTATAGCTGCTCTCTGTGCTGCTTCCTCCACTATCCTGCACATGAGGGGAATCACTGCATCCTGTAGCTCTGGTCACAGACCTCTAATAAAATACTCCACCATCATTGTATTATCAGTAACCACATATGGAGCATATCTACTCAACGCCATAAACCTCATCTAGTACTCTAACACCAATAGATTCCCCTGCTGTAAAGTCCTAAATTGCTCCCTCTTGGCCTGATGTATCTGAACTGGGAAGAAGGTGTCGTTAAATACCATCAAAAACTCTGGCCAGGTGATGGTGTCCTCTGTTGCAACGGCCCTGGATATTTATACCCAATAAGGGTCCATATCCAGATCCACCTCGCGTGATCGGACCGGAGTCTCGCAAGGGATATCACTAACACGTGTCCAGTAAGAATATAAAAGACCATAAGTACAGTATATAACACAGGAAAGTACAAGTGTATATAATTGTAAACCATTATGTACAAAAGTCCCATTATAAATATACATGTCCAAATAAAGAGTACAACTACCTGGGGCATACCCCGAGGGAGCACAAGCTCAAACGACTCAACTACTCTACTGCTTGTAGTCCAAGTCTGCACTACTCCTACGTAAACCACGCCAAAGTCGGTCAACACCTAAAACAAACTGTAAGGGAGTGAGCCTCAACAAGTCACTGGCTCAGTAGGAACCTCCCACAATGAAACAACAACCACATGAAGAGACCTCAACCCTAGAGGGTCTCACTGGAAAACCAGCCACACATAGCATCGGGTTTGGCAACAACCAGCCAACACCCACATACCAAACCATAACTAGAAATACACGGTACGAATATAAATAATACACAACACGTGGAGAGTCACACCACAAGACCTCCACAGTACGCACAGTCTCACCTCAATACCAGCTGAAGTCAGGACTCATGTACCACCACAACACAACTCTACCCACGAGGGGTATATGTACCTGCTACCACAAGGTACAACACCGAACCACAGAACTGTGCCACCTCCAGGGCACACCATAACGGTTAACAGTTTCACGATTATAACTTTAACCAGTGGATCACACACAATCCACAACCAGTGGTCAAACACGAGTCGGTACAGAGACGATGCCACTACTCGGGAACGGACTACTGGTTCATGATGCCAGTATCCAACCCGGACAACAAAGAACAAGAACTACCTCTTAGTCTCACAGTCACGGACGAAAGGTCCAACTGCCGCTCCACAACAACAAGCCAAGAATAGTGGAGACTAACTAACCACCACAACCTGCAGGTCACACACCCCGCAGGCCTAAGCCTGGCACCTTTAGGGGCTCCGGCCGAGAACCCTAAAGTGAGGCACTGGAACAGGACTAGCTGAGGACTAGTATGTCTACTGGTGTCTGTCCCTCAACCACGAGCGCGCTACAAGCGACTACACACCCACAAACACAAGTCACTGCCCTATTGTCGTGTTTCCCCTCAGTCGGACGTACTATTCAAACACAGGAGTGAGGGTGTCTAGGAAGATGACACAAACCTCTACGGTACTCCCGTACCGGGACAAGCCCTAAGCACTCGGTGCTAGGGTAACCGACTAGAGAGGTATTCCGGAATAGGCGCCGGACCACCAGACTCGGTAAGCACACAAACCATGGTATACATACTTATATGACCTTTATGTACAATCCATGGTACACAAGTGTAAAGAATAGCTTATCATCGGTCACCCTGTGACCCTCAAGCCATTCTACACATAACCATTTATTAATCACGGGTCATCACATGACCGCCAAGACCACACATCACACTTATACTCATTAACCACTATTCACGTATCTTAATATATAAGCATGCTTAACATAAATCTTAAACATACCATATCAATATCATAACACAACCTTGCTGTCATTGGTCACCCCATGACCTCCATGGCAAAACACCACTTTAGACATTAAACATTACAATAGTCTTTAAAGAACAACTACAGACCCAGGCTAGGTCTACACAAGACCTTCACTTCCCAACACCCAACATTCCCCTCAACGCGTCGAACACAGGCGACGCCTCTCAAATCGCGTCAACCTGTCTGGATGCCACAATGAACCTTATCGTGAAAGGGCCAAACGCCGCGACCAGATCGCATCGGCCCTTCCAGACGCTATTCAAACTACTGTCGCGACAGGCCTTAGCGACACGACCAAGTCGTCTCGGCCCGACACGATGCCACTAGACCCAAACTGGTCAAACCAACGGGCAACACATAGTCGCGTCCGACAACACAGACGCGTCTCCACATAAATGCGTCGAGTCAACCACACGCGACCCCAACGCCGCCTTAACATGACGGACAAAACCTGAAACACGTCGGCTCAGCACGACGCGTTCACATGAACACGTCGGCTGTCCTGGCCGTGTTTCAACAAAGACTGTGAGTCAGCTCACAGGCCGAACCCACCCCTTCCCCCACGGAAAACCCACAACAATTCCCATAGTTCAATCCATTAAAACTGTAAACAGAATAAACCCAACAAAATAAACCATCCACACATGGTCCATCCCTTAATCCCCAATCCATTCATGCTTTTAAACAGTAAAGCAAAGGTAGAAAGTCTCCCTACTGGAAGAAGATGCAGAAGAACACCCCAAAGCCTCCTCACCGACGGCACGCCCACGCTCCGAGCATCGTCCTCACGTGGTTCCCGCGCCGCATGAGCCATCCGAAGCCGAAACCGCCGGAAACCTCCATGGAAGGCGCCACAACAACCTCCCCTGCGCCGGACAGAGCCTCCTCTACTCTGTCTGGCCGAAACGAAGCTTTTATCACACTTTTGCAAATCGCGTCTGCGACAGACGCCGTGTTTAACTTCCTTAAATGCGTCACCTAATCTGACACCAAACAGAAACCCATTCCATGTGTCATAGAGGTGGTTCCTGGAATCGCGTCCGGCATGTACGATGTGTTCAGAATCGCGTCGTCCGGCTTCGCCGCGATTCCAAACAGTGAACCAGCAGTGCAATTGGGCTGGCATATTCGGCCCACACTGCTCACTCTGTGCTCAGAAAACCCAAACACAGCCCATTGACCATCTCTTGGTCAAGACCACCACACATAGACTCGATAAACTCGGATCCAAACTGTCGTACTGTTACATCTGTCCTCCCTGCAAACACTGTCTGCATCTTCAATCTCCACCACTCCTGCACAAAGCCTCGTAGCTAATATGTATCAAGAATCACCCTATCTGCCTGCGAACACCTCATAGTGACAAACACTCTCTCTATCTAGTGCACCCAGTGCTCCATTGTATCTGGGTTGGGGCCTCCGAAGTACGTAGGTGGCTGCAATTGCAAGAACCTCTCCACAAGTGTTGTAGACTCCTCTGCACTAGCTAGCCGCACTGGTACTGCTGGGAGTATGGGTACAACGGGTGGTACCTCAACTCCTGGTGGTGGTGGGGGTTGTGTTACTGGTACTGCCTCCTCTACAATCAGTGGTACCACTACTGCCGGTTGTATTGGTGCTATGATGATCCAACCTCGTCCGGATATCTGTGATGTTTTCCCATAATCTCTCGATCATCTGCTGTGTAGTCTCCTCTGGCTCATCTCCACCACCTCCCCAATCTCTCCTGTCTGCCATTTCTAATCCTGCACAAACATCATTCCAACCACACAACAAACAACAAATCAATACAAAAACCAGGGTCAACTAATAGCAGTGGGCTAAAGTAAAGAACAGGCTATGTAAATTTCCGATTCCTTTATATTCACACGAACCTTGCTCTGATACCAACTGTAGTGGTCCTCGTTGTTCAAACCCGTTAACCCAATAACAAGCTTGACCCGACTCCGCCTCCTGCGAATGAGCCGAAGCCTCGCAAGGGATACCATTCACAAGTTCGTAGAAATATAAAGGAAACAGCTCAAATATATATAATATTGTCACATCTCATAAATATTTACTTGAAATGTACATAGCCATTTCTCAACTATAGCCAGACACAAGTACAACAACGACCTGGGGCATACCCCGAGGTGAACAGAAAAAGATGATTACACTGCGGGTGGTGCAGACCCAACTCCGCTACAGTGCGGCCCTGAACTAGACGAAGGGCGAGAAGCCTCTGCTCTCCCTCACTTGAAGAAGTAGGGGTGAGCCATACAAGTCACTGGCTCAGTAGGGAAACTCCCCCAAAAGCCGTACAAAATCAAACTCACAAAGTGCAGAAGCAGGAAGCTACGCTAAGCCATTTATAGAACTATCTACGCAGGATATTAAAGCTGTAAATAATAATCACCACATGCTATTAACAGAAATTAACCTTTAATAAATAAACGGAAAACCTCGTCCAAGTGTACGCGCTAAAGTAGAGAACGCCACACTCGGGTCATGAAGACTAGTTCGCGACACCAACAACTAACCCGGATAAATCACACAGAACTACCTCTCAGCCTCGCAGCCACAGACGAAAGGTCCAGTTGCCGCTCCACTAGAACAAGCCAAGAAACTGTGGAGACCAACCAACACCACTCCTGCGGGCCACACAGCCGCAGGCCTATGCCTGGCACCTTTAGGGACTCTGGCCCGAGCTCCCTAAAGTGAGGTACTGGAAAATAGGACTAGCTGAGGCCCACTACATCTACTGGTATTCGTAACCCCCCAACCACGAGCGCACCACAAGCGAGCAAACACAAACTCTCACAAGTTGTTTTCCCTCTGTCGTCTTTCCCTCAGCCAGACGTACAACTCTACACAAGAGTGAGGGTGTCCAGGAAGACGACACAGACCTCGACCGTGGTACACAAGTACCGGGACAAGCCCCGAGCACTAACGTGCCTGGCTCACACAAAACCTGGGGCTCCCAACTAGAGAGGTAACCACGGTAGGTGTCGTACTACTCGCCACGCACACACAAACCACGTGAACACCTCACAAACCACGTGAACACCACGTCAACCACTGAACAACACGTTCCTCGAACTCCACAAGTGTCGATGCACCGCTTACCATTGCCATGCACAACAAATAATGATAATCTGATAATCATGTAACCATGCACAAGCCCATTGCCATCGGAATCCAGAACGTGACGGGGTCTATTGTCGCCTTCAAAACGTGACACCTCGATACAGGGCGTTCTGGAGAAGAACGCGACGGGTCAGGCTATCGCATTCTAAACGCGACAGTCAGGTCTGTCGCCTTCACAGATAGTGACCTAAATCCGGGAATCCATCTCTGAAATCCCCATGCAAACCATGTAAAGCACCATAACAAGCAGTTATTCATGTTCTAATCATTGCTCTAGCATGATATCTAACATCTATAATGCAAATAACAAGCTAGACATGCTTCACATGCAATTCACGACATGAAACAGGGCAGAATCTCTCTACCTTCACGAAGACGAGAAGAACAGTGATACCCCGGTGTTTCCCCCACTCCATAGCACGTCCTCGCGGCGAGACCATGCCAAAAACAACTCCAAATCCTCGAATCGCCTAAAACCCACGCGAAATCTCCTTCCCCTGGCCGAACAGAGCTTGCTGGGCTCTGTTTGGCTGACCTAGGTTAAGAGCATTTCGTAGTTGAGAACGCGACGTACTCTGCCGTCGCGACCTGAACGCGAAGGAGAAGGTCGTCGCCTTCTCAACGCCGACGCAGCAAGCTGCCTAGCACGCATCACGCGGCGGACATGCAGACGACGACCCTCCAACGGCGGTAACCAGAACACGACACCCAGGACCGTCGCGTTAAGAACACAACGTCCAACCCTATCGCGTTCACAAATAGTGAACCGATGGGTGCTTTAGGCCCAAACTGTCGGCCCACAAAGCCCCAAACCTGTGCAAACACCTAAAACGCACACCACAGGCCACACACACTGGCCTCCACAACCATTAAGCCAAGATCCAAATGGTCAATACGCTACATCGGCTGCTAAGCGTCCCTATGTACGTGTAGAGGATGGCATCCATGCGACGACGACAGTGTGGGGAGCAAGGAGGACTTCGAGTTCGCAGTCCCCGGGAGCTGCTCCTCTGACAAGTTGGAGACCGTCACCGCCGACGAGATCTTTGCCAATGGCCTGATCCGCCCCGTGTACCCGCTGTTCGACCGGGGCCTTGTCTTCAACGGCACTAGGGAGTCCTCCCACCGCGCCAGTGGTGGCGTGTCCTCCCGGAGAAGGAGAAGGAACCAATGCCCCTCTAGCTCCGAGAGTTCATGCTCGGGGAGTACAGAGACCCGCCGTCATCATCGTCTTCTCCGTAGGAGTCGAACAATGTGGAGGGGCTCCCAGCGGCGGGGAGCTACTGCGTGTGGGCGACTGTGTCCCCAGACTTGTGCAAGAAGCAGAGGCTGGAAGCGGTGCTAATGCTGCGTCAATGTCTTGGCGGTGAGAGAGAGAGAGAGAGAGAGAGAGAGAGAGGAGAGAGAGAGAGAGAGAGAGAGAGCCGAAGCAGGGAGGGGGCGGGGGGGGGAGAGAGTAGGGAGGGGACGGGGTGGGCAGGTGGGTGGGTCTTTTTTTTTTTTAATGAAAAGTTGTTCTTCAAAGGGCGGGAGAATGCTCACCACTTTTTCAAATTTTTTAAAGTATATGTCAACGGCTTATAAAGCCGCTAACAAATATTACATATATCAACGACTATTCCTTACCATTGACAAATATTGAGGAGTTGGCGGAAAAAATCCAGCCTTTTTTTCATGAGCATATGTCAATGACTACTGAAATCCGTTGACATATGTAGTTTATGTCAACGGCTACGTAAGCCCGTTGACATATGATCAACATATGTCAACGGATACCAATAGACGTTGACATATATTAAGCTTATGTCAACGGATCTCAGTAGTCGTTGACATATGTTAAGCTTATGTCAAGGACGGCCTGATGCCATTGACATATATTACGTTTATGTCAACAACACCCAGTAGCCATTGACGTATGTTAAACTTATGTCAACAGTTATAAGCAGCCGTTGACATATATTGATCATATGTCAATGATCTCACGTAGCCGTTGACATATACCTTATATATCAACGGCTCTATCTAACCACTGATATAAAGTCGTTGACAAATCTCACTTCTCTTGTAATGTGCCCACATGATGCCTAATATTGCGCCAAACAAACTGCTATGTTAGACAACAAATGCGCTTAAGCAAATGCAGTAACCTTTCTCTTCATCTTCGTATTGCCCACCAGGAGCTGCGTTTTTCTTTTCTTCCTGAGCAAAGCCTTTGGCCTGTTCTTTTGATGATTGTGAGATGCTCAATTAGACTGAGACAACTTACAAAATAAAGCTGCAGAAAGATGCAGCGCCATTGTTGTTTGTGTGGATAGTTTATTATATTTACATCATTGCTAAGACGATACAGTATTATGTTAATCATTTTTCCCCATATGTAGAGAACTTATCGGGGCCCTACTTGGGTTCCACTTATATTTCTGTACTCCATTGTTCATAGATTAATAAAAGCCCATCACGACGGAGTGCATATTTAAGTTAGACAGTCCAGCATATGTGGCTGCTGTTCCCAAGTATGTTTAGCTTTACAAGCTTAGCCACTACACAAAGCTGCAAAATAGATTAGCCAGAGCTGTAAGTAACTGATATTTGCTGCAGCGTAATGGACACGCAATTAGAGACTACATCATGGTTCATGCTTGGAAAGTATGGAGCTCAATGGGCAAAGGACCATGACCCTGTACTTGATAAAATGTTTAAAGTTCAGAAGAAAGAAGATTACTGTAACTTGGAACTGGAGATTGTTGAAGTATGATTAGAAAAATGCTAATCTCAATGGTTGGCAGATGATCCACCTATATATGCAAAACTTCATGATGAAAAGTACATTTCCAAAGTTCATGAGTTATTTTTCTGGGAAGCCAGCCATACCCAGGATTGTTAGCTTCGATGCCTCACGTTTTACTCTACACTGGAGATGGAAATGGCATGGGCCAAAATATTTTCTTCCTCTTCCCCTCCCCCCCCCCCCCCAAACCCCCCTCCTCTTCAGAAGAGTTTTCTCCCATCAAGATGTTCCCTGTGTTGTCAATAAGGAAGATATTTGGGGCATCACTTGGTGGACTGCCAATACATTTTACAAAAAGAAAAGAAAAGGAGAGGGTGATAAAGGGGAAGTGGGGCTGTTGGTGTTGGTTGTAAGCCACTTTCCAATGTCCTTCTGCCTTCTTCCCTCCACTCCTTCAGAGAGACGGATCTCCCTACCTTCATCTCACTGGTCTGTTCCTTTAATCCATCATTGTCCGCTGTTCTTTTCCTCTTTGTTTTTTTTGTTTTTTGACACATCAACAAGACCCCTTTGCAATAAAATACTTTGATCTCTTATCCTTCATTCCCCGGATCGTTTCTCTAGCCCATCATCTATTTCACTGTTCTTTTCCCAATCTCTGCACATTTAGACACTAATATTTCACTACATTAAGAACCTTTCATAACATAAATCTAAAATATTATAATATATATTTATATATCATATATAGATAGATCGACAGAGAGAGAGAGAGAGAGAGAGAGGAAAGGTGGTCAAGCAAGGAATGGCGAAGAAGAAGACAGACAAAACGAGTAGGGAAGGCCACACGGGGATGAACTCCGCGTTGTATGCTTTTACGCGTCCCTAAGAAAACAACAGAAGGGAGAGGGGGGTCGACGGCAGAACCAGCCAAGATGCACTCATCTCTTTCTCCTCTTTCCCCTGTCCACCGCCATCAATGGCATCGCGTTATAATAATACGTACTCAGCTTTTGAGCGTGTGATTCCTCTGAGGGATAAAAATGTCCTTCCCACCAAATCACTTCACCCGCTGTCCAGTTGGAAGGCGAGGCGCCCTTTATTCTGTTCTTGGGCATAGTTCCGAGGCATCCTCTCATCTCCTCATCGGGTGCGATATTTATCCGTCCATCTCCTTCTGCATGTACTGGTGTTTTAATGTGAAGTCATATGTGTGCAGCTGTAAGAGAGAAGAGGACACTGTGATAGAGAGAGAGAGAGAGAGAGAGAACAGCTTCGAAGGAGGGGATGGAGAGGGAGGTGGGCATGAAAAAGGTGAAGGACGTTCACGTAGATTGGATTGGTTTGGCAGAGAATGGCAGCTGCAGCTGCAGCGGTGGGACGGGGGAAGGGTTAAAAAAGTGGCCAGCAACCTTCAGAAAAGAACAAGAAGAGTAACCAGAAAAGGCCTCTGGATCACAGACACTGTTGTCTCTCTCATTCACACTCCTGTTCACGGTTTTACGATCTGCCTTCATCTCTCTCTCTCTCTCTCTCTCTCTCTCTCTCTCTCTCTCTCTCTCCGCACAGACACACACACACGTAGTAGGAAAAAGGACAAAGGAAGGGAGACAACTAATTTCTTCGTGACCATCCATTGAGTGAGACCCTTGATACTTGATAGGCTGGCGCCCGCGACCACTCTTTATATCCTTTCTCATTTATTTAGAAAAGAAGGAAGGGTGGTGGTGGTGGTGGTGGTGGTGGTGGGAGGAGGGGGCCGGGGCCGGGGGGGGACCCATGATGGAACAAAAGTTTTTAAAACAGGGAGCTGAGCAGTGAAGAGTTCCCATTGGAGATGCCCCCGTGCTCATCTTCTCTGTTCATCTCCCCCCCGCCCGGGCAACCCCTTCGTCACTCCCTCCCACGCCTACATTCTGAATCCTGATCAACACGCAAATGGACACACACGCACTTAACAGTAGTACCCAGAGAAAGAGAGAGATGGATAGAGAGAAACCACATGAAAATTATCTTCGGTCATGGTCACTAATTAATCCTTGTAAAAATTAATTAACTAGGTAGTCAAACTCCACCTCTTTCCACACTAGCTTAGGCTCTGCCTCAAAATCACAAATATTCTTCCAAGAAAATAAGTACCGACATGAGATGCCTTCTTTTGGACCTTTTTCATCAGGGGCTGTGCAAATTATATACAGGTACCTTCGCGAGATTGTCTTGATGAAGAAGTGGATCCTTAAAATCATGTCGTAGGCTCTCCGTACTAGAAAAATCATGTCAAGTTTGGCTGTGGGAATGCATCAGACCAATTGCCTTTCGATCTCATCCCTCTTCCACCTCCGTCTGAGGTTTTTGGTTGCAGTGGCTGAGAGGGAGTTAAAAAAAGCCAAAAGCCATCACATGGATCATAAAGAATGGGGAATTGGGGGGGTGGGGCTCAGGTAAAAATATATAATTTACATCAGCCACTCTGTTGTTCTACCCCTGTGCAGGTTTTCTGTCCGACATGTCAGGTCATCAGACTTCTGCCTTAATCTACCTAGTTAATTAAACCTGTGAGTTGCCCAAACATGTAGGCAGATGTTAATTTGATTAATCCCCATCTTGTTCGTTACACAGGAGGACTTGTGTTTCACACGATGCAAAGGTAGGCCTCATTAGATAAGTTTGAGGGGGTGAGGGGTGGGGAAGAGAACATGTATACATTTTTGTATCAATAAAGAAAGGGCAATTCAACCGCGCGTGGTCTTTGGTGTCAAATACAAGATTATGTCTTTGTCAAATACATACAGGAAGGAGAAGGGGAAGAAGGACCTGAAAGGAGGAGACAACAAAGGGGTCAATCATGGGCTGACCCTGTTTTAAGCATTTGGGGAGATCTGCACATCTCATTCCCCACAAATAACAAAAATGTCGGCAAGAATAGCATTGGATCCTGCAGGGTGCACTTACTCGCAGGGGATTTTTAAGCTACATCATATGTGTGTGTGTGTGTGTGTGTTTGGGGTTGCTCCCCTCTTCGTCTCCCCATTGTGATAAAGTTTGATTACGATGTCAACATCTCAAAGTATTAAATGTGCATTAGTAGTGAACAATTTTGTGATGAGTGAAGTGGGAGGTATCTTCTTGAGCTATTCTACATACACCAAGAAAGATGTTGTCCCCTTGTGGCTGGTCCCACCCTTTGTATTTGATGGTGCTTGGGAGCATGGCGTGTTCACGGGATTTCCATTATATGATCGCATATAATTTTGCCCCGTAGATAAGGGAGGAAATGGAAATTAATGTATTTTAATGGGCACCAAAAGTCTCACGTTCCCACACATCAATGGTCCACGCCCCGTTGTTTTTTTTTTTTCTTCTCTCTTTTCCATCTCATGACGCTCCGATTGGACACGAGACTTACACTTCAAGAAATCCATCTCCTAATTAATTAAGAAGTTATATTAGAAGGCACTTTGGTCCCTTCTGGAGACGGAAAGCTAGCTCCCCTTGCTAGTTTAAGCGCTTCGGCTATTTGTTTCCAAGAAACACTCTAGAAAGAGGGAGATAACCAGGAAGGCTACTCCCAACTAGAATTATCATTGTAATTGATCTATAAGTTTAAGTTTATCCCAAGGGTCGCATCTTAGGTAATGGAAGTGATCAGTTTATGTGACTCTTTGACGTTCGCTAGAAAGTTCCAAATTTCGAGCTTCTTCGTACTTGGGCAAAAAATTAGAGTTACGGAGAAAATTGAATAGTGATGGAGTTTATATATGAGACCAGTCCTATCAAGTGGAAATATTTAGAGGGAGAAGATAGCGCGCCGCTTGGAATAGGACAGGTATCACTGAATCATATATATAATATATAATAATTATGACTCAGGAAGAGCTCTTGGAAAGTAAGAAACATATATAATACATGTATCAATCAAGAACTTGACCCTTTTCATCTATCACCTCCTTTAAAGGAATGTTCTCAGGTTCACATCGATCGATGATAAAAACTAATTATTTACGGAATCTGAAAGAAAGCCGTACGTATGGAAGATGTCATGAGCTCCAAAAAAGCTAACCCAAGTAATTAAACTTAATAACAGAGGCATATGTACGTCAATAACCATGTCCTCAGCGAGATCTACACAGTTTCAAATTTTCTATGCTGTAATTCGATTGTTGCCGACGTTGCCCTGAAGAGTGTCCGTCCTCTTATTTTCTTAAGGAGATGATGAAGTTTACTTGTCTTGGAGCTCTCACACTCTTCAGATTCCACAAAACCACTTTTTAACCGATCTGAAAAGACTCTATATATCCTTCATATTTTTGACATATATAGGTCATCAAGAATTATAGCTTCCAACTGCTCTTCTTTCATATATAATATTAGTTAACTTTGTTCACCACAGATTTAAGTTCTGTTTTAGAATTCCCACTAAGATTTAAACCTCTTCTTCCAATTAAGGTGATTAATGATTTTGAAAGAGAGAGAGAGAGAGTAGTCCAGAGGCTCTAATGTCATTGGCGATAGGAGTTGCGTTAACAAATAGACCAACAAAGATTGCTCTAAGATAGCTTGCCTTCTTATTAACTTGGAAATTAAGGAGAAAGGTGGGTAAGATTGTTCAAGAATAATATGACAAGGATATCTTAATCGGTTATTAAACCAACACGTTACACATATAGGATAGCTACATTAATTAATTATAGAAACTGTGATGAACTATAAAGTCCACTTCTCATAGATAAAAATAATTGAATGCAGGTGGCTGGGATTACACTTCTGCATTATGTTGAGCCACAATATCTTATTATTAAAGGCGGATAATCACCTAGCTTAGGATAGCCTACTCACAGACAGACAGACAGAAATAAGATATAATAACTAATTATATATGTCAAACAAAATGGCCCTTAAAAAAATTTATCTTTGATATATATAGGGGTAGTTTAATTTATCAGAATCTACTTAATTATGTGGTGGATTTAACCCTTAATTCGTCCTATCTGATCTGCATATACCAAACCTGCAGCCCAAAAGAACTGGCCAACCATCCAAGTTGCCGTCGGCGCAGGATGCACGTGAACACATGCATATGGAGCAAATGTGATGGTTTGCGGAGGCCGAGAAAGCAAGCATATGAAACACAACTGCAGCTAGGCATGGAGGCCGGGTGCATGGGCGAAGGATCGGAGACCCGTGCCTTGAAGCCATTGTTAATTAAGCATCAACTCCACGTCCTTCCACACGACACCATTTAAGAGCACAAACAGGAATTAATATCTAGATGAACAGTCGAATTGGCCACAACAAAACCAGATGCTGAGGCTTCAAGGGAGATCGATCCAGCTCGGCACCAACATGGACGACCGTGTTGCCTGCACTTTGCAGTGCTAAGAGGGGCTTTCTTTAAAAATAGTAGACTTTCAAAATTTTATTATGTGAATAGTAGCGTTAAAATTTTAATTCGCAAAGTAGCATGATTTTGACCCGTCAACACCGCGTCTGCACATGGGCAGGCATGGCTGTAAAAAAAAATAGATAAAAAAGTGAAGTCGGACCTCAAATGGCCGACTTCATGCCTGTACCAACGTTTTTTAATTTTTGAAAATTAAATTAAAATATTTATTTTTATATCTAAATAATATTTAATTAAAATAAAATTTTAAACATAAATTAATTAGAAGGTGATAAATTTTATGATGATTTTAGTTTAATTTTTAAAATAAAATTTTATCAAGTGAAAATTATTTTAAAAATTAATAAATTAAATTAATCTCGACATCCGTACTTCGGTAATTTTCGATGTTCATAATTTTAGAATCACATATTTTTCTGATAATTATGATGGTTTCATATTCAATTTTTTATCCAAATTCGGTGACGTTCTGTCTGTCGGAGTACGCACGTTTGAAGAAAATACTAGAGTTATGTTAATGATGTTAGAGTGTCTCTAATAAAAAATAATATATATCAACATAATTTTGGTCCTATAAAAACTTAATTATTTAATAAATAAGAGTTAATTTAATAGATAAATTAAATTAAAAAAATCTAAAGGTAAGATGCATGCGGCGATGGTATAACCCAACACCTTAACGTGGTCATGCGATAGCCCCTTTATTTAATAATCGACAGATATGTCGACGGATAACTTTTGGTCGAAATATCTGTGGGTAATGTCGCTTATTGCGGACATTTCGATGGCCATTCCGACAACACTATTTTCTTTGGTAAATATTCCGACGAAATATTTCCGTCGGTATGCCCGTCGGAAATTTCGAAGGCTATAAATCCATCGAAAATGTCTGTCGATAATGTCGCTTATTGCGGACATTTCGACGGCCATTCCGACAACACTATTTTCGTTGGTAAGTATTCCGACGAAATATTTCCGTCGGTATGCCTGTCGAAAATTTCGAAGGCTATAAATCCATTGAAAATGTCTGTCGATAATGTCGCTTATTGCGGACATTTCGACGGCACACTATTTTCGTTGGTAAATATTCCGACGAAAATTTTGATCAAATATTTCGGTCGGTATATCCGTAAGAAATTCTCATTTTCGTCGGTCCACACACACTATCGCATGACCACGTTAAGGTGTCGGGTTATACCATCGCCACGTTCATCTTACCTTTAGATTTTTTTATTTAACCTATGCATTAAATTAACTCTTATTTATTAAATAATTAAGTTTTTATAGGACCAAAATTATGTTGATAATATATTATTTTTTATTTAGAGACACTCTAACATCATTAACATAACTCTAGTATTTTCTTCAAACGTGCGTACTCCGACAGAACGTCACCGAATTTGGATAACAAAATTGAATATGAAACCACCATAATTATCAGAAAAATATGTTGATTCTAAAATTATGAACATCGAGAATTATGATGTCGAGATTAATTTAATTTATTAATTTTTAAAATAATTTTCACTCGATAAAATTTTATTTTAAAAAATTAAACTAAAATCATCATAAAACTTATCACCTTCTAATTAATTTATGTTTAAACTTTTATCTTAATTAATATTATTTAGATATAAAAATAAATATTTTAATTTAATTTTCAAAAATTAAAAAACATTGGTACAAGAAGGAAGTCGGCCATTTGAGGTCCGACTGCACTTTTTTTTTTTTTTTTCTTACAGACGCGGCGTTGACAGGTCAAAATCATGCTACTTTACGAATTAAAATTTTAATCCTGCTATTCCCTAATAAGATTTTAAAAATCTGTTATTTTTAAAGAAAGCCCTGCTAAGAGAGTGAAACCTTTCAGTGGCAATAACCGGCCCAGCTGGTTTCCGGCGACTGCAGCGAATAGTACAAAATTCTTTGTACCCCACCACCTCTGCTCGCTGGCAGTATCCCTGGGGACAAACTCTACCCAAGAACTGGAACTCATTAGTAGAGGGTTCAATCGATCGTCGACGTCCGCTTTGAAAAACTCGAACAAACGATCGACGTCCCTGGGCAAAGAAAAAACTGTTCATCATGGCATGCGACAACAGCAACTTCGAATAGTCATCATGGTTACAGAACCAGAGCGAAAGATATTGTTTCCGGTTCGAGGTCGGCGATGGTCAGAAAGTCTTCTTTGGATGCACAAATATCGCAAAAGGATGTGACTGTGCATGTCATATGAGATGTGATCTTTTGCTCATCAGAATTGAGTAATTTCTTTTTCATGCATGTGCAGTCAGATTAACACTCTTCTTGCTACAGAAGATTTAGTAATATGGATTTAATGAAGAAAAGAGTGATTGCATCATGTAATTTTATTATATTTTTCTGTTAATGTACGTGATCCAAGATATGATTTATGTGAAATTAACCATATCGTCGTCAATTATATATCAACTGATCATCCCGGCATGCAGATACTATACACATCTATATATGGAAGTCTCAAAGAACCGGATTCGTATCCAATGGGTTACGTGACAGGCTCATATGCCCTCTAGAAAACTCTGAATATTGTGCCCTAGTACACGCATAATGTTAATTATAACCAAATAAGACAGACCCCTTTAAATAAAATAATTGAAAGTAGTAGTAGCTAGTGTACATATTTCAATGAGAAATGTTTAATAAGAGTTTTTCGGCCGAGCTATCAGCATTTATAAAAAGAGAGATTCTTATTGCCACGATGATGTGAGCCTCGCTATGATCATGACAACGAAACCCCCCTATTTTTATGAGTGTGCTGATAACTCAGTCGGATAACTCTCCACTCAACACTAAGCATTTCTCTACTTCAATACCAACCACCTATATGTGTAACATCACTGTCTCCATACAACTCTAGCTAGCTAGCTAGCTAGTAGAGGATGTATACTTCACAGCAGATAAATTAACTGTGAAGCACAATATATATGCAAAGGTTGATGGACCCATACGTACGTATGTACGTAGACCACTCATGACGGTGAAAATGCAAGGAAATGATCACGGGCACAGAGTTGCATATTCCTTCCAAACCTCTCTTCCGGATACCGTACTGTATCGTTTATGAATAGTAAAGCCCAGCTTATCTTGGCGGCCGATGTGCAATCTGTAAGCTAGGAAAGTACTGGAAGAAGATGATATATATATATATATATATAAGTCTCTGCAGGTCTGTCTTATACTGTAAAATATGAGGACGGGGAATAATAGCCATGGCTCATGACTGTCGAGGTGGTCCTACTTATCACCCACTTGCTGATTTGGATCTCGGGATTCTTTCTGGAAAATTATTTGTTTTTCTAATTGTTATGTCATATTCAAAGGCATTTATTCAGACGCAGTTTTCTCATACCTATTATTATGCATCTACTCTCCGAATAAGACGAGAGTGGCGCCACGGTGTGTTCCATAATTCATCGCTGACAGAGACATCACAACTTGATTTTTTTTATTATACATGGTGCTTGATACGGGACGTCACTCGGCACTCGGCTCGAGCCTGTGACGAGTGGCCGCTCGCTCACTCGGCGGAAGGTACGTCCGATTTTGGCTTACCGAGGCAAGGGTCATTCAGGATTGAGCTCGGTTCCGGGAACTCGGTCAGGAGAGCTCTGTTAGTTAAGTCGTTCGGAAGAGGCAGCTGGGGACTCGCCCGGCTGGACGAGAAGCTACGGAGGAAACTCAAAGCAGGAGAAGGCCCGGAAACCTCGGGCCACGATCCTCTGGTCAATCCCGCGTGACAGTTATGGAATGTCCAGCGAGGGCAAGACAGATCGTGGATCGCAACCGCCAGTTGCCCACGATTGGCACTACCACAAGTAACGAGGATCTCGAGCGAATCTCGGGGCACGTCCTCCGTCCACTTACTCCAGACCGCCCCCGGAACAATTATAAAAGGGGGAGGCATCTCTCCAGAAAAGGTATGCAACTACTGCTCCAACAACCCTATTACTCCGAGTTCCCGAGTCTAACTTGAGCGTCGGAGTCCTTCCCCACCGAGGAGACTCGGTGGTCTTGTAGGTGTTGTTCCTGGCGTGGGGCGCTCGCGACCGGTGCACACTCCCTTGGAAGTCACTCGGCCAAGGCCGAGCACGTTACTCTTGCAGTAACATTTTTGGTGCCGTCTGTGGGAACCTGAACAAAAGGTTCTGCTCTCATGGCTCCCAAGGGAAAGGTCGTGGTGCGTTCGTCTGAAGAAGAGATCATCCCTTCATCCGGCAACGTAGAGATCGCCGGCGGAGGTTCTGGCACGGGGGAGCAGGGGTCCAACACCTCTACCTGCCTCGATCGTGTTGAGGCCCTGGTGGCGGGGCTTCATGAGATGCTGGCCCGATTAGAGCAACGGCAGCAGGTTGCAGCGGCGCAGGGAAGAGTGGAGGGGCGTGTAGACGCCCCCAGCACAGGCCCCGGCAGCCCGGAGGCAGCAGGAGTCCGTACCGCCTTGCCGGCGGCATCGGGGAGTCACGCCGACGCGCACACAGTGGCACCAGTCACATCCGCGCCCGTTCACCAGGGCCCCGCCGTGGTTCTGATTACCCCTGCCGCGGCAACTGACCACGGCACCTTCAAGGCAGTAGAGGTCGAGCACGACATGGCCGAATCTACGCCGGCGGCAACAAGCATCCTGCCGGCGGAGCCTGGGTGGAGAAGCGACATCCAGGAAATGAAGAGAAAGATCGACGTGCTGCAGTGGCGAACTCGGTCCCTCAGTGGCCACATTGCTATCAACCTCGCCGTTCACCGAGAAGATAACCTCGGCACAAGTGCCTCTGAAGTTGCAACTGCTGAAGTTTCGGCGGTATAATGGAACCACTAACCCCGTGCATCACCTTGACAATTTCCAAGTGCCGAGCCTTCATGTCGACACTGGATGATGCGGCCCTCCAGTGGTTCAAGACGTTGCCGGCTCGGTCGGTGACAAACTTCCCCGACTTCGCCCAACGGTTCCTGGACCATTTTACAACAACACGGTGCAACATTCCTTGGGCACCGACGACCTCTAGCTCGTGGCTCAGAAGAGTGGCGAGCTCTTCCGCGACTACGCCAAGAGGTTCTAGCTGGAGGCCATGAAGGTGATCGACTTCGACCTGCGGACAGCCGTCAACATCCTGACGAGAGTCTGCACCAACACACCGTTCGTCTCGTCCATCGCCAAAAAACCACATGTGAGTCTCTCCAATTTGCTCTCCCGTATGCAGAAATATGCGAGGCTGGAGTCCACCCTCGGTGCGGCCGGCAAGCTGGGGCGTCCCTCTGAGTTCGGCTCGTCGGCCAAGGGGTCCGAATCAAAGAAGCCTCGGAGGGACGAGTCCTCGTCTCGAGCGGACAGACGGTCGAGCTCGAGCCACCGGCAAGACGAGTACCGACGCACGAGGGATCTCCCCAACTTTACAAGGCTCCCGTCCGAGATCCTGCCGATCATCAAGTGGCTGCCCGAGTTTCGGTGTCCTGAGCCGCTCCCGAGGCCTCCGCCTGGGCGCGGAGCCGACCAGTACTGCGAATACCACAAGGGCTACGGGCACACCACGGACCAGTGCCGAAGCCTCAAGATGGAGATCTCGGACATGCTGCGTCGCGGGATCATTGGAAGAGATGTGGTGGACGGACGAGCGAAGGAGCGAACACCCGAGGAGGAGCGCGGAGCTTGCGGGGGCAAAGGGGCAGTCCTCGTCCTGGCCGGAGGCTCGGCAGAAGGAGGAGACAGCGGAAGAAAGCGGAAGGCATACGCATCGGCTGCTGGCTTGAACTCGGGGAGCTCAGCCCCGAAACCCAGTGGTGTGATCACATTCTCCGAGGATGACATCGTCGGCCTCAGCTTCCCGCACGATGATGCCCTCGTCATCTTCGTGGACATCGAAGGATACAACATGCACCGGATCCTGGTGGATGGTGGAGCGGCTCCCGACGTCCTCTTCTACGACTGCTACGTGAAAATGACTGACCTCAGTACCGAGCTGAAGCCCGTGGCCACACCTCTGTTCGGGCTCAGCAGGTCGTCTGTCAGCGCCGAGGGGTCGATCAAGCTAAAAGTGACCCTCGGGACTCGGCCGTGCCTTGTAACGGTTGAGGCCGACTTCCTTGTAGTCAAAGTGAAGCCGGCCTACAATGCGATTTTCGACCGAGGGATCCTAGGAAAATTAAGAGGAGTTCCCTCCACATATCATCAGAAGCTGAAATTCCCCACACTGAATGGATAGGTGAGGTTGCTGGCAACCAACCGAGGCCCGTAGGTGCTATGTAAGTTCAATCAAAGCTAAGGAACCTGCTATTTTCGAGTACGAAGATGTGCATGATGAGAGTGTGGGCAGGCACGAGCCCGCCGAGCAAACAAAGCAAATCCAACTCGCCCAAGGGGGATCACTTGTGATTGGCTCCGGACTCCGGGAGTCGGAGGACGGGCTAGTGGACTTCCTCGAAACCAGCAGGGACGTCTTCACGTGGTCGGAAGACGACCTCTCTAGGATAGCCCCAGAAGTCATACAGCACCACCTGAATGTGGACCCTGGAGCTGGCCCGTGTGCCAGAAGAAGCGGCCCCTCTCGGCGGATCGGCAGGAAGTCGTCGACGATAGCTTGGCCAAGTACCTACGTGCGGGGACTGTCCGGGATGTCTTCTACCCCGAATGGGTGGCCAACGTTGTCCTCGTCAGGAAAGTAAACGGAAAATGGCGCATGTGCGTTGACTTCACCGACCTTAATAAAACATGCCCCAAGGACAGCTTCCCCCTTCCTCGGATCGATCAGCTCGTCGACTCCACAGCCGGACATGAGCTCCTGAGTTTCCTCAACGCCTACTCGGGGTACCACCAGATCTGGATGGCCCCCGAAGATGAGGAAAAAACAGCCTTCACTACTGAAAAAGGTCTCTACTGTTTTACCCGAATGCCTTTTGGACTGAAGAATGCAAGGGCAACGTACCAAAGGTTGGTCAACGCAATGTTTGAGCAACAAATCGGGAGGACCATGGAGATCTACATCGATGACATGCTGGTGAAGAGCAGGCGATCCGAGGACCACGCTCGGGACCTGACCGAAGCCTTCGAGGTATTGCGCCGATACGGCATGAAGCTCAATCCCGACAAGTGCGTCTTCGGCGTCCGCGCCGGCAAATTCCTCGGCTATCTCGTCTCAAACCGAGGAATCAGCGTCAACCCCGACAAGGTATAGGCCATCCTCGACATGACGGCACCGAGGACCGTCAAGGAGGTACAAAGACTCAATGGGCGGGTAACCGCCCTGAGTAGGTTCATGTCCAAATCAGCCGAAAAATGCAGGCCCTTCTTCGACGTACTGAGGAAGGGGCGGTTCGAGTGGAACGACGACTGCCAAAAAGCTTTTGAGGAGCTCAAGTCTTATTTAGCTAACGTGCCCACTCTAAGTAAGCCTATCGCAGGTGAAGAGCTATTACTATACCTCTCGGCCACGCCCTACTCTATCAGCTCAGTGCTAGTACGAGAGGATGATCGGAAGCACGTCCCAGTCTACTACACCAGCAAGGCCTTACGCGGAGCCGAGCAGCGCTACTCCGGCCTTGAGAAGACGGGTTACGCGCTTGTGATGGCCGCGCGGTGACTCAGACCCTACTTCCAGGCGCATCGGATCGTCGTCCTCACGGATGCCCCGATCAAGCAGGTGTTCGGCCGACCCGAGGCCTCAGGGAGGATGGCCAAATGGGCCGTCAAGCTCAGAGAATTCGACATATCGTACAGGCCTCGGGTCGCCATCAAAGCTCAGGCCCTGCCCGACTTCATTTCTGAAGGTACGGCGAGACTGCTAGAGGCGGAGGAGGCCACAGGATGTTGGTTGGTGTACGTGGACGGAGCATCTAACTCTAGAGGCAGCGGGGCAAGAATCGTCCTGCGATCTCCGAACGGTCCCATCCTAAGGTACGCAATCCGGTTCGGCTTCCCCGCATCTAATAACGTGGCCGAGTATAAAGCCGTCATCTCAGGACTCAGGATGGCTAAAACCCTGGGAGCAACGAGAGTCCAAGTCCACAGCGACTCCCAACTGGTCGTCAGCCAAGTCGCGAAAGAGTTCGAGGCCCGAGAAAAAGCCTATCCCTTACATGACCGAAGTCCGGAGGATGATGGACGACTTCGAAGAAGCGGAACTACTAAAAATCCCCCGCGCCAGCAACTCTCAGGCCGATGCCGATCTATCCAAGTATGCGGCCATCCCAGAAATTTTCCGAAACCATCCATATTCGTGGAGGAACTCGGGGAGCCTTCGGTCGGGGTTGCGGAGGTAATGTGCGCCGACGCCGAGCCACATGGATGACCCCGATAGTGGAGTACATCCGAGATGGGCGGCTCCCGAGTGAAAGTCGGAGGCTCTAAAGGTAAGAAGACGCGCCCCGAGATTTTTATGATCGGTGATGACCTCTACAGGACAGGCTTCAGCTTCCCTCACCTGCAATGCGTCAACCGGGACCAAGCTGGGGAAATCGTTGCCGAGGTTCATGACGGTACATGCGGGAGTCACACGGGCCCCCGATCTCTGGTCCGGAGAATGCTTCGGCAAGGGTATTGGTGGCCTACCATGCTGAAGGATGCCGAGAAGTACGTGCGGAGGTGTCCCCAATGCCAGCTCTTCGGCAAAGTGGACCGGCGACCACCCGCTAACCTCCAGCCACTCACCGCCCCGTGGCCGTTCGCACAATGGGGGATAGATATCCTCGGCCCGTTTCCCCCGGCCTCGGGCCAGCGAAAGTTCCTTATCGTTGCAGTCGACTACTTCACTAAGTGGGTCGAAGCCGAGCCCTTGGCAAAGATCACTGATTCCAATGCATGGGGATTCGTCTGGAAGAGTCTCATCTGCAGGTTCGGCCTTCCTCGGACGATTATCACCGACAATGGGAGACAGTTCAACAGCGCCCGATTCCATCACAATTGTGCGGAGTTTGGCGTCACCCACTAGTTCACCTCGGTGGCTCATCCTCAAGCCAACGGGCAGGCCGAAGTGACCAACCGTATGCTCCTCGATGGGCTTAAGAAGAGACTGGACGACCATAAAGGCTGGTGGGTCGAGGAACTCCCCCACATCTTGTGAGCGTACCGAGCAACCCCCCGCGAAGCCACTCAGGAATCTCCTTTCGCGCTAGCCTTCGGCATAGAAGCGGTCACACCAGTGGAACTACTCGTACCTTCAGGACGAGTCCTGGGGTTTGACCCCGTGAAAAACGCCTGTGTGCTACAAGCCGAGCTGGACCTACTGGAAGAGCGACGAGGCAAGGCAGCGTCCAAGGTAGAAGTCTACCAGCGAAAGATGAAGAGAAGGTTCAACAAAGGCATGAGGCTTCGCCGCTTCAGAGCAGGGAGCCTCGTCCTCTGCAAACTCGCCATCTCGGATCCAAGGTCGGCCGTGGGAAAGCTTTCGCCTACCTGGGAAGGGCCTTACCGCATGGTTGAGGATTTGGGACATGGCGCCTATAGGCTGGCGAACCTGAATGGCTCAGCGATTCCAAGAACTTGGAACGTGGAGCATCTCAAGTGTTATTATCCATGAAATAAAGAATACGAGAACTGTTCGTTCAAATTGCTTGACCGAGTCCTCTCCAACCCTTAGAGCTTTTGCGTGAGGTCGCTTCGGCACTCCGAGCTCTACCTATACGAGTCCGCTCCGGCACTCGTCCACTCGGCCTCTTCGGCCCTTAGAGCTCTTGCGCGAGGTCGCTTCGGCACTCCGAGCTCTACCTATATGAGTCCGCTCCGGCACTCGTCCACTCGGCCTCTTCGGCCCTTAGAGCTCTTGCGCGAGGTCGCTTCGGCACTCCAAGCTCTACCTATACGAGTTCGCTCCGGCACTCGTCCACTCGGCCTCTTTGGCCCTTAGAGCTTTTGCGCGAGGTTGCTTCGGCACTCCGAGCTCTACCTATACGAGTTCGCTCCGACACTTGACCTCTCGGCCTCTTCGGCCCTTAGAACTCTCTCCGGCCCTTAGAATTTTTCGGGCAGAGTCGCATCAGCACACAAAGTTCCCCCCCCCCCCCCCCCCTTATGAGCGTCCCGACGCTCGCTTCACTGGCCTCATGGCCCTCAGCACGACTCGAGATGATCTCTTCCACTCGCTAACCATCCAAAACAAGCAAAAAGACGAATCGACCAAGAAAGTGGGAAGGAAAAGACTATCTTCATTCAAGCACGGCCGAAAGGCCGGGAAAGAGACATACAAAAAGAAGGAAGGAAAATATGGCTAGAGCTCGGCGGCTGGGGGTGCCGAAACCGGGGTCCCGTCGACAGTGGCGGCAGACGCTGCAGCCGGCGTAGCACCCTCGGCCTCCTCGTCGTCGTCCTCGCCCAGCGGCTGCACCGACGACAGGTCCAGGTCGGGGAAGGCCTTGCCAACGACCGACAAGAAATGCCTGTAGCCATCATCGAACAGGCCGATAATCTGTTCGAGATGCACCTCGGACTTGGTGAACTCGGATACAGCCTTCTGGCGCTCCTCGGTGATGACTTCCGCCATGCTCGCCTTTGCCTTCTCATGGGCCGCCGCCTCGGCCTCCCGAGCTGTCTTCTCCTTGGCCAGCGAGGCCTTAAGCTCATCCACAGCCTTTGAAAGGAAAGCAGCCCGCTCCTCTGCCTTCTTGATCCGATCCGTCGCCGCCGCCACCGAGCTCTCGAGATCAACGCTCTTCTTCCTGAGGTCTGCGACCTCCTTCTCCAGGGAGCGCACGCGCCCCTCATCCGACGACCGGACCTGGTCCGTCTGCCGATGAAGCGTCACCATCGCGGCCAACTGCTGCTGGAGACCTCAGAACGCCTCCTCGATGAGGTCGGCGGTGTTCATTGAGGCCGCCCGAGAGGTCACGTCCGCCGGGGCCGACGACTGCTCCCATTCCACGGGGTTCGGTCCCGTGGACAGAGCCGAGCGGAGAAGGGGGCGACTCAGCGGAAGGGGTGCAGCACTGGATGAGCCCCCCTCGAGCCGCGGACGCTTCGGCGCCTTCTCCGCCTCGCGAGCCGTGGAGGCCGAAGGGGGGACTGCCGCGGGAGCAGGAGGATCGACGATCTGGAGGTCAGCCTCCTCAGCTGGGCGCTTCTCTCTGGGAGGGGCCTTCTTCTTCCCCCGACCGGCGGCGAAGCACTGAGCAGCAATGGACCGGTAATCCGCCGCATCGGCCATCTCTGTCAAGAGCAAAGGAAACGGCGATCAGTCAGGTCAGGATGGAGCAAGGTGCTGGAAAAGCCCCCCCCCCCCCCCCCCCCCCCCCCCCCCCCCCCCCCCGAAGCAAGCGCCAGACCTATGTCGGCCCGCCGAATCAGCTCGAACAAATCGTTCGACACCTCCCGCAAGTCCGGCACTGACACCGCTTGCAGCGAGTCGAAGTCCGAAAGCTCAGCCGCACTCAGGTCCGCAGGCTGCCGAAACGCCTCGTCCTAGGGGTTGATGGCTGACCAGGTGGTCGGAAACTCCCACCCCTCCGAGCTGTGAATGAAGCAATAACTCCTCTTCCAGTGATGGATAGAGGAGGGAAAGCGGCCAAGGAAGTGTCGACCGGTCTGGGCCGAGATAAAGAGCCAGTCACCCGAGACCTTCAAAGAAAAGCAGTAAAGAAGAGATGAATACTGGGGCGCACCTTGGCCATAGCACAGGCCACCAAGAAACCAACCACCGACCTCCACGAGTTCGGGGCCAGCTGGGAAGGGGCGACCTCAAGGTACCAAAGGAGGTGGACCAAAAACTGGTGAAGAGGGTAACGGAAGCCGCTTTATCGACTCCGAATAAAGGCAAAACCCATTCTCCATCGAGTAATGGGCGCGGAGGCTGTCCGAGGCATACACCTCGAAGTCGGGAGGAAAGGCGATCCCGGGATGTTGAGCAATCCCGTCTACGGTCGCCTGGTCTATCTCCGTGACGGCATCGGCCACGGACTCCGCCGCCTTACGCACGCCGGAGGGAGGCGCGACCAAGGTCTTGAGCACATACATCCCAGGGGTGACCATCGGCGCGACCTCTCCTCCCCTCTCTGTCGGTCTGACGGCGGAAGGAGCGGCAGGAGCAGGAGGCAAGCGGAAGAAGAAGGACGGATCTGGGTCCCCTCGGAAGGAGAGTACCCGGCAGAGGAAGAGGGAGATTGATCAGAAGAAGGTGAGCCCATGGCTTACCTCCCAAGAAGAGAAGAGCAGGTGAAGATCGTCAACGGGAAGCTCGGCAGTAAGCGCCGAATCGTCTCACTGCAACTCGGGAGCTCGTCTTCAGCAGGCAACGAAGAGCGCGCGCGAATGGTCCCGTTTCCGACCCTAGCAATGCTATTTATAGGGCCGGGGAACCCCTCCAATCCAACGGCCATCGTCCGGAGCCGCTAGCGAAGCGCCACGATCCGGCCACGCGGCGCCCTTCCGAAGGCTAACTGATCGCGAACGCGGATCGTGGTCCGGTGAGAAGACGGGGCATCGAGGGAAGCGGTCGTCGCTTCGGCGTCCGTCATTTATGGCGGATGGGACTCGAGTCAATGCATCGTTCGAGGCAGCAATCAGCGTCGCGTCAAGCAGACGGCCGCCATCCCTTCATAATCATAACGGTGCACTGCGCGCCCCCCAAGGAGGCGTGCGGCAACGTCGCGACTCTGACAGATTGCGCTCAGTTTGCTGTTGCGATCTAAGCGAGATCTGGGGGGACTGATGATACGGGACGTCACTCAGCACTCGGCTCGAGCCTGTGACGAGTGGCTGCTCGCTCACTCGGCGGAAGGTACGTCCGGTTTTGGCTTACCGAGGCAAGGGTCATTCAGGATTGAGCTCAGTTCCGGGAACTCGGTCAGGAGAGCTCTGTTAGTTAAGTCGTTCGGAAGAGGCAGCTGGGGACTCGCCGGGCCGAGTCCCCCGGCTGGACGAGAAGCTACGGAGGAAACTCAAAGCAGGGGAAGGCCCGAAAACCTCGGGCCACGATCCTCTAGTCAATCCCGCGCGACAGTTATGGAATGTCTAGCGAGGGCAAGACATATCGTGGATCGCAACCGCTAGTTGCCCACAATTGGCACTACCAAATCAGGTAACGAGGATCTCGAGCAAATCTCGGGGCACGTCCTCCGTCCACTTACCCCAGACCGCTCCCGGAACAATTATAAAAGGGGGAGGCATCTCTCCAGAAAAGGTATGCAACTACTGCTCCAACAACCCTGTTACTCCGAGTTCCCAAGTCTAACTTGAGCATCGGAGTCCTTCCCCACCGAGGAGACTCGGTGGTCTTGCAGGTGTTGTTCCTGGCGTGGGGCACTCGCGACCGGTGCACACTCCCTTGGAAGTCACTCGGCCAAGGCCGAGCACGTTACTCTTGCAGTAACAGTGCTATATACCACAACATGAAACTGCCCTTGATCTGGTGTCGGCCGTGATCAAGGAACCCGCCGGCCTTGATCCTTTCCTCTTATGATGCATGGATATCTCTACGTTATACGTACCCCGTATGGAAGAACTAGACCCATTTAATTTGGCTTCGCATATCTAATATATGGCTTCGCTCTTTCGGTTTGTGCCAGAGAGTTAAGAGCATGCCAAACATGTCTTAAAAGATTAATTAATCACTGGCTAGGTTAATTAACCATCGGATCATCAAACTAATACATTTGTAATAATTCGCGTAGTTATCTGTTCTATCCGATCTTAATCCGATGAGTTATATGGACTTGAGACATGCACGTAGGTGATTGCTAATACATACGTTCCCTCCTTTCTCTACTGTAATATTATATAGCAGATGCAGCATTCAGCTGGTTTCCCTAGCTCCTCCGGATCCAAACCTGCACCTTGTCTCTACCTTCGTTTTCGGTAGAAAAGAAGGATGCAGCTAACTAGCCCCACTTTCACACACTAGCTAGCTAGGAAGCATGCAGCTGTACGGATACATATATTAGCATATGATATGAATGCACGCGGCGCCTTTCATGTTTCACATGGACCAGTCTCGATATATCCACGGATCCAAAAGCCAGCAACTCCATGCAGAGACCGCCCACTCCTACATAACACTTCTGACATCCCTCGCTTCTTTTAAACTCACTCTTTCCTGCTGCTCTTTTTGTTCTCCTTCAAGAAGCAGACGACAGGTGGACTAGGAATAAGATATCCCTTTTGTAGGTGTCAGTGAACGCGTGAAAAGCTCCCAAAAAGTGCGACCACGGGGAAATTAACGAACAGCATATACAACTATATATGTGGTAAATATTTATCCAAGGATGGGAAGAGAAAGAGGGAGGGCCGGATCCAGGTGGGGGACAGCACCGTCCTGGTTTAGTTTAATGGAACCAATTGACTAGCATCCCCAGAATTCAAAGGTTGATAAGAGCCCAAGTTGTCTTCCCCGACAAATGGCTGGAGCTGGGGGAGGAGGTAGATCTTGTAACAACAGGAGGAGGTTGGTGGTGGAGAGTACAGATGAGCTGATTGGTTATAACTAGCTAGTAAAACAATGAGATCTTTGCATTGTCCTGGTAGGTAAGTATCAACATGACATGTGCATAGGATAGGATCCTGCAAGCAAACGAACTAATACCCTTGACAACTTATTTGAGTTCAGCTATAATGTTATTCGAATGAGTCAAATTTAAATAAAGTTTTAAACTCAGTCGAGTGTGAACAAAAGATTTTCTCGGCTCCATTAACTCACAAACAAATTGTTTAATTTTTAATCATATAAATTATAATATTTTTTAAAATATATATATTTTAAATATTATATTAAAATAATTAAATTAAGTAACTTATCAAGAATTAATCTTGAGATATGAAATTAAAATAAGATAGATATAGATCTTATGAACAATTTTAATTTTTTACTTGTAAATTAATTGAACTATATATATATATATGTATATATATATATATAATTCGATAAAATTTGAGTTCGAAAAAATTAACGAATAGAAACTTCAACCGCATAATACTCTGACTTGGCTCAATTAGTTTGCACTCCTACAGGCTTGAGGTGGTGGGGAGTTGCACATGAACACCTCAGGACCGCTATCCGCCTCAAATCTCTTTCACGCACAGCAAGTATGTCTGTAGGAGTGTTGGGGCAAGTGGGGCACATGTACTCCTGCGCATCCCACTAATTTCACCATGCTTTTTCTTTTATGTTACATGCAGTCCAAGGGACATTACTTCCAAGCACATGCCGTAGGAAACGCTAAGGCCCCCTCCCTCCCCCACAAAAAACACTCGAGAGATCGAGAGAGAGAGAGAGATCCTTGCAAAAGATATTAATGCAATGGTAGTACTGCTTGGTTGTCCCCCCCACAAATGGGAATTTGGGACTTGGGGGGGTGTGGGGATGAGGCCATCTCATCCAACCCTACGACGAATCTTAAGGGACTTGACTGCAATCGCAGTATCAAAAGCTAGCCTGAGTGCACTACGTACAGTCATGGAAGCTTACTCCCCAATTCCCACTCCTCCTTCACCTTCTCATTTGCCCTGTAAAACAGCCACAGCCCTTTCTGTCTGCAGCTTTTTCATTCCAGGTGCGAACTAGCATTGTGTGGGTCTCAGTGCAGATCTTCTGCAAGTTTCCATTGGCTGTATGTGAATCATGCTTCGAACCACACAAACCCTCCCCAATTAAGTTACATAAAAAAGTGGGCAAAAACAGAAGAAAAAAGAAGATGCATTGGTTTGAGGATTCTTTTGTGATGGGGAAGGTATACTTTTAGGCATCCATCCGGAAGATATAGGCCCGTTCAGTCGGGGACGAATGTAATCCACAAAGAGTACCGTAGAGAATCCAGTTCCCTTGCTTGTTGCGCTCGCATCCCAACACCACACTTTGCAATACGAACACGAGTCCAAAAATGGGAATAGTTAGCAAGGCAAAGTCCGATGAGATGTACGTCGTCCCATGGGGATTGAGAAAGATTTGGAGTACATCACATGGAGTTGGTGCGAATATATATCATTTTTTTTATTTAGTGTCTAATTGTATTAATGTGATGGATATATAAGAGTGTGCACACATATATTCTCCACAAATAGTTTGATAACACCATTTGGTAACATCACCATTAAAAATGTGCCACATCAGTAATTAAAATAAGAAAATTAAAAACACTTTATAAATGATGAGGTTGTAGTATATTTTGATTGGTGTGTTATTTTAATATGTTACTAAATGGTGTTACTAAATCATTACCCTATATTCTCTTGCAAAAATTACTCTAAAAGTCTGTCATCTACTCTTCCTCATACCCCCCCGGATCGTCCCTTTCCATGCTGTCTGAGGCTGCCCCTCCACCCCCACCTACCACACCGCCACTTTGCCAAATGTAAACCCTAATTAATCAATTATTTCCTGGGATCCTGAAGGTATAATGATTGATCGACACAAAAAAAAACTTCCAGCATTGGCCCTACTAACGTGAAGGTGACGGTGGCACGCAAGGGTCCCCCAAAGAGAAGGGGCCCAAGGTCGACCTTGGTGGGCAATAAGATCTCATTTAATAGGACAGATATGAAGCAATAGATATTTGGGTGCCTCTGTGCATGTTAGTGTGTGAAAGGGAGTTGTGGCCTGAATAGAATAACAGGTAGATGACAAGGTGATTGGGAGAGGAGTTGTGGGGGATTTATATGCTATATTACGCAGTGGAGAAGAGGGTGGAGAAGGGAGGGAGGGGGGGGGGGACCCATGCCCTTGGATAGTCCTCCGGCGGGTGGGGTCGAGATTAGTGTCGGCGGAGGCCCCCCACCCGGCCCTCTCTGTCCGGGTGGGCCGGCCGGGTTGGAGATGGGATCCGGGGAAGCTGCATGGAAGGTGCATGCAGGGGCTTAATACGGCCTGGTTGGGTGGAGGGTGGTTGTGTGTGTGTGTGTGTGTGTGTGTGTGAAGGGATGGCATGCTTTAATTCGTACTCGTCCTAAGCCATGTGGATGAGACGGGAGGAGAGAGAGAGAGAAGCACATGTTTCCATCCTCCCTTGCTTGGTGACGAACCATCACAAAAAGGACGTCGTACGCCAGTGCTTGCGCTAGTAAACAAGGCTACATGTAGGATCTATTGGAGGTTCTGTTAATCATGCAGTGATATAACCTCTAAAAAGTGTTAAAAGAGGCTGCTAGTGAAAAGATGTGCATGCTAATTATATGGGGCCAATTCAGATTTTTTTTCTTTTTTCCTTTCTCTCCTTTGCAATCACCTCAAGATATATAGAAGCAATTTGTCATGGGATGAATGAGGAGCGACGTACACCACTAGTTTCTTCTGTTGGGTAATTAAGAAGATGCCTTAACCTTATGCGGAAATATCGTGAAACATCTGTCCTTGTTATTTGATGGAGTAACTGATCAGTTAACTTTAACCGTGTGCGGACTCCACTCCAATTACATATTATAACCAACCCAACTCAAAACTTTGCTTTCTTTTCTGCCCTTTCCAATCATTTCATAGATTGAGCAACTTATCGGAGATGACCTGCACCCATGTCTGGATCCTATAATATTCCGCAACAATCTAGAGGAGTTATTTTCTCTTCATAACGACTACTGTGTTATCAGTTTTCCAGTTGGTGCATTACTCTTTATGTATCGAAGAGATCATTAGATCCTAATCTCGTATCGAAGAATGTAAAAGTCTCTACTCTCTCACAATCAAGTGTTCAGAAACATAACTTTCACAGTCTCTTCTTTCCCAGCCGACAGATGAAAAAGATGCGCCACTTAATGGCATCCGTCCGTTCTCCCCGATGTTTCTCTCTTCCAGCTTCTGTTCTTTTTGAGTGTACTCTTTTGTTCCGGAGATGTCGTCCTTCCCATAGCTTTAGAGACCGCTCAGCCTCCCTATACAAATAATAACCATTCATTTCCCCAAATGGACGTATGAGGACAAGAGCATGTATATATGTATGTATGCATGTCCCCACTTCTCTTTAACCAACCAACTGCTAGGCCTTGTACCATCCTACGATGCGATGCCCCTCACATTGAAGGTTGTGGTGATCCACTACTGTTCGATGATGGCAGCTGTGCAGCTTGCTTTGGTTGAACGTTGATCACCGTCGAGGGAGATGATGAGGCTGACCACTTTGTTGTTTATGGAAGGGGAGGACACCCTATTCAACTCCCACGTGCAGGGCCGACACAGCCCCCGCCGATTCGAGATCGTCTTTTCTATTCGTGATCACGACCTCCTCCGTCTATCGACAAGCATCTCAGCTTGGAGTTATAAGACGTGCCGACAGCCTCCCCCGTTTTGCCGAAACGCCAGACGCCAAACCCAAAGGGAGAATGACGATCCCTCCGGGGAACCAATCGCTGGCAGATCATTTTGACCACTGAAACGAAATTAGAGTGGTCGTTCGAAGCCGTCCTTTTGTTCAGAATTATTATGATTGACACAGGGATGCCCATCCCCGGCCCGCTCACTATTTCAAAAAAGTATCGGTTATTCTCCAAGGACCTTTACTGCCTTCTTTACAACGTTAAATCATAAATGTGACCGGGAATAGATGATTTGCCCAAAAAAAAAAAAAAAAGGCCACATCATAATAATTTTTTAAAAAAAAATTAAAAAAAAATGCAGAAGGCAGTTGGAACCTGTGGGCAGATTGGTGGGCACCGAGTAATTATGATTCCAGTTGCTGGAAAGTTTTTGCCGTCGCTAAGGTGTGATGGTGGGAACTTACATAATAATTCCTTCTTTCTGATACCACATGGGTGGGGACGCTGCAGCCTCTGAGCTCCATCCAGAATTTTCTCCACTTTGACGCCCCAATGCCAACAACGACCAAACCCAAGGCCTTGGGGACTTTTTTTCTGGCTTCGAAAGGCTGCAGCACCCACTGCACTTGGGGTGAAGAATAAAGAGATAGAGGGGTGTTCTCCTCCCAACGACGACATCCTTGTAACCAACAAGAGGGGAACACAAGGGCAATCAGAGGTGCAATTGTTGTAACAGCCTCTCTGTGAGGTCATCATGACATCAGTTCTAACGTAGCCACAAAAAAATTTACAGGATATACCATTGAGGCGCGCATGGCATGGCATGGCCTGGCCTGCCAAGATCCTTTTTGTGGGTAGACGGTCCTTTTTTGCGACTGAACCTCTTCGGATTTCGTGTACAGGACGGCTATATTTTATACGCAAAGAGTCATATTACATACACATTCATGTTTGCCTACGTCAGGCCACCGCCAGCTTTCGCCAGCTTTCGCTTCTTCAAGTAAAAGAGCAAGTGATCTCCCCCCAGGGCCATGGATGTCATGCCCAACCAGAGATCAGAAATGAAACTGCGACTTCAGGCTCGATCAACAATATGAAAACTGAGCTGACTCTGAAAGTTAACCTCTAACAATGAAGGCACCTTTTACGAGCTTCTGATGATAAAGGTCATATTCCTCAAACGGCAATTTCGAGTTTCATCCTCAACAGCTCCTTTTACAGGCTCCTCTTAAGACAATTTCAATCAAATATATCTTGTACTTCAATTATGCTGTGTTGACTGAAACATGCATTGTGAAGCAAGTCACTAAATATTCATGAAAATAGAAGACTGAAAAACAGGAACCAGCCAATACAAAGCAAACAACATAAAATAAAGAAGACAAACAACATATTTAGTGCTTACTGTTCATCCTTTGTGACACGATAATATTTTTCCGCATGCTGCCGCTGGCCAATCAACTGAGCAAACCGTTCATCATGGGTGATAACTATCAGTTGGAAATTCTCCTGACCCTTTCGGTCTTCCATTATTCTATTATCAACAGAGAAGCACCAACAGAAATAGGTTACAGTGCAGTTCAAATGATGTACAACAAAATTGTTGACAAGGAGTTTACCTTAGAAGAGCTGCGGCCAGGCTTTCAGTATTTGGCCCATCCAAGTTAGTCGTAGGTTCATCAAGTGCTAGTATGCCACAATTAAGACAAAATGTCTCTGCCAGTGCCAATCTTATGATAAGTGAAGCTAACACCTAGAGAAAGGTAGAAGTTAACAATTACCAGAAACTAAGCATATTTTTCCTGCAAATGTTTGATCTAAAGAGAGACATTATATCTAAATGCCAGTAGGACTTATGCCAGTGACTATCGTAGCTAAGGGATCAGAACTCTGAAACAGACAATCATCAGATGTGATATTTGGGTAACACTGCAATTCAGATGATGGATAAGAGTAAAACCATCGACTCCACTCCTAGGAGTAAAACCGCATCCAGATGCAAGATTAAAATCAGAGCATGATCAGGCTAGGGTCTGGATACCAATCCCTATTTCCCAATATATTGTTAGCAGCTGGAAGGGAACTAGCTGGAATAACTCAAAATGAGAAAAAGGTGATCAAAAGAGCTTTCTACAAACATAAATAAATAACTGGCACAAGGAGTAGAGGAGATTAACAATAATAATGTACAGGTTCAGAACCCTTGATTCCAAATGGTTCCCATCACAACCCACACTTCTCTCTTCCAAATGTTGAAACATGTATAAGCTTAAGCATAGCTAGCAATAGTGATTGGAGATACAAATGACTACTTAGAAATATGCAGGGAAGAATAAATGTATAAATGCCAAACTATCATTTCTATTCTCTAGCCGAAAAAACAGAGCATGCGACAGATAGAAATGGCTTAATGTCAGATGATATATAACCACTAAATATTTGTGGCTTCAGATTCTTATTATGTGATTAACCCACCTACCAAATAAAGGATGACAAGCAAAAAACTTGCACTACCAAATGCGAGGCAAAGAAACTTTATAGTAGAATAATAAACGAAGTTCCTGATTATGATGATTTCTTTGGATTAATACCTATCATTTCAGTTTTGCAATTAAGAAGAGGAATCAGAAAATAAGAGCAAAAAGATAACCCAGCCATGCTTTCAACATTTTAACTGAAGATAACAGATATGTGACAGCTGGTACAACAATAGTAATATGTAACACTTCAATTGCAGTGCATCCAACAACATCCTAAAACCATGCAATGGATTACTATTTTCTGGAACAGTATTTAGGATGATAAGAATGATAGTAGGATAAGCAATTGTACCTTCTGGCCAGCACTACACCTTCCTCGCATTTCTAGCTCAGCATCACCAGTTTGCATGAGCACCTGTTGTAGTAAAGGACTTGTTAACAATCATCTACATTTTCTTAAACCAGTCAAGTAAAACAAGAGTCATTTCACTGACCTTGTAACTGTAGGATCTAGTTCCTACTCCTTCAGAGTCAGAATGAATACTTATGTAATCAATATCCTGCCCCCTATAGGTTTGCTGCCATAATTCCCTGATGATCTTATTTATCTCTTCCATTTTCATTGTGTGAAAACGCATCAGTGCCCTACAAAAGACATGGCCATCTGAACAAATCAAAACCAGAAAGGATTAAACCAACTGCTGCAAAGAAATACTTGCATTGACAACCCAGCAGATATTGGACAGCATTCCATATTGAGGATTCAGAGAAAGTCTTCCAATGATACACTTCATGGATACTAATTTTAATCCTTTTAAGTAATGGGCTTCAAGGATACAAGAACAACACTCATCTTCATATAGCAGTTCTCCTCTACGTTATTCTGTGAAGTACTATGCGATTGTCATGGTTGGACCTCCAACTAAAATGGTCGCAAAAGAAACATTTATAATAAGATTGTGGACACACAGCAAATGTGATTAACTGATAGCTCAAACCTGATATGCATCTCTCTATGGCCGCAGTAAGTTAACATTGAATTTGAGGTAGCAGAATCTGAGTCCAGGACATATATACAAACAATGGTCTTTAATGGGATGCAGTTTCTCAAACCAAACAAACTAGGTCAGATTCTCAGTCCAAATCCAGGAACCCACAAGCAATTCCAGTTTCTACGTCAATGGCTATATTAATGATTGTGTATGCAAAGTGGGTCAATATGGATGCAAATTGAACATAAAACCAGTCCGAGATTCTGAAATCAGCATTTTCCAGGTTAACCAACACATGCATTGTGATAATTTCATCTGACCTAAAGAATGGAAAGAATGCAATAGCCAACAGAAATCCCATCCTCTAATAATTTAATTGAAAATCTTGTAATATCTTACTTTTTAACCTTAGCTAAATAACCAAAAATTAAAAAGTAAATTAAGAGTTGAAAGATTATAACTTTGCTGACATTGCATGTTAATTGCAATCCTCCAAGGTGTAGTTGGACCCTCATTGGACTACCATTAATGTTGGCTTAATAAGCCATTACAACTGGACCTTTATAGAGTTAGTCAAATGTACCCTTTCTGGTTTAAGATATGAGCCCCTAGTAGGCCAATCATGGACCACTAAGGACCAGCAGGGTTGCCACCTATGACCCAGTCCCAAAAGAAAAAAGAGAAATGCTAGTCCCTCCACATTAGGGGGCAGCAGGACTTCTATTCCCCAATCAGGCAAGCTACACTAAGTGGAAAGGACGAGGGAGAGAGAAAAAGGAGAAGAAAAGGAGGGGAAGAGGGAGAAAGAGAGGTAGAGTGAGAGAGCTTCAAAGACAGTGAAACTAGGATTTAAGTCTAGGTTCCTATTACTTAGACCCTCCACTTTCTAGCTGTATGAATAGTATGAAAGTGAGAAGCCTCTTCACCTGGTATGTGGTGGTGGTAAAGCTTGGAGCTAGTGCCTTGACCTTGTAAAGGACAAAGACAAGGTCTTCCCTCTTTAACACCAGAAGCTGTTCTGTATTGTGGGAAGTTGCTGTTAGGTTATTAGTGTTACTGAGTTGAGCTAACAACCCAATATGTATATAACTAACATAAGTGAAGTCATGTAGTGAATGAGACTCCCTAGAACAACTGTAACACCGCGTAAATTCAAAACCAAGAAAAAAGGAGAAAAGGATACTACAATCACATGTGGGAAACAATTATAACACCAATCAGAAGGATACTGAACTTTTGTTCAGCAATCGGAACGATTATAACACCAATACGAAGGATATTGAACCCTTGCTCAATAATCGGAATGATTATAACACTAATCGGAAGAATACTAAACCTTTGTTCAGTAATCGGAACATTTATAACACCAATCGCAAGAGTACTGAATCTTTGTTTAGCAATCGAAACAATTATAACATCAATCAAAAAAATATTGAACATTTGTTCAGTAATCGGAATGACTATAACACTAATCGGAAGGATAATGAACCTTTGTTCAATAATCGAAACACTTATAACACCAATCGAAAGAATATTGAACTTTTGTTCAGTAATCGGAACACTTATAACACCAATCAGAAGAGTACTGAACCTTTGTTCAGTAATCGGAACGTTTGTTCAGCAATCGGAACGATTCCGAACCTTTGTTTAGTAATCGGAATGTTTGCTTAGCAATCGGAACGATTGTAACACTAATTGGAAGGATATTGAACATTTATTCAGTAATTGGAACGACCTTTGAAGTTGCTCAGTAATCGGTGTAACACTTAAGCATCAATCGATAAGAAACTTTTGTTTCTCCAATCGTGGTAGGATTGCTTGGAGACTCCAAATTTTGGAAACATGAGTGGGAAATTCAGAAATTTTAAGTTTGAGCTAGAGTAAGACTCTTAAACAATCCTAAACCTATTAGGAGAGTACGAATTTGCTCTCTAATACTTTCCCATTAGAGTTGGGATTAACGAGGAAATAGTCTTATGGAAGTTCTAAGCTTGATAGGACTCTGCCATGAGATTTGAAAATCCAAAACGCGGAATCTAACAACCCTAGCCCTATAAAACCTTCTTAAGACCCATTTGGCTGACCCCAAACATCCAACTTTGTTGCTGGACGTGGGAGGAATGCCCTGGAGCAAAGAGGAAAATCCTAAAACTTGGATTCGTGAAGTTCTTCATCCTCTCACCTCTGCTTCGACCCGATCAAAGGTAGGTACTCTCAGGCACCAACATAACATGTCATATACCATCTGAAAGCTTTTCAAGTCTACCTTCTTTTGCCCCTGTTTTGCCCAATTTTTGTTGTGTGGAGTATTAAGCTTTTCTTGATAATCTCGTGATTCATGCATCCCTAGGTCAAATTGAGTCAAACCAAAGCCATAGAATTCTTCTACATCAAGTTCTCAACAACTTTTTTATTGATGGTTTGGTCTGTTTACTTCCCGAAACCTATTTTTTCACTATTTTAAACCTTGGAAATATACGTCGTCTACACCTGACATGATTTTAAAGCCTTCTAAAAACTGTTATTTTCCTTTGGTCTGTCTAGTTAGTGCATGGTTATGGTCTGTCCAGTACCTTAAAAACTGTCGAACCATATATGAAAACTTTATGATGCAGGACAAATAGGGAGGAGGAGGCGAACGCAGAGAGGGAGAAGGAGAAGAAGGGACCGTGGAGGAGGCGAACGCAAAGAGGGAGAAGGAGAAGAAGGGACCGTGGGCTTCCACCCTGGGGAATCCACCCCGCCAAAGAGGGCTTCCACCCTGGGGATTCCACCCAGTTGGAGAAGACAAGAAGGCTGCGCACCAGAATTCTTCAAAGCTTCATTAAAAATCTAAAACAGATGATTACATCTTATTTATAGTGAGGGAACCCTAATGGTCCTCACTAATATACCCAAAGACCAAAATAACCTCAAGCCCTAAAAATAGGTCCAAAATCGGACCCAAAAATACACATAAAATAAAAGAATTCTAATGGGCCTCATATGGGCCTTATTACATCAACAAAATGCTCAAACTCATAAAAGACACATGCTAGGGGCCCGACGGCACATCGCCAAGCCAAATGGACACCGTCGTCGCTGCTCGTCGCCTCCGACTGGGTAAACTTGGACCTGGTTGGCCCGATCCCAGGCTTGGATGTCCCCACCAATTCTCCCCTGATTCGAGAAAACTCGTCCTCGAGTTTTGAAATGTCGGAGAATCCCCAAAATAGACAAGGGAGCAACTAGCCACTGGAGCACTGCCATATCCATGCATATAATCAAACTGGACGGCTGGGGTTGGTGCCGGCAACGCAACTCGAAACCATGCCACACCACATCAAAGTCACCGGAATCAATGCTAAAAAGCACATCTTTCATGGGCGGACGACTGCCAGAGAGTGTTGAGATCTCGAATAAATGATCAGAAAGTGCATCAAAACCGGCTTCAATGATCAGAGAGGGATCCCATGACTCCACTATATGAGTTGTCTCGCGTACGTCAATGGAGTCAGTCATAGCCACATTCTCAATCATCTCCTCAGGCTCTACCATAGTGGTGTCAGTGGGTAATGCACCTCTACCTGAGCATCATCCGCATTTGGCAAGATTGTGGACTCTAATTTCTGTTGCAATGCCACTTGGGAATCAGGTTGACAAGCTTTAACCTGTAAACTTCTTTGAGCTTTAGGCACATAGGCAGGAAACTTGAATAGGCACCCTGGATAGTCAAGATCTCGGATGGTACAATAACTCTCTTCAGCAAATACTTCAACACGCTCTCTTTGTAACCATTTCCGACCCACAATGAGGTAAAAGTTGTCGGTTGGCAAAATAGACGACTGCTGCGAAGGAATTGTAGCCCAAGCGCCAGCATGATAGGTAAGATCTTTGTGCTCCGAATTCTCTCTGAATGTTAGAGAAAACGGCACCCATATACTTCCACTTTCAGCAGTAATTAGCTTCCCACCTTGAGAAAGTGAATCCACGACGGCTTGGGATACGTAATTGCATGGTTGTAGCGGATCAAATATCAACAAAATAACCCTTCTATTTGATAATCGCACTAGTGTCCGAAATGTAGAAGAAATCATAGTACCCAAAATTACTCAGAGTCGTGGTTGAAACATCTCGTGCAGCCAAACCGGGAAGTAGACGAGCACTGGAGGATCCTCGTTGATGTTCGGCGCTCCGTGCTGGTTCATCGACACCGGCTGGCGGTGACTCTCGCACGTTCGGGGCCCGAAATGACGACAGCCAGGCCGATCTCAAACTGGCCCACTGTAGGTGAGCGGCTTCGCTCTTGAAGAGGCCGCGCGAGCGATCAGGGGTGGACGGATCGGATGGGGTCCGCTGGTGTCCGTGGCGGGGCAACCTGCTCCGCGCGAGCGAACAGAGAAGAGCTGAGCGAGAGAAGAGAGGGAGATGGCGGCGGCACCTTCCCTGGCAGGAGAAAACGCCGGCTCGGGCGCTGGCAGGGAAGGGCACGGGGGGGTGAACCTGGAAGTGGACCAGGCGCTGACGAAGGCCGCTGTAAAAGGGAGAGAGGGGGGGGCAGCGCGGGGCGCGGGCTGTCGTGTGCAGGGAGGAAGAGGCGCGGCGCGTGGAAACAGGGCGGTTCACGGAGGCGGGCTTGCGGCGTTGGGGCGGCAGGGGGGGTGACGCAGGGCCGGGGAGGGGCGCGTGCAAAGGCGGCGCGGGTGGTTCGCAGGAGCGGCGTGGCGAGGCAGGCTGGGGGCGGATCAGGCGCGCTGGGGCGCGCTTGGATGGGCAGGAGAAGGGGGAACGGCGTGGGGCTGATGGCGGCTGTGTGGTGCCGTCGCGTGCAGGTGGTTCGGGGGAGAGGCGAGGACAATGCAGTGGGAAGGCGGCGGCGCTGAGCGTGCGAAGACGAGGATCGAACTGGTTCCTAAAAAGAAATCGACCTCTCTGATACCAATTTGATGCGGGACAAATAGGGAGGAGGAGGCGAACGCAGAGAGGGAGAAGGAGAAGAAGGGACCGTGGGCTTCCACCCTGGGGATTCCACCCCGCTGGAGAAGACAAGAAGGCTGCGCACCAGAATTCTTCAAAGCTTCATTAAAAATCTAAAACAGATGATTACATCTTATTTATAGTGAGGGAATCCTAATGGTCCTCACTAATATACCCAAAGACCAAAATAACCTCAAGCCCTAAAAATAGGTCTAAAATCGGACCCAAAAATACACATAAAATAAAAGAATTCTAATGGGCCTCATATGGGCCTTATTACATCAACAAAATGCTCAAACTCATAAAAGACATACTAGGGGCCCGACGGCACATCGCCAAGCCAAATGGACACCGTCGTCGCTGCTCGTCGCCTCCGACTGGGTAAACTTGGACCTGGTTGGCCCGATCCCAGGCTCGGATGTCCCCACCACTTTAAATACATGAAACTTATTCTAATTGCTCTTAAATATCTTGATTGATCTTCTTATCATGTGATTATTGAAATTCTATCTTGATGATCTTGCTTGCCTTGTAAACTGGGAACTCATGTCTAAATATGAATGAACGCATGTTAATATTTTCCTGTTTATCTTGTCACATGTCATGATTCATTATTGTTTTTTGTAATGTTCTAATCGACGTTTATTACGGATCTCGTGAGGCACGTTCTTTCACTTATACACATTGACAAGTCACTAAATGAAGTATAAAATTGAACTAAAAGCACGTCATTATGCTATCGTATGTCTTCTTGACAATCTTGTTTGTGATATCTTGCTCTTGAATCTTATTCTCGACATGATATTCTTAAACCGCTAGTGAACACTGTTCTTAACATAATCTTACTAATGTTCATGTACATCTCATTGTGACATTGTTGATTCTTGAACTCTGGAAAGTACATTATTGGCAACCTTTGAGCCATCATTGCTCGTACTGTTTTGTCCTATCCAGCACTAAACGAGTCTTGCGACTCATACTAGACTAAAATGCATATTGACTGCAATCGGACACAGAGTGTCCAAAGGGCTCTAATATGATCCTGAGGGCAAAAGGCCACCCGAAAAGTACCTACAGGGGGCTAATGACGGTGTTTACATTTGCACCGATTTTTGACTATTCAGATTTAACAAGACATCTGACTGTTATTTTGTGACACTGTAAGTCTATTAATCAAACATTTTGTTATCTATTAATCCTTAACTGAAACAAAGTACATGCTCGTCTCATAAAAAAACACATTATTGATCCATGCTTGATATGACTAGTTTGTATTCTTGTACTGCTAGTTACACGTTAAACTATTGTATCTATTGTCTTGCTATGTTCCTATCTTCATGATATCATGCAAGCACTTTGTCATCAGCTTTATTACGCTTGTGATTTCGCTTGTTATACTCGTGTCTGCCTGAGTAAAATGTCAAACACTTATATCATTGTCCACACATTGAGATATACATCCTATTGGGTGAGTGCGCTCATACATGCTTTTCCTTAACAAATTTCAGGTAGCGGGAATGAAGGAATAAAGCTTAAGAATGAGATATGTGCGCCGAGTGTGAAGTATACTATAGTGAGTCACTATTAGTTAGTGAGAAAATGATCATTATTGTGATTTTTATCCTTCTTTAAGAGATAGATAGACTAGAAAGGAGAGAGTTGTTCTTTGATATTGGAGATTGCAATATTCACTTATGATGAATAAAGGAAGAGATTTGATTTTTAATATTGAAATCATGGTTTGGCGTGCCGGATCGAATCGGTCCGATTTGGCCGAATCGGATCGAATCAGGAGAAACCCGATTCGCCCGATTCCCATCAAATCGGACCGATTCACATCCAATTCCCATGCGAATCGGCCCGATTCAGGCGAATCGTGGTGGATCAGAAAAAACCCGATTTGCCCCGATTCCCCGATGCGTCGACCCTTGATTGAAATATGGGCCCTATCGGTATTAGTCATTTGTCTATGGCTTCTGAATGCATGCTTATTCATCGCGTTCTCGATTAATTCCACTGCTTAAAAATCGGGGGCGTGACAACAACAATGGTCAAACAAGAGGAACCCAATGGGTGAACGCTTGAAGCAGGCAGGACCACTTAGGACACAAAGGCAATTGGCAACATAAGACTGTTACAATTGTGTTCAATAAGACAGGCGGGCAACATTAGCTAGTCATACCTGAAAGCCACTGGTTATGATTGAATAATTGTGCTTTGTGGACCAATGCAGATGCCTAGGAGAGACTGGTGGAGTCCCATTTTGGTCTTGCTAGTGCCTTCACCATTATTCAGTCATCGCTGCCTCTTGCTAATCTTACTTTCTGGTGTTTTCCCGCTTACTGAATATTAAATGAATTAGCTCGCTTACTAGCTGTCGGCACTGCACAATTATGAGACTGACTATTCAGTATAAGATCTAGTAAGTTAATCTGATAAACTGGGACCCATGGAGCCATTTGCATATTTGGCCTGCCATCTGCTGGATGGGATTGCATGCCCTTTAGACCACCCCACGGAGCAAAAGGAGAAAAATATCTAATGTGGAACCAAGTTTAAACATCACATAATGTATTACTTGAACTGGTGAAAACAGTGCCATAAGTACCAATTGAAAGTAACAAATTCTCTATCTGATCATATAGAGTCATAGACAATGGCAACCATTCTTTTTTAAATCAGAAAGTTGAATGATATGCTTTATAAGGGAAGTGACAAGTGAAGATTTTAGGTAAACTGAATAAATGCATCCGCATTTTTAAACTTAATGACAAAAACATAAACAACAGCAGTCCCTTGTCTTTCATTCAAAAAGCCAGCATCAATGTTGGAGAGCGCTGGTCAGACAACCTCAGATGAAATTCAACTAAATCAGTCTCTAAAAGATAACTCAGCTTAATGCGACATTAACCCAACATAACTTATCCTAGTGATTCGTGCCAATTCCTACAAGTGTACATACTTTCAATGATTCCAAGACCAGCCAAGTAATATAGCTGGTGTGTTTCAAAGAGGATCTTTCTTTTAGGGGAATTATGAAGAATAGACAGGCATTGGCCTGTGCCAGCCATCTGAAATCAACCAAAGTTAGTAGAGGTTTGTCTCACTTCTCCAGATTTTCCTTTCCCTTCAAGTTGACAAGTTGACAAACCCCCAGTGTGTCACAGGTCTAATTATTAAAGATGAATAAAGTAGGCAAATATCAATAGAGGAGCAGAATTCCATACGGACTTAACAATCAACCATCAGTTTCAAGAGGAGAAATGTCCAAATGAAAATGTAAACATATCATTATTTGTAGATATTGAGGCAATTAACCAGAGTGGTATGTAAAGAACTTACTTATCAAGTGCATTGTAATATCTGTCCAAATCTTTATTTGCCATTTCAGTTGTCTGCAATGGAAGTAGTTAGTAACTAAATGTCCTAGTGTGGAAAGAAAATACAGTTGTGAGAAGAAAGTAAGAAACCTTGAGTTGAATCAGCTGATTAAAGTATCTCTTGTCTATGTCATTGTATAGTGCCTGCTTAAGTTCAAGCTTGTTCTTTGATATATTACTTTGATAAACTGAAAGCGTGCCTTGACACCTATTCAACTGCATCAGCAAGCAGTCAATGTCTAACTTTGTATTGTTCACACAGACTAAATATTAGAGCATTTTGATGCTTAATCATATTTGAATAAACTAAGTCTACATTTTTTTTAAACGTAATAAACTGAGTTTACATAAAATATCATACAAAAGAGGATTTCCCTAGCTGAAAATTACCAATGTGATGGAGGGGACAACCACGTCAACATATCATGTATGTTAAGGGCCCAAACTTTAACTCAAAACCTAGGCATTGAGTTGAGGGAATCCTCTATGTGAAACTCCCATGAATTTCCAATATGGGACTAAACCACAGTGCCCCCCCCCCCCCCCAATGCTGAACCAATCAGTTTGGGGGGCAACACAGGTAGGGACAAGTGTCCACATATGGAAAGACAATTCAATCGGTAAACCAACTCTAGTACCATGATAAAGGCCTAAACTCTAACCCAAAACCTAGGCATTGAGTTAAGGGAATCTTCTACATATATAGAGGTGAAACTCCCATGGATTTTCAATGTGGGACTAAACCACAACAATGTGAAAATGATTATAAAATGAAAATTTCAACATTTCTGAAACATGTCCTGTAAAAGGACATTAGCAGAGTTTCCAAGAGAGCATTTCAAAGAAAGAGGGAAATATAAAACACAATGAGGAAGAATAAAGTAGAGTGGTTATGGAAAGAAAAATGGAAAAGGAGAACCAAAGAAGTACAAATCAAGGTTTGGCGTGCCAGATCGAGCCGGCCCGATACCCCCGTATCGCATCGGATCAGGGAAAACCTGATCCTCGATTCCATCGATTCGGTCCGATTCACCTCATATATATAATATTATTATATCATATTAATAATATATATTATACATTATAAATATCATATATATGATATATTATATATATATTATATATATTATATCATATTAATAATATATATTATACATTATAAATATCATATATATGATATATTATATATTATACCCATGAGAATCGATCCGATGCGGATCGATTCGGGTCGATTCGGGGGGAATCGAATCGGATCAAGAGAAATCCGATTCGCCTCCCGATCCCGATCCGTCAAACCTTGGTACAAATAACATAAAATAGAGGAACACACTTATGTATGTTGACAATGACTATTTTCAACTCATCCTACCACAATGATGTAGCCAAATGGTTTCACACCCATCATCAAATCATTGTGCTGTGTTAATCCCATGCTGCTGTCATTGTCAGACCATGCCCCCAATTTTTCATGTAATCTTTATATTTTTTAGAATTTCCAAGATCGCAATTGGGCAAAAGACTGGCTGGCCTATATAGATTTGTTCATCCAAACCAAGTCATGCAAGAACTCCCACCTTTGAACTCAATATCCTCAAGCAGCAGGCCACCTCCAATCTAGTACTTGAAAACTCGTGTTCCCTTCCAAGGAGGTTTGTTTGCCCCAGAGAGGATAGAAAGAGTTAAACTGTCCTCGTGAAGTCTCTGTATTCCAAAACTGTAATGTGACTCCCTCTGCCTGGACCACTCTCCTTCCTAACTCCGACTGCCTGTGTTGCCAACTTGCATAAAAGCATCCCATAGTCTAAACCCGACTTTATCTTCCTTGATTTCCAGTTGCCACACTCAAAGTGACACTGTAGCTAAGTCATCTGGACACTCGAGGATGTAAGATCCATCCTTCCAACTCCTGAATCCATCAATCATGATAATGAGGCCATAAGAAGGGATATTTGTTTCCAGAGTAAATCATCCATTGTTTTGGTTCCTGCAACAACCAGACACTTCTCCAACTTCCTTAAAGAGCAGATAATCTCCCGAGCCATGGGAAATTAACCACCTCCTCTATCTATGATGGCATCCTGAGTTTGCTGCTTGTTCCATATCTTTCCTGGGTGCATGCTGATGGCTGACTGCTCCTCTGAGGATTGCAGAGTTTTCTCTTATGGCCTATACCCACACACTGGACAAGTCATCCAAGTCCCACATTCCACAGCTATGTGAACAGCCTCCATATATAACGCACACATCCGGCCACAATTTCAACAATCTTCCCCCTCTATAAAGACCTCCATTCTCAGCATCTGGCTTGTCCCTAGCTCATGCTCTCTTCAACTTACCAGATTCTGTCCTTACTAGATCCTTCCTGTGCATGCTATGAGTAGAGGCAGAACAGGAACCCCCACTTTGCTCTCCTAACTCCTCAACATGTCTTTATTTTTATGTTCAAGGATGAGTATCAGATGAAGTTTTGGAGCTTCTGCACATCATGTAACATGAGGGGAATCATGCTCAGAAATCTCTGGTTGGTCTATGGAGTAACCTACAGGGTAAGTGGGTCCCTTCCAAGTGAGGACTCTGTGAAGGCGATATAGGAATATAGGGAGAAGAAGATGATGTCCCCTTTCCCCAGCAAAGTACAAGTCCATGGCTGCGTTGTCATCATTAATATCTACATTGGATCACCAGCTTCGGATCCAAGAAAGAGGCACCGTGAGAATATTCAACCAAATACTTGCTTTGAGCTGAAAAATACGCTAAGTGTTTTAAAATACTGAGCTGGGCTTAATAGAATGATTTGGGGCTGAGAAATACTACCCTTAGGGTTAAAAAATACTAACTGGGCTTTTAATAGTTAAGAATTTGGGCTAAGAAATCCTGACTTTTGGCTTAAAAATACTCTCTTTGGGCTGAAAAATACTGACTGGTGCTTAGGGTAATTGATTTTGGTTTAAAATATTTATTTTTTGGCTGAAAAATACATACTTTTGGCCTAGAAATACTGACCCTGGCCTCAAAACTACCTACTCTTAGCTGCCACCGGTCACATTCTGATGTAATTTATTTATCCCATGGAAAAATGAATCAGATTAGCCTAGAATCACCCTGGGCCGAGTCCGATCCGATCATCAGCCAATCCAATGGAAGTCCTAGATCACCTTGACTTTAAAAAAATGTTCAAAATCTAATAAAAATCATGGGAAAAATCAGAAAAAAAAAAAGTGGACACTGGTGGAAAAAGAAGAAGGAAGAAAAAAATCAGCTTCCCTTTCCCCTTTTCCTACCCTTCCCCTCTTTACTCCTTTCTCCCCCTTCCCAAGGAAGGAGAAAAAGAAATAATAAAAAAGAAAACCCCTATCATGCACCTCCCCCCCATGCCGCCCCTCCCCTTCTTCCTTTTTCCCATTCCCAATGAAAAAGAAGAAGAAATAAAAAGGAAAACCCCCATTTTCACATGCGACCCCCCCATGCTGCCTCTCCCCCTTCTCCCTTTCCCCCCTTCTCAAAGAAGAAGAAGAAATAAAAAAGAAAACCCCTCCCATTCCCCATGTGCCCCCCTTCCCCTTTTTCCCCTTCCCCATGCACTCCTCCCCCTTGCAAAAGAAGAAAAGAGAAAAAAAAAAAGTTAAAAAAAAACCACCTGCCATTTGCCATGCATCACCCCCCCCCAATCTGCCTTTTCCCTTCCCAAAGAAGAAAAGAGGAAATTAAAAAAGAAAACCACCACCCATGAGCCACTCCCATCCCTTCCCTATGATGGGGAAGTTTTTTAAAAAATGTTGAAAGACTTGGTTGCCAGAATTTTAACGATCTGGACACCAACCCCCAGAACTCAGGTCGCCACCTAGCTATCCAGAGCATCCGCCTTCCATGATTTATCCTCATCTCTTATCATAATCAAAGTCGTTATTCTTCAGAAACAGAGTAGAAATATCTTCAAAGATTTCAACCAATTGTCCCACGATCAACATTTTCCAGGATGAGCTACTTGCATAATGAAAGTCCATGAAAAGATAAACATGAATGCATCAATAGTAAACATAGTGACAAAATACAAATTTTATAACAATTCGTAAACAACTAAATATATGTCCAACATAGTGAAAAGAACTGAGACTGTGCCCTGTCATTACCTCTGAGAGAAGTCTTTCTTTCTCTTGCAAATGTCTTTTAAGATCGGCTTCAAATGCTGACACTCCACCTATACTCAATATTTTCTCCTCCAGTGTTTCTATCTGACAGGTAAGCTCATCCACTTCTGCCTTTGTTTTCCTATATCTTAGGTTGTCATCAATGTTTCTTTTCAATTGGTCTTGATTCCTCATTAACTCTTTACTTTTATTCAAATCAGTAGAAATTTCCCTTTTTCTGTCTTCACAATTCTGCAATTGAGATTTGGAAACTGAATGCTTCTCTTGCAGTTCCCTCAGTTTTTCTCCTTTCTTTGAATTAATATAACTAGTCAGACATTCAAAAATGTTAACCTAGTCAGCAGACAGACAAGGAAAAGATCTAGGTATATCCTCTTAACAAGAGTGGTTAATGATTTCCCTAACATAATGAATAAGGCATTCCCATCATCCCATAGCAGAACAATCCTGAAAGCCAAGGGCGACAATCAAGACGACCACTGGTTCAGGAAAACTTACTCTTTAATCTTTGACATAAGCATTGAAAGCTGCTCAACATCCTGCTGGTAACTTCTTTTAGCTTCTGCTTGCTCATCATACTCCTGTTGAAGTTTCAACTGCAGTTTTGAATGTTCATGTAGAGCATTGTCTTTCTCTTTGGACAATGGAAGCAGTGCTTCTGCTAAGTGCTGGACAGTACATAAAAGAACTCAGCACAACAGAAAGAACATATTGATAAATATGCTAAAGGCATCATAACAAAGTCAGATTCTCAACGAATCATCATTCTGCTACATAGAATACTGGCCATGTGCCATCCACATGAAACAGGAAAATAGTTGAAATATAACAAGTCTGCTTAAAGAATATGCAACTACTTTCAGGTAAATATATAAAGGAAACACAAACTAAAACAAAGAAGAACAAACTGGAAAACTTGCATGATCATAATTTCTAGAATGTTCACTGAAGCAATCAAACTTTTGATTACCTACTTACCTCCCAAGTATAAGGACTCACATAGAGCCTCTTCTGTCAACTAGCAAAAAGGAAAAAAGGAAAATGGATACATATGAAGAAAGGGAACTCTCGCAATTGACCTACATGCCTGTGGCATAGCTGTAGCTTATATTTTTTTCAAAAGGGTTCGTTGGTTTTAATCCATGTAATATTTCCAACTTAACTTCTAGTACTGATGACTTGACTAGTTAGTGCAGAACCAAGAAACTTAACTTTCCTTAGAAATAGGTCTTTTAGGGACCTATGAATAATTTTTGCAATTAGCTGTTAGTCCCTGAAAATGACCTATCTTCAAGGAAAGACAAGTTTCTTTGATTCAGGGCTAAATAGTCAGGTTACAGGACTGAAAACTAACTGCACAAGATTACAGGACTAACAACTCAAAACCCCTCTTCAAAACTCATATAGACCCTGAGTTTTATGCATTTTCTACATCAGTATTCATTGTTGCATGTGTTTTATTGCCATTCAAGTTTGTATTTGTTCATTTGCACCAGAAACCTCAGTGCAACTTGCGATGAGTCGATGACAGACAAGAGGAAAATCAGCTAACAACATGTATGGAGTGACATTACCCATGGAAAATGTCCACACTGTCCCTCCCTGCCCACAGTTTTTTGCATATATGCGCCTAAAAACCATATTTGGGTAAGAACCGCCTTAAATTTGCAGTTGCAACTTGCAAGTATGCCTCTCTTATAGACATAAAATCTCTTGAGAGATCTCAGTAACTTGCTGTGCCGAAAGTGAGGAAAATCATAACAATGTGACATCCTTCAAGAAAAATGTCAATAATAACCCTTATACCTGTTAAAAATCCACCTTTACCAAGAAAAATGTCAATAATAACCCTTATACCTGTTAAAAATCCACCTTTACTATCACTGTACCATTCTTCTTCTTCACCCCCTTTTCTGTAATACCCCTGTGCATTAGAGGGAGGGGGTTGTGCACTAGCAGGAAAGGGAGGCCACTGGATGTAGAGGTTGAGGGGCAAGGAGGGCGCCGGAGCTGGGGAGGAGCGGGTTCGTGCAGGGGATGGGGGGTGAGATGACCACTGAAACCAGGGAAGAGGGGGTTTGCGCAAGGGTGGGGCAATCATTCTCAATGGTAAAATTGTCCAACTAGGTCAAATGGTTGATAAAATCAATCCTAATGGAATATTCAAAGTATTTTCTCATTCACATCCGGACAGTAAGGACTCTCAAGACATTTTACGTTCATAACAGAGGCACACATGCAAATGTCAGGTGGATTCTAGACTACTTATCATTTTATTAGGGTATTTGTGCAAAAAAATAAAATCCCTCTAAAAAGGTCTCTTTATCTATTATGGGTAAAAGTGTCCAACTAAAACCTAACAGTCATTAAAAATTTAAAACAGTCCATAAAGGAATATTTGAAGCATATTCCTCACATCCGTCACGACAGGTTGCAGCACTTGCTCATGCAAATTTATGTGAGCATCAGATGTATACAAGAAAATGCAAATTTAAGATTGACTATTGGTATTTATGTGAAAGAAAATATTTTCTTTCCAATAAGGAGCATGTTCAGTCATGGAAGTCAAGTGTGAACATGGAAGATAACTTGCAAAAGAGATGATCACCTCAGAAGCAATCAATCAGTTAGTAATAACTTATTCAAGTTACAGTTTACTTTTTCCTGCTCTACATGAATGAATTTGTGGCTATGTACTCTTCCATTGAAATCCAGATGTACTGGCATTTGTTTATGTTGATGCATATGTCTGCACTCAAGTAACGTGCTTCCATGATGTGTTATTTGATTTCATACGGTTCCATTGTCCTTTACTACCTTCTGTTATGAAACAAAATGAAGCAGGATACCGTAGGTGAAGGCTCACAACTCAACCAAATGCCTACAGAAACCCAGGCTAGGGTTGCAGGTTGCGATCACTATATATCTGCTCTAAGATGTAAGCACTGGTTCTGATACCATATTAGGAATGGGGAAAAAATAACAAAAACTTACTTTATTAAACATCAAGCTAGTAACACAATACATATACAAATGCACAAAAACTGCCTATAAGAATTGAATAAGATAGCTCCATGCTACTAACATAACTAGGACACTTACATGCAAGAGACCCCAAAACTAAGTAGAATAGAAATACTAACCTGAGATCTAAGAAAACAGAATAAAAAACATACAACATAGAAATATTATCCAACATGCCAATCCCTCATTGAATGACAAATGCATCGGGTGACTCACTGAAATGCTGTTTCAGGCAAAGAAATACAACAGTTAAACAGTTTTTCATGACACCAGGGGCCATAAAACCTGTAAAAATATTCTGAAAAGGCATCAACATTATGCAATTTAGCACTTACAATAGAGTTGGTACCTGTCCTACAATATTGTTAAAAATTTTGCACTTCCTAATATATTTGCAACGTGACCACCATGCTTCAAAAATATTTTCCACATTGAAAGTCAAGCAATTCGATTCAAAGTTCAAACTTAGTTGTTCATTATGCCATGAATATGTCGTGTGCATCTTTGCAAATCTGCCATTTTTCTCTTAAAAAGAACGATCACCAAAATAGTATACAATTTGTTCTTTCATAAAATGTCAGTTAAGAATCATCCGCAAAAAAAAAAATCAGAACTTTTCATGCCAAATTCCTAGAAAAGTGGTGGTGGTCAGCATCTTTAATGCACCAAGTCTGCATAAGTCCTGGTTGTAGGTAAATATTTCTTCCATAGAGGACAATGGCCAGTCACCAAGTAATGTCATATTGGATCTCGGCCATATCTTAGGAGGATTGGACTTTGAGAAAAGAGATCTTGCAGAGATCTCATGGGGATCTTGAGAGATCAGAATTGATGGTAGAGATTATGATACGTATAAATCAAATGGTTTTCTACTTGGACTCTTCTGTTGATATCACTTAATAAACCGATTAAAAATCAAGAATGTTTTAGTAGTAGGACTACCTTCTCATCAAGGTCTGACTGAATTATTTCCTCCTCAAGACGAATTAGTTCCTCATCGGCCTTTTTAACTTTATGTAATATACTAGATGCCTTCAGCTTCTCCTCCCTCAAAGAGTGCCAACGAATCTGTACATTCGACAAGTCATTGCTCATATACTTCTGCTCATCCCGTTGCTTATCCACTTCATTGTGTAAAGTGTCCCTGGTAGTCAGAAATTTTGAAGTATCAATACTAAAATTACTCAGGTACACCGTATGTATAGCAGGCACTTCTGATGTTTACTGAACAAGATACATTGTGCAGAAGTGAAGTTTAGACATCAACTAGTTTGGTTTTTTTGTGCATATAAAGGAACTTGAAGGGGTGTGGGTGGGGAATAGCTGTTGATGAAATCTTCAAAAATGCACTAACAATTCCACAAATAATGACAACGAGAATCGGAAGACAACAAAAATCCATCGATCTAAAGAACCAAAGTAATGCCTTGTTTGCAGAACTTCACTGTTCCTCTCATGCTTCACAGCTTCATCCAATTTGAATGCATCTTTATGTGATCAGTTTTTTTTTGGGGGGGTTAGTACCACGAATATATTGAAAGAATGGGAGAATGTACACATATAAGTGTAACCTCCCAGAACACCTATACAACAAATCACATACCAGAGAGTGTGAATCAATAACACCCCCCCCCCCCAAACAACCAAACAGAGGAGATACAGTCGAATTCATATTAGTAAGAGTGATTGCCCATTCCTTAACTCTAGCCCATACAAAATCAACAAGAGCTTCCTTGGCACACGCCTCCCTCCTGAAGATATGGTGGTTCCGCTCACCCCAAAGCGCACATAAAGTGGCATGAAGGATAAGCCACCATGCCGACCTATCCAGTTTGATGGGCCATGGCCTGTCCCAATCGAGAAGCAAGTGGCGGCATCACTCCGCAAGTTGATGATGCAGCTGGTCCTCCTAGCCAGGGAATCAAAACTCGGCCAACTCGGGATCGGATCGCCCGAGTTGGCTCGGTTTTGGCCCCTCCGATCCGAGCCGGGGTAACCTGTCCGGTCCCCTGCGCTCGGATCGGTCGGGCTCGGCTGGGCTCGGCTGGGCTCGGCGGGATCGCCGAGCCTGGCCGGTCCGCCGCGGATCGGCCCGGACCGGGGCGATCCGCGGCCCAACGGCTAGTTCAGAACTAGCCGTTTTCTAGCCGTTGGGGACTGTTCCCCAACGGCCAGAAACGGCTCTTTGGAGCCTTTGGAGGCCTTGGGGGTCTATATAACCCCCCAAAGGCCCCCAATATGTTCTAAACTCAAGTTTTGAGTTCTCCTCCCCTCCTCTCAATATTTTGGGCATTCTCTCTCTCTCTCGGGCGCTATTTTGCATTATTTGGGAGGCGATCTCATCTTTCACACTCTTGGGATTCTTGTTCGACTATTCGGACTCTCTCACACACACTCTTGGCCCGAACTCTTGGCTGCGATTCATCTCCCTCTCTCTCATCCGCAAAAAAAATTATTTATTTTCTGTTTTATTATTATTTAACTTCTTTTTTTGTGTTGTAAGTGATGGCCGCCGAAGGTGGTGCTGCTCCGGCTCCCCATTCTTCAAGCAACCCTCCTAGCACCGATCCCGCTTGGGCTCATGGTATCGTTGTGGACATGGCTCGAAGGAAGGTCCAATGTAAATATTGTGACCGGGTCTTATCGGGCGGCATATTTCGTTTGAAACAACATCTAGCGGGAATTAAGGTGAGGTAGCACCATGCTCGAGAGTTTCTGCTGAAGTTCGAATGCAATTTTGCCAATATATGAAGGAGAAAGAGACATCCAAAGCAAACACTAGTAGAAGACGGCAACAAATCCGGGAAGATTTATCTGCCCCTCCTCGAAGGTCCGTAGATTACCAAGAGGGAGACAATTCTTTGATCTTGATCAAGATGAAGAAGGTTAGTAATTAGTTAACTTACTTTTGAACATTTATTTTAGTTTAAGGCTTTAAGCACCCTCCGACCCTCATTCTATTCTATCTCATATTATAGAACAATTTCGTCGGGCATCGGAAGCAAGTCGAAGGTCTAATGCGGAAGAGGACTATCTCCGACGTACCGGTCGTCACGTAGGTCAAGGTAGTGGCCATGGGGGTAGCGGACAAGGGAGTTCAAGTGCTGGAATGAGTTCAAATATACCTGAGGTTCCAGTGGATATCCCTAGAGACGGAGATCCTAGAGTGGGACCAATAGACCCATTTCTCACCAGGCGAAGGGAGAAGCAACCATCCATTTCTGCAGCATTCAAGAATTTGAAAATATGCAAGGAGAAGATAGGGAGAGCGACGTCAAGATGGTTCTTCTTCAACAGCATACCGGCTAATGCAGCAAAAGGACCATATTATGAGTCCATGATAGAGACTATTGGTGAAGTGGGCAAAGGGGTGGAAGGCCCTACTTCATATGAAATCTACAACAAATACTTGGATATGGAGGTTGAAGATATGAAGGCATATGTTTCCACATTTGAACGAATATGGGATGAATATGGTTGCACGTTAATGTGCGATGGATGGACAGGTATGTACAAGTGTTTGGCTAGTTAACTGTTATTCACTTATTCATTAATAAGACATAGGTTTTAATTTTTCATATGGAATTGTGCAGGCATTACACGAAGAAGTATGATAAACTTCTTAATCTACTGCAAAGCAGGGACTGTTTTTTGGAAGTCGGTAGACGCTTCTGGCAAGGTGAAGAATGCGGACTACCTATTTCAGTTGATGGATGAGATGGTGCAGGAGATTGGAGAGAAAAGAATTGTCCAAGTGGTAACCGACAATGCAGCGGCTTTCAATTGGCGGGCCAAAAACTAATGAAGAAAAGGGAACACTTGTATTGGGTTCCTTGCTCCGCGCACTGCATTGACTTAATGCTAGAAGACATTTGTGAAGATCCAATGGTGGAAAATGTGGTCAACAATGCAAGGTTCGTAACCACTTTCATCTACAACCACAACAACATATTGGACATCATGAGGACGCATACACATGGACGGAGTTGCTTCGGCCAGCACCTACAAGGTTTGCATCCCAATATATTGCATTGGATAGCATAAATGGGCAACGTAGCAACCTTATTAGGATGGTAGCATCGGAAGAGTGGGAAAACTATATGTCCCGACATGCTCCTACACGGGTGAGGGAGAATGGAAAGAAGGTGACCGACATTATCCAATCAAAGCCATTTTGGAAGGGGGTCCAAAATGTGTTGAATGTAGTAGAACCGCTTGTTCGAGTGTTAAGGGCGGTAGATGGGGAGAGGAGATCCGAGATGGGTTACTTGTACGAGGCTATGGATCGAGCAAAGGAGCTTATCCAAATGAACAACAAAACAACGTATGCCAAGTGGTGGGAAATCATAGATCGACGATGGGAGCACACATTGCTCATGATCTTCATGCTGCAGGTAAGCATAACACTTCAACTCTTGTGAATTGTGATTACATATTATTTACAACTCATGTTTTAACATTTATCTTCTATATGTAGGGCATTTCTTCAACCCCCAATACATGTATAGGACTGATGGGAGGAGGGAGAACTATGACAATTCCTCCGAAGTGTTGATTGGGGCCAAAAATGTAATCAAACGGATGCTAGACAATGAGGATAGGGCAATCATAGCATGCAAACAAATGCATGATTATAGACTTCAACTCTACCACTTGGGTACTAGCACGGCACAACGAGCTGCTCAGATTTTGAGTCCAGGTTAGAAGTTACTCATCATATTTATTTGCATGTACAATGAGTTGGTTCTATTTTCTAACACATTATACATGCTTCATTTACAGCGGATTGGTGGTTGGATCATAGAAGACTTATGGATATGAAGACTTGGCCTATGTAGCTATTCGGTTTTAAGCCAAACAACGTCTGCCACAGGGTGTGAGAGAAACTGGAGCACATTTGGCTTGATCCACACAAAACAAAGAAACCGGTTGAAGTCTGCACGTCTTGAGAAGTTGGTATTTTGCCACTACAACATGAGATTGAAGCTTAAAAACCTCCATTAATCAAGCAAGTTCAAGATAGAGAGAGATATAGATCCTCGGGGCAACAACAAGCTGAAGCAACTCCATCGGAGACAATAGATATAGAAGAAGTTTTTGAGGAGGAACATCCACTACATGCATGGGTAAATGCAAGCACTTCGGTTCAACCAGAGTTCGACCCGCATGATCGTGCATGGGCTGAAGGTAAATGACATTTACAATGTACATGCATCATTTATAAATTATTTATTTCTCATTTTAACATGTTTATGTCTCATTTAGGTGAGCTTGATGATGTGCCTTTGCTTCCGGAGTTCGAAACTCCCCCAGCCCCTAAACGCCAAAAGAAGACAGTGGGTGCAAGAGGAAGGAGCACGAACATGGCATTAGCATTGCAGACTTGGACACGATCGAGGAAGATATAGATGATGAAACACCGGAGCCAAGCGATAATGTTCAATACTAAACTTCTAATGACTCGACATCGAAGACAAGTACTCCTAGTGAGGGATCCGATCATGGAGGAGATGTCCTAGTTGTCAGCAGTGTACCGCCACCGCCACCGCCACCCGACCCTATTGTATTCACCGGAGAGGAAGACTTCACCCATGCTACTCAAGATCAACATCATGGGAGTAGGGAAGGGAGGGAAGCACAAACCTCAAGTCAAAAATATGCACGAAAGGGGAAGAAAGTGGCATCTCAATTGCAAGGGCAAGGGCAAGGGCAAGGCCAAGGAGCATCCGAAGATTCGGGATACAATCCCAACTTCATTCCGCATAGACGGAATTGGTTAATGAAGAAGAGAAGATGCAAGAGGAGTGGGAGCGTCAAGAAAAGCTACGGATGGAGTTTGAGACCATGGAGCAAGCGTCAGATACATCATCTTATGCTTCCACTGAAGGATATTACCAAGGGCAGGGAGGCTACTTGGGATATCCTCAATACCCGGATGCATCATATTACACCGAGGTGGAGCATATGCACAATCCATTGAGTCCGATTCACATCACATGACTCATATGAGTCATGGGCTCATATCAAGTGCCTGAAATACCGGGCTACACACCTATCACTATCATATATGCGAACACGGATGCCTATAGTCAATATTTGACTCAATATGAGGCATATTACCAACATTATATGTCTTGGACAGATTATGTAAACCTTATGTCCACACAATATAATGTACGATTCCAATAAATACATTTTTTCATGTATTTCAGTTCATAAATACAATGTTCATATATTTCCTATTTTTTCATATTTTTTCTAATTTTTTTTCAATTTTTTTAAGGGGGGCGATCCACCCCCCTTTTGCTTGGCCAGACCCGGTCGGGCTCGGCCCGGATCGGCCGAGCCGGGCTCGGGATCGCCGGGTCGGATCGGTTTTGGGCCGACCGATCCGATCCCGATCCCCGAGATTTTGAACCTTGCTCCTAGCAACCTCTATTCACACCCCCTAGGAGTAGGAGTAGCCAACAAAAAGGTGGTCGAGGGACACCTCGACGCCACAAAGATAGCAGGTAGGAACCAAATCCAGCAAGAACTGGGACAGCCTGTCCCGAGTGGGGAGCCTTCCATGGGAGATCTCCGAACCAGAAGCTTGACTTTGAGAGGGCTCTTCAGTTTCCACACTTGCTCATAGAAATCATGTCACACACCTAGGAGTGTTTAGAGTTTGGTTCAACCCGCAAAACCAAAATGAACAGATCGGTTTGGTTCAATTTGGTTCGGGGTTGGACACCTTTTTATTGCGGTTCGATTTGGTTTAGTTTGAAACTCACAATTTCAGTTTGGTTCGATTCTAACCTGAGTAAACCGATTCAACCCGAATAAACCGAATTACTATTATGCCTATAAAAATTATATATATTTCTACTTGTTCTTCTATATATAATTAGTTCACCGAATCAGAAGTGGGGGCGAGTCAGAAAAATCCTGATTCACCCCGATTCCCCCAGAATCGATCTAATACAAACTGATTCGCATGGGTATGTATATATATATACATATATATATATATATATATATATATATATATATATTACATATTATAGATATATATCATATTTGAGATACATTTATATCGATTACATACATACATGTAATATATATCATATTTATAATGGATAATATCATTACAAATATGATATAATATATATATTACAAATATACATGCCATATATATATATTATTATATGGGGATAATCGGCCGAGTCAGGCAAATCGACCATCAGGTTTCCCCTTATTCGCACCGATTCAGCCATTCAGGGGAATCAGGCCAATTTGCCCCGATTTGGCAAACCATATAATAGTAAATTATTATAAGATTAGGGCTAATTTAGTCTTCTTAGTTAAAATTATTATTATGTTTTGTTATTTTTCACAATTTCTCTTCATAAATATTACAACAAACATGCGCTTATTGAGAAATTAATGTGTTATATAGACTTTAAATATATTTCGGTTTAATTGAACCAAACTAAATTAAATTGGTTTGGGTTGGTTTGGTTTAGGTTGGTTTGGTTTGGTTTCAAAATAATGGTTTAGTTTGTTCGGGTTGGGAGTCTATTTCGGTTTGATTTGGCTTAAGAAAAACTCCTCCAAACCAAGCTATGTTCACCCCTATAACACCACCTCCATCAGAGGATAACTGCAAAGTTGACTTGACTGTGAAGATGTCTTTCTTCTCCCCACTCCAAATCCATCATCCTCACCACGCTATGGAGGAAGAGCGAGAATAAAAGAAGACCCTAAAGGCTGCTCCAATTTTCCATCCTGACAAGGATGGCAGAGTCGGGTCTAGTGGCTGGTCGGCCCCAGCCGTCCCGACCCCGAGACGGCCGGAGTCGGCAGTGGATTTTGCAAACCGAGTCCCCGTGGTGGGGTGGGTGTTCCCCCCCCCCCCCCAGTCGTTCGCTTGCCGGCCGACTCGGAGTGGAGTCGTCCGATTTTGGCCATCCATGCTTCTGACCAAGGTTCAAAATCTCGGGGATCGGGATCGGATCGGTCGGCCCAAAACCGATCCGACCCGGCGATCCCGAGCCCGGCTCGGCCGATCCGGGCCGAGCCCGACCGGGTCTGGCCAAGCAAAAGGGGGGTGGATCGCCCCCCTTAAAAAAATGAAAAAAAATTAGAAAAAATATGAAAAAATAGGAAATATATGAACATTGTATTTATGAACTGAAATACATGAAAAAATGTATTTATTGGAATCGTACATTATATTGTGTGGACATAAGGTTTACATAATCTGTCCAAGACATATAATGTTGGTAATATGCTCATATTGAGTCAAATATTGACTATAGGCATCCGTGTTCGCATATATGATAGTGATTGGTGTGTAGCCCGGTATTTCAGGCACTTGATATGAGCCATATGACTCATATGAGTCATGTGAATGTGAATCGGACTCAGTGGATTGTGCATATGCTCCACCTCCGGTGTAATATGATGCATCCGGGTATTGAGGATATCCCAAGTAGCCTCCCTGCCCTTGGTAATATCCTTCAGTGGAAGCATAAGATGATGTATCTGACGCTTGCTCCATGGTCTCAAACTCCATCCGTAGCTTTTCTTGACGCTCCCACTCCTCTTGCATCTTCTTCTTCTTCATTAACCAATTCCGTCTATGCGGAATGAAGTTGGGATTGTATCCCGAATCTTCGGATGCTCCTTGGCCTTGCCCTTGCCCTTGCAATTGAGATGCCACTTTCTTCCCCTTTCGTGCATATTTTTGACTTGAGGTTTGTGCTTCCCTCCCTTCCCTACTCCCATGATGTTGATCTTGAGTAGCATGGGTGAAGTCTTCCTCTCCGGTGAATACAATAGGGTCGGGTGGCGGTGCCGGTGGCGGTACACTGCTGACAACTAGGACATCTCCTCCATGATCGGATCCCTCACTAGGAGTACTTGTCTTCGATGTCGAGTCATTAGAAGTTTGGTATTGAACATTATCGCTTGGCTCCGGTGTTTCATCATCTATATCTTCCTCGATCGTGTCCAAGTCTGCAATGCTAATGCCATGTTTCGTGCTCCTTCCTCTTGCACCCACTGTCTTCTTTTGGCGTTTAGGGGCTGGGGGAGTTTCGAACTCCGGAAGCAAAGGCACATCATCAAGCTCACCTAAATGAGACATAAACATGTTAAAATGAGAAATAAATAATTTATAAATGATGCATGTACATTGTAAATGTCATTTACCTTCAGCCCATGCACGATCATGCGGGTCGAACTCTGGTTGAACCGAAGTGCTTGCATTTACCCATGCATGTAGTGGATGTTCCTCCTCAAAAACTTCTTCTATATCTATTGTCTCCGATGGAGTTGCTTCAGCTTGTTGTTGCCCCGAGGATCTATATCTCTCTCTATCTTGAACTTGCTTGATTAATGGAGGTTTTTAAGCTTCAATCTCATGTTGTAGTGGCAAAATACCAACTTCTCAAGACGTGCAGACTTCAACCGGTTTCTTTGTTTTGTGTGGATCAAGCCAAATGTGCTCCAGTTTCTCTCACACCCTGTGGCAGACGTTGTTTGGCTTAAAACCCGAATAGCTACATAGGCCAAGTCTTCATATCCATAAGTTCTTCCATGATCCAACCACCAATCCGCTGTAAATGAAGCATGTATAATGTGTTAGAAAATAGAACCAACTCATTGTACATGCAAATAATATGATGAGTAACTTCTAACCTGGACTCAAAATCTGAGCAGCTCGTTGTGCCGTGCTAGTACCAAAGTGGTAGAGTTGAAGTCTATAATCATGCATTTGTTTGCATGCTATGATTGCCCTATCCTCATTGTCTAGCATCCGTTTGATTACATTTTTGGCCCCAATCAACACTTCGGAGGAATTGTCATAGTTCTCCCTCCTCCCATCAGTCCTATACATGTATTGGGGGTTGAAGAAATGCCCTACATGTAGAAGATAAATGTTAAAACATGAGTTGTAAATAATATGTAATCACAATTCACAAGAGTTGAAGTGTTATGCTTACCTGCAGCATGAAGATCATGATGCAATGTGTGCTCCCATCGCCGATCTACGATTTCCCACCACTTGGCATACGTTGTTTTGTTGTTCATTTGGATAAGCTCCTTTGCTCGATCCATAGCCTCGTACAAGTAACCCATCTCGGATCTCCTCTCCCCATCTACCGCCCTTAACACTCGAACAAGCGGTTCTACTACATTCAACACATTTTGGACCCCCTTCCAAAATGGCTTTGATTGGATAATGTCGGTCACCTTCTTTCCATTCTCCCTCACCCGTGTAGGAGCATGTCGGGACATATAGTTCTCCCACTCTTCCGATGCTACCATCCTAATAAGGTTGCTACGTTGCCCATTTATGCTATCCAATGCAATATATTGGGATGCAAACCTTGTAGGTGCTGGCCGAAGCAACTCCCGTCCATGTGTATGCGTCCTCATGATGTCCAATATGTTGTTGTGGTTGTAGATGAAAGTGGTTACGAACCTTGCATTGTTGACCACATTTTCCACCATTGGATCTTCACAAATGTCTTCTAGCATTAAGTCAATGCAGTGCGCGGAGCAAGGAACCCAATACAAGTGTTCCCTTTTCTCCATTAGTTTTTGGCCCGCCAACTTGAAAGCCGCTGCATTGTCGGTTACCACTTGGACAATTCTTTTCTCTCCAATCTCCTGCACCATCTCATCCATCAACTGAAATAGGTAGTCCGCATTCTTCACCTTGCCAGAAGCGTCTACCGACTTCCAAAAAACAGTCCCTGCTTTGCAGTAGATTAAGAAGTTTATCATACTTCTTCGTGTAATGCCTGCACAATTCCATATGAAAAATTAAAACCTATGTCTTATTAATGAATAAGTGAATAACAGTTAACTAGCCAAACACTTGTACATACCTGTCCATCCATCGCACATTAACGTGCAACCATATTCATCCCATATTCGTTCAAATGTGGAAACATATGCCTTCATATCTTCAACCTCCATATCCAAGTATTTGTTGTAGATTTCATATGAAGTAGGGCCTTCCACCCCTTTGCCCACTTCACCAATAGTCTCTATCATGGACTCATAATATGGTCCTTTTGCTGCATTAGCCGGTATGCTGTTGAAGAAGAACCATCTTGACGTCGCTCTCCCTATCTTCTCCTTGCATATTTTCAAATTCTTGAATGCTGCAGAAATGGATGGTTGCTTCTCCCTTCGCCTGGTGAGAAATGGGTCTATTGGTCCCACTCTAGGATCTCCGTCTCTAGGGATATCCACTGGAACCTCAGGTATATTTGAACTCATTCCAGCACTTGAACTCCCTTGTCCGCTACCCCCATGGCCACTACCTTGACCTACGTGATGACCGGTACGTCGGAGATAGTCCTCTTCCGCATTAGACCTTCGACTTGCTTCCGATGCCCGACGAAATTGTTCTATAATATGAGATAGAAATAAATGAGGGTCGGAGGGTGCTTAAAGCCTTAAACTAAAATAAATGTTCCAAAAGTAAGTTAACTAATTACTAACCTTCTTCATCTTGATCAAGATCAAAGAATTGTCTCCCTCTTGGTAAATCTACGGACCTTCGAGGAGGGGCAGATAAATCTTCCCGGATTTGTTGCCGTCTTCTACTAGTGTTTGCTTTGGATGTCTCTTTCTCCTTCATATATTGGCAAAATTGCATTCGAACTTCAGCAGAAACTCTCGAGCATGGTGCCACCTCACCTTTAATTCCCGCTAGATGTTGTTTCAAACGAAATATGCCGCCCGATAAGACCCGGTCACAATATTTGCATTGGACCTTCCTTCGAGCCATGTCCACAACGATACCATGAGCCCAAGCGGGATCGGTGCTAGGAGGGTTGCTTGAAGAATGGGGAGCCGGAGCAGCACCACCTTCGGCGGCCATCACTTACAACACAAAAAAAGAAGTTAAATAATAAAAAAACAGAAAATAAATAATTTTTTTTTGCGGATGAGAGAGAGGGAGATGAATCGCAGCCAAGAGTTCGGGCCAAGAGTGTGTGTGAGAGAGCCCGAATAGTCGAACAAGAATCCCAAGAGTGTGAAAGATGAGATCGCCTCCCAAATAGTGCAAAATAGCGCCCGAGAGAGAGAGAATGCCCAAAATATTGAGAGGAGGGGAGGAGAACTCAAAACTTGAGTTTAGAACATATTGGGGGCCTTTGGGGGGTTTATATAGACCCCCAAGGCCTCCAAAGGCTCCAAAGAGCCGTTTCTGGCCGTTGGGGAACAGTCCCCAACGGCTAGAAAACGGCTAGTTCTGAACTAGCCGTTGGGGCCCGGATCGCCCCGGTCCGGGCCGATCCGCGGCGGACCGCCCGGGCTCGGCGATCCCGCCGAGCCCAGCCGAGCCCGACCGATCCGAGCGCAGGGGACCGGACAGGTTACCCCGGCTCGGATCGGAGGGGCCAAAACCGAGCCAACTCGGGCGATCCGATCCCGAGTTGGCCGAGTTTTGATTCCCTGCTTCTGACAGAACTCACACCTAAAAGTCAGTACCCAAGAGCCACCCAAGATGTGCAGATCGAAAGCCTAAGCCACAGTGCAAAGAGGTGTGGTGGCAATCATGAAGAGGCTAGGAAACACGGACTCTAAGATAAAATCCCCGCACCATCTATCCTTCTAGAAGAGGCATTTCTTTCCATCTCCCAGATGGACTCAGACGTCGGTGACAAGAAAGTCCCTGCAAGCGAAGATATCCTGACAGAGAGGGGAAGTCCTATAGCGGGGAGAGGGGGCTAAGTCCCAAAATCACCTCAAAGGCAAATAGCGCTGCCTAATCACTTGGGACCATAGCCCCTCCTCTCCACACCCCAACCCTCACAGCCATTTGCACATGAGAGCCACATTGAAATTTTTAACCTGCTTCAATCTAAACTTCCTTGTTCCTTACTAGTGGTAATCTTGCCCCAAGATATATCGTGCCAACATCTAGGCCGCTCCCCACTACCATGCCAAAAGAATATACACTGAATTAAGTCAAGCTTCTTGGCCACCGTGCTAGGAATATAGAACATAGAGAGAGAATAATAGGGAGGTTGTCCAAAACCGACCTACATATCTAGCCCATGGTTCAAAACTCGGCCGGATCGGGATCGGATCGGCCGAGTCGGCTCGGTTTTGGGCCTCCCGATCCGAGCCGGGGTAACCTAACCGGTCCTTGCACACGGATCGGACCGGCTCGGCCGGCTCGCCGAGCCCGGCCCGATCCGCCTGGGATCGGCCCGAGCCGGGCCGATCCTGTTCACCTTGTCATGGACTGAGTCAGGCCAATCCCAGGCTGAGTCCACTGTGATTTCAGGCCTTATTTACCTGAATATCATTTAAGTAATGTTATTATTTGTAATACATTTACTTAAGATATTACATGTAAATAAGGATACCCCCCATTTGAATCCAATAAAAATATCAAAAAAATCATATCTCTTACCAATAAAAAGTCAACTCTCCCACCGAAGAAGAAAATCGTGATTTCGTTGATTTTAGCGAAATGTTAACTTTCTAATCTCTCATAATTTAGTCTATCTAAAAATTTGATAATTCAAATAAACCATATGGAACACTAAAAATCTAAAGTCCGGTAAAAAAATCAAACGTGCATATGACTTCTCTAAGGGAGCCACTCTCCTACTGACAGCACTTAGTCTGCTTGAGACCTCTCAGGATTTGGTCAAACCTAAGCTATCATCATCTAAACTCATGAGATTTTTCACATTTTAATTGAAAAAAATTAGAAAGTGACAATTCTCATGACTTTAAGTGATGATAGTTTAAGTTTGACCAAATCCTGAGAGGTCTCAAGCAGACTAAGTGTTGTCAGTAGGAGAGTGGCTCCCTTGGAGAAGTCATATGCACGTTTGATTTTTTTTACCGGACTTTAGATTTTTAGTGTTCCATATGATTTATTTGAATTATCAAATTTTTAGATAGGCTAAATTATGAGAGATTAGAAAGTTAGCATTTCTCTAAAATCATCGAAATCACGATTTTCTTCTTCGGTGGGAGAGTTGACTTTTTATTAGTAAGAGATAATTTTTTGATATTTTTATTGGATTCAAATGGGGGGTACTTCTTTATTTACATGTAATATCTTAAGTAAATGAAACTACAAATAATAACATTTACTTAAATGATATTCAGGTAAATAAGACCTGAACTCAGCCTGTATAAGATATACACCTGTATAATGGGCCGATCCACCCACCCCTGGCTCAGCCGGCTCGGCCCGGCTCGGCCGAGCCGGGGTCGGGATCGCCGGGTCGGATCGGTTTTGGGCCGACCGATCCGATCCCGATCCCCGGGTTTTTGAACCTTGATCTAGCCTTCCACCCAACCAACCTAGCCTCATACCACTGAATAATGGGAAGTCAATCTACACAACGAATGAACCTAAAGAAAGAGGAAGGCCTAGGTAAGAGAAGGACAACTCCTCAATCGCATAGCCCAACAAAGTGGCTGCCCTCAAAAACGGTCTTTCCTCCCCGACCAAGAGACTTTTACTGAAGTTAACCTTCAAATTGATGACCTCCTCCAAAAGTTCCTAACCAGCCTCCTCAAGGAACAAAATAGTATCATTTGCATACAAGTGAGTAAGAAAGGGGCCATCTCCAACCACCTGGAAGCCTCTAGTCGAACCAACAGCCTCAACCTTCTGCCACACCCTATTTACAACACTAACTACAAGCACACGACCACTGTGGAACCCAAAGGTCATCTTTCCATTAATAAGAACAATAAAGAAACTTGACGTGACGCAAGCTTGAATCCAACCAATCCACTTGTCCCCAAAGCCCATCTTGTGCAAGATATCGAAGAGACACTATCAGCTCACCTGTGATAGGCCTTCTCAAAGTCCAGTTTCAGTACCACCCATTTCTCCTCTACTGCTTCATGGCAAAAAGACACTCCTGGGCCACCAAGAAGTTGTCCAAAATATGTCTTCCTTTGATGAAAGCACCCTAGAAATGGCAGACCAAGTTATCCATCACTTAACCTTCCTGTTAACACCTTGGTGATAATCTTGTAGGTACCACTAAGCTAGCTGATGGGTCTAAAGTCCCAAAAATCTTGGGCACCGTTCTTCTAAGGAATGAGCACCAAGATGGTCTTGCTGATGTTGATACCCCCTAAGTGATCTCTACCTTCCCAAAACTCTCACCGCTGCAGTAAGGACCTCTTTGATTACCCCCCAGCACTTCTGAAAGAAGACTAAGAGGAAACCATCGGGGCCTAGTGCCCTATCCCCTGCTAGAGAAAACATAGCTTGGTGGACCTCCTCCTCTGAAAAGGGCAGCGAGATAGTCTCCCTCTCCTCAGGGGAGAGGTAAGGCAGAAGGTCGGCAGCAATCCTTGGCTTGCAGAACGACTCCTCAGCAAATAAAAAGGAGTAGAAGACTCTAGCCTAATCTCTGATCTCCATCTCTGAAGTGAAGGAACGGTCTCCCACCTTGAGGGTGCAATCTGCTGGAAGTAGGTTGTATTCCAATCACCTTGTTTAATCCATCTATCCCTTGATCTCTGTCTCTAGTAAGTCTCCTCTCTAGCCAGTAAATCATCCAACTGATTCCTCAAGGAATCCCTTGAGGCCCTATCCTCCTCATCCATAAGGCATGCCTCCTCCAAGCTGTCCAACCCCGCAAGGTGTTGAAGAATCCTATCTTTGGCCACCCTGCCAAGGAGGGGACTTATCAGCTCCCCAAGAGTGGAGAATCTATGCAGTGTGCTTCAATTTCCTCACCTAAGTACCCATAGCCAAGGGGCTACAGTAGCATTCCAGACCACCACAATAGTCTCCAAGAAATCAGCCTCCCTGAGCCAGACCTGATCAGTTATTTTATAGTTCTTGTTCTGCAGAATCCACTACTGATACTAAGATCTCACATCATGTGTGTAGAAAGCTGAATGAGACTGAAATATGTTGTTCTAGGAATCCAAAACTCTCTGAATAAGGCCAGCATTGCCCAGAAAGAAAGGCTAGAAGATGGTCAAAATGTGAGGCTGAAGGGGAATTCTCTGTCAACACTCGAGTCAGCAGTAGCATGAAGATGACAAGGAAGAATCAAGAGCTGAATGAGATGCTACCTTTAAAGAACAGAATTCTTCTGTCCCTCTTCTGCAGATCCTTCAAAGAAAACACAGGTCACCCTCTTCCTAAGATTTGACATTGTCAAAGCAATGAAGCTCTTGCTCAAGGCATTTGAAGCTATAAATTTTATGATATTGGTGGAAATGAATGTGTTTATTAGAATGGGAGCATATCAATCTAGTGAAACAACAAATGGAGATACTGAATGTACCTACCAGCAACATTGCAGGCAATCTGGAGAGAGGATAATTCAACATGAATTGAGACATCTGGTTAAGATAACTTAAGATGATCCAAAACTGCATTTGAGTTTTGCATGAGTGCAGTGTCTTCAAACAATGGAAGCAGAATTAGGGATGTCCAGGACGTGCAGCTGGAAATGCTTGATCATATGACTGTGTAGACTGTTGAGGGTATATGGTCTTTAAGAGAGATTCTTCTCTGGTTGGATGATTTTACCATGGCACTCCCTTAAAGACTGTTATCAGTTTACTTTCTAAATGAATGAATTATGACCTTCAGGTCAATCTCCCAAAACATGATGAATTTCAGGTCCACTATGTCACTGGATCTTTATTAACAATAGAATGGGGAAAACATACACAAACAGTAACTTCAGGCATATACAGGGTGTCAAGAGTACACAAAAGGTGAAATTTTTATTATGGACTCTCACCAGATGCTACAAACTTGTCAACTGTTTTGGACGATGACTTGATAGCCTTTGCAATGTAGATACCATATGTTCATGAGATGGTCCCTTTCTCTCTTTCTAAAAGGATGCATCAAAAAGCAAAGCAGCATCAGGAGGGAACTAGGAGGCATTGACTTGAAGGACCATTCTCTGAGTCATAAAGAGACAAAGCACCCAGACAAGTATGTTGGTCAATCCTCGGTGACAATATGGTTGCAATGGGAAGAACAGAACAGGATAAAACAATCAAAACATGGACTTTGGAGCACTTTATCTATCAATGCATATTGTGGACTGGGCAACAGCCATAAGTGGAGGGAGGCTTTAAGATACGGGATGACAGTGCATTTTTGATAGATTGGAAATTGGAGTTGCTTTACACTAGACGTAACATGCATTCTACACCACTGTCGAATGCGGAATTTTAAGAAAAACAAACGCATACCACACAATGTGTGAATTGGCACGGATTTTTTTTATGTGGACGACGATGAAATATATCGTGGTCAATATCTTCCCTCACAGGATAGATACGCGGCGTACCGCCGCCATGTGTATACACACGTGTATATATGTTGCGGGCGTGCCAGTCTGTAAAAACAAACAATTTCAAAATTTGCCTAATGCGGGTATTTACTTGTCCATTTATTGGACAATGTTTATTCCGCGCGATTTCATATTGGGGTATCGTGTATTAGACCGCTCCCCGCTGACCGCAGTCAGCGTTTATTTACATCGAGCATAACTCGAACACCTTTGATACCCTGCCGTTTCAGCCTCGCTTTCATCATACATCGCTTGAGAATACACTAACCCAGGAACAAAAGACATTTTTACAACATTTACCACATGTGGGAATTTGTTTTTAATATTCCCCTTTAACCCAAATTTGGCTGGGTAGGGGGAACAAATATGTCATTTATACCTTGGACATTTCTTTCTAGACATAAAGGCAATTTTCCAACATTTTTTGGTATAATTGCAATTTACAGATAAGAATACAGAGAAATATCCCATGAGAATGTTTATTTTCTCATAGTACATGATTTTTCTAAGACATAGGTCACATGACACTTTGGGGTTTATATATCACATTTTACCCCAAGTTTACAAATTACAAATGAAGAAAGACTTCTTTATAAAAGTGATGAGGCCCCGAACATGGCACTGTCTTCTTCGCCTGGAGTAGTCTTCCGGACACCACCCTTCAAGATTTGGAGAGCTTGGAGGGGTCTTCGACAAGTGGTCTCACAAAGACCCACCCTTAGCCAATCCCTTGCAATAAGGACTTCTTGAGGGCCGAAGAAGCCCAAGTGTGCCACCAACCCTTCAAAGCCCAATCTCCATAAGTGCCCAATGGGTGGAGGCCAAGTGAGAGGAGGGACAAGAGCTCCCCAATGGGTTGATGCCCAATGGGTGTATGCCAATTGGTTGATGCCCAATGGTTGATGTCAAATGGTGATCCCTTGGAGGGAGCCCCTCCCCATCCCCCCCCCTCTCCGGTTAGAGAGGGGGGAGAGGACCGGATCCCCCCCCCACCTCCAATTGGAACTCCAACTAGAGATACCCTACCTCCGATTGGGAGTCCAACTGGAGGGGGGGGGCATGGGCCCCCATCCTCTAAAAAAGGAGGGCCCCCCCCAACCTCCCATCTCCATGCAATCTACCGAAGGGTGGCATTTTTGTAATTTTTAGACTTCCCAGGGGATTTTTGCAATGGGGAATTTTCTGGGGTATTTTTGTAAAAGGTGAGTTTCCCATGGGTTTTTGTGTAATTTGGTGGGTTTGGTGAATTTGATGGATTTTGGGGAATTGTTTGGTTCGAAATTGGGGGTTTGGGTGGATTTTTGGATTTTGTGGAGTTGGGTAATTTATCGATTTGTTCCAAGGATTTTGATGGATTTTTGGATTTTTTTGGCCTTGGTGCATGTTTGGAACTTTGGGTATTTTGGGTTTTGGCATTTTCAGGATTTTATCTTTTGTGGCTTTTTCGGATTTCTTGGGGTTTGTGGGTTTTGGGCCATTTCTGGAGGTTGAGGGTTTGTGGGTTTTTTGGCTTGTTTGGGCCATTTCCCTTTGCCTCACATGGACGCGGTTTTATACCGTTTGTCCATGGAGAATTGGCTTTTATGGTAAAAAAAAAATGTCTGTGCTATTTTCCACAGACAAATAATTTTTATGGCCAACAACCACCTATATGCCTAGATATCTGTACAAGACAGTGACTTTTCTAGTAGTCTCTGTCTCTTGGCATCGGATAGGGACGAGTCCTGTATCATCAAAATGTAAAAGAGGAAAGAGCGAATGGTCCAACTTAGGACCCCTGCTTCCAAGTATTCACTATTCACTTCACTGGGGAACAACTACTGGCCCCTCCTCATGACCCCATTTGGATCAAACCATTTTTAAGTGAGATTGTCTGGACTCAAGCCAAATTGGCTCATAATCACTTAGATCAGACAATGTAGACTCGATTCAGGCTAATACAATTGTCTAATTTTTTAATCTTACCTTATAGTTCTATTTCAAAATAAATGTATTTCTCATGTGTACCATGGAATTATTGGGGCCACAAACTTCAAATCAATGATTGGAAGACCAATTGAACTTTTCTATTTAAAGATCTAAGTTTTGAGTTAATTTGACTTATTTCTTACCCATCCCACATTATCTATATGCAATTCAACGTGTTACCTTTTTATAAGCTATTGTAAGAATTCTTATGTATATGGATCTGAGTTGGATCGGCCATGGCCGATCCACATAAGCAATCCAATTCAGTATTACATGAGATTAATAGCCAAGATGCAGCCTCAACAGTGGCATGAATGTGGTCCAACTTAGCAAATGAAGGCAAAGGCCAAAAGTGTTATGTGAATTAAATTAACATTTTTTATTTATTTATTTGATTTAAAAAGTGTTTAACTTAAGGTGGATTAAAATTGATGTGAAACATAACTTGTTTGTTGATTTTATGTTATTGAAAATTAAATAATAATGTTTGGAAAATATTTCGTTAACGTTTGTCGAAAACTGGTTGATTTTGGTTAAGAAATTAAGTAGTGCAGTGTTTTAAAAAAATGTGACACTATGTGAAATAATTCGTATAACGCATGATTAAATGATTAAAAATAGCCCAATAGGCCCATTAAATCACACATGAGAATTTGTCAAATGTCGGCCCAATAAGCAGTCCCAGGCCCAATAAGAAATCTGGCCCAATAAGGTAAGCTCAATAGACCTTTTTTATAAACTTGAGAGAAACGAATCGTGTCTTGCACGATGATCTTTAGGGCTGCCTTGCAGACCCTTTTCCTGGACTGCCTTGCAGTCTTTTTTCCCCGAAGCCTTGCTCGGGTTTTCTAGCTCAGAAAAATTCTCCCTTTGCTTGGAGCGCCCCCCTCCTTTTTATAGTGAACGAAGGAAGAACCCCCGGCCAGAACGTTTACGCACCCTCCCCGGAGGTCTGCACAACTTTCTAGGGGGTTTTGTGCAAATTTTGATTTACACTTTTGTATTTTAGCCCCTATTATTTCCTTCTTCTTTCATTTTTTTCCTTTCCGTTTTTCGGTTGGGCCTTCCCGAGTTGGTCTGCACGAAGCAGAGCAGGGGAGGAGGGCGGCCTCCCTCTTCCTTCCTTCTCCTGCCGGCGGCAAGGCGAACAGCAGCAGCGACGGAGGGCCAACGGCGGCGGCGGCCAGCCAAGTAGGGCGGCGGCGGCAGGGCCTCAAGCAGGGGGACCCGCGGCGACCGCGGGCAGCAACGGCGCGGGCGAGCAGGGGGAGGCCCGCGGCGGCCAGGGGAGGGGGGCGGCGGCGGCGGTGTTGGGCGCCGGCAGCAGCGGTGGCGGCGCCGGCGAAGGGAAGAGGCGGCGGCGGCGAAGGGAAGAGGCGGCGGCGGCGCCGGCCCAGGCGGCAGTTGCGGGCAGGGGGACCCTCAGCTGGGACCCCACCCTTCTCTCCCTGTCTCCTGCAAGCAGTGGCTGAGGAGGAGAGGGGTGGCCGAACTTCTACCGTATCTCTCTCCCCCCTTCTTCATCTTTTTGTCCAAAACACCAGATGGGAGGCCATCGACCCCGTCCATCCATTTTCTTTGTTTTTTCCTTTCTTCAATACACCGATTTCTGAAACCTTTGCCCAATGGCCATGCCTCCAGTTTAAGATGCATATTGCCGTTTTTTTTTTGTAACTTCATGATTCTTTCCCGTGAGAAGGCAGACCAAAAATATGGCACAACAAATGCCCCCCACGAGACTGGCGTCCGGGAGTGAAACATAGGACGGTTGTCTCGTGTAAATCTTTCCAGTTGTATTTTAGCACATGTCGCCCTTCAGAGGGTCCATTTCATTGATTCTGCCAATGCATTTCAGCCATTTCGACTTTGTTGAGATCCACGTTGGAGATACTATACTTGTGAATCTGATATGTCACAGCTTATGACATACTTGCAGTAAGCTTTCCATTTCTTTTGGACTTGCAGTACTCATGACCATCATCTCATGACAACAATACCAAAATTTTGCTTTATGTATTGAGAATTGTGACGGCTGCACTATTTCTTTTGATAAGCTGCTTCACCTTTTCCTTCTCTCGTTCTTTTGTGACGAAAATATGACCTTCGGTTGTTTTTGACTTGCAGAGTTGGACCAATTTAGAGACCCAGCTAGCTGTTTTGCAAGTAGAGACTGTTATAACTTCTACAAGAGTCGTGCAAGCCATGAATTGGCGTGAGATGACGACCTCGCTTATGCATGACAAAGCTGTTCGTGCCATTCTTTTGTACCCGCTAACCTTCTAAGGACAGGCGATACTGGAGCATAGAGTTGCTTGAGGGATGTTGTTTTTAGCATCAGTACATGCTATCCATTCATTTTGACTTCTCCTTATTGGGCTATCCCAAGGGCCTGTCTTGGGACCAAGACCTTTATTTGCTATATACATTGTGCTTCTGAATTTCACCATCAACATGTGATCCTTATTGATAATAGGGGTTTTAAGGCTTCCCCAAAAGCCGTGAGCTATCTCATTTAGAGGATTAGGGCTCCTCTGGGGCCATAACATGCTTGTGTTAGAGAATTAAGGCTTCTCTAGGGCCATAATTTTGATGAGAAGATTAAGGCTCCCTCGAGCTCGTGATTTTGGGTGAGAGAATTGAGGCTCCCTCAGGCACGTGATCTTGGGTGAGAGGATTGAGGCTCCCTCAGGCTTGTAATTTAGGTGAGAGGATTGAGGCTCCCTCGGGCACATAATTTGAATGAGAGGATTGAGGCTCCCTCGGACATGTGATTTGGGTGAGAGGATTGGGGCTCCCTCGGGCACGTATTTTGGGTGAGAGGATTGAGGCTCCCTCAGGCACGTGATTTGAATGAGAGGATTGAAGCTCTCTCGGGCACGTGATTTTGGGTGAGAGGATTGAGGCTCCCTCGGGCACGTGATTTTGGGTGAGAGGATTGAGGCTCCCTCGGGCATGTGATTTGGGTGAGAGGATTGAGGCTCTCTCGGGCACGTAATTTGACTTTTGGCTGGTCTTGACGACTTGTTAGCCAAAAGATGTAAATTTTGACTTGGCCGGCCATCATGGATAGGGAATGTCCATAACAATACGGCTGGCAGATTTTGCTCTTTCTTCTTTTTTTTTCTTTTTCTTCTTCTTTTTTTTTGTTCACATTACCAACCTCAGCGCCCTTTCGGGTTTTCGCCAAGATTGGCCCCCTCTAGCTTTTTCCAACACGCCTTTGCAGGTTTTCGCGTTGAGGGGTTTACCCATTTTTGCCTGAGGTGCCCTTTCGGGTTTTCACCTCAGCCGGGCTTTAGACCTTTTTACCCTTGATCCATCATGATGAAGTAGTAGACCAAGTCCATCGGGGCACCTCCTTTTTAAGCCCTTATTTATTTTATTTATTCTTTTTTTTTAGTAGGGAATTAGAGGCTTCCCTGAGAGCCATGAGGTTTGGATGCGGTAAGGAATTAAAGGCTTCCTTGAGAGCCGTAGGAATTTGAATTTGTGTATGGTAGGGAATTTAAAGCTTCCCTGAGAGCCGTGAGAATTTTGGTTGGATTTTGGCTGACTTGGCCAACCTTGATGGTGTGTTGGCCAAGGGTTTGGGTTTATGTGCAGTAGAGAATTAGAGGCTCCCTGAGAGCCATAGACTGAGAGTTTGGATTTGTGTATGGTAGGAAATTATAGGCTTCCCTGATAGCCATGGATTGTGAGTTTGGGTTTATGTATGGTAGGGAATTAGAGGCTTCCCTGAGAGCCATGAATTGAGAGTTTGGATTCATGTATAGTAGGGAATTAGAGGCTTCCCTGAGAACCATGGATTGAGAGTTTGGATTCATGTATGGTAGGGAATTAGAGGCTTCCCTGAGAGCCGTCAATGTGAGTTGTGTTTATGTATGGTAGGGAATTAAAGCTTCCTTGAGAGCCATGGATTGAGAGTTTGAATTTATGTATGGTAGGGAATTAGAGGCTTTCCTGAGAGCCATGGATTGAGGATTGAATTTATGTATGGTAGGAAATTAGAAGCTTCCCTGAGAGCCGTAAATATGTTTAGAGGATTGAGGCTCCTCTAGGGCTCGTGATTTGACTTTTGACTGGTCATGTTGACTTGTTAGCCAAAAGACGTAAGTTTTGACCTTTGACTGGCCTTGACGGCTTGTTAGCCAAAAGACATGGATTTCGACTTTTGACTGGCCTTGACGGCTTGTTAGCCAAGAAGTCTGGATTTTGAGCTTTTTGACTGGCCTTAATGGCTTATTAGCCAAAGAAGCTCGGGATTTGACTTTTGACTGGCCTTGACGGCTTGTTAGACAAAAAAAATGGGTTTCGACCTTTGACTGGCCTTGACGACTTGTTAGCCAAGAGGTCTGGATCTTGAGTTTTTTTACTGGCCTTGATGGCTTGTTAGCCAAAGAAGCTCGGGTCTTGACTTTTGACTGGCCTTGACGGCTTGTTAGCCAAAAGACATGGATTTTGACTTTTGACTAGCCTTGACGGCTTGTTAGCCAAGAGGTCGGGATTTTAAGTTTTTGACCGGCCATGACGGCTTGTTAGCCAAAGAAGCTCGGGATTTGACTTTTGACTGGCCTTGACGACTTGTTAGTCAAAAGACGTGGATTTTGACCTTTGACTGGCCTTGACGGCTTGTTAGCCAAGAGGTCTGGATTTGACTTTTGACTGGCCTTGACGGCTTATTAGTCAAAAGACGTGGATTTTGGCCTTTGACTGGCCTTGACGGCTTGTTAGCCAAGAGGCCTGGATTTGGAGCTTTTTGACTGGCCAGGACGGCTTGTTAGCCAAAGAAGCTCGGGATTTGACTTTTGACTGGCCTTGACAACTTGTTAGCCAAAAGACGTGGATTTCGACCTTCGACTGCCTTAACGGCTTGTTAGCCAAAGAAGCTCAGAATTTGACTCCTTTCTTTTTTGAATGAAGACTTTTTCTTTTGCTTGGGTTCTCCTCCTCTCTCTTTCTTTGAGCAGAGTTCGAGTTTCCACACTTCTTATAAGGGCGGAAAGACACAATCATCGTGTTTCGGTCGTAGCCCCAGAATTGGATTATTCATTTGAATGAACTTAAGGGTTGTTTCGTCATTGACAACTCTTGTATCTTTCCTTTTATAAGGAATGCAGGCTAACTTAATCTCGCTCTAAGAAAGGTCGAGAGAGTACCTCATCTCTCTTTTTTTGATATACCAATTATGATGCCCTTTTTGGGTTTTCACCACAATTAGCCCCCTCTTTATTTTGCCTGCATGCTCTTTCGGGTTTTCATGCAGCAGGGTTTCCCATTTTTACCTGAGGCGCCCTTTCGGATTTTCACCTCAGCTGGGTTTTAGGCTTTTTGCCCTTGATCCATTTTAAAAGAGTAATGGATCAAGTCTGCCGAGGCACCTCGTTTTTAAGCCCCTTTCTTTTCTTTTTCTTCTTTTTTTTCTTCTTTTTTTTATTCATTTGGAAGATCTTGCAGTGAGATCACTTCTATATCTTCAGTGTGTACCAAAGTTAAGTCCACTTGTTATATTGTGTAGACGTACTCACACTCAGGAGTATGGTACAGCTTCATGTGTCTGCCATTTAAAGGCGGGAACATAACATTTCCTTTTTGGTCGACTACTGTGTAGGCGCCACCTTCAAACACTTTGTCGACCACAAATGGGTCAAGCCAATTGGCTATGAATTGCTTTTGGGATGAGAGGCCATGACGTCTTTTTGCTTGACCATGACAAGATCTCCTTTTTAAAAGCTCTTTCTTTCACTAGCTTGTCAAAAGCGCGGAAAATCCGTGCTTGATAATTTTGAAGGTGTTTGGTATGCAACCAAACATTTTTTCTTCCAAATTTGACAACTCTTCAAGTCGTTTTTCAATTTCACTCCCCTCGTCAGTAGGGAGCCCGTAGTGGAGAGCTACCATATAAGATGAGAGCTCAATTTCAAAGGGATGACTGTTTCGGTCCCATAGGCTAGGGAAAAGGGCGAACATCCTGTAGGATTATGTAGATGGTGCGATAGGCCCATAGAGCTTCATGCATCTTTTCGTCCCAATCGCGCTTTCGGCCATTTACCAATTTGACCATGAGTTTGCATAAAGTTTTGTTGAAGGCTTCGGCTAACCCGTTGGCTTGAGGGTAATACACCGTTGATGTCCTCCACTCAATATGGAATTTTGCTATCAATTTGTATATTGTCTAATTTTTGAATGGAGTGTCATTATCAGATATGATTCGACTTGGAACCCCGAATCGATATATGATGTGGTGTCGGACAAAGCGAGCCACCGCTTCTCCAGTAGTTTCTTTCAATGGTATGGCCTCAGCCCATCTTGAGAAATAATCTGTGGCAGCCAGTATGCATTTGTATCCCTTGGATGATGTTGGGAGGGGACCCACTATGTCCATTCCTCATTCAGCAAATGGCCATGTTGGCGTTGTTGGATGGAGTTTGCTTGGCGATTTTCTTGGCACGGGCCCATAGGCCTGGCATTGGGGGTAGGTTCGAGCAAACCGCTCGCAATCTGTAAACATGGTTAGCCAATAGAAGTCTTTGCTTTTTATGTTGATTTTCATTTTTGAGCCAGGTTGGTGGGCTCCACAACCCTGCATGTACCTCCCGCATGACCATTTTGGCTTCTTTCGGAGAGAGGCATCTCAGCAGTACCGACTTGTCCTTTTCAGGGTAAACTTATATAATGTGTCATTCATCAATTTGTAGGAAGCAACTCTTCGCAGCAATTGCACTCGCTCCCCTCTTTTGTCTGGTAGCCAACCATTTTTTTTGATCTTGATAATGGAATACGTCAATCATCTTCTTCTTGACTTTCATTTTCTTCCAATTCATTTGCCTCGAAGGTTGTCAAACCATCATGGCGATTTAGGGTGCTTAGAAGCAATCTACTATTTTTTATGGTAATTCCCAGTTCACCTTCCAAGGAAAGTTTAAGGGCAGAAGCGAGTTCAGTCAATGCATCAGCCTGAGAGTTTTGACTTCTTCTGACATGTTCTATTTTGAAGTGGTGGTAGAACTTGTCGCTGAGTCTTGTGGCTGCCTCAAAATAGGCTTTCAATTCTTCTTTTCGGACTTCAAAAATACACAACATTTGTCTGACAACTAGCAATGAATCGCCAAACATTTCAATGCATCTTATGCCCATTTCCATAGCGATTTCCAAGCCAACTATGAGGGCTTCATATTCTGCTTCATTATTTGTCAGGGATTCTGTAAGAGCACATGAATAGTGCAATATCCCTTTTTCTGGGGTCACGAAGACAATTCCTGCCCCTGCCATATTTGTTGATGTGCCCTTAGCCTTCAGAGAAGCTCGTGCAGCCCCATCAAAATATAATTGTCAAAATTTCTTGAGCAGGGAGCACCTCCTCATCAATCAATTCTGTATTCAGAGGGAGTCTTCTGGCACTGGATGGGTTGTTAAGCACTCCGCCATGCGTTCCCCCCCCCCCTTTTTTTCTCTTTTTCCTTTTTTTCTTTTCTTTCTTCTCACTTTTTTCCCTTTTTTTTTAAGCTAGTAATACCCCTAGTGATGCACACATGGCCGCAATTAAAGGCTTGCCCTTGATAGGTCCCCCCAGCATAGGAGGATTGAGCAAATATTGATTTTGTCAAGGACTTTCTGACATCTGTCGTCCCATATGAATGGGGCTCCTCTCTTTGTCAGTTTATGTAAGGTGATACCTTCCATTCTTGCTCTCGGAAGGATAAACCTTTTCTTGAATTTCTTTGGGGTTTTGAACAACCCTTATTTCATTTGTGGAGAGATCCTCGTCCATCTAGACATCATTCTCATCCATCTTGTTTCAATTATTGGAAGCTTTATGTTGACAATATTTGCAACATAACAGACTGCGGGACCTTCCTGTGTCTCCCATCCGGGACCTCTTGTGTCATTGTGGGGGAATGGTGGTTGCCCCCTGACATTGGTAGGGGTACCACATTGCTTGATGTAGCTTGGCTTTCGTTCGATTTTGAACTTGAATATTTTGTTTTTGACATATTGCCTTTATTTGCTCTGGCATGTCTTTCAGATCTTTGACCATTTCATTCAATTTAAAAGTGGCATCTTTTAGCCAAAATCATCTGAAGGTTGTTTGGGTGCATGCTTCCCTTTATAGAACACTTGGCTAACCTTCAGCATGGTAAGCCAAAAAGAATTTCAGAGGCTCCAGTGTGTGGACCTCCTGAGGGATTGTCATTTGTATATGATTCAATGGCAGTGGTATGCCAGCTTCAATCATTTGGCTGATGACATTAGTTCCAAGCTTGACAATGGGCCTATGCGGCTATAATAGCCTTCGCTCAGGATCCTCCAACTGCATGCTGAGCTTTAATGTTGTTGTTGTTTCTTTGTTGACGGTGATTTTTCCTTTTCTTTTTGAAGATGCCCCCATTATTTCTTTGCATTTGTTTGTCTTGTTAAGGGGGCATCATTTTGCTAAACCCTTGCATGTCTGTGGTGGAGGGAGGATTGCCGCATTGTCGTCCATTTCCGGCTCTCATTCTTTTTCTAGAGGAAGTTGTTCAGCCCGGGGTACCAAACCTTTTGTCCCCTCCTAAATTGGTGTTTGAGATGGTTTCTCATTTATTGCCACTGAGGGCATTGGCTTATTTATTTCAACAGCAGATTCTCCTCTTCTCATTCTTCTTTTGATTTTTTTTTTTTTCTTCTCAAGACTGCCAATTCTTGGAGGATTGCTTCTTTTGCTATTTCCTTAGGTGGGGCGACGCCACTGAGGTATGACTTTCTGGTTCATTCTTTCTTTTAGAGCTTCTTAGGGGCTGACCTCTTGTTTGTATTCACCAGGGTCCAGCTAGCTTCTTCTTGCCATGGTGGAATGTTGCCTGAATAGCACCTTCCACTACCTCCGTCGGGAGTAATATGCAGCGGCTTTGGACAGCTCATCTAGCTATCCTGTCTGCGCCATTCGTGCTTGGCCTTCATTGGGACCTAGCTTGAGCCTTAACATGGATCACGTTGGTAGAGAACGTAAGTTTTGGTTGTTGATGTGGCTTTGGTGGATTTACCAAGTGCTCAGCCATGTCAATAATTCCTGCTTGAATTAGTTTTTCTGCCCGATTTTTGAACAGATAGCAATTTTCTAGAGTGTGACCCAGCACGCGATGATATGGGCAATAATTGGTTTGTCCACCATTGCTGCTTCTTCTGGGCGCTTGGGCTCTGGGAGTGTTATGAGATTTTCTTGGAGACATATGTCCAACAACTCTCTGGTGTGCTCCCTAGTAAATGAGTAAGGGGTGTTGAGCCTCCCACTTAGGGTGGGGGCTGATCTCCTTTCTTCTTTCTTTGAATTTAAAGAGGCGGGGGTATCTCCCTTGCCCCCAGCCTTCTTCAGGGCTGCCGAAAAGTCCACGGTATTTACTTCTCGTGACCCGGTGTTTTCGTCTTTAGGAGATTTACCCCTTTCATATGAAGAAGTGGGATTTTCGGCAAAGAAGATTTCTATCTCTGCCACTGTGTTGAGATGTTCAAATGTCCGGATATTGGCCCCTAGGAGCTTTTCCTTGATTTCTGGCTTCAGACTTCTTTGGCATAGTTTCACCGCATCTTCATGTGCTGGTGGTTGTTCACATTTCTTGCTCATGTCACGCCATCTTTTGATGAAGTCCAGAGCAGACTCATTTTTATTTTGTTTTAAGGATATGAGTTCTGCTAAAGTGACTCTTCTTCTGTCACTCTAAAGCGTTCAAAGAATTTCTTTTACATATCTTCCCAACCGACTATTGAGTTGGGCTTCAGTCGGGCATACCACTGAAAGGCTGGCCCAGTAAGGGATGTTGAAAAATACCTCAAGAGGTGAACAGTAGCCAATTCTCCCATGATGCTCATGTAATGAGCTATATGTTCATGAGGTGACCCGTCCCCATTGAATTTTGAGAATTTTGGGACCTTTGGGTGTTCTACTGGGAGCTTTTTAAAGAGGTGGTGTACAGGGTATGGTACCCTATACAGGTCATAGGTGGACGACCCCTCATTCTGCTCAGCCATCTTTGCTTCAATTATTTGTTCAATCATGGCCCTCTGAGAGACCATTGTTTCTTCAAATGAAGTATTTAATTGTGGTGCATCATGCCTTTGTTTTGTGACATGCACTTCTTGGGTTTCCCCATGGCTTGAATTTGGATTTTCAATTGGTTGTTCAGCCAGAGATTCTGTGCATGGAATATTTGGCGGCAATTTCCCAGGGCTGGTGTCGTTGTGGGCAATGCTGGCTGGCTTGCTTGTTGAAGTTGCTGAGGTTGCAATATCTATTGTGCCTGTTCTGGAGGCTGTACTGGTGGTGATTGTTGTGGTGGCAGTGGCGCCGCCATCCCCAATTGTTGCATAAGGCTTTCTAACATGGCTTTTAGCTTCTGATTTTCTTACATTACCATTTCTAAATTTGGTAATAAGGGTACCCTGATATTAGGGTTTTCAGCAGGTCGACCATGATCCAGAGGGTGATTTGATGTGGCGGCAATGTCGGCCGCCCCCATGCCTCCTTCATTTTGGTGTGGTAAGTCCACCTCCACATTTATCTGGTCAAGCCAAGCTCGAGCTTGCTCCCTTCTGCGATTAGATATCGTGGGATGCTGCTCCATATTTGAGGTTTCTGCCTGGTCAGCTATTGCAGGCAGGTTGATTTAGAGGCATAGCATGTGTATATGCGCATGCATTCTTCAGTGATTTGCACTGTTCTTCTTTTCTTCTGCCTAGGGCGTACAGTGGCACCCAGGCGTTGGAAGACTGATTTTCTAGAGACATCATCATCCCCCTGTGTTCTTCTGACTTGTAATTTTGCCCTGTCTCCGAGCTTGCTTGTCTTCTTTCTTGATATACCAATTTCCTTTTAGATCCTCTTTGCAGATCAACCGGTAAAGAAGGGGTGCATTCTTTAGTTCGAGACTCTTGGGAAGACTCCCTTTGTCTTTCTTGGACTTTTCTTCTCCCGAAGTTTGCCAGTTTGTTGGGTCCTGCTCCATGACCATTCTTACATTCTTTCGCCCTATTAGAGACTCTAGGGCCCTTGTCCTTCTGAGTTCTTGAGTTTTTTCTTTGGTAACCCACACCTGCTTAACACGAGGCGGGCTATATATCTCATCATTTCCAGCATTGGCTTATATTTCTTGAAGCCAATGTCGTCAAATTTGTGGTTCTTGGTTTCAGCTTTCCTCCATTGTTTCTTTATATCTTTTACTTTAAAGTTTGGCTTGTCCTGCCGCACTTTAGGCAGTATGCCGAATTTGTTCCTTACCGGAATGGTAGCCACATGCTGCTCCGGTATCATCATGGTTTCACTGCCGTCCAGGCGGATCCGGAGCTCGCCAATGCGGACAGTCTTTTCAGAACTTGAAATGCCACGAGTTGTGGACTTCTTGCCAGACTTGCGCTTTCTGTTCTTTCCAGTTGTTGGAGTGTTGGTGAAGTTGATAGCATAAGTGGTGAACATCTTCATCAAGTTAGCCTCCTGAGCTTGAGGCTTTTTTTTTTTTTTGCATGTTGTGTTGGCCTTAGCAGCAGGTAGCCCAGCCGGTATCACGCCCAAGAAGTATGGAGACTCCACCCCCGGGGGAAAGGCTCCAAACCTGGTTGGCGTAGTGAGGTAGTCGTTCCTTATGTGGTCCTGGACCACAAGCGGACCGAAGACCACCCCCGGAGTATGAGCAAGAGCTGCCATTGCAGAGTTATGACCTGCACACAAAAAATTAAAATGTGAGTACATCTTATTGTTAGGGTGTTGTCTGATGGAGAGATGAAGGGAAGGGAGGTCCCCAGTGGAGTCGCCATCTTTGTGAGAATATTTTTTAATATTTTAAAATTTTAAATTTATGTTTGGATTTGATTTATTGGGTTTTATTTATTTGCATGGACATGGTCTTGTTTAGTTCATTGAACCTCCCCACTAACCGCAGTTAGTGTTAATTATATCAGCGCAAAAGGCTGAACACCCTTGATTAACCATCAGACAAACCCTTTGAAATGAAAGAACATAACTCACATTTGAATGAAATGAATTACACACGAGAGAGACATGGTTGCAAACATGCAATCTATTTTTTTGGAATTTTTTGATATTTATTTCATTTTTTATTGATTTTTAAATGCATTTTCTCATTTTTTTTGGTATTTTAGGATTATTAATTCCATTTATTAAACATTTTCGTTATTTATTATTACATTATGATTATGTGAATTAAATTAACATTTTTTATTTATTCATTTGATTTAAAAAGTGTTTAACTTAAGGTGGATTAAAATTGATGTGAAAATAACTTGTTTGTTGATTTTATGTTATTGAAATTAAATAATAATGTTTGGAAAATATTTCGTTAACGTTTGTCGAAAACTTGGTTGATTTTGGTTAAGAAATTAAGTAGTGCAATGTTTTAAATAAACGTGACACTATGTGAAATAATTCGTATAACACATGATTAAATGATTAAAAATAGCCCAATAGGCCCATTAAATCACACATGAGAATTTGTCAAATGTCGGCCCAATAAGCACACAATATCTCAATTGATTGTATGGAAATACAAATCTGGCCCTAAGCAATCCCAGGCCCAATAAGAAATCTGGCCCAATAAGGTAAGCCCAATAGACATTTTTTATAAACTTGAGAGAAACGAATCGTGCCTTGTACGATGATCTTTAGGGCTGCCTTGCAGACCCTTTTCCTGGACTGCCTTGCAGTCCTTTTTCCTCGAAGCCTTGCTCGGGTTTTCTAGCTCAGAAAAATTCTCCATTTGCTTGGAGCGCCCCCCTCCTTTTTATAGTGAACGGACGAAGAACCCCCGGCCGGAACGTTTACGCACCCTCCCCGGAGGTCTGCACAACTTTCTAGGGGGTTTTGTGCAAATTTTGATTTACACTTTTGTATTTTAGCCCCTATTATTTCCTTCTTCTTTCATTTTTTTCCTTTCCGTTTTTCGGTTGGGCCTTCCGAGTTGGTCTGCGCGAAGCAGAGCAGGGGAGGAGGGCGGCCTCCCTCTTCCTTCCTTCTCCTGCTGGCGGCAGGGCGAACAGCAGCAGCAGCGACGGAGGGCCAGCGGCGGCGGCGGCCAACCAAGCAGGGCGGCGGCGGCAGGGCCTCAAGCAGGGGGGACCCGCGGCGACCGCGGGCAGCAACGGCGCGGGCAAGCAGGGGAGGCCCGCGGCGGCCAGGGGGGAGGGGGGCGGCGGCGGCGGTGTTGGGCGCCGGCAGCAGCGGCGGCGCGGGCGAAGGGAAGAGGCGGCGGCGGCGAGCCCAGGCGGTAGTCGCGGGCAGGGGGACCCTCAGCCAGGACCCCACCCTTCTCTCCCTGTCTCCTGCAAGCAGCGGCTGAGGAGGAGAGGGGTGGTCGGACTTCTACTGGTATCTCTCTCCCCCCTTCTTCATATTTTTGTCCAAAACACCAGATGGGAGGCCATCGACCCCGTCCATCCATTTTCTCTATTTTTCCCTTTCTTCAACACACCGATTTCTGAAACCTTTGCCCAATGGCCATGCCTCCAATTTAAGATGCATATTGCCGTTTTTTTTTTTTGTAACTTCATGATTCTTCCCCGTGAGAAGGCAGACCAAAAATATGGCACAACAGGGGTACTTCCTTATTTGTATGTAATATCTTAAGTAAATGAAATTTAAATAATATTCAAGTAAATAAAAGGATCTTGGAATCGGAAAACAAGGGGATCCTGGAATCGGTCTGAACTCAACCTAGGGTCGCCTAGGCGAAATTGGCCAGAGCGAAGTGCTCTGAGGTCGCCTTGCCTCAGCACCTAGGCGACCGCCTCAAGCACTTTTGATAACATAGGTAAATTGTTTAGTATTGGTATCATCATTCCTGAAGAAGCTTCTGAATATTGAAGTGGTGGGGCCATAATGCACCTCCAGGCTTCATAAAAAGGACTGGATGATTACTCCTGTTGCAGTTTAGTGGAGCATTGATGGACCAGGAATGAAAGAATATTTAAAGATGACTGCAGTTCAGTATATGATATCCTTAAGAGAGAAGTGAAATTGGTGAAGTAGATCAAATCAGTGGGACTCCAACAGTATGACAAGGACATCCTCCCCTTGCTGAAGAATAGGAGGGCTATTGAACCCGGAAAAATACCAGGGTTTAAACAAAGGGCGGGCGATAAATCCGCCCGAAAAAGTACGGAGTTTCGGGAGAAACCCCCGACCTCCCTCACTTCGAACACCTGAGACAAACGGGTTCGAATGAATATTTTTAGTCTGATTTAGTTCGGACGATATCTTAAATGCGACGTCCGATGGTCCAATACGGCAGGATATATACCCTCTGCCGGGCAACGTCAACGTCCAACTGTGCGTCCGACCGTTCGCACGGCGTGCACATGTCCAGGCGAACGAAGTTCGAAGACGGAAACAAACGGACATCAAACGGCTGCAAATGGGCATCAAACGGCGGTCAAATGGGCAGGAGAAGACCCCGAGGGCCCACACTTATAGCTCGGTACGGCCGGGACACCCCCTGCGGAGGTGTTCCGGCGCACAAAACACCCCCCGCGGGGGTGTGTGCTGCGCGGGCATCCCCAGCGGGGGGGGGGGGGGGGGGGTGTCCGGCGCAGGAACCCACCCACCCCCTTGCGAGGGTGTTTCCTGCACGGACACCCCCTGCGGGGGTGTTCCGGCGTAGGACACTCCCAGCGGGCGTGTTCCTATGCCTAGACATCCCTAGGGGGGCTCCGCAGCACCCCCCCCCCCCCCAGCGGGGGGGGGGGGGGGGTTGTGCCAAAACCCCCAGGGGCCGCAGCACCCCCTTTGGCCCCTTCAAACCCCCATAAATATGGGGTAGGGGGCCTTGATGACAAGGATCCCGAGCAGTGAAAGTCCAAGGAGAGTTCTAAAAATGGGGAGGAGGCCCTAAGGAGTCTGTGCTTGAGGGATTTTGGGAGAATACCTCTCGCGAACCCTTCCCGGCCCGTACTCCGTCTGTACTCCGGTGGAAAGACCGTGACGTGGGAAGAGGAAGACACCGCAGGTCTATATATAAGACCGTGTCATTTTGTAAACAAGTCCTTCCGTGTTTTAAAATAACACGTATGTGAAGGCGTGACTTATGTAAACGCCTAATAGAGGCACATACACCCATTAAGGACATATATGCAAATGTGATAAAAAAAAACATGTTTGAGGATATTTGTGGATTTCAAAATGTCATCTAAAATTTCCTAATTTCGGCAAGGTCTTTTGACAAACGTATCGTATCAAAGGTATTCGGGTTTTCACCCGACGTAAATGAAACACCGACTCCGGTCGGCGGGGAATGGTCCAGTACACGACCACCCCAATCACCTGATAAAACGAACGCATGCGGAATAAATATACAAATACTCGAGGGCTCAAGGTCTATACCCGATGCACCTCACAAATATCAAATTTTTGTCTGTTTATTTTAAACAGTCTGGCATGCCCAAGCATAAATATACATGCACGCATAGTATTTTTTTTTCTTTTCCTACAAAGCAGATAAAAATGCGTATGTATAAAAAACAAAACAAGGGTCAGAAGACCTCTTTCCGCGTTCCCACAAGGGCTTTCACACCGTAATTTTCCTTTGTAACCCAACCATCTCAGTAGGGTGACTTGTTTCTGTTTTCTCTCTCTATATTTTGTTTTTGCCTTTGGTCTATTGTTTCTCCATCCTCCTTATTGTAACCTTCATTTTATGAATTAAATGCAACCCTAATGATTGCCTTCGAAGAAAAGAAGCTAAAGAACATTCTCGCACCTTTTCATTTGCAGATCATTCAGCTGGGTCTGAATTTCCTCCATAGTTTTGACCCCCTGCCCTCTGGCACCAAGCTTATATTCCAAATCCTCAACCTGCTCCTGCAAACTCTGCATGTCATGTAAAAGCTTATCTACAGTTTCTGCTGGCTGCACCAAGACCTCAACAGCATCTTTCTCAGCCTTAACATGTGCAAGGACACCTACAAGCTGGATTCAACAGTCAAAACAAACTGTGAACACTAAAAGATGATATGCCGCACCTTCCAAAAAAAAAATAGTAATGTCTATCATCAATATTGCATGAACACCACATATTAGTTAGCACGACAAAAATCTTGGGATTTACATATTACCCCATAAATCTTATGATATTCCAAAATAAAACTATGAAATCTTGATATTTCCTAATAACCCCCCTACAATCTGCTTGGGTTCCAAAATAACCCCTTGACGTTAGTTACCATCCAAAAAAAAAGTATGAAATGTTGGAATATTCTGTCTTTGTTGCTGTTCGTATATTTCGGACAAAAATACTCTTAGGTGGAGGAGAGAGAAGCATGGAGAGGGGCTGTACCATGAAGGTTCCTCCTTCGACAGTGATTGGGGAAAAAGATAGATTAGGGGGGTAGGGACTGGGGAAGAAGAGCTGAAAGTGACCTTTGGACAGCTGGCATAGTGGGTAGGGGGGCCACAGTTTCCATGGCCGTTAACATGCATAAGAATAAGGGCGGTATGGATTGGACCAGTTCATTTTTTAAGGCTATGTATATTTGAAGATTAACCAAGTTGTTGGTGTTTAAACCAGCAAAATTAGAGATGTGTAGTTGAAGATGGTGCTCAGGATGATTCTGCTAAAGAGGTCCCCCTCCCCCCGGGTTTAGGCACTGGAGATTCTTTACGACTCCCAGCTCAATAGATGTCTCGCAGAAGAGCTGGTTGCACTGATGGTGAGCTCCAACTGCTTGCTGGATGCAGAGGGAGGAGGCCCCAGTCTACAGGAGGAACAAGGTGAGGGTGCTTGCTGGATGGGGAGGGGACTGGGATGCAAGATGTGGAAGATCTTTGATGGCCAGTGGACCCTGCATCACTCATGCATAGCTGCAACATCCCACCTTGGCACAATGGCTGCAGTTCCTCTTCCTCCTTTCAGGCATGAGGGGGCAAAGGAAACCCTAAACCCCCGAAATGCGAAGAACACCCAATGAAGGAAACCCTCTATTGGGGTCAGGGTCTACAACTAAAGCAAGGGGCAAATTTTGTTATTTTTCATGTAGGATTAAGTTTAACCGTGGTTAAGTTCATCCTCTCTAACAGGGACATACAGCATGGGTTTTTTTTTCTCAAACAGCAGCAGATTTCAGGGGGTTATTAAGAAATATCAGGATTCCAGGGTGATATTGGAATATCAAATGATTTCAGAGAGTAATATGTAAAAAACCCAAACCCTCTTTATTCAAATAAACAGCCAAGTTTATCAAGAGCCTATTGGGGCAATGGGCAAATAGAGATGAAAAACAAAGTGTTGATCACGAAAAAAAAGGAATGCAGATATGTCCATGATCAATGAAATTAAGGGAAGTGATATGAAAATCACTTGTCTTGAACAAAGTGCTATCAAGTATAAACTGGAATCCCTGGATCAGCCAATCCACAAATAGTTGCCAGATTAAGGTGTCCACTAGGGCTGCAAAAAATATCCGATTATCCGATTGGATTCCGATAAAAATTATATGATTCGAAAACACATTTAACTACCAATAGCTTATTGGAATCGGATTCGGATATTTCCGATAAGCTATCAGAATCGGATACGAAAATTGGAAACTGTTGTTTCTGTATCCGATTTCTGAATCCGATAGTATATATAATAAAAATTATAATAGATATTATATTATTATATAATTTATATATCATATAATATAGATTATATATTACATAATATATATTATATATTATCCGATTTCCGATTCCAAATCCGATTATTTCCGATAATCCTTATGTTGTTTCCGACTACGACTCCGACTCTGACCCATTTACACCCCTAGTACCCACACAAAGATTAATTAACAAAATGACCTTTAAGATAAAACCATAGCTAACTATATCATAAAATCAAAAACTAATAGTTAGACTGAGAGTTAGACCCAAGAAATATCCTTCTGAAAAAGGAAAACATTATTCGACATGAAAGCTTATAAGACATATGGAAGATACTTGCACTTTGAATCAAAGAAAATTCAATGTTATGGACATTTCAATTTTTAGTGTTTACTTTATCTCTTTACAGCTACAGTACATACGAATCAGTCACCAAGAATGGGGTATTGCATGTGCGCTAGTATCTATTTACTCCACCTTTCAAAATATTTTTGGAATCAAATTGGCAATCATTCAGCAGATTTGTTTCATACAAGATGGTTCAACTGTTCAAGTATGGCTCATATCTGCTGAACTCATGGATGGCAAAGTCGGCGACTCGGAGCGGAGTCGGCCGACTCTGAGTCGGGTCGGCCCCTGGCGACCCGACTTGGGGGGGGGGGGGGGGGGGGGAGCGACCCACCCATGGGGCTAGGTGGAATCGGGGTGGGTCGGCCGAAATCAAGTGGAGTCGGGCCGACTCCACCCCGATTCCACCTTATACCATCTGGTGTAGGCCGATTCCCTCAGGTTACCTTCAGTACGCTTGATCCCCTCCACTTACCTTATTTACCTGAATATCATTTAAGTAAATGTTATATTTGTAGTTTTATTTACTTAAGATATTACATATAAGTAAGGAAGTACCCCCCATTTAATCCAATAAAAATATCAAAAAAAATCATATCTCTTACAATAAAAAGTCAACTCTCCCATCGAAGAAGAAAATCGTGATTTCGGTGATTTTAGCGAAATGCTAACTTTCTAATCTCTCATAATTTGGCCTATCTAAAAATTTGATAATTCAAATAAACCATACGGAACACTAAAAATCCAAAGTCCGGTAAAAAAAGTCAAACGTGCATATGACTTCTCCAAGGGAGCCACTCTCCTACTGACAACACTTAAGTCTGCTTGAGACCTCTCAGGATTTGGTCAAACCTAAGCTATCATCACCTAAACTCATGAAAATTTTCACTTTTTAATTGAAAAGAAACTAGAAAGTGACAATTCTCATGAGTTTAGGTGATGATAGCTTAGGTTTGACCAAATCCTGAGAGGTCTCAAGCAGACTTAAGTGTTGTCAGTAGGAGAGTGGCTCCCTTGGAGAAGTCATATGCACGTTTGACTTTTTTTACCGGACTTTGGATTTTTAGTGTTCCGTATGGTTTATTTGAATTATCAAATTTTTAGATAGGCCAAATTATGAGAGATTAGAAAGTTAGCATTTCGCTAAAATCACCGAAATCGCGATTTCTTCTTCGATGGGAGAGTTGACTTTTTATTGGTAAGAGATATGATTTTTTTGATATTTTTATTGGATTCAAATGGGGGGTACTTCCTTATTTACATGTAATATCTTAAGTAACTTTTACTTAAATGATATTCAGGTAAATAAGGTATCATAGTTGCAGGTAAATAAGGTATCATAGTTGCCGCTGCTCTGTATTGTAATATGAACATATGTACAACTAGACTATGGATATACCCAAAATGTTCTATTATTATATATTTTTAAATAATTTTTCTTTGATTTTTCCTGATTTTCTGTGATTTTTTCGGATTTTTCCTGAATTTTTTCCAATTTTTAACATTTTTAAACTTGGCCGATCCATGGTCGGCCAGACTCCATTGGAGTCGGCCAGACTCCATTGGAGTCGGCCGGATCCACGAATCTGACCCGACCCGAGTCGGGGTCGGCTGGGTCCGACTCACCCAGCCGACCCGACTCTGCCATCCATGTATGAACTAGGTTGAGACACTGCATGACCTGATAATATAAACAACCTGATCCACATCCAGAGAAGCTAATTCCTAAAACAACAATATAAAAACAGAATGTTGACTTTGTGAATGTAAAATCTTGAAAATAATAGGTGGATCAAGAGATCCAGACGGCATTTCTAATATACCAATCAGCCAAACCCAAATTGGGATTTATATGGCTGCTTTGTGATTTTTTTTTTTTTTTTTTGGTTTCTGAGATTTTGGGAAAGCAAGCAGCAACGAACAGATAAATAAACCTAGGTAAACTGGCACTAGTTTGTAACCTGTATGATTGCTTGATTCTGACTAAGACTGGACAGTCAGGGAGCTTTAATTTTTCATCTTCAGTATAGGTATAATGTATCCTAATAAGTTTCCATCAGCTACATTCTCCTTAAATAATTGCACAAAAAATAGATAGAAGGGAACAGCCACTAGAAAATAACCAAGCGCTGTTAGAAAGAATTAGCATACACAATCCTGTATCGACTTCATGGACCTGAAAGGCAATCTAATGTCAAAGTATTCAAGAAAAATAGAAGTGGTCAATGATGTTATATTGGAAACAATGTGCACTAAAACAAAAAACAAATCTCTTTCTAATTTATAGTAATCAGGAAGCACAATTATTCAACTACAATTCACCAATCTGACTCCCACTTCCACCACCTATCAGAAAATACAAAATAGTATGCTATTGGTGTTTTGGAAAACCTCTGCCATCTTCCATCTCCTAAAATAGAGACAAGAACTTTCAAGACAAAAGGCAAACAGCATGAAAAAAGTAGACAAACTAGAGGCATTCACAAAACGGTACTAACATGTAAAGAGTGAATGACCAGAAAGCTAATTCACTTGTTGGAATTAATGTATGTAGCAAAAACTAGCTATTGGCACTAACGAAGATAACTTGCACAAGCTATGTAGACATTCAGTCATCACATGTTGGAATTAATGTATGTAGCAAAAACTAGCTATTGGCACTAACGAAGATAACTTGCACAAGCTATATAGACATTCAGTCATCACAAAATCGTAGATGGTACCAGTGTACATTGTTAAATTATGAATCAACAGTTCAGATACACAGCTAAACAAAAGATGAAAGATTTCCAACAATAAGTCCAGAAAAATTACATCATCAAGCGCTTGAGATTTCTGACTCAGATCTTCTGTGAGTTCTTTTAATTTTTTTTCTCCTAAGGGAACAGTTTCTTTCCCAAGTTTAATGTATTCCTCATAAAGCATGCGAAGCTTGTCCAACTGCAGGAAATGTGAGTCAGCATTTGAAGATTCTACTGCTAACAACTTCATGTGCTCTGCAGAGCTTGCACTTTTCACTCTTTGCTGAAAAAACACAAAAAATGGGAAAAAAAAATACCTTTAAAAGAAGCCAACCTTAAAGCGTCCCTTTAAAAGTTAGTGTGAAGTTGGATAAAAATGAACTACTAAAAGAACAAGCTAAAGAAGCACTTGCCTTCCCGACAAAGTCGTCCTCCTCCTCAGGAGAAAATGGACGCTCACAGCAAGGACAAATATGATGTGCACGTGCAACTCTTTCAAATGGATCAAACATTTGTCGCATACCATCTGCAATATTGTACTTGCTATACAATGGTTTTTACCAGTGAGTGCTTGAATTTATCCAGGAGAATACAGTATTCTTGAGCTAGACACAAACCTTTTCTGTATTTCTCTTTTCTCCGTAGCTTCTTGCAGAATATTTGGGAAAGAATCAATACTCGAAAATGACTGAACCAAAGACTGCAGTTTTGAGTCAATGAATCTTCTCTTTGCTGCACGAGAAAGGTACGATAATGTTAACTATAGCCAAATAAATTTTCAGTACATGGATAACTCAAAATTAAACTGCTGGACAATTCCATGTGGCGTTGGCTGATTTATAGCATAAATTGCTACAACAAATTCTCTACTTGCTTGTTTATTGAATTGTCAATAACATGTCGATCAACATCTGAATCCTAAACTACTAAAAAAATAAGTTTCATCCATCAAAAGACAGAAGAGTCGAGGTTACTGCTTACATGAATACCACGTCTAGCAAATGAATCCCCCATGCCCATGTTGACTGGCAAATTTTCAAGATTCAATCTAGGTTCTATACAAATTATCAATTTTGCATGTGTGCCAATTTTAAACCATTACAGATCACAAAACACACAAATTGAACCAGTTAAGAATACTCTGAGTTCAACCATGATCCAATCACCATTTTTGAGGGCCCACTGACCTGGCTAGCAATTTCAAATGAGAAAGATAAATCCTCCCTAAGCCCAAACTTGATACTTACAATGCAACCCGTACTGCTGAGAGAGTTTATTTTAAGATAGTAAGCCCATAAGATAGAACAGACTGCTATGATCAACAACACGACTTATTATAATGTATTACAGAAAGAACTATTTATTAAGACTAGTTTAGAAGTGAACCAAGTTAAGAATACAGATGATACACTCATACACCCATGTTTACTTCAGAAAAGGTTGGCAAAATCAAGAATATACAAGGCATTCCCACTCATGGAGAGCATACCTGGGTTCAAACTTAAGTATGATAAATCTGATGTGGCAGGTGTCACGCTCCGAAATTTAGCAGCGGAATTAAATATCGAGAGCGTGAGCGATACAATTATGAGTACCACGGTCGAGTAATTCAGAGCGACAACTAAGTAACAAATGGATCGAGATAATAATTGTGCCAGCTAAATAATTCTTTGTTACATTTCCATCAAATCAAATTACAACCTTAAATAATCAGAGCCAAATATAGGGTCCATTATTGTATTTCAAAGTACATTGACACAAGGAAATAACTAGCTATTACAGACTCTATGGACTCTAACATGCTGGCATCTTGCTATATCGACGGGTGTACTCTAAGAAACTCATCACTCTTCCCCAGTCCTATCATGTTCTATCTCTTCATAATCTTCACTTGAAATATTATGGAAAGCAGGTGTGAGTGCACTAACGCCCAGTAGGATTTACATCTCGTGGTGCAGGTATGCTTTACGTGAATTAACAAGTTAATAGGCAAGATACTAACATACAATGCTCACGGTAAGACGTTCATGATAACGATATGGAACAACTCCCAAATGTATAACATGTACGAGAACGATTCAGTAAGCTAAATCCAGTGACAATTATCATGTGAGACGGAACGATTAACAATGGAATAGATGATAGTACGATCATTCGTCATATAGAAGAGATTCAATAATCTGTAGCATATACAATGGATATCTCAAGTTGAATTCCATAGAATTCTAGTGGACAATGACGTATTGGATTCAATAACGATGACATGTACAATAGATTTGGCCATTTCACATATAACAGTAAAATCAATCAATCATTCAATAACAATGTGGAAATTACCCAAATCAATCTTGCATTCAATTAAGTGATTGCCAGACACCTCATTGGATCATATACTCTCGTGATTAAAAGTATTTTGGGTACCTCTCAGGACCAGACAGGGCCCTTATTTGCACAGGCATAGTTATGAACCGAAGTTCCAATAATTTCTGGTAATTCCATTCAATTTCATTTATGGCCAATATGATTTCCAAGCAATAGACGGTTATGTACTAGAGATCATGTCACTGATTATAAGGAACAAGGCAAGTGGACATGATCTAGAATAAATTTCGGCAACATATCAGCTTAATTTCATTAGATCAATCTTTACACTTAATGGTTTGGTTTCAATGTAATAAAATCACTCTCACGAGAAGTAGATGAAAACGGAAGTGCTTTCTATCTTCTGGAAACTTCAATGGTACAACCAACTCGGTCGCCATGAGGAAATTTACGGAGTACGGAGAATTACAGAGGTCTTAGAGAAAAGGTCACTAGTTTGCCGATACGGAATGACCGGCCGAGAGTTTCCAATTCCCCTGTGCAATGTGTTGTGTAGAATGTGTCTCAATATCACAATCCATTGATTTAAAACAAGACGGAAAGCTTTTAACAAGAAGGCATGACATGGTATAAGCAATTAAGACTATCCCATGAGTTCTGTACTTTTAACATGTAGCACTTTCAACTATCATCATGATAGAGTAAGAACATAGCACATAGCATTTCATGGTAGATGAAATCAAGCAATCATTAAGATCAATTAGAATAGAGATTCATATTCTTATAGCTTTCATGTAGGTTGATAACTTTTAGTGGTGGGGACACCAGAGCTTTGGACCGGGCCGACAGGATCCAGGTGTACCGCAGACGGAGGCGACGTGCAGCGACGACGGCCTCCATTTGGCTTGACGACTTGCCACCAGACCACTAGTTTGTTCCTTTATTGAGTTTGAGTATTTAGTTGATGTAATAAGGCCCAAATGAGGCCTATTTGTCCTTTTTTATTTTCTGTGTATTTTTGGGTCCGATTTTGGACCTATTTTTAGGCTTGGGTTATTTCGGTCTTTGGGTGTTTAGTGAGGACCATTAGGGTTCCATCACTATAAATAAAGTGTAAACAGTTGTTTGAGAGGTTAATGAAAATTTGAAGACAATTGGGCAGCCGCCATTGTTGTCTCCTCCAGCGGGGTGGATTCCCCAGGGGTGGAATCCCCATCCTTGTCTTCTTCCTGCTGCCATTCTCTCTCTCTTTCTCCTTGTTCGCTGTCACCCTCCCCACGCTGCTGTCCCGCATCATCTTTGGTATTAGAGCCGGTCGGCTTCTTCTTAGGAGCCAGCCGAGCCGTCGTCTTCCTCCTCCTCTGCGCGAAGACCATTTGTTCGCGAACCTCGCGGCTGGTGCGCAGCGAAGACCCGACGCCTGCGCGCCCTCCTGCGCCTTCGCGCGGGACTCCCGCGTCCTCGCACGAGGACCCACCCCGCGCCCCGCGGCCCCCGTCTCGCACGAGGACCCACCCCGCGCCCGCTCCGCGCCCCGCGGCCCCGTCCACGCACGTGGACCCACCCCGAGCCCTCCTGCGCCTTCGCGCTGCGTCTCCCGCCCTCGCCCGCGGCCCAGCGCAGCCGTTGCGACCCCGCGGCCCGACGCAGCCGCTGCGACCCCCGCGCCCGGCTGCCCTGCTCGCGCGAGCGGGCTCGAGGCCGCCCCGCCTCCGCGACCTCCGCGACCCCGGCGTCAGTCCCCACCCCTGCTCGCGGCCTCCCCGCAGCCGCGGCGCGCTGCTCGCGGCTCGCGGCCTCCTGCTCGCGGGCCCTGCTCGCGACCCACCCGCTCGCGGCCTCCTGCTCACGACCCCACCCGCTCGCGGCCTCCTGCTCGCGGCGCCCTGCTCGCGACCCCACCCGATCGTGAGAGCCCCACGCGCCCGCATCCTCTACTGCGTCTGTTTGTCTGAGGAAGGCCGCCGACGTCTACCTGGGGACGGATTCCCTGTGGGCCCTGATTGCTGATCGCTGAAGGTCTGGCCGGTCCCAAACCGGCCCGCTTAAGGTTGCCACTGTGGCCTTCTCGCCGCTTCCCTTAAGCGGACTGTCCGGCGGATCGCAGCAGCACCCCGACCGGTCGGTGTCGATGAACCAAAACGGAGTGCCGAACGCCAACCAGGACCATCCAGCGCGCCGTCGTTACTTTCCAGTTCTACCGCACGAGATATTTCAGGCACGTCGTCGCGTACACCTCCACGCCAGCATCCCAAAAGACCGGTTGTATCTCCTACGACCGGGCAGGACGTGGAGTCCGTACAGCGCCTGCTTGCTGCGTTGGCGATTGAGTCAGACAGGGACAGCGGATCTCGTCCCACGACAGCGAGTGTTCGACTTCGGCTTCGTGACTGCGACGTGCGTGTGGAAACGTAATCGGTGGTACCTCGCTCTACAGTGAGTCGGTTAGCGTTTACAGCCCGCTCATCTCTTGCTCGTCCTGTATTTAGTTAAATTTGCCGCCGTGAATGTGCGATAGGAACATCTAGCCCGTTTAAATTTATTGTTGCGGAATTTTGTGAGATTAGCTATGACCATCTCTTGAGCATCAATCTGTTACATTCATTGTGGGATATCATTAATAAAAGTGGAAAATCTTTGATTGCTTGGAAAAATTTGTTTGGAACTGCAAAGTTGCCCAAAATCTGAAATTTGTAGCATCTGTTTAAAACGCACTCACTTTCCTGGACACGTGCACGATACGTAAATTACTGCAATTCGATTAGTTCGCACTGCTGATCTCACTCGTGGTAGGTCGTCGTGTCGTAGTCGTCGTCGTAGGTTACAGGGTTTTGAGTCGCTTGCTTTTAAATTTCTATTAGTCAAAAAAAAAAAAATGTTGCGTCATCATTAGTTGTTGCATGTTAGTTGCGTCTCATGCCCACACGTAGTGGCACTGAATACCACACTTCAATGTCGATGTCTGCACCACAACAAGCTATGTCGGGAAACCGTCTTCCCCCGCATGGCACTCATGCCAACCCTCCTGAAGACCTGAACCTGACCGATTTGGTGTTACATCTTAGAGAGGACATCCGTGGGATGAGAGAGGAACTTGACGGTCTTAATGAGAGAGTCACTGGGTCGGACCGTACTGTGCAAGGTATGGTAGGTCGCATTGCGGCCTTGGAAGGGGTTAATCATGAGCCGAGGAGAGGTCAAGCCGACGAGAGACCCCAGCACCAGCGCCCCCTTACCCCTGCGGCCCCTCGGCACCCTCCTCCTAGGGCGGCCCCAGCTGGTGATGGACGTGGTCGGTACATTGACTATGACCTGGATAATTTTGAAGAGGAAATTGATGAGAACCCCAGGGTACCTGTCGCTCGTAGGTTTGGGAGGTATGGTAGGAGGCATGACCGGGAGTTTGATGAGGATGAGCGATGGGCGTATCGGGATCGAGACCATGACATCCGGAATGCCCGCCTTGAGGCTCCCAGCTTTGACGGTTCCTTGGAGCCTCAGGATTACCTGGATTGGGAGGCTAGAATGAATAGCTATTTTGATTGGCTGGGAATGTCAGACCCTCGGCGAGTTTTCTTCGCCAAGACCATGTTAAGGGGTCGTGCTTTAACCTATTGGACCAACCTCGAGGAGCGCTTTGCTCAGAGGTTTGAGGTGCCGATTGACACTTGGGATGAGATGAAGGTCAGACTTCGTGAGAAGTACGTCCCTGCGACGTACCGTCACCGCTTGATTGATAGATGGCAGAGCATCTCGCAAGGCTCTAGGAAGGTGACAGAGTATATTGATGAATTCGATGACCTGTTACTGAGGTGTGGAACCCGTGAGGAGGGTGCCGTGACCCTTTCTCGCTTCCGGAGGGGATTGCGTCGAGCTTATCAACAAGAGCTCTTCCGTCAGCATGTGACCACTCTTGATCAGGCTTGCCAGGTTGTGCGAGAAATGGAGCAATTTGAGCAAGAGTGGGAGTCTCTCGTGTTAGGTCTACCTATCAGCATCCTCAGGATCCGAGAACCGCCCCGGGCCCCACTCCGAGGGTCCCATCTACTCGGGTCCGGAAGGACCGCGTTCAGGGGAGACCCTCCTGTCTTGCCGCCTCCTAGGCGGGATGATAGAGGGAAGGCTCCTATGAGGGAGACCACACGTCCGGGGGATAAATCCCGCGATCGTTGTTATCGTTGTCAGGGGATAGGGCATCATGCGATTGATTGTCCCCAGAGGACCTTAGTTATTGGCAATGGCGAATCCTCTGAGTAGGAGCAAGCCCTTCTGGATGTCGATCATGAGGGTGATGACATGGCCGATGAGTATGAGGGAGTTTGTGGGCGTCGGCGAACCCGTCGACTTGGTGGTTGCGCCCGAAGAAAATCGGCTAGGGGTGGTCCGTTGTATTCTAGCCAACCCAAGGAAACTGAAGATTGACGTCGTACTGCCATTTTACAGACCTACTGCCGCCTGGGTGGGAGAGTTTGTCGTGTCATCATTGATAGTGGGAGTTGCATTAATGCTATTTCCACCGGCACAGTTGCCCATTTGGGTCTGGCGACGGAGGATCACCCTCGCCCCTATCAAGTCTCTTGGGTGGACACCACTTCCATCCCTGTGCGTCTGAGATGCCTCGTGACCATTCATCTTCAATCATATGAGGCTCAGATTTGGTGTGATGTCTTGCCCATGGAAGTCGGGAGCGTTATCCTTGGCCGACCATGGATCTATGATACGGATGCAGCTCTTTATGGGCGGTCTAACATTGTGTCTTCAAGCATGGCGGTCACCGTATCACCATCCATCCCTCCCGACCTCGTACTGTCCCCTCTGTGGAGCCCCCAGCTCCCACATCCCCTTCTGTTGCAGCCACTCCTCAGGTGGTTGCCCCTTCTGGCCACCCGAGCTTTTCTCCGCCGAGTGCTACTGCTAGTGCTATGGCACCCCTTGCCAGGAAGCCCCCTCCTGCTCGTACCCCTAAGACGAGCACTCCGACCACTATGACGTTACAGTTAATCACCGCCCGAGAGTTCGAGCATGAGCTCTTCGATTATGACGTCATATATGCTCTGATGGTTAGGGAAGTTGATGATGAAGGGTCGCAGACACACCTAGTGAGCAGCCTGAGGATGTGCCAGTCTCCTCCAGGAGTTCTCGGATGTCTTCCCTAGTGATCTTCCTGAAGGTCTACCTCCGATGCGTGACATCCAGCACGCCATCGATCTGATCCCGGGCTCTTCTTTGCCCAACCTTCCCCATTATCGCATGAACCCCACTGAGCATGCTAAATTGCAGAGGCAAGTTGAAGAGTACCTGAGGCAAAGTCGTGTGAGAGAGAGCATGAGTCCTTGCGCCGTTCCCGCACTATTGGCTCCAAAAAAAGATGGGACTTGGAGAATGTGCGTTGACAGCCGTGCGATCAATCGCATTACAGTGAGGTATCGGTTTCCCATTCCCCGCCTGGACGACATGTTGGATATGATGGCGGGAGCCACTCTATTTTCAAAGATCGATTAAGGAGTGGTTACCACCAGGTGAGGATTCGGCCTGGTGATGAGTGGAAGACTGCCTTCAAAACGAAGGACGGACTCTATGAGTGGTTAGTCATGCCATTTGGTCTCTCCAACTCCCCGAGCACCTTTATGCGACTTATGAATCAAGTGTTGCGCCCATTATCGGGGTGTTCCTCGTCGTATATTTTGATGACATCCTTATTTATAGTCGCACGAGGATTGACCATTTGGATCACCTGAGACAGGTCTGTGCTACCTGCGCCGTGAGAGCCTTTATGGAAACCTCAAGAAGTGTGCTTTCGTGACTTCTCAGGTTACTTTCTGGGGTTTATTGTCTCTGGTATGGGTGTTTCTGCTGACCCGGATAAAGTCAAGGCGATTGTGGAGTGGCCAGAACTGCAGAACCTTCATGAAGTTCGTAGTTTCCACGGTCTTGCCACTTTCTACCGTCGGATTTATTAGAGGATTCAGCACCATCACGGCTCCCATTACTGACTGCATGCGAAAGGGAACCTTTGCCTGGACTAAGGCAGCTGCTTCGCCTTTCGCGATCTTAAGGAGCTTATGACCCAAGCACTTGTGCTTAGATTGCCAGATTTTTCTAAGGTGTTTGAGGTAGCTTGTGATGCCTCTGGTGTTGGCATAGGTGGGGTACTGAGCCAGGAGAGTCACCCCGTCGCTTCTTCAGTGAGAAGTTAAGCGATGCCAAATTAAAGTATTCCACCTACGACAAAGAATTCTATGCGGTAGTCCAGGCCCTGAGGTACTGGAGGCACTACCTTCTTCCCACGAGTTCGTGCTGTTTTCGGACCACGAGGCTCTGCGATTTCTCCACGCCCAAAAGAAACTTAACCCGCGGCATAGTCGTTGGGTGGAGTATCTTCAGACTACACATTTGTCCTCAAACAAGGCTGGGGTGGAGAATCGAGTGGCTGATGCGCTGAGTCGTCGCGCCTCTTTGCTGGTAGTCGTCTCTTCGGAAGTCACGGGATTTGAGAGATTACGAGATAACTACCCTAGCTGCCCGGATTTCGGTCCCATCCTCTCATCCCTCCAATCTGGCCCCTCCCAGTTATATAATGACTTCGTCCTTCAGGACGGGTATCTTTTTCGGGAACATAAGCTTTGCATTCCCCGTACCTCTGTGCGTGATTTTCTTGTTTGGGAAGTGCATGCAGGAGGTTTGGCGGGACACTTCGGTCGCAATAAGACCATTGAGCTCGTGGAGTACCGGTTCTATTGGCCTAGTTTAAAACGTGATGTGGCCCGAATTGTGGCCCAATGTCGCACCTGTGCTTTGGCCAAGCAACGAAAGCAGAACACCGGTCTCTATACTCCTCTACCTGTGCCCGACCGTCCGTGGCAGGACGTGAGTATGGATTTTGTCTTGGGATTGCCGCGCACGGTCCGTCGGCATGACTCCATCATGGTGGTGGTGGACAGGTTCTCCAAAATGGCCCATTTCATTCCTTGTGCCAAGACATCCGATGCTTCTAAGGTGGCCCGTCTTTTCCTTTCTGAGGTCGTACGCCTCCGCGGGCTTCCCAAATCCATCGTGTCGGATAGGGATGTGCGATTCGTTAGCTATTTTTGGAAGACCCTGTGGCACCTCTTGGGCACTAAGCTCAAATTTTCTACCGCCTACCACCCTCAGACAGATGGCCAAACTGAAGTGGTCAACAGGAGTCTAGGGGATTTGTTGCGTTGTCTAGTCGGTGAGAACGCTCGGAATTGGGATTTAGTCTTACCTCAAGCTGAATTTGCCTACAACAACTCGGTCAACAGGTCCACTGGCATGAGTCCTTTCGAGATAGTCACAGGGTATAAGCCTAGGAGTCCTGTAGACCTTATTCCCATGTCTCACCAGGCCCGAGTCTCTGAGTTTGCACAGTCGTTAGCTGAGCACATTAGAGGTCTACATGATAGTATCCGTCGCCACATCGAGATCAGCAATGAGAACTATAGGGCAGCAGCTAATTTACATCGTCGTTTCCACGATTTCCATGAGGGTGATTACATCATGATCAGGGTCAGACCTGAACGGTTTCCCTCAGGAACCATGAAGAAGTACAATCCCGGGGAGCGGGACCCTTTAAAGTTCTAAAACAAATTGGATCCAACGCATATGTCATTGATCTACCGCCAGACTATGGAATGAGTTCCACTTTTAATGTTTCAGATCTGGTAGCCTATAGAGATCCCGCAGTAATCTAGTGATCCATTCGAGCCATCTCCTCCCCTTGTGAGTGATCCCACCCCAGAGTGTCCACCGCGGCCATGACCCCTACACGGCGTGAGCAGGTTGACCAAATACTTGATGAGCAGGTAGTCACAACCCAGAGCGGAAACTGTCAGCGCTACTGGTTCGCTAGAAGGGTCGACCTCCCAACGATGACGCGTGGATACCCGCACAGAGCTACAGCAGCTGGATCCTGACCTTCTGGAGCGTCTACAGAGCCGTCAGGACCCTTACTCGACGGGGTCGAGTTCTTCTCAGGCGGGGGGTATTGGTGGGGACACCAGAGTTTTGGACCGGGCCGACAGGATCCAGGTGTACCGCAGACGGAGGCGACGTGCAGCGACGACGGCCTCCATTTGGCTTGACGATGCCCACCAGACCACTAGTTTGTTCCTTATTGAGTTTGAGCATTTAGTTGATGTAATAAGGCCCAAATGAGGCCCATTTGTCCTTTTTTATTTTCTGTGTATTTTCGGGTCCGATTTTGGACCTATTTTAGGCTTAGGGTTATTTCGGTCTTTGGGTGTTTAGTGAGGACCATTAGGGTTCCATCACTATAAATAAAGTGTAAACAGTTGTTTGAGAGGTTAATGAAGATTTGAAGACAACTTTGGGCAGCCGCCATTGTTGTCTCCTCCAGCGGGGCGGATTCCCCAGGGGTGGAATCCCCATCCTTGTCTTCTTCCTGCTGCCATCTCTCTTCTCTTTCTCCCTCTGTTCGCTGTCACCCTCCCCACGCTGCTGTCCCGCATCATTTAGGCTATTGAATAACTAAATAACATGATATAACAGTAAGACATGCACATGGTTGACTGTACAACTAAAAGAAACAGCCTCGGGTTGGCCATTAAATCGCGATGGGTTCAGAAAAAGCAATTCAAAACACTGTACACAGTCAAAATACGGATCTTGGTGAAATCACTAAATTGCGACGGTCTAGTCCGTCGCCTTCATATCGCGACGGGCCGATATGTCGCTCTGACACTTAAAATGTGACGGCCCTGTCTGTCGCCTTCATAATGCGACAGTCAACGAGTCGCTATGACTCCGAATCACGACATCTCGATAAGTCGCGTTCAAGAGATGTTTTCAAAATCCGAATATAAAAATAGTACGGAAAACGAGGGCGGGAAAATAGTCAAATCACGATGGCATGGACAGTCGCGTTCTTGAAGGGCGCTGAAACCTATACGGCACACAGTTTCATATGTCGAAACAATCAAGTCAAACATATAAACACGACGGGGTGTTCAGTCGCCTTTTACAAAAACGCGACGGTATTGTACATCGCGTTCATGCAATGAGGAACGCGACGACTGGAGTGGTCACGTTCATGGATCTTGCCCGAAAACGAAGAAAACAGTGCAGTTCCTCATGATTGACCTGTAACTCGAAACACAGAGGCATAGTTGTCAAGGCGGCCGCCAAGGCGGCGCCTAGGCGTGAAGGCGATATTGGAGGTCGCCTAAGTGGGCCGCCTAACTGGACTGGCAAAAGGCGGGCCAAGGCGTCGCCATGGCGCGGTAGGCGGCCTAAGGCGTGCGCGTTGGCGCCTTAGGTGGGTTACCGGGTCCACCCGGATCCACTTAGTGGATCGGATCCCACTTAAACCCCACCCCCCGCCCGGCCCCGACTCCCCTGCGCTCCCCGATCCCCAACCCTGTCTTCCCAATCCCACCCCGCCTCGCCCCCCGACCCCCAGCTAGGGTTCCTCCCCAACGGACGCCGCCGGAGAAGGTTTCGTCGGCGCCGGAGAAGGTCTCACCGCCTTCGGACCTCGCCGTTGTCGCCGCCTTGCCAGCGCCGGAGAAGGTCTCGCCTCGCCGGACTTCAGGTACGCTCCCCACCTCCCCACCAATCCCTCCTCCGACATCCCACCTCCGCCCCCCATGATCCCATCCCCCCTTGGCCCTTTCCCGTCTCTTCTCCCCCCCCCCCCCCCTTGGCCGCTTGGCGGCTTCCCACTTCCCCCCTCCCTGTCCTTTCAACCTCTCTCCCTCCGTCTCTCTCTCTCACACACGCACAAACTCACAGACCATCTCTTCCTCCCCCCCCTTCAGCCGGCTTCCCACTTCCCCCCTCCCTGTCCTCCCAACCTCTCTCCCTCCGTCTCTCTCTCTCACACATGCACACACTCACAATCTCACAGACCATCTCTTCTCCCCCCCCTCCAACTGACTTCCCACTTCCCCCCTCCCTGTCTTCCCAACCTCTCTCCCTCCGTCTCTCTCTCTCACACATGCACACACTTACAGACACACACACACAATTGTCACACTCTCTGCGTCTCTGTCTCTGTCTCTGTCTCTCTCTCTCACACACACACACACACACACGCACACACACACACTGTCCCCCCCCCTCTCCACTCTATCTCACGGTCATACACAATGACAGTCACCCCCCCCCGATCCCTCTCTCACTCAGACACAATCATCTCATTGTCTCTCTCTGTTTCACAGACACAGTCTTATACTCCTATCCTTCCTCTATTTATCTTTCACATATAGTTACATATATTGAATTTAAATTTGTAATTTTTTAAATTAGTTTTGCAGTGAGAAGAATGGATTCTTCTTCCTCAATACCCACAGCAGATTCAGAATTCAAGAAAGCGAAATCTAATGATCCAGGATGGAAGTATGCTTATGGCCTGATGAGCACGATAAGAATAAAGTGAAATGTGAATTGTGTGGATTAGTGACAAATGGGGGGATAAAGAGATAAAAGGAGCACTTGATTGGAGGTTTCCGTGATGTGAAGAAGTGTCCTAAGACTACAAAGGAGATTGTTGCAGAAATGATGGTGGCTTTGAACAAAAACAAGAAGAGGAAGATAGTAAGTGCAACAAGTGTTTATGAGAATGTTGTGAGCTCATCTGATGAGGAGGAGTCCGAGCCAATAAAAAAACCAACTACTATGTCAATTTTTACAAAACAAAAAAGGAGAAGGGACCCATGGATGCATTTGCAAGGATGAATGTTGATAATTTATTGATGCAAGAAGAAGCGGGAAAAAAATTCAGAGCACTATGTCTAAATTGAAGAAAGAAGAGAAATGCAATATTGATCTTGCTATAGCTAGATGGTTTTATGATATTGGCATTCCTTTCAATGCAGCAAAGTGCAGGAGCTTTGAAATCATGGTTGAACTTATAGGCCGATTTGGACCAGGATACAAACCACCTAGTTATCACATATTAAGGTTGCCTCTTCTACAAAAAATGGTAGAAGAAACAAAACAAATACATGCTGAATATATAAAACATTGGAAGATTTATGGGTGCACTATAATGTGTGATGGGTGAACTGATAAAAGGCAAAAAAAGTTGATCAACTTTTTGGTGAATTGTCCAGAAGGAATTTATTTTATGGAATCAATTGAGGTTTCAGATCAAAAAGAAGATGCTATCTTGTTGTATGACTTGTTAGATAAGATGGTTGAAAAAGTTGGGGAGGAATATGTGGTCCAAATGTTACTGATAATGCATCTTATAATATTGCAGCAGGAAGGTTGTTGATGGAGAAAAGGAAACGATTATTTTAGACCCCTTGTGCAGCTCACTGCCTTGATCTCATGTTAGAAGACATTGGAAAATTGAAATGCTATGTTGGCGCCATTTCAAAAGCAAAGAAGTTGATTGCTTATCTATACACTCATACGCGGCTTCTTGACCACATGAGAAGGGAGACAAAGGGGAGAGAATTGGTAAGATTTGGAGTTACAAGATTTGCTACAGCTTTTCTTACCTTAGAAAGATTGCATGATGATGTAATAAAGAGAGCACTGCGTAGATTGTTTAGTTCAATGCTTGGCATTCTAGTGCATGGTTAAAAACAAACATGGGAAAGAATGTAGCTGCAATTGTTTATCAATCAAAATTTTGGAATGCAGTTGAGGACATTTTGAGGCTTCCCAACCCCTCTTGCAAGTGTTAAGGTTGGTTGATGGTGATGAAAAACCAGTAATGGGCTATATTTATGCTGCAATGGAGTTTGCAAGGAAACAAATAATTCAAAATTTCAATTCTAAAGAGAGCAAATACCAACCTATTTTGAAAATTGTGGACCGTCGTTGGAAAGATCAAATGAATCGGCCTCTACATGAAGTTGGCTTCTTCTTGAATCCAAAATTATATTATGAAGCTCGAAGCAAAGATGCATCTTTGGTTGCAAAGTTTGAATATGTTTTTATGACATGTCTTGAAAAGATGGAGCCAAATATAGAAATGCAAGATAAGATTGGAGATCAAATGGAGTATTCATGTCAAAGAGGTATGTTTGGGAGGCCAATGGCAAGTAGAGCTTATGAAAGGAGGCTTCCATGTGAGTAATCTAATTAATTTTTTTCTTAGTTATATATCTTTATCTCCTTCTTTATTAATATTTTGAATTTATTACAGGTGATTGGTGGATGCAATATGGTGTGGAGACACCGGAGTTGAAGATGTTTGCTTTAAAATTTTTAGGACTTTGTTGTAGTTCTTCTGGATGTGAACGTAATTGGAGTACATTTGAGTTTGTAAGTATTTGATTTTATATTTCATATTTTAATGTTAGTCATTTTTAAGTTTAACATTTAATCTTATTTTTATCATATTTGTTCTATTTAGATTCATACAAAGAAGAGGAACAGGTTAGAGGCCAAGAGACTCAATGATTTGGTCTATGTCCAATACAATCGACGCCTTCGTGCAAGATTTCAAGAAAGAAAGAAACATCCAGAAAAATATGATCCCATTTGTTTGGAAGACTTAGATTGGGGAAGCTCATGGATGACAAAGCATGGTGAAGATTTGGTTCATGAGGGAGATGATCTCACTTGGGCAATTGTGGATGAGGTATGGGAGCATCCGAAGAAAGAGCTAGAAGGGAAAAATGCCAATAAGAGGGAGCACTTCACAAGGCACAAGGAATGATGATGAGGATGAGGATGATATGATGAGTGAAGAAGAAGAAGAGACGGATGATGATGATGCTCCATGGGAATCAAATAATGAAGATGGTGATAAAGATGATGAAGTTGAGGGTGATAGTAATGATGATGGTGACATGGCTCTTCAAAATGCCATGTTTGGTTTTAAGCTTTAGATGTTTTTTATTTGGAGTTGAACATTTTGTTATCTTTGAAACTTTTGGACATTGATTTAATAGTTTGATGTTGGACCTTTGGTTGGTTATGTTAATTTGTTTTAGGTAATGTTTGATATCCATTATGATAGTAATCTTGCTTGATATATTAATGTGATGTTGTATTATATTTGTCACAACTCTTATTTCTAGATATTAGAAGAACAAAGGAACAAATTTCAGGTTAGTACTTGCATTTTATATTTTTATTTATTCAAGTAATTTTTCTTTCATATGTTAAATTTTGGTGCACTATTGTAATGGCAAATTTTTCACATTGTGTTTATAATGTCATATTTGTGTAGGTTTTGCATGATTGTATAATTATAATATTTTTTATTTATATTATGAATTCTTTTTAGATTTAATATAGGATGTCACTCTTGAAATAACCTAGACTAGACGTTATCTTTAGCGCCTAAGCACCGCTTAGGCGCCCGCCTAAGCGCTTAGGCACACAATGAGCCCAAAAACGCCTTGGTCGCTTTGTCGCCTTGACAACTATGCACAGAGGTCTTTGGACAAAACTTTGAACATGAAAAGTATTGAGGACAACAAGTAGAAGAGAACTCCGGCTTTGGTTTGACCCAATTTGGCCTCGGTTTGCATGAAACACAGTAAGAACATGAAATGCTCTAATCAGGCGCGACTCTTGGAAAACGCTTAACACGACTAGCATGGTTCATAAAAATTGGAGAAAATAGATGCATATGAAACTAGACTCAATGCTCTTTCCATTGGTATGTGCTAAGTTTAGTTTAACCCCGAGAAGACCTACCTTTGGTTGGTTCTAAGATATGTCTTCTGCAGATCGTTGCAGAACATAAGTAGGGGAAGATGGCTCCGGTTGGGGGGCGATCTCCTCCTCCTCTGGTGCTCAAGCAGTCCTCCTCATGACCCCAACTCGTTCGTAAGGGTCTTAGGAAGAGTATTTAAGTGTTTAGGGTTGTTTAGTAGTCCTATTACAACTAGGAAATAAGGGTTGCGGTTTTCACTTGGTACCTTCCAAAATTTGAGGATTCTCCTCCCAATTGGAGTGTGTGAGCTATTAGGAAACCTCCTAGTATAGTTAGGCATGAATTTGGGTTGCTAAGTATGACTAATTGTCTTTACTTTTGCCCTAATTGCCCCCTTTCTATTTTTTTGCTCAATTAGGGTTACCAATTTTGGGATTTTAATGTCATTTAGTTTTGTTCTTTGGTCTAATAAGAGTTGTTTTGGCCCAATATAATTTAAAGGTTGATTCCACTTCTTGGGAGTCTAACTATGATATTATTTTATTTTTATTTGAACATTTTATTCATTTGCTACAAAAAAAGGAAGAAGAAAAGAAAATAAATAAAATAAATAGGGGCTTAAAAAAGAAGTGCCCCTACGAACTTAGTCTATCATTTCATTATGGTGAACTAAGGGTAAGAAGGTCTAAAGCCCTGCTGAGGTGAAAACCCGAAAGGAGGCCTTAGGCAAAAATGGGTAAACCCCTCAACATAAAAACCTGCAAGGGCACGTTGGAAAAAAACTACAGGGGGCCAACCCTGGTGAAAACCCGAAAGGACGCTGAGGTTGGTAAAGTGAAAAAAAATCAAGATCACAAGCCCGAGGGAGCTTTAATCCCTTCACCCAAAGTATGGCTCTAGAGAAGCCTTAATTCTCTAACACAAACATGTTGTGGCCCTAGAGGATCCCTAATCCTCTAAGTGAAACAGCTCACGGGTTTTGGGGAAGCCTTAAAACCCCTGTTATCAATAAAGATCACATGCTAATGGCAAAAGTCAAAAGCATAATGCATATAGCAAATAAAGGTTCTCGTCCCAAGACAAGCCCTTGGGATAGCCCAAGAAAGAGAAATCAAAATAAGTAGACAATATGTGCTGATATGAAAGAATAACATCTCTCGAGCAAGCCTATGCTCCGGTGTCTCCAGTCTCAGAAGGTCAACCTAAGCCTCCAAAGCAGCAATGGTAGCATGGATTCTGCTCTGCTCCGTCTCCAAAGAAGGTAGTCTAACGGCTAAGGCTATAGAGTGCTGCATATCCTCAGCAACTGACCGGTCAAAGCGTGGCGCCAACATACATAGAAGAGTCGCACGAGCTGATTTCTCCCTCTGTGTAGAGAGAAGAGATGCATGCTGGTCCCACACCATGAAAAATTTGGCTGGCAGTGCCAACGGCTTCACTACGAAGAGCGGTCAGTCGAGCCTCCAAGGCTTCAAGAGACTGGGGGGATCGGTCTAATCCTGTACATTTAGGAGCCCAAAAGTTAAATTCATTCCAAATAAAGAGCAAGAAAAGAATTTAAAAGAATATGGGGCAATAAGGGACCTATAGCGGCCAGAGAAGGATGTGAAGACACCTTGGCGGCGTCGCAAGCAACCTCAAAGCCAACAGAAATCACCATGGTCGCCAGAAATCACACAAGTCTCTGAGAAGTCAGGCTCGCTAACATTTAGGGGTGGGGTCGCCCCTAAATTCTCCACATCTAGAAGATCATGAGTGGAAAATGTCATTATCATGATAAAAATTTGGCTGGCAGTGTCAACTCTCCCATCTAAGAAGAAAATCGCGATTTCGGTGGTTCTATTAAAATAGCGACTTTCTAATCTTTCTAATTTGACATATCTAAAAAATTCATAATCAAATAAAACCAATAGAATACTAAAAGTCTAAAGTCCGATAAAAAAAGTCAAACGTGCATATGACTTCTCCAAGGAAGCCACTCTCCTACGGACAGTACTTAGTCTGCTTGAGACCTCTAAAGATTTGGTCAAACATAAGCTATCATCATCTAAACTCATGAGAATTTTTACTTCTAGAAAGTGAATTCTCATGAGTTTGGGTGATGATAGGTTAGATCTGACCAAATCCTAAAAGGTCACAAGCAGACTAAGTATTGTTAGTAGGAGAGTGGCTCCCTTAGAGAAATCATATGCACGTTTGACTTTTTTTACCAGACTTTAGATTTTTAGGATTCTATAGAGTTTATTTGAATTATGAAATTTTTAGATATGTCAAATTATGAAAGATTAGAAAGTCGTTATTTTGATAGAACTGCCGAAATCACGATTTTCTTCTTGGATGGGAGAGTTGACTTTTTATTTGTAAGGAATATGATTTTTCTGATATTTTTATTGGATTCAAATGGGGGTACTTCCTTATTTACCTGAACATCATTAATCAAGTAAATAAGGTAAGTGGAGGGGATCAAACCTAGTTAAGGTAAGCTGAGGGAATCGGGCTACATCACATAGAATCGAGGTGGAATCGAACTGGATCGGGCCGATCCAATCCGATTCTGCTCGATCCACCCCGATCCCACCTTACATGGTGGGTGGGTCGTCGTCCCCCCCCCCCCCCCCCCCCACCAAATTGGGTCGCCATAGACCGACTCCAAAACTAGTCAGCCGATTCTGACCCGGGTCGGCCGACTTTGCCATCCATGCAGACAAGGGATTGCCTTGATTGGGTATGGCTGCAAAATATGGGGCAAAGCATATGTATATGCAAATGAAGAAAGGAAAAAATGAAGGAAATTTTAAAAGTGGGCAGCAAGCATTGAAAGCCAAAATACCATCGATAGGAAGAGAAGGGATAGTGTCAGCTGCAATTGGCTCAACAGCAACGGCGGTATCCTGAAGTACCCCTTGATTTATGGCAGACAGAGGGTCTCACATCATCTCCATCAAGTCATCAAAGAGAATACCTTAAAAAAAAAAAAGAAGCAGGATATAATTACATTCAAGAGTGCTGGACAAGCCAATGATATGAGGAAAGCACAACTTACTGAAACGTGGATCATTAGGGTTTTCCATGAAGGATCCCAGTTTGGATCTAGGATTGGGATATCTGTCACATCTAGTTCATAATCTCAATCATCTATGTCATCATCCTTAGAAAGCTCTCTATGAGCCTCTGGCGCCGAGGGTAAAAGCACGGCATCTTGATCATTGGATTGAAGGGAGCTCAGTAATGGTTTACAAGCTCTGTTAAAATCAAAGGAAAAAAAAGAGAAATCAAACAAATTAAATGAAAATCAACAAGTCTAAAGGAAAATGAGAGAAATTGGGGCTAATTGCTAGTCACCAATATGCCCTGCATCAGATGAAGTCCTGTGCATAAAGATATGAGGAGAAAAAGGCCATCCCTCTACATACATGACAAGGATGAGACGAGATCAATATGTAACAGATATATATTCAAAAAAAAAGATGATGATGAAGTCCTTTACCTGCGCCACTGTTGAACCCGAAACAAATCGGAGATTAAACAAACCCTGGGTGACAAGATACATCTCGGGGAACCCGGAACAACCGAGGTTACGAGGTCAGAGTGCAGCGCACGCCCGAAGCAGCGCGGGGGACGGAACAAAGCGTACCTCGGACAACGGAAATCCAGTGACCAGGTCTCGTTCAAAGCCGCGTACGATCCCGATGCGTCGAGGACAATAAAATGCACGTGCCCCTCGAAAACGGGGACAAACGCACGTGAGATGGCCGGAGACGCACGGGACGATGCACGGCGTGCACGTGGCACGGCACGACCAACAACCCACGAACCAGCACGGGAGGCCCACAGAGCTCTCTCCGGAAGAACTGGAGGAAGTGGCCAAGAGGGTGGAGGCCACCCTATTATAAAGGGGGGCCGGGCGGTGGCACCCCCGCCGGTTCGGCGGGGCGCGCACCCCCGCCGGTTCGGGCAGGGGCCGCACCCCCGCCGGTTTGGCGGGGTGCGCACCCCGCCGGTTCGGGCGGGGGCCGCACCCCCGCCGGTCGGCAGGGGGTCGCACCCCCGCCAGTCCAGGCGGGGGTACAAACCCCGCCGGTTCGTGGACACACCCCCGCCAGTTCGCCGCTCGCCCAGCGCACCCCGCCGGTCAGTGCTTGCCTCGGCGCTCGCGCCCTCCTCGACGCTCGAGCCGGAAGACCCCCGCTAGGGAGGGTACCCCCGCCGGTTCGATCCCCCGAGGCCCTATAAATAGGGGGGTACACCCCCATCTGCAAGGACGCCAATCGGCCTACAGAAGAGCCATTTGTCTCGCGCTCACAAGCTCGTGCTTAGAGTGTGACCGTGCGTGAGCTTAAATAGGCCGCACGTGCTGAGAGAAGTCCTTGGCGTCCGTTGGTGCTCCGTCCTCAGCGTTTCGGGCTGCATGCGCCACGTCCGCGGGAAGACACCACAGGTTGTACATGACTCCCAGCATTTGTATTTAAAGTCCTCCGCCGTCACCGAATGACTGCGTCGAGGCAATGTTGTACGACAGCGGCACAAACACCCGTCGTAGACTTAAAAGTACAAATAGTCGGTAAATGCTCGGTGGAGGCACAAACACCCCGCCTCGGCATCGAGGACCCGACAGCTTGTAAACGTCCGACGGAGGCACAAACACCTCATCGTGCACGTAAATACAAGCCAATATCCCGCAAATACCGGCGGAGGCACAAACACCCTGTCACGGACATTGATGTATTCCCATACCGTGTACGTCCGACGGAGGCACAAACACTGTCGTCGACGCTCATGTACATGAATACTTGTAATCGCCCAGTGGAGGTACAAAACCCCACTAAAGGCACAATGTAAATGTCATAATATAAATGACATAAGCTTGAATAAAATTGTGGAAAATTATTTGTCATCTGTCTTTCTTCTTTAAAGTTCGGCATACGGTCTTTAATAAACATTACGCATTCGAAGGTATTCGAGTGTTTATACTCGATGTAAATGAAACATCGACTTCGGTCGGTGGGGAACGGTCCAGTACACGACCACTCCAATCGCCCTGAACGCGAGCGCACGCGGAAAATAAATGAAATGAAATTCGAGGGTATCAGGGTTCGCACCCAATACTCCTCGTAAAACAAATCTTTGTCTGTTCCCGTAAACAGTCTGGCACGCCCAAATTCGTCATTTCAGAAAAGAGATGAGGGAAAATAAATTTGAAAAAAAAAATAAAATCCGCGTTCCAACAATCTGGCACGCCCGGTGGGACTGTTCCTGCCTTCCATGCATATGTAAAAAGACCGTATGCCGATATAGAAATAAAGATGACTAATTTCCACACCACAGGTACAAGGAGCGAAAGCCGGCATCAAACGCCCGTTCCCACCTGCAATTCAAGCTTGCTCGATGGCCGCCGTCACCTACGGTCCAAGGTCATCGCGTGCCACGCCAATGTGGCTACCTCGCCGTCCCGCTCGTGTTCGGCGACTTTCCTGCAGTGGTGGGATCCCCCTACTTCTAGGGGTGGTCCCCGCCGTCCAAGCTACTCCAAAGGCGGCGCCCAAAGCTACTGCAACCAGGGGCACCAAACCCCGTTCAAGCCAGGCCGAGTCTTCTCGGTTACACAATCTCCTGCATCGCAGTCCCTAGAAAACGGGGACAGCGCCAGGGACGCAGGGGCAACAAGCCCCACGCGGTCGTCTCCAACTCCGGCAAAAACGTACTCGTGGGAGACATCCGTGTCAGGCTCGATGGAGGCGAGCCGATACTGCCCGGGACAGAAGCGTCCCCACGGTGGCAACCTCCAACAAATTCGCTCCCCTCCAGGGGATGCGGCAAGAAGATCGGGACTCCCCAAAAGGAGCCCGACAGGGGCAGGCATCAAGCTCGACGCCCCAGCCGCCTCGCAAAATGAGGCAAATGTGGGTGACCAAGCAGGAAGCCCGCCAATCAAACAGGCTAGAGCGGATCAACCCGCCGAAAGCCCCAAGAAGGCGACGGTACCTGGGCGAGAAAAAGCTCAGAAACCGAACCTCCTCGTCCCCGCGGACACAAACGCGGGGCATTTATAGGAAGCCCAACTTCGTCCCGCCCAAGCGGAAACTGCTGAAGGGGAGACGCGAGTCAAGCCGGAGCTTCCGCACCTCGAGTCTCGGTCTTTGAAAGGCTGAGCGCCTCAGTCTTCACCAGGCTGGGAGCTGCAATCCGTCCAAGCACTCAGAACCCAAGAAGCGGAGAGTGCAACAGACGTCTGAAGAAGGTGGAGGCATGAAAATCTTCACCTGCTATGCTTCGGGAAGGGAAGCACCTGGGCTATCCGGCATCCCTGCTGGAGCGCTCAGAATAAACGAACCGGACAGGACGACGAAACCGTCCTCCGGTACACCAGAAACGCTGCCAGAAGACTTCTCCAAGGGCAGCAAGGCAGTCAGGCCGAACCCTCGAATCTGGGACAGTCCTCGAGCCTCCACTCGAGCATGATCAAAGACCCCTCCAGGGGCAGGTCCAGCTGGACCTCGAAGGAGGGGAGCAAGACGAAGTCGCCAGCCTCCACCTCGGAGAAACAACTGCCGGCCGACGGGGACCAAGCCGAAGTGTTCCTCATGCCGCCAACCAGGGCCGCCTTCCAAGCAATGACGGACGACGCCAAGTATATTTCATACAGCGTTGGCAGGCTGAAATGGCCAACCTCCTGACGGAGCGAGGGAGCAGGCAGGGGCAAACGCGCCGCGCCGCCTAGTGCCGACGGCAACCAAAATGCTCGGGCAAGACATCAACAAGGCGACTGCCGATGTCAACCCACGCGCAGCTGCGGTCAACGACTACACCGTCGATCCGGTCCAACAGCCGCGCAGGGGCATAAACTCCCAAGCCTCCGCGGCTGAAGATATCGTCGCCCAGCGACGAATGATTGAAAAGATCGTGGACGACCGCTTCGCTCAGCGAGGCGAGGGAACTGCCACTGTAGATCTCTACAGCGTGCCATATCCCGTCCACCATCAATCAAGAAGCTGCCACCGGACTTCCCCAAGGCGCCGAAGTTGCAGAAGTTCGATGGGCAGGGCTCGCCAAACGAGCACCTGGCCTACTATATAACGGCCATGGGGAGAGTTGGCATTCGATGAATCCTACCTCCTCCGTTACTTCGCAACGTCCCTGACAGGAACCGCCTTCCAGTGGTACTCCAGGCTGAGGCCCAACTCCGTTGTCGATTGGGGCCGACCTCCAAAAGAAGTTCATCGACCGTTTCCAAACGGCCGAGAGAAGGTGTCGCTTGCAGAGCTGTGCTCCCTCAGGCAAAGAAAAGGAGAAACGGCACTCGACTTCATCAAGCGGTGGCGTGACTTCAGCAATGAGGTGCGACAACCCCCCGACGCAAGAAGATGCCATAACCATCTGTCGACGGGGCCTGGCAGCGCAGATAAGTGAAAAGCTGCTGGGAACAAACATCAAGGGTTTTGACCAGCTCAACGCGGTCGTGGCAGAGATCGAGATGTTCTTCGCCGATAACCGATGCAAGCTCCTCCGCGAATCAAGCCAGGCAAGGAGCGGGCGTGGGCAAAGAAGCCAATGTTTGGACTTCGCCCCGCAAAGCAAGGGGAAGAAGGTCATGACCTCCGGCGCTCCAAGCAAGAAGGTGGAAGAAAAGCCGCCTCCAACTTCATTGCCACAGCGTATGAGCACGCCGTATTCCTTCAAAAGGGACCATACGAAGATGCTCTTCAAGCTGTGCATGAAGAATGACCTGCTCAAGCTTCGGCATTGAGAAGACCGAGCGAAGCGGATAGAGTGGATGAGCCAAATTACTGTCTCTACCACCGCATGCTGGGGCACTCTATGAAGACTGCTACGTCTTCAAAATGAAATACAGAAGCTGATCCAGAGTCGCCTCATCACCATGCATGAACATCTGGTCGATCCTCCACAGCCCCATGCCTGGGACCAATCGAGGCAGTCGGCCAATGTCATCCATGTCAATGCGCCGGCTCCTGAACCAGAAGACCCCGAGGCAAATCCTTGGGACGCTCATTCCACAACGGATGGGAGGGGGATCATCCCTCAGCCTCGGAGCACAGGACATGGTCGGAGACAGTGCAAAACCTGGAAAGGCAGGTTCAATCTCTGCGGCACGGTCAGCGCCAAACGCTGATGTACCTGAGGACCATGCAAGAAAGTCTGACGACCCTCCAGCAAGGACTCCAGGGGCCTGTGGGCACACCTGCGCCCCGGACGCGCCCTCCCTGCGGGGGGGTGGATCTCGGAGGAGTCTTCAAACCCGTCTGATGATGAAATCGCCGGAAGATTATATTCCTTCCCCGCCATCGGACACTGGCACTCTACCGTACCTGCCTGCGAGCAGGATTATTAGGCTGCCAGCCGCCAACAAGCGTCCCGCCAAACTATTGCATATACCATCAAGATGCAGGGCATGCGTTAGAGGACTGCCACGTCTTTAAAGACAAGGTTGAAGCATGGATCAACCAAGGGATTATCGACTTGGGCAACGCCCGTGTCAAACCACCGCAGCCTCACATTCGCGAATGGACAGACCATTCAGCTGACGTTGTCACGCATACAGTCAACGTCATCGACCCACCGGAAATTTATACACCGGTGGCCTTCACATCCCGGACCCGGATATGATAGAAGGCGGCTCATCAGGCGCAGCCCCTACTTGGTGGTGCCCGGGAGGGAGAATCCCCCACCGCAGTCACTGGCGACCAAAAATGTTGGGGAAATCTTCGAGAAGCTCCTGCAACGAGGTGTCGTGATGGCTCACAACCGCCGCCGACGTACCTGAAAGGGAGCTGAATCACCCCATGTACTGTCGGTATCACGCCATGCTGCTGCACCTACAGACAGGTGCCCTGATGTCCGGGATTGGGTCGAGTCCCTTATCCAAAAGGGAAAAATCGACCCGGAAGGCAATTCCATGGTCCTGATGAGAGCAAGGGAAGCAGCCCAACGGGAATTCGAAAGAAAGCGACTATATGCGCTTCAAGAACCTCCAAGCCCCCGAAGCTGATGAACGAGGATGGCTCGTACCGCCGATGCGTCCATAGCTGACACTGAAGGCGCAAGCTTGGGGCAGCAATTCAGGAATATATCCTGAAAGAGCAGCCCATCTTAAGATATAATCAAGAGGACCCGGATATGACAGAAGGCGCTCATCTGACGAGGCCCCTGCCTTATGGTATCCCGGGTGGCGAGTCTCCCCGAACCCCTTTGCGACCGCAAAGACCGGGGAGATCTTCGAAAGACTCTTGCAGCAAGGCTGTGTAAAGGCGCACAGGCCGCCACCAACATACACGGAGAGGGAAAAAAACCACCCATGTATTGCAATACCATGCCATGTTGCTGCATCCTACGGATATGTGTCCGATTGTCCGAGACTGGGTCAAATCCCTCATCCAAGAGGGAAAGATCGACCCAGAAGGCAACCCGACAACCCGGGCCGAGGGCCAGGCAAGAAGCCAGAGCAACAACTCCTCGGCGAAAAAAAAGGGTCTCGACGACATCAAGTCTCCCCTCCCCGTGAACAAACTCCGGAAAATAGGAGTAAGGGGCAGTGCTTTGAGAACTCGCCTCCGCAATACTCAAGCGGCAAGAAAAAGACGCAGGGGCAAGCAGCCGGTGATGGAGCCGGCCACCCAAGAGCCAAGCCCCTATTGGGCCGAATTTCAACAATGCCGCCCGAGATAATCGAGCAGGCAATTGACTCCACTTTCCAGCATCAGCAAGATGAAGTTGGCTGGACGACGGTGGCGTCCAGAATGCACACTCTGTCAGCGTTCCCTAAGAGGGGAAGGTCGCACGGTCGCCTGGTCGCGAGACTACCCCTCAAGCGACAGAACAAGCCAAGCCGCTAACGCCGCTTGAAATGGCGCGCGCAGTGCAGCAAGAAAAGAACCGGCGCAAGAACATGAAAAGGCGCCTAAAGAAGCAAGCTGAGCAAGAGGAGGCCGCGGCAGCCCCAAGCAGAGCTTACTCCGCTCCAGAAGCTGCAAAAGCTCATTGATGATTTGGAGGAGTATATTCCTCTAAACCCACTTGGGGAGTCCCTCTGGACATATACATCCCGTGGGAAGAAATGGAGCGCAAAACAAGACTCAAAAGCTGGCTCCACCAAATGCTACAAAGGGCTCAAGAAGGCGAGAAGCTGCCTCTGCCCGAAGAACTGGCCATCTTCTATAAGGAAGATGAAATCACCATCGAGAAGTTGGAAGAAATGCTGAAAGACTTCTCGTGCAACATGGTGTCGATACCGCCGCCTGCGAGCTTGCAATCACCGGCTGCTACGCCCCCTGTGGCAAATATCGGCGCCGCAACCGAGGCAGAGGAAAAGGCCGTGGACGAGGAGGAAAGAAATCCTCCCAGTCCCCCAGCGAGGAAAACCACCTGCCCGACCTGGGCAAGACTATTGTCTTCCGAGGAGAAAAAGCTCAGCCTGCCCCGGAAATAGAGGTGCGGGCGAACTCTTCATCTTCGACCCATCTGACGAGGAAGAAGAAGAGCAGCAGGATATCGCTAGTGGGCTCTCCGACCGAGGGCCACCCAGTCAGTCCCTTCGTCCTGTCTGACGAAGAAGAGTATGGGGATGGGCGATCCCAATAGGCCTTTCAACCGGGAAAATTCCTGAATCGGCCGCCAGCCGCTCCGTCCAGAAGCGGCAAAGAAGAAACTGTCGCCCCGGAGGAAGATTGCCTGGGCTCGTTATTCGAAGAAAAGTCGGACGAGCAACCAGCGGCAAGAAGGGTCAACCAATTCGGGCAACCGATAAAGGCCCTGGAGGATACTGTCCCACCATTGGATCAAACCCGTGCCCGGGCTGACCGCAAAATCATACAGCACATGAAGCGGTTCCCAACCAACATCACCATATGGGACGCCATTGCCTGGAGCAAAGATTTGAAAACGGCGCTCGTCAAAATCTTACAAGAGCCGAGGTCTACGAAGTTGACGTGACCGAACTCCAGGCACAAGCCCTAGAAGCACTGGTGGCGGAGGTGACCTTCTGACAAAGACATGTTGTTGCCAACGCTATACCAAAACCGCCCGTTGTACATGCAAGGAAAAAGTCAATGGGCACGAGCTCAACCGGATCCTGGTTGACCCCGGGGCCTCGATCAATATCATGCCCTGAAGACTTTCAAGGCTTTGTATCTTACGCCCTACTTGCAAAGGGTAAATGATCAGAATCGCTGGATTCAACCAGAATTCTGAAAACGCCTTGGGAAAGGTGGAGGTGCAGTGGCCCTGGACGGCACATTAATGCAAACACGTCTTACAAAGCCCTCCTGGGAAGACCCTGGCTCCATGAAAACCGGGTCGTCCCTCGACTCTCCACCCATGTATAAAATACATCAAAGAAGGAGAGCAGCACACGGTCTTTGCAGACCGAGCCCCGTTCGCCCAATGAATGCAACTTGGCGGACGCCCAGCTATACCTCGGCGAACCTCTCAGGGAGCGACAACTGCGTCAAAAGGCAAGGAAAAGCAAAAATGCCGACGCAAATCAAACAAGCCAGGGTCAAGAGGAAGAGAGCTCTTCACGGTCACAAAGACCTCCTTGAAGCTCACCGGCTCAGCCGCCGCATCGCCCGGGCCAAGCTGCCCAGAAAGGCGTGAGATCAACTACGAAGCAAACGCCATCGGCGAGATCATCAACCGAAGCATCTCCTTGTCGCCGGCGTACATGCAAATACTCTTCCACAGGGAGGAACAATGGGTGGAACGACTGAAGACATTCATTGTCACCCATTACAGAAATGATAGGCTCGAGAAGGGCGAGACGCCGAACCGATAATCTTCTACAAAGGAGACCCGCTTCCATATGGGCCCCTCGAAGACGACTTTGGTGGAGTCAAACGACTCAAGTCGCCCCAGAGCCCGTCCAAGAAATGGACGACATGCCTGAGCACATCAAGAAATTGTGCAAAGGCAAAAGATTGCACAAATGCAAGAATCCCTCGCGACGGGAGTACTTCCACCAGCTGTGGTACCCGAAGCAACTCCGAGGACAACCCCCCTATTGTGCAAAAGACACTCGGGGGTTGGGCTATGGTCAGGCGGCGGAATGCGAGGCCTACTATGCGGTCAACACCGTTGGGCTCGCGCCCTTACCTGATCATTGCCCTTCCGATGGGCAATCTCCTACCCGCTACAAAAACACAGCAGGGGGAGGCCGCCCTCGTCCTATCAAATGGGGCGTTCGTGTCAAGAAGCGCCTCAAAGTGAAGGGGGTCACTTCTGGCCGATCACAGAAGAAGGCTTCAAATACTATGACGTCCACGTCGCTGACTCGATGAAGAAAAGGATTTCATCGACCTACAGCCGGCGCCCCGTAAGCTCGAAGACGGCGGACAAGATACGGTCGACGAACTGGTCGAGCTCGACCTCGGGGAACCAAAAGAACCCCGACCAATCTTCGTCAGCGCCCTCTTGACGAAGAAGAAAGACGGTCATACGGCACCTCTGGCTGGAGTTCAAAGACTGTTTTGCATGGACATACAAAGAAATGCCAGGCCTGGACCCTCCGTGGCCGAGCATGAGTTGTCCATACTCCCTGCAGCAAAGCCGGTCAAGCAAGCCCACGGCGTATGCGCCACGAGCTGGAGGAAAGTAAATGCCGAGGTGGACAGACTCTCCAAGTCGACTTCACGAGCCGTGCATCTATCCAACTTGGCTGGCCAATATAGTGCAGTCAGAAGAAGAACGGCGAAGTCCGGATCTGTATCGACTACAGGACTTGAACAAAGTCTGCCCAAAGGACGACTTCCGGTCCCGATCACGGAAACAATGATCGACATGACCACCGGCATGAAGCGTATCCTCATGGACGGATCGTCGGGCTATAATCAAATCCGTATGGCTCCCAAAGATAAGGTCATACCGCCCAAGGTTTGGCGCATCGCCGATTCGGCCGGTCGGGATTATCCTGATCCGATCCGATTCGGGCGGATCGAACCGATTCGGTTCGATCCGCTTGGATTCGGCCAGAACTTGGTCCTGTTCAGGCAGGGTTCACTGGACTCATGATCTTGTTCAGGCAGGGTTGTCAGATCTGCTTATTTACCTGAATATCATTTAAGTAAATGTTATAATTTGTTGTTCATTTACTTAAGATATTACATGTAAATAAGGAAGTACCCCCCATTTGAATCCAATAAAAATATCAAAAAAATCATATCTCTTACAATAAAAAGTCACTCTCCCATCGAAGAACAAAATCGCGATTTTGGTGATTTTAGCGAAATGCTAACTTTTTAATCTCTCATAATTTGGTCTATCTAAAAATTTGATAATTCAATCAACCAATGGAACACTAAAAATCTAAAGTCCGGTAAAAAAAGTCAATGTGCATGTGACTTCTCCAAGGAGCCGCTCTCCTACTGACAGCACTTAATCTGCTCGATGCATCTCAGGATTGGTCAAACTTAAGTTATCATCACCTAAACTCATGAGAATTTTCACTTTCTAATTGAAAAGAAACTAGAAAGTGACAATTCTTATGAGTTTGAATGATGATAACTTAAGTTTGACAAATCTTGAGATGCCTCGAGAGACTAAGTGCTGTCAGTAGGAGAGCGGCTCCCTTGGAGAAGCACATACACGTTTGACTTTTTTACCGGACTTTAAATTTTTAGTGTTCATATGGTTTATTTGAATTATCAAATTTTTAGATAGACCAAATTATGAGAGATTAAAAAGTTAGCATTTCGCTAAAATCTCCAAAATCGCGATTTTGTTCTTCGAGGGGAGAGTTGACTTTTTATGGGAAGAGATATGATTTTTTGATATTTTTATTGGATTCAATGGGGGGTACTTCCTTATTTACATTGTAATATCTTAAGTAAATGAAACAACAAATTTACATACTTAAATGATATTCAGGTAATAAGCAGATCCTGAACCCCTGCCCGAAGAGGATCCTGAGTCCAAAGAACCCTGCCTGAACAGAACCAGGCGAATCGGACCGAATCGCGAATCGGACTTCCCCTGATCCGCACCGATTCCCGAATCGGTCCGATCCGATCCAGCACCCAAACCATGATACCTTCAGTCCCCCAAAGGGATCTACAACTATAAAAGATGCCCTTCGGCTTAAGAACGCCGGAGCCACCTACCAACGAGCCATGACCAGATCTTCGGAGAAATGCTCCATGACTCGGTCGAGTGCTACATTGATGATCTGGTCGTCAAGACCAAAAGGCGGGAAGACCACCTAGGCGACTTACGCCAGGTCTTCGAAAGGCTCCGCCAACATCAACTGAAGATGAACCCGATGAAGTGCGCCTTCGGCGTGTCGAGCGGCAAATTCCTCGGCTTTGTTGTCAAATACCGCGGGATAGAAATTGATCCCGTCAAAATCAAAGCTATCAGAGAGCTGCCGCCGCCGAAAACCTTAACGGAGCTGAAATCTCTCCAGGAAGGTGGCCTACATAAGGCGGTTCATCTCCAACCTTGCGGGCAGGTGCGCCCCCTTCAGCAAATTGATGAAGAAAGGAGCCCCATTCATATGGGACCAAGAGTGCCAAGATACTTTCGAAGAAATCAAAGAGTATCTCCTTACTCCTCCGTCTTGGGAGCCCAGTGAAAGATAAGCCGCTCATCCTCTACATCGCGGCCATGGAAACGTCGCTGGGAGCGCTCTTGGCGCAAACAAATGAGGAAGGCAAAGAGCAACCGCTCTACTACCTCAGCAGGATGCTCGTGGGTCCGGAGCACCGATATTCCCCAGTGGAGAAAGTGTGCCTAGCGCTGATATTCGCCGTCAAGAAATTACGGCACTATCTGCTAGCCCATCAAGTCAGCCTCATCTCGAGGATAGACCCGCTAAAGGCGCTCCTCACCCAACCTGTGTTGTCAGGAAGAATGGGAAAATGGGCCCTTCTCCTCATGGAGTTTGATATCACCTTCGTCCCCAGAAAAGCAATCAAAGGGCAAGGTATGGCGGATTTCCTGGCGGCGCATCCGCTCCCAGCAGGCTCTCCCCTCGAGTTCAAGCTCCCGGAGGAGGAAACGCTCTCATCCCCCACGGGGAGGGGACCCAACAAAAAGAAGTCCCCGTTCAAGAAAGTGGGAACACTCTCGCCGTGGAGTCACCACATTGGGAACTCTACTTTGATGGCGCTTCCCGGGTGCTCAAGCAAACTGACGGCACCACAACTTATACCTCCGGAGCGGGCATTGTCCTAGTGACTCCACAAGGGGAATACTGCACAACTCATGTGCACTTATGAAGCCGTTGACCAACAATCAGGCTGAATATGAGGCGCTGATCGTGGGACTTCAACTGGCTGCCGAAATGGGCATCAAATGCATAAAAGTCTACGGAGACTCGCAGTTGGTCATCCGTCAAGTGCTGGGGGACTACGAAGTTCGGAAAAAGGAATGATCCCCTATCATGCCAAAGTAATGAAGCTCCGCGAGAGGTTCTATTTGTTCGAAATCGGACATGTCCCCAGAGGGCAAAACTCTCAAGCGGATGCGCTAGCCAAACTGGCGTCCGCCCTAAAGCTTCCTCCTGAAGGGGAGTTGGGCATAACTGTCCGACATAGGAGGCTGATGCCCAGCGTTCTCGAGGATGACTCCGACCCAGAAAATGCTGAAGTCAGCACCCTCGAAGAAGAACCAGCCAAGAAGAAGACTGGCGCCAGCCGATCATTCAAATAAAGAACGGTTGGCTGCCTTCAAACCGGGCCGCCGAACGAGTCCGACTGCTGCGGCGGGCCACATCATATCAAATGATCGGGGACCAACTATATCGGCTTGTCCATGAAAAGACAAGTCTGTCCTCCTCCGATGTCTCTCCCCAGGGAAGCCAAAGTCATCATGCACGAAGTCCACTCTGGACTGTGCGGAGCCCATCAAGCGGGAGACAAAATGAAAATCAACATCAAGCTGAAAGGCTTCTTCTGGCCGACCATGTACACGATTGCGTCCAATACGCCCGTACGTGTCATCAATGCCAGGTCTTCAGTTCGGTGCCAAGAAAGCCGCCGAACGAATTACATCCAACTGCCCCTACATGGCCCTTTGCTGAATGGGGAATGGACGTCGTGGGACCATTCCCACCATCCTCCGGCGGCCACAAGTTTATCCTGGCAGCCACCGACTATTTCTCCCGATGGGCAGAAGCAGTCCCTCTCCGGGAGGTAACCGGGGTAGCCGTTGCCAAATTTGTCAAGCAACACCTGATTTACAGGTTCGGCACCCCTCATCGGATGTATCAGATAACGGTACGCCCTTCAGAAACAAAACGATATATGCGTTGGCGGCCAAATTCCAGATAGATTGGAGGACGTCAACGGTCTACAACCCTCAAGCCAATGGTCTGGCGGAAGCCTTCAACAAGACCCTTTGCAAACTGCTTGCCAAGATAGTCGGCAATCGCAAACGTGATTGGGGGGAGAAGGTGCACGAAGCGCTTTGGGCATACCGGACGGTCTACAAGACCCCTACCGGGTGTTCTCCCTTCTCTCTAGTGTACGGAGCTGAAGCCATGCTCCCCATCGAAATTGAAATGTCGTCCTACAGGGTAGCCGTCTATACCGGTCTTCAGCCCGAGGAGCGACAAGAAATGGAAAGAAGGTTGGAGGAATTGTCCGACCTAGAAGGCAAAAGGTTGGAAGCATACAAACATCTCCAATCCTATCAAGCCTGCATGACTCGAGCCTACAACAAGCTAGTCAGGCCCCGTGTCTTCAAGAAAGGTGACCTCGTCATGGTCAAGCAAAGAGAGGTCATGGCAGGCAAATCAAGTGGTAAACTCCAGCCAAACTGGAGCGGACCGTACGTGGTCACCGGAGTGTATGAAGGCGGGGGATACACGCTGGCAACACATGCCGGCGATCGCCCTTTTCCACCACTAAATGGCAAACATTTGAAAATGTACTTCGCCCCTGATCATGAATTCCCCGGGCAGCAGCCCTCCGATCCCCTTATAGCCGAATCAGGCTAGGGTTGGGCACATGCACCCGCTTCAAAAAAAAAAAACAAGGGAAGGGACTGAAAATACAGAGGTCCCGGCTGACTTGGTCACTCCCCAAAAAAAAAGGGGGGAGTACCCAAGGGCAAAAGAGCCTATGGAAAAAGAGGGAAAAAAAAAAAAAAGAAAGAAGAATTTCCCCCTTTTTTTTATGGACTATGTTCTCCTTCTTGGTCAGCAAACCATCCAGGTCGACCAAGTCAAACCCTTAGCCATAAACCCCCAGAAGGTCGGCTAAAAACTCCTTCTTGGTCAGCAAACCATCCTGGTCGACCAAGCCAAATCCTTTAGCCAATAAACCCCCAGAAGGTCGGCTAAAAACTCCCTCTTGGTCAGCAAACCGTCCAGGTCGATCAAGTCAAATTCCTTAGCCAATAAACCCCCAAAAGGTCGGCTAAAAACTCCTCTTGGTCAGCAAACCGTCCAGGTCGATCAAGTCAAATTCCTTAGCCAATAAACCCCCAGAAGGTCGGCTAAAAACTCCTCCTTGGTCAGCAAACCATCATGGTCGACCAAGTCAAACCCTTAGCCAATAAACCCCCAGAAGGTCGGCTAAAAACTCCCTCTTGGTCAGCAAACCGCCCAGGTCGACCATGTCAAACCCCTTTAGCCAATAAACCCCCAGAAGGTCGGCTAAAACCTCCCTCCTTGGTCAGCAAACCATCCCGGTCGACCAAGCCAAATCTTTTAGCCAATAAACCCCCAGAAGGTCGGCTAAAACCTCCTCCTTGGTCAGCAAACCGTCCAGGTCGACCGAGTCAAACCTTTAGCCAGTAAACCCCCAAAAGGTCGGCTAAGCAATGCCCCCTCAGCCAGTAAACCTCCATGGTAGGCTGTGCCGTCTTTGGCCCACTAATCATAATGATGGGTTAAAGCCAAACGGTGAGTCCCCTAGCCAAGGTTCCTCAACCTCGCTTTAAAAAAAAAAAAGAAAAAGAAAGGGGACTAAAAATAGAGATGTCCCGGCGGACTTGGTCGCTCCCCAAAAGGGGTGCCCGAGGGTAAAAATGCCCAAAATCCAGCTGAGGTGAGAACCCGAAAGGGCGCCTCAGGCAAAAATGGATAACCCCTCAACGTGAAAACCTGAAAGGGCGCGTTGGAAAAAGCTAGAGGGGGCCGACTTCTGTGAAAACCCGAAAGGGCGCGGGAGTCGGTAATAATAAAAAAAAATCAAGAAAAAAAATCAATCAAAATCAAATCGTTACTTACCAAGGCATGTTTCGCGCAGCCAGCAAACAAAACGCTGGGTCGTGCCTCTATTCTGCTTGGTAGGCAAACCAGAATGGTAGATCAAGCCATTTTCCTTTGACCAATAAACCTCCGCGGTCGGTCAAACCAAAACCTTAGCCAGCAAACCCCAAGAAGGTAGGCTATCCCTTTTGACCAACAAACCTCTGCGGTCGGTCAAAACCTAAACCTTAGCCAGCAAACCCCAAGAAGGTAGGCTATCCCTCTTTAACCAATAAACCTCTGCGGTCGGTCAAAACCCAAACCCTTAGCCAGAAAACCCCAAGAAGGTAGGCTATCCCTCTTTGACCAATAAACCTCTGCGGTCGGTCAAACCCAACCCTTAGCCAGAAAACCCCAAGAAGGTAGGCTATCCCTCTTTGACCAACAACCTCCGTGGTCGGTCAAACCCTAAACCTTAGCCAGCAAACCCCAAGAAGGTAGGCTATCCCTTTTGACCAACAAACCTCCGCAGTCGGTCAAACCCAAAACCTTAGCCAGAAAACCCCAAGAAGGTAGGCTATCCCTCTTTGACCAATAAACCTTCGTGGTCGGTCAAGCCAAAACTCTTTAGCCAGCAAACCACAGTGGTAGGTTAACCGAAATTCCCTTAGCCAGAAAGCCGCAATGGTAGGCGAGGCACAAATGGGAGATCCCATGATCGATTGCCCTAGGGTCCGGCCCCGGCCCTAGCAAAAAAGAAAAAAGAAAAGAAAAAGGGACTAAAAATAAGATGTCCCGGCAGACTTGATCATCCTCAAAAAAAAAAAGGGGGATGTTCAGGGGCAAGAAGGCCTCACACCCAGCTGAGGTGAAAACCCGAAAGGGCGCCTCAGGCAAAAATGGGTAACCCCTCAGTGTGAAAACCCGAAAGGGCGCACTGGAAAAAGCTAGAGGGGGCCATCCCCGGTGAAAACCCGAAAGGGCGCTTGGGATGGTAATATGAAAAAAAGGATGAACAAAAAAAAATCATCAAATCAAAGTTGGGTTGCAGGACAAAGCCCCGAGAAGGCCAACCCCGGCACCCAAAATGTTGCATCAGATCTTGAGGAATGCCACAAATGCAAAATTCAAGCAAAAGATGCCGAGAGCAAGCCTAGGGAAAAGCCAATAAAGCAAATCTCAGGAAGCAGAAATACAAAATCAAGGTCGAGGAGCAAAGCCAGAAAAGGCAAGCCTTCCCGACTAAGAATCAAACTCAGGTCGCCGGACAAAGCCCCGAGAAGGCCAGCCCCAGCGCCCAAAATGTTGCACCAGATCTGGAGGAATGCCAGAAATGCAACGTCCAAAAGACATCGCTCGAACCTACCAGTCCGAGAAACTGGGTAGAGCGCGGGACAAGTCAAGCCTAGAAATACGGCGCTTAAAAGGAGGAGTCCCAAATAAGGCCCTCAAAAGGTTATTTAAATGCAGACGAAGGTTGCAACAGTGTCAAAAGAAAGGCATTGGCAGTAACCTAAAGTTTGTCATTCCTTGAATACAAGGTGCCCGAGACAAGCCCTCGGGGTAGCTGATGAAATACATACATCGGCTGAAAGCAAAAAGGGACGAGAGAAACTATGGAGCCCCCTCCCTCTCACGAAGAGGCATGGGGTCCTCCCGAAGATCCGCCAGACTCGCCTGAAGAGCCAATAGCCTGGTCTGGGAATCCGCAAACTCCTGTTCCAAGGCGGTCGCCGCTGCCTCGGCCTCCGCCGCCCCTCGGTCAGCGCCTGGTATGCCGCCTGACGATCGGCAAGACACTTCGACGCCTTCTCAATCGTCCGCTGGAAGCCAATGATATCAGCATGGCATTGAGCGCAACCTGCCCTCAAGGTCTCGACGCGGCTGAGCACGTCCCCTCTCTGTGAGCGAAGAGTCTCGAATCTTTGCTCTTCTAGAGTAACCTCTGCCGAGAGCTCCTGGATCTTGAGGCGGGTCGCCTCCTGGCATCGCTACTGCACCTCGTCCCAAACAGCGTCAACGGCCGCCATCCAAGGGTCTCGTGGAAGCCCATCAAGTGATAGGCGCGGGTATTCCGGTAAAGGAACCCCCGCACCCTTTCAAGGCATGGGGGGCTACTCTCCTCCATGGCAGACCGCACAAGCCCCATCAAGGTCTCCAGTACGCCGCCCTTGTCCACCATCTGGATGCTTTGAGGCTCACTCGGCCAAAGAACGCCGTGGCTCGGGAATGGAGCAAGCCTCACAGGTGATGCGGCGGCGAAAGGCGGCAGGGGCACATCGCCGCCAGCAGCTGTCAAAGGTAGATGAATGTCAGCACGGCGCAGGAGCAACGGGGCTACGACCAAAAAAAAGATAAGGGGGGGGCAGAAATACCTGTCAAAGACTCGCCGGCCACTAAAAGAAGTGGAGCCGTCACGGCACCATGAGGGGCCCCCTCTACCCCGGCCTGGGTCGCAGCCGAAGAAAAGACGGCCACTGAAGGACCCATCTCCATCATTTCCGCCACAATCTCGGCGCCACCTGCAGAGAGAATGAGCACGCTCGTCAAGCGGGATATTCCCCTTCGTCCCGGCGAAACCGGGGTGAGCAATAAAAGATGTCCGCCCTTGGCAGAAGCCCGTACCATCGTCTTCCCCAACTGTCCTCTCTAGAACTTCACCCTCCTCCCGCGGGGACCCGACGGGAAGCGCAGCCGGGGAGGTGATCGTCACTGCAAGAGGAAAATGAAGTCATTTATCGCTTCCTCAAGAAAAAAAAAGAGAGGAAGAGGTGCAAAGGCGGTGTGGCGACTAAATGAAAGAACCAGGAGGTACTTACTCGCGCAATGCAAAGCCCGCGGCAAAGTTCCTCCCTCGAGCAGGCCCGGGGCAAAGTCCGAGAAACTGGGTAGCTCATCCCTGGGGCCGGAGACTAATAAACTATGAATCTCCTGGAGGGAGGGTGTCAACACAGCCCGATGCGCCGTGTCCTCACCAGCGGACGCCGCCCCCGGCACGTACCCTGAGGAAGGAAATGAAGCGGTCAGATGTTCAAGCTCATAGCTATAACAATGCGCCCAGGGCAAAGGAGGCAAAGGCACATATATATATATATATATATGTGTGTACATGTGTGCGCTTGCCGCTCACTCACCTGGTTCAGGTGGAGACGCCTGTGGGATCCCCGTCGTGTCTGGGGACGGCGTCCCATCAAACGTGGGATTGTAATTGTCCTCGGCAGGAGGGGTAGGGCCCTCGCGCGGCGTTGCCCCGGCCACCTCCTCGCTCCCCGGAGTTTGTAAAGTTGCAGGAAGAGCAACAGCAAAATGAGAATCCCGATCAAAGAGGAAAGGAAAGAGGAAAACTCCCCCGTCTGGCGAAACAAAAGGCTAGGCCCACCTCCTCCAACCGAAGCGGAAGGCTCGGGGGTCCCCTCCTGAGCGCCCGGCGGCGAGGAGCCGGCTTCCCTACTCGCACGTCGCTTCCGACTGCGTGAAGTGTCGGGCTTCGGCAGCGCCGCCAAAGGAATAAAACTCTCTGTTCAATCCAGAAGCAAGGGGAGCCCAATCAGAAAAGGGGGAAGAAATGAGGGGAGAGAAAAGAAGAAAAGCACAAACAGGCAACAACTACAATGGACAACGTACCGGTTGGCGCCTAGGAAAAGGGTGGTGGAAGCACCACCCGATCGAAAGGGACCTTCACAACCTTTCCTGCCTCGACAATGGCATCCCAGAAATGCTGCAAGGTGGTCCCGTTCTCGATCCAGCTAATAAACTCCCTTGGGCCGACGCGAGCAATTGAATGGCAGAGATGTCGCTCCCAAGCTCCCGACACATCATGAGGAATAAAAGCAGAAAGTGCCGTGTCTACTTGGTACCCACAGTCCAGCAAGAAGTGGCGCCACCAAAAGTAGACGAGGGGCGACCCTCCGCTACCCCGAGAAGTCGTCGAACTGCCCTCGGGACGCGCCAGGGGATCTAAAGCCTCGACGCGAGCTTTGCGTTCCGCTGGACCGGTGACCTGTGCCTTCGCGCGACGGCGGCCTACAGTCGAGACTTTCCCAACAAGCTCCGGGAACTCCTGCCGGAGGAACTTCGACTCGATCGAAGAGACGGAGGCGCCCGCTCGGGACAAGTAAGCGCCTTCCGCCGCCTTCACCACATCGGCCCGTTCCCGGAACGCCTTATTATGCCGAGTCCACCACCGGGCATATAGTATGTCCACGCGACCATCCCGCCGCTGCCCGGGGATGAAGAACTCCTGAGATGGGTCGCGTCTGATAAAAAAGCACCACCAACTGGAAGCCACAAGATGCCGATCCAGGCCCCTGTATGTCCTGTCAGGGAGTGCAAAATCTGCATTGGGAGGTACGGCCTGATCGTACCCAAAGTTGCGTGCAAAACGGTGGGGGAAGTATGGCTCCATAAACAAAGACCCCCCTTTACGGAAGAGCAAAACGCCGGGGCGAATGCACCAGAGCCACTCCCTGAGGAAAGATGCGCTCGGCGCCGGATTGTGAGGGAGGCGGTAAATTCGCCCTCCCCTGCTCTCCTCGACATAAGGGCGGAAATCGCGCGAGCAGCAAGCGTGGTCAAGTCCCGACTGCCCCACCGATGGCACAAAGGAAAGTCGTCGGCGCGCCTCTTCTAATTGTCGCTGGTGTGCCTGCTCCGGGCGATTCCGGAACATGAAGAGGAGCGGCATGGAAGGATTCTCCAGGCTGACATTGTGGCATAGCTCGGGCAAAAGAAGACCAGCCCAGGCACTCAAGTAGTGCGTCGGTAAGACGATGTTTTTATCGCGAGGGGAAGGGCTCGCCGTCAAATCCCCCAAGCCGTGAAAGATATTAGCCAGCGTCGCCGGGGCCAGAGCAAGCTGCACACCGCTAGCCAAAGAACAAGCCGGATAAATAACCTCCGGCCTGATGTTCCCCTCCTCCCCAAATGGGACGACGAAGGTACTTAACCAGTACACCAGGTACGCCGCCAAATAAGTCCGGTCGGAAAGCTGCCTGGGATTCCAGCCACGACCCTGAGGCGCGTAGAGATACTTCACGTTGTTCTCCAAGGTGACTGACAACTGCAAATAATCTGTGGGGTCGTAGCACTCGCTGGCAAACTCCTTGTGAAAGCAGAAAGGCCCGTTGTAAAAAAAGCGGAGCCAAGCATCACAGCTCACCCTCACAGTCCCTTTGGAAGCGCTGGGGCATTCATCTCTACCACACCGGGCTAGATCCCGCCAGACTTTCATTAAATAACGGAAGCTGTGGGAAAGAACGTAAGAGCCGGCGCCGGTGGACTGGTCCCGAAGGAGGTCATTCAAACACACCTCCTCATAAAACTGGCCAGAGATCGGGAGACCAGAGATTCTGTGCAAAGCCCAAAGATCGAGGCATGTCTCCCCGTCCGCTACGCAGAAGGTGTTGAATCTCCGGTTGAACCGCTCCGCCAGGGCCTGCAGCAGCCCAGATGGCACGGATAGCTGTAAAGAGCGGCAACAACGGCATGAAGAATGCCAACTTGAGACAGCAGTGGATGATAGTGATAAAGAATGCCCATCAACCACTCTGTTGCGCCGAAGCGGAAGCGGTGAGACGAAATGACGGACCACCGATCATACCACCCAGCGGCCTCCTTACTCATAATCCGGTCCAAAAAACATGACCGGTCATAGCCCTCCGACACGAACTCGGGGCCGAAAGGTAGTGGAATATGCCCGGTGAAGGTGGGACCGGTCTTGGGCAGCCCGTGTACTTCCCATAAGCCCTGTGCGAGCATGAGCTCCCTGACCCGGTTAACGGGTTCCGCGCCAAAAAGCCCCAGTTGGCTCGTCTCTGGAAAATGCGCCTGTGCAGTGTAGTCGATGGGAAAGCTGGGGTAGTGAAAGCTGCAAGTCCCCATCATGCTGTCGCGGCCGATCAGAATAGCTCGCTCCAGCTGAGCTCGCTCGGATAGAAGGAGTCCGTCAGGACCCTCCCAGTTGACCGGAACAAAACCCTGGATAAAAGGGAACAAATGCTCGTCCAGCGGAAAATGTCAGGGATAATCGCCGCCTCTCCGGTAGCGGTACCCCCGCTCGGTCCGGTCCACTCGGCGCATGTCCACGACGCCCTCAAGCGGCGACGACTCCTCCAAAGGCCCGAGAGCGCATACCTTGAGGCCCTTGTCGAGTCGCTCCGGATCGTCCTCCCTCACCGGGGAAAGGGTGAAGTACGGCATCGGATCCTCTGTTCGCTGCACATCACCCTCTGAACAGCGTGATGCTCGGCTACTCTCCCCATGATGTTTGGTGGAACGAGGCATCGTCGGTCCTGCCAAATGAATTATTCGAACGTCAACGGACGTCACGACAAGGCAAGAGAAGACCACTGCAAAGAAAAAAGATGCGTTTCCCAGGGGCCACGGGATACCCGCCGTCGTCTACGTCTCCGACAGATATCCCGTGGGGGGCATTTGTTGAACCCGAAACAAATCGGAGATTAAACAAACCCTGGGTGACAAGATACATCCTCGGAGAACCCGGAACAACCGAGGTTACGAGGTCAGAGTGCAGCGCACGCCCGAAGCACCGCGGGGACGGAACAAAGCGTACCTCGGACAGCGGAAATCCAGTGACCAGGTCTTCGTTCAAAGCCGCGTACGATCCCGATGCGTCGAGGACAATAAAATGCACGTGCCCCTCGAAAACGGGGACAAACGCACGTGAGATGGCCGGAGACGCACGGACGATGCACGCGTGCACGTGCACGGCACGACCAACAACCAACGAACCAGCACGGGAGGCCCACAGAGCTCTCTCCCGGAAGAACTGGAGGAAGTGGCCAAGAGGGTGGAGGCCCACCCCTATTTATAAAGGGGGGCCGGGCGGTGGCACCCCCGCCGGTTCGGCAGGGGGCGCACCCCCGCCGGTTAGGCGGGGTGCACACCCCCGCCGGTTCGGCAGGGGTGGCACCCCCGCCGGTTAGGCGGGGTGCGCACCCCCGCCGGTTCGGCGGGGGCTGCACCCCCGCCGGTTAGGCGGGGTGCGCACCCCCGCCGGTTCGGCGGGGGCTGCACCCCCGCCGGTTCGGCGGGGCGCGCACCCCCGCCGGTTCGGGCGGGGGCCGCACCCCCGCCGGTTCGGCAGGGGGTCGCACCCCCGCCAGTCCAGGCGGGGTGTGCACCCCCCGCCGGTTCGTGGACACACCCCCGCCAGTTCGCCCGCTCGCGCGCGCACCCCCGCCGGTCAGTGCTTGCCTCGGCGCTCGCGCCCGTCCTCGACGCTCGAGCCGGAAGACCCCCGCCGGGGAGGGTACCCCCGCCGGTTCGATCCCCCGAGGCCCTATAAATAGGGGGGTACACCCCCATCTGCAAAGGACGCCAATCGGCCTACAGAAGAGCCATTTGTCTCGCGCTCACAAGCCCGTGCTTAGAGTGTGACCGTGAGTGAGCTTAAATAGGCCGCACGTGCTGAGGAGAAGTCCTTGGCGTCCGTTGGTGCTCCGTCCTCAGCGTTCGGGCTGCATTGCGCCACGTCCGCGGGAAGACACCACAGGTTGTCACATGACTCCCAGCATTTGTATTTAAGTCCTCCGCCGTCACCGAATGACTGCGTCGAGGCAATGTTGTCCGACAGCGGCACAAACACCCTGTCGTAGACTTAAAAGTACAAATAGTCGGTAAATGCTCGGTGCAGGCACAAACACCCCGCCTCGAGCATCGAGGACCCGACAAGCTTGTAAACGTCCGACGGAGGCACAAACACCTCATCGTGCACGTAAATACAAGCCACATATCCCGCAAATACCGGGCGGAGGCACAAACACCCTGTCACGGACATTGATGTATTCCCCATACCGTGTAACGTCCGACGGAGGCACAAACACCCTGTCGTCGACGCTCATGTACACGAAATACTTGTAATCGCCCAGTGGAGGTACAAAACCCCACTAAAGGCACCAATGTAAATGTCATGGATATAAATGACATAAGCTTGAATAAAATTGTGGAAATTTACTTGTCATCTGTCTTTTTCTTTAAATTTCGACATACGGTCTTTTAATAAACATTACGCATTCGAAGGTATTCGAGTGTTATACTCGATGTAAATGAAACATCGACTTCGGTCGGTGGGGAACGGTCCAGTACACGACCACTCCAATCGCCCTGAACGCGAGCGCACGCGGAAAATAAATGAAATGAAATTCGAGGGTATCAGGGTTCGCACCCGATACTCCTCGTAAAACAAATCTTTGTCTGTTTCCCGTAAACAGTCTGGCACGCCCAAAATTCGTCATTTCAGAAAAGAGATGAGGGAAATAAATTTGAAAAAAAAAATATATCCGCGTTCCAACAGCCACCAAAAGACCCAGTCGTCTAAGGGACAGAACCCGCACAAGCCTCAGACGACTCGACATGGGTAGGAACCTCCATGCTATGGCCAGAGGGCCCTGTGTCATCCAAAATAAAGAAATGAGAACATTTCAATCTAAGAAGCAGAAAGCAACAAAGCAAATAAAATCTAATGCCCGTACCTTCAAGGAGAAACTGTGGAGGACGCGGGACCATGGTGCTCACACAAAGTCCCAACTCTCTAGCAATAGAAGACATGGCGGTCCACACATCGTCTAGGCAACGGGCCCGCCTGATAAGAAATGCCTCTCGGCGAGGTCCAAAAGAAATGAGTGTCTCGCTCATAAACTCTATCCATTGTTATCCTAGATCGGCATTAAACGATTCAAGAGGCAATAGGGAACTCATTAGGACATTCTGGTGAAGTCCGCAAGCCCTGAGAAAATTCGGCCACCACATATAGGTGTGCTGAGATGATCCTGCACTGGAACGAGTCTTCTTCCTCAAAGGCTTTCTGGCTGCCATATGGGAATCATCCTACCAGTCCATATCAGGCTGGTCTAAAGGGCGCTTCTGCAACTTGTCCCTCGCTTTAAAAGCTTCTGTCACCTGAGTGGCTAAGTCAGAAATGCTTTTTCAAATATCTCTCCCTAATGTGAAAATGAGGGCGATCCAGTCTACACAAATAATCTCTCTCGACATGGCGAATGGCAACAGAACGTTGTGTGAAGCTACCACCGTGGCTGGCCCACCAGTCAGCGTATCTCAGTGAAACATCCCCTCGCTGAGAAGAGGGTAAAATCGGAACATCAAAAGTGGGAGCCTCCTGCTGAAGCAAATTCCACCACATGCGGATCTGTAAGTGAATATTCCGCTAGTGTAAAGCACGAGACAAGCCTGGAAAGTCAAAGTCTGAAGGAATCCGCTGATCATAACCAAAGTTCCTTGCAAACCTGTGCAGATAATAAGGCTACAAAATAACGGTCTGACCTCGCCTAAAAACCAATACCCAGGGCGGGTACATTGTATCCAGCTCAAACGAAGGCATTCATGAACCACCTACTATGCCCAGGGATCAAACTAACCCAACTGCCCAGAAGGTGAATAGTCCGGGAAATGCCTGAAATCAAGTGAAGAATGATCAAAACTCAACTTTCTGGTCGCCCCGACAGGAACAAAGCCCAGTGCATCTCGGGGCAAAAGAAAGAAGACTATCACTATCTCCATCCAGCTAATCTATAAATCTGAAAATGGTGGGAATAGAAACATCTCGGATATCCCCTGCAGGGAGGCGGCTAGGTAACAAACAATGCGCCCATGCGCTGACATAATGAGTAGCCATCAATATAGTGTTGTCCCGGGGCTGAGCATGTGAAGATAACGTGCCAAGAGAATGATAAATACATGCCAAGGCAGCAGGGGCCAAAGCCAACTGACACCCACATGCTAGACGGCAAGCTGGGTAAATAACCTCTAGACGTAAAAGGGACTCATCACCAAAAGGCATGGCAAAAGTGCACAGCCAGTAAGCCAAGTAGGCGGCCAGATGTGTAATCTCATCAAGTTTCCATGGGTTCTCTGTCTGATGCGGGGACTCAAATATATGGGGAAACGTGGGAAGTTCCTCTCGAGGAATCTCGTACATTTCATGGCGGGTACCCCCTGCTCGAGCAAATTCATTCACATAACAAAAAAGACCACCATAAAAATACCTCACCCAAGTGTACAAGCTAACCCTCGGGCCGGTAGAAGAAGTGTTGACATCATCAGTACCATCGACTGCAGAAGCAGAATGACGAGCCTTGGCTAAGTCATGTCAGGCCCTCAACAGATATCTGTAGCAAAACTCCAACACATAATGACTCTGGCCATCAGTGGAATCTCTATGAAAATCATCCAGGACAACTTCATAAGGTTCGCCTACAATAGGAAGCCCTGAGATCCGATGGAAAGCCCACAAGTCTATAGCAGTCTCACCCTCTAGTGTACAAATGGTGTTCCATTTTGGGTTATATCGCTCAGGCACAACCTGGATCAAACCAGTATAACATGAATATCTATAAAGTGTTGTTGTCACTGCATGACAAATACCTACAAGGTCAAGCATATGGCGATAATGCTGAATCACATACTACAACCACTCTGTCGCCCTAGGGCGAGGGACATATGACCGTCTCACGCTCAGTTTATCATACCAGCTGGGTCTCCTGCTCTGCAAAATATCTTGTAAAATACACTAGCCACTGTAAGGGGTCTGCTCAGAAGGCTCATCAGTTGCGGTCAAAAAGAGACCAGTCCTGTGGCTGGAAACCAGGGCCCGGCCCCCACCTGCTATCATCCATGAAGCTGCCTGCAAGGGATGATAAATGCTATGTGCACCTGTCAACTAAAAGTATGTGCCTAATTGCTTCGCTGAAGGCAACTCATTCAGATGGACACCGTGCCAAGGAAAAGCTGGATATGCATATGAAAACAAGCCTCCATACTGTCACGATCAGAAAGAATAGCGCCTTCCAGAGCAAGCCTCTGAGCGCTAGTCAAAGGGATGGGACCGTCATTATCATCACCCGGCCAAGCATATGAGGATACAAATGCCATACCAGATTCATCTGACAGGAGATGCCGGGGATAATCAACCGGACGCTGAAAATAGAAATATATGTCGTAATAAAGTACCCAGTTCGAGTCAATAGGCACTGAATCATCAGAGGCCGGAACAAGATGTGATAGTGCAATTCGGGTATAACCTCGATCCAAGTCAAGAAGTCTTTCCAGTGTCACCAATGTAGGTTCCATAAAGGGCATCTTTCAATAAGATGCAGGAGGCTCCGATGAGTCAACACGAACTGCAAAACGGCCACGACCTCGGCCATAAGCAAGATGGCATCGGCCTCTCCGAGTACCTCGATGAGAATCCATAGCTATCTGGGTATTGACAAAGACAAAAGGGAAAGAGTTGCAGCATGCTCGAAAGTTCAAATGACATAAGAATTTGAAATGGCAGAAAGCATTTAAATGGTCACAAGACATGTTAAAGAGAATGCACGTGACAATCGCCCGTTAGCAGAACATCGGCCACCCGCCGCATGGGGGACATTTGTTGCACCGGATCTAATCCAGTGTGCTGCAAGGTTTGCACATTCAGTGACCATGCATAAGGGATCGATATACCCTAAAGAAAAAGAGGAAGAAAAAAGCGAAGAAAAAAAGGAGAAGGGTGGAAGCCGCACTCACATGAGATGCTAGCCGTCCTTCACCTCTCCTGCGGCTACTGGTGGAAGGGGGAGAAGAAGCCGCCACCCTCCTCACCTTTACCCTCACTGCCGTGGAGGAGGAAGAAGAGGGCCCTGCCGCCGCCCCCTGCTGCGCCACCGTCGCCCCTACCTAGGCTGACTGCCGCCGGCCCCTACTGCCGCCGTCGCCCCCACTTGGGCTGGCCGCCGCCGCTACCCTGCTGCACACCAGCCTCCGTTGTTGGTGCTGCTTGCGCAAGGGGAAGAGGAGGAGGCCGCAGCTTTCCTCTACTGGCCGCGCAAGGGAGAGACAGAGAGAGGAGACCCAAGTCTCCTCCTCTCTCCGGTCTCTCTTTCTCTCTCCAAAAAAAAATACACAAAAGAGAAAAAGGTCAGGGGCTAAAATGAAAAATGTCAAGTCAAACCTCTCGGTGGAGGTACGCAAACCTCCCGGTGGAGGTACTCAAACCTCCGGTGGTGGTCTCTCCTCCTTCCACTATAAAAAAGAGGGGGGCGCCTTAGGCTAGAGGGAGGATTTTCTGAGATTCGAAAACAGAGAAAGGCTCTGAAAAGGACTGTAAGGCGATTTAGGAGAATGGTCTACAAGGTAGCCCTAAAAAAACATTGTGCAAGGCACAATTTTAATTTTCTCAAGTCTTAAGCAAGGTCCATTGGGCCGAACTTGTATCTTTTATGCCATGATTTATTAAATGACCATGATGATTAATGCTTAATGGGCCTAATGATGGTAAATGGGCCGATCTTTGGTGTATCTTTACATGTGATGCTTAATGAGCCTAATGGGCCAAGTTTGTTATAATTAATTATGTTCCAATGTTCAAATTACATGTTATGTAACGTTTATTTTATGTTCTTCACCATTTAATTTCTTAATTAAAATCTACCAATTTTTCTACAAACTAGGGGTGGCAATGGGCCGGGCCTGGACCGAGCCTGTGCTAGCCCAAGTCCAGCCCGATCTCTAATCGTTCGGCCCAAGCCCGGCCCGGCCCAGGATGAGGCCCGATTTTTTGAAGCCCGGCCCGGCCCGATTTTATTTTTTTAAAGATATTTTTACTATTTTTTATTTATTTTTATAATAAAATTAGTGTTCATTGAATCAAAATAGCATAAAGTAAATATTAGACTAATCTAGATAAACTTATTTCTAGTTGTTACAAATATGAAGTAAATGTTAAGTCATTAAATATAGCTCCACAACACAATTTTCAATCCAAAATTTTAGAATATTAGAATTATCGCAGTGTTATTTAAAAAAAAATATCGGGCCACTAGGCCGCTCGGGCCGGGTCGAGCCAAGCCTGAGCCTGGCCCAATCTTACTCCGAGCCAGGCTCAAAATTAAAAAAATGTTAAATTGTCCGGCCCAAGCCCGTGTAAAATGGGCCGGGCCACCTGGCCTTCGGGCCAACCCGGCCCAATTGACACCCCTACTACAAACCTTAATAAAATATTTCATAAACATTGTTGTTAATTTATCATAACTTAAAAATAACAAACAAGTCATGTTTCATATCATTTTTGACGCGCCCTAGGTTAATCTCCCTTTAAATCAAATAAATAAATAAATATATTAATCAAATTCACATAATCATAATTTAAATAAATAAATAAATAAAATAATTAAATAAATGAAATCAATGATTTTAAACTAGACAAAAAATGAGAAAATGAATTTAAAAATTAATAAAAATGAAATAAATATCAAAAAATTCCAAAAAAAATAGAGTGCATGCTTACAACTTTATTTTCTTTCATGTGCAATTCATTTCATTCAATTGTGAGTCACGCTCTTCTATTTCAAAGGGGTTGTCTGATGGTTAATCAAGAGTGCTCAGCCTTTGTGCTGATATAATTAACACTAACAGAGGTTAGTGGGGGAGGTCAAACGAACTAAATAAAACCATGTCCATGTAAATAAATAAAAGCCAAGTAAATCAATTCAAAGATAAATTTTAAAAGTTAAAAAATGGTTCTCACACACCTATTCCATATTTCATGTCAAAGTAGAGTGTATGTAACATCATGGTTTGCCGAACCGGATTGAATCGGTCCGATTCGGGCAAATCGGTGCGTATTAGGGAAATTCCAATCACAGATACGCCCAATTCAGCTGATTCCCTTTATATAATATATATATATATATGACAAACATATATATTACAAGTATGATATTATATATATATATGTATGTAGTCAATATATGTATGTTAAATATGATATATAATATATTTTATATGAAATATATAATATAGGACCCAGGCGAATCAGCCCTACTCGGGGCCGATACAAGCGAATCGGATCAAATCAGGAATTTTCCGATTCGCCATCCGCTACTAAGCTGAATAACAAACAATCACACCATTGTTTTGACATTCATAGGCTCAGATTTCCCAGACCCAAATAGATAAGATTAGAAAAATCATCATTTTAAATTCATAATTCGAGTATAGTCTGTTAGTTTTTTCTCTTGGATATGCACTTTTCCTTTCTATTACCTTAATGTTGTATTATGGGCATGATATCTTTCTTCCTAGTTATTATTTATTTTTGCATTGTCATGTTGTTGCAGGCTTACGTAACTTTGGATATGGAGGATAAGGCAGATTTTGTTGTGGGATAGCAATGTCTTCAGAGAAATTTCAGGTTTTGCATCCAATATGAAGCAGGATAATTGCAGAAATACTCCATAAAGAAGACATGGACTCACGGAGACTTAATAGCTCAAAAAATCATCTGCAAAACCACCACACGTCAACTAATTTGAAGTGCATAAAATTAGCGCATAAAAACCCATGGATACCACAGAACATGCTGTTTCCATTTTCAAACAGATTACTTCATGCCCTAGGAATAAAACAGAATTGCAGAAGTTTCTACATCATACCAATGCCAATGATTATGTATAGTAAGACCCACAAAATTGTCTGCAACCAGATCATATCAATGCAAAGCTGCAACCAGCCAACCAAATGTTTTTGTCCATACTAAAATCCACTATTGTTATACCAGAGAAAAGGAAGAAAGCAGAAATATCAGGAAAGGAAGAAACAAGTCCAGGAGAATAAGTGACTACTTCTAAGGCCAATATGAATGGAGTTCTATGATGTCACACTTTTTTCCCACATTCTTTTCTCACCATCCAATTAATTGGATGGGGGAAAAGAATGACTTTAATTCGATGTTTCTCTAACCCTGAGGCACTGGATTTAAGTTAAGCACCTCAGCCACCCAATCTCAAATCGAGCAGGTGAAGCAGGAGTGAAATGGTGGCACAAATCATGGCAACATCAGATTCCTCATCAAGTAATATGTGCCTTTATGAGATTTTATTCCTTGTGTGGTGCATGGAACCACCAGAGAGGAGTTTAAACAGATGTATACAAGACATTCGCAGAATATAGAAATTCCAAAAGTTACCTACCATCCATGTCCTTCTGAAGTTTTGATATGTTATTATTTGCATCCTGTATTTTCATCTGAACCAATTTTACTTCCTTTTCTGCTTCAATATATTTCGAATACAAATCATCATACTCCTTTTTAAGGGACCTGAAAAAACAAGTAATTTTCTATTGTTGTTAAACACCCAAATAAACCAACTGAAACTGTCAAAACTAGAACAAACTATTGTCCAACTCCTCTACACAAACACGCACAAAGAGGTAGAGGGAAAGAAGAATGCACCTACAGTAAACTGGGAGGGGGTGGAACTTTCCTTTACAACAAGATGAGATGGGAGAGAAAGCAATCAAACTCCAATAACAAAAGAGGGGGGGTGTGAATCCAGAGTCAGTCTCAGCAACAAAAAGATTAGTAGTCAATCAGGGAGGAAAGGAGTAGATTAAGATATGGAAAGTTGGAAACCTTTTTGGCGGTATTACATCAATTGTACTTCCAAAGAACAAACATGTGAAATTGACTAAATAATCCTTGGAGGGTTAAAAATAAGAACAGGTTAGAGAACAACCCAAAAGCATTTTTAATCTCCGTCTTTAGATCCTTGTCAGAAGGGAGCCTCCCTTTGAAAGCAGCCCGAATCCTTTCCTTGTATTCATCCATTCTAAAAGTTTAGTTTAAAAGTTAGATTATGTTCAAAATATGAGAGACATAAACATCAGAAAAACCACAAAATAAACATAAAAAGAAAACTATAAACATGAGAAAATCATAAGATAAACCTACATCTTTTTATGTTTCATCTTGTAGCTCTCCAATTCCTTCTTTTTCAGGTCCAGTTTGACTCTGTCTTCAGAATCACTGGCCATAACATCTTTCTCCCGGTAAAGAGATTTAATCATTTGTTCCAGCCTAAAAATTTCAGTCCTCTTTTCATTTATTTCTTCTTCAAAATTTCTTTCTCCAAGTGCAATCGTCTTTCTCTCAACCTCAATTTGCTACAGGAAAAGAAAATGATATTCAATGAAGAAAACAATGCTAATGGTATTTGCATTACTACAAGGCAAAAAATATATACCAAATGCTTCTCCCTTTCATCTATGTGTGATAGACTAAGCTTAGAAAGCTCACTTTCTGCAAGTTCACGCTCGTCCTCCATCTCTTTTATGCGTTTTAAAATGCCTACCTAGAGAGAATTCATATGAGGTACATGTTGATTATGGCATAAAAAAAGTAATTTAAGATTGTATCATATAAGATCACTAATGACGCACCTTTGTATTACTCTTTGCCTGCTTCTGACCTTCAATCCCACTACAACGAGCATTTATCTCAACATAACTATCCCATAAAGCCTTAAGTTCCATATCATTTGATTGCTGAAAAACAAATGTGCTTTAAGATCAATCTGCAATGCAAGCATTTGAAAGCAAAAAGTGGATACCACATTCCCCAAGCATGTTATGCACCACCTTTGTTTCATTAAAGACTTGATAGCCATATAGGAGTGGAAACAACAGCCTAACCTATTCCATGCACTTACAGCACATCAAAAATATGGGCTCTTATATGGCAGTAAGACACCTTCAAATTTTTATACTAACGGAGTAATTAAAATGGATACTACGCTCCACAAGCATGCACAAAAAGAACTCATTTTCATTAAAAATTTGATCGTCATACCATAGTAGGCACAACACCCTAAACATTGCAGTGGACTCATATGTTGCAACATCTGACTATATATCAGCAGATAGAAAAATGTATACTGCTATTATACAGTCGCAAAACACCTTAAAATTTTTAATTTCTTAACAGTCTCAGGAATTTAGAAGTATTACTTCATACAGTTTATCGATGATTTGTATGGTACACAGAGGTAGGCTATCCTTATACATTATATGGGTCACAACCTGCTAGTGACCAGTCTTCTGGTTACACTTATCCCCATGCACATGCATATCCGGTTGCACAAACATATGGATACGCAGCTATCTATAAAGATGGGAACATCACAGGTGCAGTAGCAGTTCAGCACCTTCAGCCAGTAGTGTATACTCCAGGTTCAGCAGCACATGAGCAGTATTTGCAACACTACTGGCAGACATACACGTCTTGTTATCAGTATCATGCACATGTCTCTTCACCATGTATCAGGTCCATCTACAGGGAGACAGATCCACAGTCATGCCCATTTCATGCACTACTATCCACCAATCCTTTGACCCTTCCCAACAGTCTTTTTAGATAGGCCTATTAGTTCAGCTAATGCCTTACTCATACCCATCCTCAAGCTTTTAATTTCATAAATGCAAGTTCGTAATTGCTATTCAATTAATGATTCTTAACTATTGTATGTTGCAGATGCCACCTGAGAGATGTTACCCTGCATGGGATCACTGATATTTTTGGTTTGATTCCCAAGTGAATTCCATGGGATGATGGATCTACTACACCTGGAGACAGCCTTTTTTTTTTTGGTGAAATGTGGATGGTACCACAAATTATATTGATAGAAAAAAAGGATGTAAAGGTGTAGAGGTATAAAGAAAAACACCTCTATACAAAAGTAGCTGCCCCCTACAAGAAAAAGCAAAAGCAAACTGTAACGGCACTCACTAGCTCATTTCTAGACTCTAATGAAGATGAAGATGCTGCTGCTGGAACTCTTGAAGAAGAAGATTTAATGACTTAAAAGAAAAAATAACTCTAGAAGATGACAATGTGTCTGTACGTATGCCCCCACATAATAGCCTCAATAAGTATGCACAAACATCTATAGGAACCAAGGGACATTTTTGCAAAATTAACTAAAAATCATAAAAAATCAAAGGAAACAGAAAATTTTAAAACTCAGAACAGAAAGAGATAGTGAAAGAAGAAGAAAAAAAACTCCTGCCCCTTTTAAAGAGGAGGCAGGTGAAAGAAGAAAGGCAGAAAAAAGAAAAAGAAAAGCAGGAAAAAAAAGTTTTCTCCCTTTTCCCCTTCCCCATGAGTGAAAGAAGAAGAAATGTTTTTATTAAAAAAAAACAAATCCCCCCTCCACTTCCTCATGCACCCCCACCTCTTCCCCCGTTCCCTTCCCCATACACCGTCCACCTGTACCACATAGGGAAGAGAAAAGGGAGAAAAGGAGAAAGGTGGAGAGGCACATGGGGGATGGAAAGCAGAATCGGCCAATCTGGATCGGGATCGGCTGATTTCAGTGCTGATCAGAACCCCCTAGCCTCCATAAAATTCAGGCCGGATCGGCTAGAATCGGACCGAATTGGTCTGAATCGGTCGATCAAGATTGGGATCGGCCAATTCCGGCAATGAAATTTGAAATTTAAATGGATCTAGCGGGAATCGACTGGATCAGCTTAGTATCAGACTGGATTGACTGATTAAGGCCGATATGGAATCGATTAGCCCGAATTGACTGATTAACGCCGATCTAGAACCGATTAGCCCAGTTCAGCTCGATTCGGGCTGGATCCGGGGTTTAAAGTGATCGATTCCCAAAGGGGACTTGCCATTTTACAGAAGCCTTTCGACCTCCCCCCATCCCACTTGACCCCTTCAGCCCTTGTTCTCCTCTCCTTCTCCCCCATCACTGGCCGCCGCCCCGCCACCACTGGATGCCGCTGCCGCCTTATTCTTCTTCTTCTTCAAAGTATTCTTCATTCCATGCTCTCTCCTCTTCTTAGTTTTTTGTTTTTTCATTTTGAAAGGTAAAAGATATGTTTAAGAAGCATGATTTGAGTTGTATGGTGGCTATTGGGGCTTGGAGAATGGGATATTATTTAGGGTATGTGAAAATAATCCAAAACCCCCAATTTGTACCCAATTTTTGGTCCAACAAATTGAGGCTTTTGTCTAATTAGTGTAATGTAAGTAAAGGTCAATTGAGTGTGTTAATCACTTAATTGACTCAATTGTAACATGATATAAAAACAAGGGTATTAATTTTGGAAAATTAGGCAAACCCCTAATTCTTACCCAACTTAAAGTTTAAAAATTAGGGCTTTGTCTAATCAATACAATTAGAGGTCAATTGAGTGTGTTAATCACTTAATTGACCCAATTGTGGCATGATATAAAAGCAAGGGTGTTAAATTTTGGGAAATTATACAAAAACCCCAATTTGTACACTATTAACAATTTAAATATTAGGGATTTTGTCTAATTAGTGTAATTAAAGGTCATTGGAGTGTGTTAATCACCCAATTGACCTAATTGTGGCATGATATAAAAACAAGGATGTTTAATTTCGAGAAATTAGACAACACCCCTAATTTTTTACCCTATTTAGTGTTTAAAAATTGGGGGATTTGTCTAATTAGTGTAAGTCGAGATCAATTGAGTATGTTAATCACTCAATTGACCCAATCGTAGTATGATATAAAAACAAGGGTATTTAATTCCAGAAAATTGGTACAAAAACTATGTACATGGAAACTAATCATGGAGTTACATATTTGTCTATGCATTATAATAGGATTATGACTGACCAAGAGGGAGACGAACTTGAACTTCCAGACAAAGAGATAGACATTGGATAGCATCATGGATTTATGATTGACCCTGCCAAAAAGAGAGTCCAATGTCTACACTGTAATAAACAGATGAATGGAGGAGTTTATCGCCTTAAGCAGCACATTGCAGGCATTGGAGGAAATGTGGCGAAATGCAATTCGTGCTCCTAAGAGATTGTGAAGGAGATGAGGGCATATATGCAATGGAGAGAAGCACAAAAAGACATCTAGATTCAACAACAACGGGAGCAGCATGAAGAGATTTCTAGAATGCATACAAGGAGGGGCAAAGGCCTAATGAGGGAAAGACCAATTTCCCTTGATGATTCTGATGATGATAATGAAGAGAATCTTCCACAAAAGGAAAGAAATTCCAGGGAAGCATGTCGTCAAAGTCAGGGTATGGCTAAAGAGGCAGAAGAGTTGGGGAGAGGCATAAGTAGAGGAGAGGGATCACGATCAACAGGTTCAAGAGGAAGAGGTGGTGGTAGAAGTGCATCTTCAGGAATAGGAGGAAGAGGCTCTGGATCTTATGAGTCTTTGCAAATTCCTATACGTAGATTTTTATATAAAAAAACAATCTGTAACACAGCCAACCATCAAGCAAACAATGAAGGCCACAACTAAAGCAACAAAGCATACAACGTAGAATATTGTGAAATGGTTTTTGCATACAAGAGTCCTAGCACATACATCATCCAACCCCTACTTCCAAACCATGCTAGATTCTATTAGAGAGGCAGGTCTAAGATTGAAAGCACTAGCCCCTAAAGATATATATGGAATATATCTGGAAGAAGAAGTTGAAGAGCTGAAAGAATGGGCTGACTCCTTCAAAACAATGTGGATGACAAGAGGTTGTAGCATAATGTGTGATGGATGGACAGGGACTACAAGAAAGTCCATGATAAACTTCCTTGTATATTGCAGTGAGGATACAGTGTTCATGAAGTCTATTGATGCAAGTGGGCAAATAAGAAATGCAAACTACCTTTTCAGGCTTATGGATGAAATGGTTGAAGAGACTGGGAAGAACATGTGGTTCAAGTTGTGATAGATAATTAAGCTAGCTACACGACAGTAGGTAAGAAGTTGATGGACAAAAGAAGACATCTTTATTGGGTTCCTTGTGTTGCACGCTCTCGAGATTTGATGTTGGAAAATAATGGAAAAGACAAACATGTTGCTAAGTTGGAGTCCAAGACCCAGATGATGACATCCTTCATTTATAGACATAACAAAATTTTACATAGAGCATGCACCAATGGACATGACATCCTTCGTCCTGGCCCAATAATATCTTCCTCCAACTTTGTTGCATTAGAGAGTTTGTACAAGTATACGCATGAGTTGGACGCACTCATTTCCAGCACCAATTATTTGGCACATGTTCAGGTATTGAGAGATGAATCTAAGGATGTTGCCTATGAGATAGCTAGCTTGATTGAAAGCCACCTGTTTTGGGAGAAGATCTCTTATTATTTGAAATTGGTTGAGCCTCTTATACAGGTACTCAAAATGGTGGATGGAGAGCAAAAAAAATGACAACGGGTACTTGTATGAGGCAATGGATAAGGCCAAGGAAAGGTTGAAAGGCAAAATACCCTACAGCATTACAGAAATGGTGGCATATGATTGATACTTGATAGGAGATGGGAGTCCACCCTTCACCATGATTTACATGCAAAGGGTAAATGCATTACTTTATACTTTTATTCAATAAATTTCAGTATTATGAAAATTATCAACTTATGTACGTGTGATTGATTTAGGATATTTCTTTAATCCCCAATATCAGTTCAGCAATCCCATGTAAAATGATGGTGAAATGCTCTAAGGGACAATAAATGTTAGTAGATTAACTAGGAGCACTGAGAAGCGCCTTGATGCTATGATGGAGGTAGAACTCTTATAAGTAATTTCAGCCCTGATTTTTGAAATAATGAAAATCTGATGACATTACTTTGTCAGATGAATAGATTCAAAATAAAACTAGACATCTATAGGGATTATGACCTAGTGACCTACATTAAGTAGTGGAGAGAACGAGTCCTAGTTAGTACTTAGTATCTAAATTGGTGATCATAAATTAATAGTATGATCTTATAATAGACCAACTACAAATTCTTTCTTTTTGTGCAGCTGAGTGGTGGATTATACTAGATTACAAGACTTGTCAAACAAATCTACTCGTCAGGATTCCAGTTAGAGTACTTAGCCAGACAACTTCATCTAGTGAGTGTGACAAGAATTGGAGCACTTTCTCGCTGATCCATAGTTCCATACAAAAGCAAGAAACAAGCTAACTGTCACAAGGCTAGAGAAGTTGGTCTATTGTCGTTGCAACATGAGGCTAAAGGTCAAGTGCATCAAGGAAAGATAGAAAAGACAATAGCAGAAATTGATGAGCTTGTGTGGCAAGCCACGGCCAACAGATACAACAGAGGGTGGGAGTCATTGATGTTGATGATTTGTTGGATGAGGAACACCCATTGAATGCATGGGTGGAAATAAAAATAGCACGGGATGTCCCTAACTTTGAACCTCGAGATCGCTCATAAGCAGAAAGAGAGTTAGATGGAGTGGAGGCTCGAGATCCAGAGCTTAAAGTTAGGGAGGATCCACCTACTAGAGCATGGATGGCAAAGTCGGCCGACTCGGAGCGAAGTCGGCCGACTCTGAGTAGGGTCGGCCCCTGGCGACCCGACTTGGGGGGGAACACCCACCCACCCATGGGGCTAGGTGGAATCAGAGGTGGGTCGACCAGAATCAGCTGGAGTCGGGCCGACTCAGCCCGACTCAGGCCGACTCCACCCTGATTCCATGTCGACTCCATCTGATGTTGGCCGATTCCCTCAGCTTACCTTAAATACGTCTGATCCCCTTCACTTACCTTATAAGTAAATGTTATATTTGTAGTTTCATTTACTTAAGATATTACATGTAAATAAGAAAGTACCCCCCATTTGAATCCAATAAAAATATCAAAAAAATTATATCTCTTACCAATAAAAAGTCAACTCTCCCATCGAAGAGGAAAATCGCGATTTCAGTGATTTTAGCGAAAAGCTAACTTTATAATCTCTCATAATTGGCCTATCTAAAATTTTGATAATTCAAATAAACCATATGGAATACTAAAAATCCAAAGTCCGGTAAAAAAAGTCAAACGTGCATATGACTTCTCCAAGGGAGCCACTCTCCTACTGACAACACTTAGTCTGCTTGAGACCTCTCGGGATTTGGTCAAACCTAAGCTATCATCACCTAAACTCATGAGATTTTTCACTTTTTAATGAAAAGAAACTAGAAAGTGACAATTCTCATGACTTTGAGTGATGATAGTTTATGTTTGACCAAATCCTGAGAGGTCTCAAGCAGACTAAGTGTTGTCAGTAGGAGAGTGGCTCCCTTGGAGAAGTCATATGCACGTTTGACTTTTTTTACGGACTTTGGATTTTTAGTGTTCTATATGGTTTATTTGAATTATCAAATTTTTAGATAGGCCAAATTAAGAGAGATTATAAAGTTAGCATTTCGCTAAAATCACCAAAATCGCGATTTTCTTCTTCGATGGGAGAGTTGACTTTTTATTGGTAAGAGATATGTTTTTTTTGATATTTTTATTGGATTCAAATGGGGGGTACTTCCTTATTTACATGAACATCATTAAGTAAATGTTATATTTGCTTAAGATATTACATGTAAATAAGGTATCATAATTATCATTGCTCTATATTGTAATATGAACATATGTGCAACTAGACTATGGATATACCCAAAATGTTCTATTATTATATATTTTAAAGAATTTTTCCTGATTTTTCTGTGATTTTTCCTGATTTTTCTATGATTTTTCCTCATTTTTTATCATTTTTAAGCTGGCCGATCCAGGGTCAGCCAGACTCCATAGGAGTCGGCCGGATCCACGGATCCGACCCGACTCGGGTCGGGGTCGGCTGGGTCCGACCCAGCCACCCGACCCGACTCTGCCATCAATGTACTAGAGAGAGACGGCAGCACTCTGCTTCACAGTCCGAGACATCTGGATGGCCTACAAGCCAACCTCAATTGAGAAAAGCAGCCATATAAAAAAAGAGAGACAAAGCAGCAAGCAAAAAGAAAATCTCACATATATGAGGCAGAAGAAGAGGAGGGTTTTAACTCAGGCATCCAATAATAATGATGATGATGATAATGATGATGAGACATTTCCGTTTGAGTTTGAGGCGTCGCTTGCACCATGGAAAATGGAATCAGATCGACTCAGCAATCGGCCAAGGCTGATCACGATCCGAATCAGGCCAATTCCCGATCCGAATCGGCCAGAATTGGCCGAATTGACCAAAATCAGCTTGGATCAGCCATGGCCAATCCGATCCAGAATCGGCCAATTCCGCTCCAGATCGGTTGATTCTGCCTTGCATGAACTGCACGAGCAGCACAACGACCAGTTCGTATTGATGATTCGACACAAGATCCTAGTGATGATGATGTGATGGTGATGATGATGATGGGGCTACTGTTGGGGCCACAGGAGCAAGAGCTGGTCATAGAGACACAAGATATTTTCGCTAGATATGGGGCTTATTACAAACTAAGTGCCAAAAACCATGGTTTGCCGGATCGGAATCGGGAGGTGAATCGGATTTTTCTTGATCCGATTCGATTCCCCCCGAATCGACCCGAATCGATCCGAATCGGATCAATTCTCATGGGTATAATATATTATATATATATGATATTTATAATGTATAATATATATTACTAATATGATATAATAATACTATATATATGAGGCGAATCGGACCGAATCGATGGAATCGAGAATCGGGTTTTCCATGATTCGCCCCGATTCGGGAGAATCGGGCCGATCCGATTCGATACGCCAAACCATGCCAGAAACAGAACATCAAGAAGATAAAGGACAAGGTCAAGGGGGATATGACAACCAACAACGTCAGGCAGCTTATGATTGGCCACCTTAGGAGCCACACTATGGTTCAAGATCTGCATATTCCTCCATTTCAGTTTCAGGTTCCCATATTACCGTACTCAGATATTAGCAGTTTCCCTCTTGGAACAGAAGGAGGGGCACTGTGGCCTAATACAAAATACATGTGAAGCAACAAATTCATATCACCAAGAGGGAATTAAAGACGAAAGCATGAGCTAACTAGTTCCCTCTTTAGTTATGGCTTGGAGGCTATGCAGACCGATGAAGCATATGGACAATCAAATAGTGATGAGTCATCATAGTCTGGATGGCAATTTTAGATTGTTCGTCTAATAATCTAAGCATTCAAAATCAAAATCAAGACTTGTTCATTTCACGTAAGACATTTCATGTTTCATATTTACCATAAATATCATTGTTCTATCTACTACATTTCATGTCCAATATATTGTAATGTGCATACATTTACGTATTGTTTGTAAAAAAAAATGTGAAGTTCTTGGATTTTATTAATTTTCCTGATTTTTTATGAATTTTTCTTGTAATCTTTTTTCCTGATTTTTTACGCATTTCACAAAAAAAATCATATATATGTAATTTTAAACCTGGCCAATCCAGGATCGGCCAGAATTTCAGAGGATCGGCTGGATCGCCAATCTGATCCAGATCAAGATCGGCCCAGGCCGATTCCTTGGCCAATCCGAAGCTGCCTTCCATGACATGGGGAAGTGGAGAGGGGAGGGGCTTTTCCTTTGTTCTTCTTCTTTCACACATAAGAAATTAAAAGAAAAACTCAAATTTGACCCGTCCCAGATTGGCTGGTTGGGCCGATCCGAACCAATCCGATCTGATCCAGGCCGATTCCAGTCGATTCTTCCTTTCATGCAAGAAAGGGTTTGGTGGAAGAAAATTCTGCTTATAAGCTGGCCAAAACATCCAGCCTGTGAGGGAATAGTCTCTTAGAAAAGACAAACTTGGGACAAGTCAAAACTGGCCGTGTCAGTGTTAGAACCATAGCCAGTTTACTGCTGGTTCCAGCAGTTCTTGAGCCAACCTTCTATTTTTAAACTAAAACAAAAAAAAGGATAATGTGGGTAACAAATGAAAAAACTGGTTAATCAAATCGGCAGTGGCTGGTTTCCATCCACCACACGCAGTTATGGCTGGAACCTGCCAGCATTTAAACCTGGATGGAACCTACGGTTGGTTTTGAACAAAATGATTTCTAAGGTACTGCTGTAAGAAACCTTATTAGAACACCATTGATCTCAAAAACACATGTGCCTGCTGGAACATTTGCAGTATCTCCAACAGAAGCTGACGATAGGTGTAGCATTGAACGTACATCCATAGAATGAGTTTTTAGAAAAGATGCTCATGTAGGGATTAGGGAATGGCAACTTTGCATTTCGTGTAAGGGGGGTTCTGCATAAAAATAGCCTTAACCTTTATCTTTTTATGTAACAAACAACTATATAATTTCAGTTTTCTCATCCTGCTCCTGAACAGAATGTTTCTCTACTTTTTTTTATAATTTTAATATTTTTCAGCTGCAAGATGTATTTGATGCTCCATCTTTAGAGTTGAAAGTGGGCAATTGTTTCTTTACACTTTCTCTACATAAAACAATAAAAAAAATTACTGGCACCCTGAATAAAAACCAACCACGTATACCACCATTTTCAGAAGGGATCTCATATTACTTGAAATGCAGGTAAACTATAAACTGCTTATAAAAGGTCACAGGAAAAACTAAGCATCGGAGGGCAATAAGAACAAATTAAGTGTCTAAACCTTTTTATCTTGCAAGTCCATCTCCAGGTCAGTTAACCTTGTCTTTATCCGACTGAAAAGGTTGAAAGCCACTTCGTTGTCAAAAGGAAAACTAAGCAGTTTCCCAAGGTTATGTTTTGTGAAAAGCCTTTGGATGGTTAAATCCCGGTCATGCTTCAAGGATGAGTGAGCCTAGTGAAAGAGGTGAAAAACAAAGAAAACACAACATCAAAATTTGCATTACTTGGATAACAGTAGAAAACCATAACATCTTACATCTGCTTCAGCCTGAAGTTTGCCTATCTCTCTGGTTGAATCATTAATTGACTGCGAAAGAAATGAGCTTTTTGTCTCTGTGTCATTTAACTCCCTCTCCAATTTGCTAATCTTGGATTCCAGTAGTGCAATCCTTTCTTCAAACTTCATTTGCCATTCCTTTAGCTCCTCATCGGTGTCTGAATAATAAAGAAAAAGATTCACAGACAACAGCAGCAAAAGAATAGCTGTGAATGCGACAAAGATGCATCAAAAGAACATTTTGATCTTACTATATTTACATCCGGGCAGAGCTGCAAAAAAGCACCTCAAAGGCTCAAAGCACGAGGATGTTTTCCAAAGAAAGCATGTGTAACACAAGGATCTACAAGAAATGGGGTTCATGGATAGTCCACTTGCACATTATCGTCCTGATTCTGGGGAAAATAACCCAATGGGGCCTACAAGAAATGAGGTTTAAACAAAGAACAATAATGCCTCATATTTCACATAGTTGTGCAGTTATTGACCTTCATTTTCCTCAGCAAGGGCAGCATATTGTGCTTGCTGAAGCCTAAATAAAGTGCTTCTTGCAGTTGTATTGACAGATATCTGATCCTGAAGCTTCCGCAGATCCTTCAGTGTAGCTTCTGTTTGCAGGATCTTACTCTCAACATTCTGAATGTTGGATTCCAGCTCCACTATTTGAGTCTTTAGTGATTCAGTTTTCTCACGATCTTGAGCAATGCTGTCTCGAAGCTGCAAGAACAAAAGATCCTTGGTTACAGAAGATAACCTATTTGACAAATTTGCTCCTTTCCTTTCTTTCTTAAAGTGGCATGTTAACCTCTGACTTCAGCTTAAGATCATCTTCAAGACAACAGCTGGCTAATCCCCCAAAAGTGAGACAGCTCATGTTAAAAACTTGCAACTGAATAACTTCCGTATTACTGAGGAATGTCAAGAAAAAGCAAGGTAACAGCATGGACGGGATTGGCCGATTCTGCAACGGATTGGCTACTCCGGGAAGAAACCCCTGGATCGTTTAAATTCTGGTCGAATTGGCTAGAATTGGGCAATCCGGCCAAATCAGTCCGGATCGGCCGATTCTGCGACACAACCTTTTTTATTATATACTTAATTAATACATGTATTAAACCATCATTTCACATATATAAACTAATATATATGTATACATACACACAAATTAATGTCTAATATGATGGTACATTAATTTACATATTTATGTATATAAGTACACAAATGCATATAGAGCATATATATAATTACATATTCAAAATATATATATGAGTATGTATTATGCATATGTAGACAATCATTGTCATATATATAAATATTAACTATATATAGTGTGTATATTGTTATTATATTTACATTAACATATGATTGTACGTACATTAACACACACACACACATATATATATGAACTATGAAGTGTTCATCAATATGATATATATGTATAAAGTGCTCCATATTTCAACACTATTCACAATCTAATGATTCTGATATATGTATAATGTATACATTTATAAGGATATACACATTAATTATGTTTATACATTAATATGATATGTATATAGTGTATGATTCCATATATATTGTATATGTATACATATTAATGGGTAAATTTATGAGTATGATTACATATATCATAAATATATATATATAAATGTAAATATTGAAGACATATTTTTTCCTGGTTTTTTTCAAAGAAAACCATCTTTTAATCTGGCCCATCCAAGATTGGCCAGACTTCCAGCGTAATGGTCGATTCGATCTAGATCAGATTGAGAACGGCCCAGGCCGATCGCTAGGACAATCCGATCCTTTTTCCATGGGTAATAGATCTCTACAATTGGGGTTTAGATAGCATTTTATGGAAGAAATGAAGATTTCCTGTGACCTGGATTTTCCTCCTCTGTTTAGGACAGAATGGTGAGTTACATTGCAACACTAATACTACAGGAAAATAAAGGTATCACAGTGAAGAGACATAGAGGAGATGTTCTAGGAGAACCCAGACAACCAGGAAACCACAGTAAATTTACCACACCCTTTCCAAAAACTGGATATCAACGGATCAACCTCCAGAAGATGAGAAGATATCTAGCCCACACATGAATGGAATTTAACAATTGCAAGCAAACATTCTCCAACTAAAAGTGTCGTTTAACACGCAGAGATTTAGGGTAAAAAGATCTCCATTTGTTGGACAAATATGCATACATTTTAGCATATTATTTATTCTGCGTGTTAGATTTATCAAACAATTAGGATTCGTGTACTGGACCTTTCCCCACTGACTGGAGTCATTGTTAATTTACATCGGATCAAGTCCGAACACCTTTACATCCTACCAAGATTCTTTGTACCTCTACGATATTGTCATAATATCGAGGTTTTATGTGAAAAGACCCTTATGCCTTAAGGTGGGGGGCACATTTATGACTTGATGATTTTTCACAAGTAGGGACTTATTGTAATTTTCCACAATTATAATACCCTTGAACTTTTGATTCTTTTGCATTTTATGGGTATTTGTGCAATTATACAAAGTTCAAGGTAAAACTGCAATTTCTGAATTTTGCAGTGCTTCCCCCTTCATTCAGCATCATCAATCAATCCCAGAACTAATCATTCATAGGTTTTGCATGACCTTTCTCTCATATACAGCAATTTCCCTTATGTGAGGGTATTTTTACCAACATTTTTTAGGTAGGGGATTTTACATAAATTTCCCCACTCTTAACAGATTTCAGAAAGAAAACTTCCAAGGAAGGCTGCGAGCTGTGATATTCACTTCAGAGCTCTGCTTTGTGCTGCTCCAAAAGTCCTCTACGTTGGCTACTCTCGGTCGTGCTCTTCTCCCCCCCCCCCCCCCCGGGCCACTTTTTCCTCTTAGAGAAACGCTAACCTCCCATGTTGGATGGTTAAGAAAGTTTACCGCCCAAGATAGAATTGGTCCTTTTTGAATGGTGCATCGGCCCCACTATAAAGTAGCCTTAAATGCTTTTCATCCCCTCATAAAGTGAATTTGTTCCACTTGGCAAACTATTTGTTCCACTTAACAACTATTTGTTCCACTTTGTTCTACTTAGCAAACTAAGTGGAACAAATTCACTTTATGAGAGATGAAAAGCATTTAAAGCCACTTTATGGTGGGACCCATGCACCACCCAAAAGCATGGAAGGTAGAATTGGCCGATTCCAGATCAGATCCAGAGGGTAACCCTTTAAATTTAATAGAATCTTGGTCGGATCGGCCAGAATCGGTCCGAATCGGCCAGGATCATTTGGAATCGGTCCGGATCGGCCGATTCGAATTGGTATCAACTGATTTCAGAACCAGATATAAATTTATTTACCTGAACATCACTTAAGTAAATGTTAACATTTGTAGTTTCATTTACTTAAGATATTACTGTAAATAAGAAAGTACATCCCATTTGAATCCAATAAAAATATCAAAAAATCATATCTCTTACAATAAAAAGTCAACTCTCTCATCTAAGAAGAAAATCGTGATTTTGGTGATTCCATCAAAATAACGTCTTCTAATCCCTCATAATTTGATTCATCTAAAAATTTCATAATTCAAATAAACCCAATAGAATACTAAAAATCAAAAGACCGGTGAAAAAAGTCAAACGTGCATATGACTTCTCCAAAGAAGTCACTCTCTATAGAGAATCACTAAATAAACCCAACAAACAGATGCTCTATGAGTGGCTCCTTTGGAGAAGTCACATGCATGTTTGACTTTTTTCACCGGTCTTTCGATTTTTAGTATTCTATTGGGTTTATTTGAATTATGAAATTTTTAGATGAATCAAATTATGAGGGATTAGAAAAATACTATTTTGATGGAATGTAGAGAGTGGCTCCCTTGGAGAAGTCATATGCACGTTTGACTTTTTTCACCGGTTTTTTTATTTTTAATATTTTAATGGATTTATTTGAATAATAAAATTTTTAGATGAATTGAGGGATTAGAAAATTGCTATTTTGATAGAATCACCAAAATCTCAATTTTCTTCTAGACAGAAGAGTTAACTTTTTATTAGTAAAGATACGATTTTTTTGATATTTTATTAGATTCAAATAAGGGTACTTTTTATTTATATGTAATATCTTAAGTAAATGAAACTAAAAATATTAACATTTATAGGTGTTAGAGGGTGGAGAGGAGGTGTGGTGCCTCCGGTGGAAAGTTTTGGGAGCTAAACCTCTGGTGGGAGGCGAAAAGACAAGATACGCTTCCTCTCCTCCCAAGTTTTTTTTCCTTATTTTTCTTTTCTTTTGCTCCGTATGCACATCAGAGAGAAGAAAGGCTAGAGCTATGATGGCCCTCGATATTTATGCCCAACAAGGCTCCATATCCAGATCCGCCTCCCGCGAACGGACCGAAGTCGCGCAAGGGATAGCTCGTACACGTGTCCAGTAAGAATATAAAAGACAATCACAATAGTATAAGACACAAGAAAGTACATGTGCTCATATTTGTATATAACAATTTACAATTGTCCCAATACATTATTACATGTCCAATAAAAAGAGTACAACTACATGGGACATACCCCGAGGGAGCACAAGCTCACACAACACGACTAACTCTACGCTGGTGGTACAAGTCTGCCATAACACTCCGCAAGCCACACAAACGGCAAGCCCTGAAAAGAACTGTAGGGGAGTGAGCCTCAACAAGTCACAGGCTCAGTAGGAACCACCCAAAAAACAACACACAAAACTGAAGAGACCTCAACCCCATAGGGTCTCACTGGCAACACCGATAGCCAAACCATATCATGCTCACAACAAAACATAATAAATAACAGCTAAACAATATATCTCACTAGCTAGCACAAATCCCGAGGATAAAAGAGACAACAGGACTAGCATAGCACTACTAGTCCGCCAACAACTGAAACGTCTAGGCCACATGCCTCACAGGCAAACTATTACAACAACTGGTCGCTTAAGCTACAAGCCTCACAGGCAACCTACCCACAAAGGGTAACAGGACTGACATCAGTTAGCCAATCCACCTCACACCAACACCTCACATCAAAACATAATCGGAAGCTTACCCGAAGACGAGTAAAAACACAACACGTGGAAGGTCACTCCACAGACCTCCACAGAACACAAGTCCACCTCAACATTTGAAGGGACTGGTACACAATGTACCACAACACAAAACTACCCGTAAAGGGATACAGGTACCTACTACCACGAGGTACCACAACGGAACCATAACCAGAACTGTGCCACCACCAGGGCACACCACAACGGCTAAACCTCTACCAACAAGTCACACACACACAGGCCACAACCAATGGCAAAGCACGAGTCGGAAAGGACGACGCCACCACACGGGAACGGACTACTGGTTCACGACACCAGTATCCAACCCGGACAACGCAACCAAGGTTCAAAAACCCGGGATCGGGATCGGATCGATCGGCCAAAACCGATCCGACCGACGATCCCGACCCCGGCTCGGCCGAGCCGGGCCGAGCCCGGCTGAGCCAGGGGTGGGTGGATCGGCCCATTATACAGATACAGGTGTATATCTTATACAGGCTAAGTTCAGGCCGAGTCCACTGCGATTTCAGGTCTTATTTACCTGAATATCATTTGAGTAAATGTTATTATTTGTAGTTTCATTTACTTAAGATATTATATGTAAATAAGGAAGTACCCCCATTTGAATTCAATAAAAATATCAAAAAAATCATATCTCTTACCAATAAAAAGTCAACTCTCCCACCGTAGAAGAAAATCATGATTTCGTTGATTTTAGCGAAATGCTAACTTTTAATCTCTCATAATTTAGCATATCTAAAAATTTGATAATTCAAATAAACCATATGGAACACTAAAAATCCAAAGTCCGATAAAAAAAGTCAAACGTGCATATGACTTCTCCAAGGGAGCCACTCTCCTACTGACAACACTTAGTCTGCTTGAGACCTCTCAGGATTTGGTCAAACTTAAACTATCATCACTCAAAGTCATGAGAATTGTCACTTTCTAATTTCTTTTCAATTAAAAAGTGAAAAATCTCATGAGTTTAGATAATGATAGCTTAAGTTTGACCAAATCCTGAGAGGTCTCAAGCATACTAAGTGCTGTCAGTAGGAGAGTGGCTCCCTTGGAGAAGCCATATGCACGTTGATTTTTTTTTACCGGACTTTAGATTTTAGTATTCCATATGGTTTATTTGAATTATCATATTTTTAGATAAGCTAAATTACGAGAGATTAGAAAGTTAGCATTTCGCTAAAATCAACGAAATCGCGATTTTCTTCTTCGGTGGGAGAGTTGACTTTTTATTAGTAAGAGATATGATTTTTTTGATATTTTTATTAGATTCAAATGGGGGTATTTCCTTATTTACATGTAATATCTTAAGTAAATGTATCATTTACTTAAAATGATATTCAGAAAATAAGGCCTGAAATCGCAGTGGACTCAGCCTGAACTCAGCCTGGGATTGGCCTAGACTTAGCCCATGACAAGGTTGAACAGGATCGGCCGGCTCGGGCCGATCCGAGGCGGATCGAGCCGGGCTCGCGAGCCGGCCGAGCCCAGCCGAGCCGGTCCGATCCGCGTGCAAGGACCGGCTAGGTTACCCGGCTCGGATCGGGAGGCCCAAAACCGAGCCGACTCGGCCGATCCGATCCCGATCCGGCCGAGTTTTTGAACCATGACAAGAACTACCTCTCAGTCTCGCAATCACGGACGAAAGGTCCAACTGCCGCTCCACAACCACACAGTAAAGCCAAAGAACAGCGGAGACCAACCAACACCACACCTGCAGACCACACAGCTGCAGGCCTATGCCTAGAACCCTTAGGGACTCTGGCCCGAGCTCCCTAAAGTGAGGCACTGGAAACACAGGACTAGTTGGGAACCAGTACGTCTACTGGTGTCCGTACCCCCAACCACCAGCGTACTACAAGCGACCAAACACAAACTCTCACAAGTCACTGCCCTCTGTCGTCTTTCCCTCAGCCGGACGTACAACTCAAACACAGGAGCGAGGGTGTCCAGGAAGACGACACAGACCTCGACGGTACACACAGTACCGGGACAAAACCCCGAGCACTAACGTGTCTGGCTCACACAAAACCTGGGGTACCCGACTAGAGAGACATTCCGGAATAGGTGCCAGACCACCACACTCGGCTAGCACACAAACCACGTCCGTCACTTAACACCTCAGTGAAACTTATATCGCGATACATTAAACATAATTAGCTCGTCACCGGTCACCATGTGACCTCCAAGCTAACCGACACCAACACATACTTAAATCACAATAATATATCACAATCTTGCCTGTCATTGGTCACCTCGTGACCTCCACAGCAACACACAACACCATGCTCATTAATCACTCATGTAACTATGATAACAAACGTAATATGCGTTAACTATTCATATATTATCCTTACACATGCTTAACTAATCACTCATCAACTTAGAACAACTTAAAACACCTTTAAACGACCCGAGCTAGATCCACACAGGACCATCATTGCCAAAAGCTTATTCATACATTTCAGATAGCATAACGCGACGTGGGTCACTGCCGCGATGAGAACGCGACAGCCCGACTGACCGCGATCAAGAAACAGAACGCGACAACAACTACTGTCACGTTAAGAACACGTCGGCTCAACAGACTAGAACGCGACAGCGTCTACCGTCGCATTAAGAACGTGACGGCTCGACTGACCGTGTTCACAAACCAGAACACGACAGGGCTAAACGTCGCGACCTGAACGCGACCACCCGACCTGTCGCCTTCTCAGACAGAAACCCTATACTACGGTTCTCACACAGAAACCTCCACACCACTCCATTTCCATGCATTCCAAATCTTATACTATGTAGAAAACTCAAATACACATCCATACACAGTAATCATGCTTCAAATCTACCAATAATGCACAAAAACGAGGAAAGTCCCTACCTTCACGAAGAACGCGAAGAACGGCGATCACCCGGCGTTTTCCCCCGCTCCATGCGACGTCCTCGCGGCGAGACCACGCCAAGAACACCTCCAAAACCCTGAATCGCCCGGAAATCCTCCGCAACAACTTCTCCCTGGCCGAGCAAAGCTTCCTGAGTTCTGTTCGGCCGACCTCAACTAAAAACACCTCACAGTTGAGAACACGACCCACTCTACTGTCCGACAAGAACGCGACGTAGGAGGCCGTCGCCTTCCCACTGCCGACGTCAGCAAGTCACCCAGCGCGCGACACGTGGCGGACATGCAGACGAAGACCCTCAAGCGTCGGCAACCTGAACGCGACATTTAGGACCGTCGAGTTAAGAACGCGACGCCAGCCTCTGTCGCGTTCACAGACAGAGATCTGTGAGCTCTTTGGGCCCAACCTACCGGCCCACAAAGCCGCACAACCTGCGCAAACACCTGAAACACAGACTAATGGGCCGCACACTGGCCACCAAACCCGCTAAACAAGGATCCGCAAAGATCCGAAAAATACGCTACGTTACAGGAGCCCTTCTGGTCGTGCAGACTGAAGGGGGCACTCCCCACGGTCTGCATGACCAAAGGTAGCACAAGCCGGAGGTGGCCACCTCCGATACGATGTAACCGGCAGGGCCCTCTCTCCAGTTCTGTGCAGTTGAAGGAACCTCTCCGGTTCTGTGCAACTGGGATCCCTTTAAACAACATTTTATTTATTGCTGGGGAATTGGGCTGTAGCACGCAGAGTTTTCTTGAGTTCGCTTTGACCATACTTGACAACGCCCTCTTTTGTCTGTTGATTTCGGAGTGAAGGGACAGCGCATTGGAAACATTCCAAAAGTGCTTGGAACTTTGACTTTGTCTCCGTTTGATGTGTGGGTATGTGGCTTTGTATCAACCACCAAATGTTGGATGCAATTTGGTGAGGACACCAGAGCGCAAACCTGCTTCGACCCGACTCGAGTTTACCAGCGTCGACGGCCCTCGGCAGCGTCGACGGCCCTCAACAGCAGCGACGACATCTTTGTGGCTTGGTGATGAGGGGTTGATGAGTTGTGAGTGATTTTGGTGTTTATTTGAAGATATGTGAGGCCCATTTGAGGCCCTTTAGAGTTTTTCCCATTTTCAGATGTATTTTGGGTGGGTTTTTGGACTTATTTGTGATTCTAGGACAGGATAGTCATTTTATCATTTGTTCTGGGGATACTTTGGTCCCAGTGGAGATGGGAACTGTAGGGTTTTGTCCCTATATATATTTTGTATAATTGGTCTTTTGGAAGGAATAGAATAGAAGGAGAAAAAGAAGGATTTAGAAAGCCGCCTCGGACTGTGTGCTTGTGTGTCTCTTCTTCCCAAAATCCCTTCATCCTGCTTGTCGTCCGTCTTCTTCTCCCCTTTCTTCTACTTGCTGTCCTCACCCTCCCACGTCATCCCCTGTCCCCGACCTCCTGTTCACCCTCTTGCTGCTCTCCTCTTTCCCCCCCACGTACACAGCATCCTTCCTCGCCTACTGTCATTGCCTAGCTCCCCTCTCCTGCACACCATTCCCCCCCCCCCCCCACAGAGGCCTCTTCACGATTCCATCACCCCGAGCTCCCTCACACTGCCGCAGCCGAGTTCCCGCGTCGCACCTCCCTCCTACGCCGAGCGCACAGAAGCCCGCCGTGGACGCCCCTGGCCGCATGGTCCTTTTCAGCTCCGCCATGCTGAGGCCCTGAGGACCGGTCGTGCTCCTCCGCGACGTACGCTCAAGGAGGTCACCCCCCCCCCACCATCGCCAACACGCCGAACACCCTCCTCCCAGCAAGAACCCCTCCTGTTCCACAACGCGTCGGACGCCAGAGGCCGCCTAGCAGCACCTGCTTAGTCGCTTCAGGCACCCCAGAAGTCGGCCACACCACTTCGTCGCCGTACGCCCTCCCTCCCCTGCCTGCAGACCTCCACCGCGGCACCTCAAGCCGCCACGGTCTGCCCTGGGTCGACCCATCCCCGTGCAGACCCTCCATGCGCGTCGACGGCCTGGTCACCCCTGCCAGGGCCGAACTCCACAGCGCGAGGCCCGGTTGCACCTGTCCTACTGTTCCCCACGCCCTAGCTCGGGCCACCCCTGTTCGAGTTATTTGGTCTGCGACGACTGGAGGCGTGACCAGCGACGCAGATGAACTGACACGGCCTCGAGATCGTCGGCGACTCCTTCCAGCTGTACTTGTACCTTCCGACGTTCCCGCACGAGTACGCCTAGCCCTTGCGACCCCAGACACCACCATGCCAGCACCCCTGTCGGTTCACCGTCCAGCTCCGGCGTGAGCGTCGTCCAGATCCGTTGGTCGTCGGAATCGCGGCGCTATCACCGTCTCCCTCCGCGCCCCACGCCCAGTCGGGATCCTCTTCCTCCGGCGAATCAGCAGCGTAAAGGTCCTCTCTTCCCCTGTCCTCTTGTACCCGATTATGTCTACTGCATGCTTGAGTGGTAGGATCCCTAGCTCTTCATGAGAGTGTTACTGTCGATTACTAGCTAAAGGAGTTTTTCCAGTACACCTTTTAGCACTAGTTTGAGATTATTATTGTGTGGTGGATGCCTTAGAGTTGTGGTAGCTCTACCTACCACCGATCCGACGCATTTCTGCTGCATGGGACGACTCTCAATCTTATAGTTTCTGCTGTGTCATGTTATCATGCTTTGGAATATCTTGGGCTATGTGCATTTTGAATGGGCTGCTGTTACATTCATGGAAGGCAAAATCGTCAGGATCGACCCAGAATCGGTCGATCCTGGATCGGATCGAGGGCTATGGATCCGATTCTGGGGGAGAAGTCCCTGAATCTGCAAACTTCAAGCTGGATCGGCCAGAATCGAGTTGGATCGACTGGATCAAGCAAGGATCGACCGATTCAGACTGATCCAGGCCGATCCAGACTGATCCAGGTCGATTCCCTCAAGCTACCTTCAAGATCCTCTTCAGGCAGGGTTGTCAGGATCCCCTTATTTACCTGAATATCATTTAAGTAAATGTTAGTATTTGTAGTTTCATTTACTTAAGATATTACATGTAAATAAGGAAGTACCCCCCATTTGAATCTAATAAAAATATCAAAAAAATCATATCTCTTGTCAATAAAAAGTCAACTCTCTCATCGAAGAAGAAAATCGCGATTTTGGTGATTTTAGCAAAATGCTAACTTTCTAATCTCTCATAATTTAGCTTATCTAAAATTTTGATAATTCAAATAAACCACATGGAACACTAAAAATTCAAAGTCCGGTAAAAAAAGTCAAACGTGTATGTGACTTCTCCAATGGAGCCACTCTCTTACTGACAGCACTTAGTCTGCTTGAGACCTCTCAGAATTTGGTCAAATTAAGCTACCATCACCCAACTCATGACACTCATGAGTTTGGATGATGATAGCTTAGTTTGACCAAATCCTAAAAGGTCTCAAGTAGACTTAGTGTTGTCAATAGGAGAGCGGCTTCTTGGAGAAGTCATATGCACGTTTGATTTTTTTTTGTTGGACTTTAGATTTTTAGTATTTTATTAGACTTATTTGAATTATAAAATTTTAAATATGTTAAATTATGAGAGATTAGAAAGTTGCTACTTTGATAAAATCACAAAAATTGCGATTTTCTTCTTGGATGGGAGAGTTGACTTTTTATTAGTAAGAGATGTGATTTTTTTGATGTTTTTATTGAATTCAAACGGGGGATATTTCCTTATTTACATGTAATATCTTAAATAAATGAAACTACAAATTTTAACATTTACTTAAATGGTATTCAGGTCAATAATACACTAAGTCTTAATATTTTATACTTTCCTTGTATTATTATAGTAGTAATAATACACAAAATCTTATGCTTCATATATTATAAATGTATGTATGATTGGTTTTTTATGCAAATATTAGTTCTTTCAATTTATAAGATTTCCCTCATTTTTGCTGTTTTTTCTGTTTTTTCGTGAATTTTCCTGAATTTTTTCCCAAAAAAACCATTTTATAAACTGGCCGATCCAGGATCGGCCAGACTTCCCTTGGATCCATGGGATCTTGCGATCCAATCCGATCCAGGATCGGATCGAGCCTGGTCGATCCCGATCCCGATTCCGATCCTGCCTTCCATGGTTACATTGTGGCTAGACACTTGCTAGTTGAATGTGTTGCATTTTGGGTGGTCGTCCCGCATCACAATTACAATGTGTTATCACATAGGGTTTTTTTTATGTATGTAGCCACCTGCCGGGTTTCTAAGGTGAATCCACAATGACCCATGTAACATGGCCATGGTTTTGTACCACTTTACGCCATCATTTAATGGATTTCATTTGTATAATTCCTTTATTCCGAAAATGTTCAGAAAAATATAATGAACATTTCGAGGTTCAACAAGCGTCTTCCCACAAAATGGAGCTAGCTTTCTGTCTTCAGATGCTCTATGATGTGCATTTTTTGGAACGAATTAATGCTTCACTGCAGGATTCACTCATTTCACCATCATTTCCATATTTTCACCCCAAGAAAATTTTGAATGGTAAGTGAAGAAGTGCATGATTACATCCTGTTCCTTATTGCTCCCAATTAGCCTCGTATGCCCACTCCATGATTTTAAGGTTCCTCCTCTCCATCCTAAAAGAAATGAAACCATTAGCAAATTAGAAATTATTATAGATCAGAGTATTCCTTGATTAAAAACAATTTATAACAGAATCCTATAAACATGAACAACTAGAATTGGAGGTCATAAATTTTCCATTAAATTGTCAAAAAAATAAATAATTGAGAGCACTGCCGGCCCTGGGTGTCACTGTCGGTCATGGTAGCGAACAGAACTATTGTGATATATTTATCCATTTTGGAGCAGTTATTCTTCATGTCTATGGGGAAAGGAATAACCACACAGACTACCTCACTAATCCAGGTTGTCCCACAGGGTCCTTATTCTTCTTCTGCTCTTCAGGTATAGGGAGTTAGGGACCTTAAAAGGAGTGGATAAGGAACTTCCTTTTAACTGAGAAACCTGCACTGTTGTCTGTTGAATGCTCATAATTTCTTTTCTTGTGTAATAGGAAGGTTTTAAGTGCTTTTTCTTTTGTTATATATCAAAAAAGGGACAGCCCAGTGCCCTCCTACATACTCATTTTTCTCCAATGAACAAGGGCCAGCCGAGGTAGTGTTAGACACAAGAACAAGAGAGTAAAGAACACACTCAAAATCATTTCTCAACTCAATGTATGTCCTAAGAATAATAAATATGCAAAGTAAAGAGTAAGCAACAAAGGGATGCAAATGAGGCCAGTCTCACTATAACCACCTATACATGCTGTTTCTTTTCAAACAAAGTGGATCATCCCGTCAATTTTATTAAATAAACAGAAGCACAAAAATCAAACAAGAGGCAAGGTTACTCAACCTGAACAAAATAAGCGTATACATGCCATCTAGACTATATACCCCCATTACTAAAAGAATGCACTCAAATGGGATGGATGTAAACAGCCAAACACTGAAAATAAATGTTGGTTGGAAACCTTATACGCTGCATCCTTCAGTGTTTGAAGATTCTCTAACTTCAGTTTATATGTCTTTATCTCCTGAGCTTGATCCTTGTGGAGTTTTTTTATGGCTTCCAAAGCTTTCGTATAACTGATTGAGAAATGAATATCAGAAACAAGTTAGTTCAGGCCTCTGACAAGTGACAATACAACATATATATCTCCTACATAAAAGCAAAAGATATAGGCAGATTACTCATGAAGCACAATTGCTATCTTGGTTGAATATTGTGTGCCCCGTCACTTTGGCGAAAAAAAGAATCAGTCTTGTTGTCACAAAAGAACTTAAAAAGAACATATATCTGTAGTCTATCACATTCGCACATTCCACAAAAGCATCCATGGTATACTACAAGCATGGTTAGCAGAATCAGCCAATCTCCATCCAGATTGGCCGATTCTATATCAGATCAGCCTAGGTGGATCCAATTCCAGGGTTGACCCCTGGATCGCAAAAATTCTGACCAGATCGGACAGAATCGGACCGGATCGAAGCCGACCGGCCATTTCTGCAAACAATTTTTTTCTTGTATATATTGATTAATGCATGCATTAAACTATCATTTCACATTTATAAATTAGTACGTATATATCTATACACACAAATTAATATGTCTAATATGATTGTGTACATTAATTTACATATTTATGGATATAAGTAAACAAACACATGTAGACATATATATGACATAGACATACAATATATGTAATCATATATCATATTTGACATACATACATATTGATTCAACATATACATATGTATTATGTATTATGCATATGTATACACTGATTGTCTATATATATATATATGTATTATGTTTATATTAACATATGATTGTATGTCCGTTAACACAGATGTAAAAAGTGTTCATTCATACGATATATATACTATGCATATTAATTATGTCTGAACATTAAAGATACGTATATGATAAAATATATATGATTACATATATCATAAACACATATGTAAGTATTGTATACATAATACATATATTATATATACGACCGTATATATTAACACATTTTTATATGTATAACGTATGCATTTATAAAGATATGCATACTATTACCAGCAAAGTCTACATTAATATGATGTGTATATACGAATATGATTGCACATTTTGTATACATATATATATATATATGAATGTGTCTTACATAAAGCATAAATGTGCATGTAAATATCAAATACATATTTTCTTTCCTGAAATTTTATAATTTTTCCTTATTTTTTATGATTTCCGTAATTTTAAAAAAATTCTGGCCAATCTTGGATCTGCCAGATTTCCAGCAGATTGGCCCGGATAAGCCCAGGGATCTGATCCGATTCTCTTTTCCTTGATCACAAGTGACTTTAAAAATGTATGGACTGTTATGGAGAAAACTGGTTCATCATCCATCCAGGGATTCCACGGCATAAGCCATTTTTCATGCTTTTCTTTTCTTTTTTATTTCGGGTAAGAATCTTACAGCACATAGCACACCTCTTTTTCAGAATTTTATGATTCTTTATGGGTTGGTTTGTTCAATTTTGTAGCCTCCACACCTCAGTAATCTCACTTCCGAATTGCATATAACTCCCTCTCTCACAACATTGAGCATCACTGTTTTCTAACTGTAAATTTTCTGCCATGGAGATCACCATAAGAGTTTCTGAAGAGAGACATAAATTGGTGAACTCCACTAGGAGAAATCCCCAACTTTCTGTGCACATTGTCTATAACATTTGGGGCCAATAGCCACAACTAGTAACAACTCATCAGTATAGCCATGAGTCCATGACCATTGACCAATAACAACCTGTCAGTATGAGTCCAAGTCTCCATGCAATAAAGATGTAGAAAAAATAGCAGCCAGTCAGGGGCAGTTTGGTATTTGTTTATTGTTTTATTATGCTCACATTAACAAGGCATGTCCTTTGCTTGACAGCAGAGGTATTTTTGTCCTGTCAAATTTACTGTTGTGAAGACCCAATAAAACAAAATAAGAGTGGCCTGAGGCCGTCATTATGAAGCAGCAGGCCCTCCTGCACGTCCCTCCACTCTCATCTATCTTCTTCCAATATTTTTTAATTCAAATTTTTACATTTCAGTCCCTATAGACTTGCCTAATTCCAGATATATCCTTGTCTATCGAATAAGTCCTCAAATTTGATCATGATTCTGAGTCCTTGCTGTTAAGCTTTCTAGCTGTAAAATAGCAAGATATTCGACTCCCATTAAAATACATTATATTTGAAATTTTTATGCTTTCTGTTATTAAAAAACTTAAAAGGTGAAAGAAAAGAGAGAAAGGTTAAAATGTTCTTCTGGATGGTTGGATCCTCCTGTTCTGGGATGGTGGGACCAGCAAAGTGTCAGTGTGTGGGTGTGAGTGTGGGTGTGTGAGTGAGTGTGAGAGAGAGAGAGAGAGTCAGAGGGAAATCCACCAAGAATCTCCCCCCAATCCTGCCACAGCACTGTAAGTACTCTCCTTGTGCATTCTCCGGAGTCTGATGTGGGGTGGCCTAATGGGTAAGGCGTCGACATAGCCTCGGTGAGAGATCAGCGACAAACAAATAATATCTGCACAAACAGATAAACAAGATGCTTGGGTGGCACACCTAAACAGAAAACACGCCAAAGATCCGTCTCCTCTCAGTAGGAAACGACAAACCAGTGGTAGTTGAGGAACTACTAGAGTCTAGGGCCAAGTCCACGGACAAGCTCACAGAGCCGTCAAGAAAGGTTCCTCACACTCACAGACATGTGTCACGGGCTAGGAATCCCTACCTCACAACTAGTGGCAAATACAACCAAATACTAAAAGAGTAAATGAGGGGACGGATAGGCCGTAGAAAACTTTAGCTTATTGCCCAACATAAACAATAGTCTTCTAAAAATAGATAACAGACCACACATCCCTATCGGTTACAATGGTCTTAGGGAGACCATGCAAGTGGACAACCTCTGAAAAGAACAGACAAGCAACTCTAGAGCCATCAGAGGTCTTGGAGCAAGGGATAAAGTGGGTCATCTTGGAGAAGCAGTCCACCACAACCAGAATCGAGTCATGCATGTGAACTGTCCGAGCCAATCCCAAGATAAAATCCATGCTAACATCCTGCCAGGACAGCCCGGCACAGGGAGGGGAGAATAGACACCGGTGCTCTATTTCCTCTGCTTAGCAGTATTGCATTGGCGTCAGTGTGAGATAATGTGGGCCACATCATGCTTCAGACTAGGCCTGAAGAAGTGAAGATCCACCAACTCAATGGCCTTGTTCCGGCTAAAGTGGTTGGCAAGAACCCAACATACAGCTCTCAAGCTAAGATATCCAAACAGAAGTATGAGAGACATTGAGATGATTATCACAGAATAAGTACCTATCTTGAAGAACATATTCAAGAAACTCGCAAGAGGCAGCAAAGGCAGGGCCAAAATCCACGTAGTTCTCATACTCCTCACAAGGGCACTTGGTCCTGGTGACCAAGGCACTCACAGCCGATAGAAGAGACACTCCACGGCTCAGGGCATCAGCTACATGGTTCTCCAGACCCACCTTGTGCTTAAGAACAAAGGTGTAGGCCTGAAGAAACTTGACCCAATGACTGTGTCAAGCATTGAGCCTCTTTTGGGCGTGGAGAAATCACAAGGCCTCATAGTCAGAATAGAGGACGAACTCGAGGGAAGGAGGTAATGCCTCCAATGACGCAAGGCTTAGAACGCCACTTAAAACTCCTTATCATACGTGGAATACCTAAGTTTGGAGCCTGGATGTCCCTTCTGGCTCAGAACCCCACTAATGCCTACACCAAATACATCGCAACAGACCTCAAACACCTTAGAAAAGTCTAGCAAGAGAAGAATAGGTGCTTCGATCATCTTCTCCTTGATTCCTGAAAGGCCAAAACAATAGCCTTAGTCCACTCAAATGCTCCTTTACTGATGCAATCCATAATTGGAGTGATGATGGTACTAAACCCCCAGATAAAGCAACAATAGGTCACCAAGCCATGGAAACTGCAAACATCATGGACACTCCTAGACTTTGGCCACACTAGGATAGATCTCACTTTCTCAAAGTCAATTGAGACACCCTCACTAAAAACCATAAATCCCAATATGATAATTCAGTCGGTCACAAGGATACACTTCTCGAGGTTCGCATATAGACTCTCCCGCATGAGGACTAGACACACCTGGCACAAGAGGTCTATATGATCAACTCGGGACCAATTGTAGATAAGGATTTCATCAAAATACACAACCATAAAGATCCCTAGTGTTAATTGACAGGACAAGGAGGTAGTTGAGGAGGCTACGAGTGAGCATCCTCCTGAGGTTGCCGCCCTCCTAGAGGAGTTTCAGGATATTTCCCTTGAGGACCTTTTGGATGGTCTTCCAGGGACGAACGCAGAAATGTTGTTCAGTGGGGTCACTCAAATTATTTTTTATTCATCAAGAGCATGAGCAAGATTAGGGCTAAAAAAAAGAAAGAAAATTTAAGGTCTTAAACTCTTGGGGCTAGACACCGCTGATTTCAGTGGGGTCACCCTCTTATAAAAACCCCTAAAAATCCACAATTTAAATAGCCACTTCTAAAAAAACAAATTCCAGTGGGGTCACGTGACCCCACTGGACACATGCTGCGTCCGTCAATGGCCTTCCTCCAATGCATGTATCCAGGATGCAATCGATTAAATTTTGGGGTCCACTTTGCCCAACTTGCCTGCGAAGAACGTACAGTTGCTGCAATAACAGATGGAGAAGCTTCTCTGCAGCCCGCCAGGCCATGGCCATTGTCCACCTCCAGATGTGTAATATCCGGACCTCTTGGACTGGATTGACCTCGCTTGACTTGTCCTCTTTGTCGCGACCTAGAGGTCGAACGTCTTCTTAAGGCATCTACTCTGGCTGACGAGTTATTGTTGTTAATACGACGCAAGGGTCCGACGCGTTAATGGTTCCCAACCGTTGCGCCGATTTGTCATCTTGTGGTTAGAACGGTCTTATCGTGTGTCAGGCAAAGACTGTAGGGTTGACAGGTCGTGTCAGGGTGACGCGTTCTTGGTAAGTCGACCGTCAAGGCTTTGACCAATTTTTAGAGTTGCATCGGGATGGGCAGACGTGTTAGCGATTAACACGTCGCGTCAAGCTGATACGTTAAGGCTTAACATGTCATGGTGTCTTGACGCGTTCTGGGGATTTCCGATTCCAAACCAAGGCCAACACCCATTTCCCCCTTTCCCTCTCCTTCCTTTCTTCTTCTCTTCTTCTTCTTCCTCCGATCTTCTTTGCTTCCTCCAATGGATTTTTGGTGCTTTGAACTTCGAGGTGATTCTTCTTCCTTGTAGGTGGCTTGTACTTCGTGTTTGGAGTGAGGATATGGTCACTCACACGAGAAGATCTCAACGGGTCATTTCTACTTTTTGAGGTAGGGACACCACCTTTCCTCCTAGTTCTAGCTAGGTTTAAGATGTTTTCCCCGTTGAGCATGCTTCCTTCGTCGTGTTTTTGGGGTTTTGGGCAAGAGATCCATACCTACATGCATGTGAGGCTTCCTTTAAGTGTAGATAGCTCCATTGACATGCATTTTGGGTGATTCAAGGGTGGTTTGATCTAGGGCTGTCAATGGGCCGGACCCAGGCTGGGCTTAGATGAGCCCGGCCCAGGCCCGACTCATCAATTTGAAAGCCCAAGCCCGGCCCAAGCCCGAGCAATGTCGGGCCGGGCTGGGCCGGGCCCAATATTTTTACAAAATTGTAAAGCCCGACTAAGGCCCGGCCCGGCCCGAATACTTAAATAAAAATTAAATTAATAATAAAAATAATATATTTAATAATATAAAACTTATAATCTCATTCAATTAAGTAGAGTTTTGATGTTCCTTATTTAATTTGTTTGAAAAGAGAGTTTTTAACTTTTAAATAAGTAAAATAACATAATTTTAACTAAGTAAAATTTAAGATTTGAAAAGAAAAAAGGAAAAGAGAACGGGTCGGGCCGGCCCATCGGGCCGAACTCAAAGTCCGAGTTCGGCCCATGAGCTTAGTCGGGCTGGGCTTTTAGGCCCTAATAAAAACCCATGGGCCGAAAAGAGTCTTGCGGCCCGGCCCAAAATCGGGCCAAGCCCGCGGGCCTGTCGGGCCGGCCCGGCCCATTGACAGCCCTAGTTTGATCTCTATATCCATCATAAGTGTATTTCCCATGTTCCTCTCCCCCAAATGGCATGGTTTGTGTGGTTTTTTGGGAAACTCGTAAGCAGACTGCGTCGACAGCCACTCTACCTAAGAACACGTCCGGGCGACTGAACGCCTCATTGTCGCGTCGCATGCCATGTACGCGTTAGCGACCGGATGCCTCATTGTCGCGTCGCATGCCACGGACGCGTTAACAACCGGATGCCTCATTGTCGCGTCGCATGCCGCGAACGTGTTAGCATCTGCTAACGCGGTGGGCGAGGGCGACACGATAAGGTGGTGTTGGACCAAAGCAACGCGTTAGCAGGCAATGAGCAGGTAAGTTCGTATGGAGCCCGGTTTCCACCGAGTCTTCACCGATTTATAGTTTCTTCTGTACCCGTGGCACTAGTGATGTTCCTAGCGCGGTACTACACTAGTCGGTTCGTCCGATGCTCAGCACTTGAAGGCTTGTCCCCTTGAAAAGTTGTCATCCTGACGCAAGCCAGCAAGTCTTTTTCTCATTGTCTCACTTTACGTGGCCCCGAGACCACCTAGAGGCGTCAGGCGTGGGACCGTAGTCTCGCCAGACTACGGCTGTTGTTGTTGTGGTTACTCTTTGTTCCTAGGCCTCACTTTGACGAGAGGTGGCAGGCAAGGACGTTCGGTCGAGGGTAAAACACATGTGGTGCTCCTAACCGGTTGACTAGTGGGAGTCGTTTCCGTAGCTAATGTCTTATGTCCAGACAGGCTTACCCATGTTGTGTTACTGCTGTGCAAGGATGGCAGAGTCGGGTCGGGTGGCTGGGTCGGCCCCAGCCGATCCCGACCCCGAGTCGGGTCAGAGTCGGGCTGAGTCGAGCCGAGTCGGGCTGAGTCAGACAGTGGACTTTGCAAACCTAGTCTCGTGGGGGGGGGGGAACAGGGTGGGTGGGTGTTCCCCCCCCCCCCCCCCCCGAAGTCGGGTCACCAGGGGCCGACCCGACTCAGAGTCGGCCGACTTTGCCATCCATGCTGCTGTGTGGTGGTCACGGCATGCAGGTTATGTGAGGTTTCCGACCGTAGTGGTGTTTTCCTAATCGGTAGTCTAGTGGTTAGCTTTTCTTTTTCTGTACTTTCCTGCTGTAGAGTAGAATATTAATAAACTATTGGTATTTATTATTTTATATATATATATTGCTACATGTTAGAACTAGTGGGAGATTGATAGTCTCGGCAAGGCACGCGCCGAGCGGAGGAGGCGGGGTGTTAGTCATCGCTCCCATTTCTAGCAGTGGTTCCCCCTTCCTTGTGTACTTCACCCTCAGGGTATGCCACTTAAGGGTTCGGTCTTCCCCCCCCCCTGTTTACTTGTACTTGTGGCGTGGCTGGGACTTTATCTAGAGTTGTACTTAATACTCTCACTCTTCCTTCTTGCTTCCACGTACGCTTCTAGTTTAGCATTTGACATTTATTTTCTTTACATATCTTGTTAGACTTGTCTTTTAACCCTTCTGAGTCCTCGGATCCGTGGGTAACGGCGCCGGAAATCAGGTCCTCAGCGGGGACCGAGGGTCAGATTCCAAGGTCGTTACAAGATGCATTTAGTAATCTGAAGGGTAATTCTATCGTATGATCATGGCAAGTAGAATAGTCCAAAGATTGATGCCTTTCTGAGGCTTTTTTTTAACTAAGTGGACTGATTTTAGCTGAATGACTGTTCAGAGGATTTATTTAGTAATATCAAGGTGAAAGGGGATTATTTGGCCAAGATTACAGGGACTAAAATGTAAAAATTCCTTTGGAATTTCATCATGGTTAACTACATGGCAAATGGAAAAGTCCAAAGAAACATTGCCTTCTTGAAATGTTTGTTAACTACACGGACGGAGTCTAGCAGAACAATTGTTTTAGAGGACCTATTTAGCAATATCAAAGCGAAGGGATTATTTGGCCAAGATTACAGGGATTAAAATGTAAAAACTCCTTTCAAATTTCATGATGGCATCAAAGTGATCCAGTGAAGAGGATGAGTTCTCCTTCAAGCACAGGAGGCCAGAATGTAAAGCTATCCTCTCTAAACCCTCTTCCATGCACTACTTGGGCGAAACAGGAGATCACCTAGCAATGCATGGTGACCTCTTCCTCTCACTCTCGGAGACCTGCTGGAAGGGCCGCACCCTTCCTTTTCCTTTCAAAAGATGCCCTCCCATGAAAGTGTACACTGGTTTTATGGAAACCCTCCTCTATAGGGCAGCCCTGTTTATAGTTCTTTTCAGGGTCCCAAAAACCATCATCTCCAGCATGACTCTCCTAGGTTTTTTTTTCCAAGAAAACCCACATTTTTTTCAGACACAGCTCTTCTCTTGGTGGATAGGAGTCATCTAACCATCTTTTAAGTTCAAAGGCGTTTTTGTCAATCACTTCTTCAAGCACATCTCCATGGTCATCTGGACGATCAATCTCTGCAGATGGGTATGGCCGAACTGAAAGAACAAACTATCATGTTTAGGCTATTTCTGCTCGCATCTTCCTTGCTGGACAGGGGAAGAAGGGGCATATTAATTGGTCCAGCAGGTGAATCAAAGTGTCCCACTTAGTAGATCAAAAACAACCTCGTAATGGGCTGGATCCTTAATTCTACTAACCCAAGCTACAGCATCTGATTGTTTACATAAAAATGCATACTAAGGAATGCTTTGATAACCAGATAAACTATACTGGGGATAGGTAACCGGATATAGCTTATCCCTCTTCAGTCACATTTTTTTTTATAACCGCATTTTTGTTATCTCTATTTATCCCTCATTTATGTGACTTTGACAATGGTGGAGATGATGATAAATCTAGGATCAATTGGCGCAGATTCCCATGTAGTGGAGAAAGTATCATTAAATACGTCATGTGCAGGCTCCAGTGTGCATTGGTAGTGAGGGAACAATGAAATGACCTCCACTATGCCCCACCTTACCCACTTTAACAGGGTGTATAACTTTTATCCCTACCCAGAAGTAGGGATAGTGTTATCCTTGTTTAACAGCCATTTATCCTAGCTGCACCTCTTTATCCCTAGCATAGCTTATCTCAGTTATCAAAGTGCTTTCATGGTTATGAGGGGTGATAAATGGGAGATAACTCCCTTTGTCTGGTTATCAAAGTGGCCCTGAATTAGTTATTGGAAAAGTTGCACATGAAACATGAACAAATCACCTGTATCTATCAGTTGAACAGTGAAAAAACAAACTCTCAAGCAGGTTAGCATGATTATTACTTCATATTTAGGAGAATTAAAAATTCATGCGGCCAGAATTTGATTATTACATTGCCTAAAAGCAGGCATGTAGAACTGATCAAAAGCAACAATTGAAACATGTTGAAGGGACAAGGATTTCTCAGTTTCTTGCTGGTCTTAATCTAGATTGTGAGGTCCTTTGGCGCTCCAAAATCGTTAGTACAAACTCACTTCCTTCTCTAGACGAAATGTACAAAGTGGTCAATGAAGAAGGGCAGCACATTGTGATCATCAGAAGATTCAGGACTTTTATCATGCCTCCATCTCCAAGCGTGTACATGTGCAGGTACTTTTTGGTGTGGGTGGTGGGTTGGGGGCAGAATAAATGCTGGTAAGAGTGGTCAGGAGCCTCTTCCCACTAAAGAGACAAAAGGGGAAGGGTGGTTGACATTGTACACAATGTGTGGATAAGAAAATCACACTGTGCAGTCTAGTTGAGATTGTAACCTGAAAAGAAGCATCAAATGTTGAAAAAAAGGGAATGAAGTTCAATCAACCAAGTGCAATACAGTCATCACGCAATCCTCTAGCACCACTCCTTTAACACCTTCCACTAAAGGCGCCTCCACTTCCTCCCAAGTGCCTATGATGTCCACTTCTGTTGTTAATTGTCTAATTGTCTACAGTAGGTTCTTTTACAGTTTGGCACCTCTACCATCCCGTGGCCTCTACTTCCCCTTCAAATACAAGTAGGATGGCACTTAGAGCCAATACTTCTTCCTTATCTACTCCCTACAGCATTGAATTTAGGGCTACAGACCAAATACTAGTGTTCCCACTCACTTCACCACAAAATCCTTATGTTTTAGATCGGACAAAGTGACCATTGTTAATGTACTCACACTACGTACCCAGGAAGGGTACCACTCCACTTAAATGGTCACTTAGTCCTTTCTTCTGTTATTTATGGTCACTTAGTCCTTTCTTCCGCTATTTATGTTCCTATGCTCTCTACTGGTCCTCTTTCTGTAAGTAGCATTATGTATATTTGAATTTCTCCGCAACTTACTTTTTCCCACTCATTGTGTTTTGCGAGACCTGCAGGTGCGACAAATAATTGGTAGTGGTTGTGAATTAGGTGGCCTCTGTCATTTCAATCAAGCCTGGAGGATGGATGACACTTCAGTCTAGCATAATAGTGGTGCAAACCAGCAATTAGAAAACCGTTGGAGAAATGATATCCTTCCCTCAAAAAGGAAATATACCCAGTTCTACTAGACATGTTGCTGACCCGTAGTATTGTTTCAATGGCAGGTTCTCAAGTCCAAATATCAATGAGAACCAATGTTCAGTGTTTTCAAAGTGAATCTGCTTTCGTTGAATTGGTAATTTTAGGAAGTAATGTTTTCATTAAACTACTTCCAACAGTAATCTACTTCTGGTTGATGGTTTTTCCATTTATGCAAATGACATCTGACTCCTCCATCAATCAGTAAACCAACATCGAGCCACATAACCAGTTTTTTCCCCCAGAATTAGCAGAAGATAAATACGCAAATATGATGAAAGCAAACAGGTGTGTTTTATTGTAGGTTAGCGCAAGAGAATATATGACACCAAGAAAATGAGGCGAATACAAGGAACAACCGTGTAGCTGAAAATATGTCATCAAACTTTTTTTTCAATGTCGAAGGGTCCTGCAGGGGCCAGTTGGAGTCATCCTGATGGACAAATATGACATTTTCCAGTACAGCCTTCGAGACACCCATCAAGGAAGGTATCTCCTTGTCCATGTCGGCACATCTGTAGCTTAGGCAAACCTTCTGCAATGGTTTCGTAAAAATGAACAAATGAAAGAAGAAAACTAGTAAAAGGAAACCCAAACAAAAATGAAACGTGACCGATAACAGCTTGTTGGCCAGGAGGGGCGGAAGAGAGAGTGTGGACGAGATCAGGAAGGAGCAGACCTCGCCGGTGTGGGGACTGATAGTCTGCAGGACACTCTCGATGGCCTTGAACTCCATCTTGGAGGCCTTCTGCGTCAGCTGGAAGGACCTTATGCAAACCACGTCCTTCCCCACCGCTGTCTTGAACCGCAGCTTCACCTGCGCCTTCGTCTCCGTCTCCCCTGCCACCTTCAGATAATCGAAGCAAAACAGTAAACCTATCTAACCAACCATCACCAAACAAGGAAAAAGGAAAACATGGTGAAAAGCACACCGACAAGGGGGCGAGAGAGGGGAGAAGACCTTGGGGTCGTGGATGAAGCTGTGGCCGGACCGAGAGTTCGGTGGCAGCTCCCCGGTGCAGGACAGCTTCAAGCACTCGATGATGGTCTGCAGAAGAAAAGCGAACAGTCGCCAAATGGGTAAGCGCGGATTGCCTCGAATACGTTGTTTCGGGTCACATAACAAAAACCCAGAAAACAACACCGGATGAAATGGGCGAGGCGAGCAGCCCAGAAGCAGTGACGGCAACGCATACGAGAGGAGGAAGGAGGAGAAGGAAGAAGATGAAGAAGAAGAGGAGACGTGGTGGAATCTCACGGTCTTGCCGGCGCCATTGGGGCCGACGATGAGGGTGAGGGGCTTGAAGAAGGTGACGACGTTCTTGTTCTCCGGATCGAAGCTCCGGATGCCCTTGATGAGCATCTTGTCCACGGTGCTCATCTTCGCTACCTGTTTCCCTCCCTCCTCTCTTCTCCTCTCTTGTTAGGGCGGGAGATCACTCGGAGAAGAAGGAAGACGGGTAGAAATGGCGGGAGAGGAGAACGGAGCTTGTCCTGTCCGCCTGACGCCGGCGAGCGTGGGGCTTTTGGTTTGCTACGTTTTATGTTTGATGAACCCTGAGGCGTGACGGAGGGCCGTGCTGCTTCCTGGACACGCTGCCCCAAGCGCCACGAATCGGGCCGGTTTGGTCTGCCATCGACCGGGTCCGAGTCGTACGACCGCCTTCTTTTTTTCCCCGGGAAAAATTTACTACACGCACGCACGGAAGTATAATTTAGCATATATGTTCAAAGAGAAAGGTTTATTATACTTACATATTGATTAGGTAACAAGTTCGTGTGACATCTAATTAGATTGTCACTTTCTCACTCCTCATGTGAGGAGTGCCACATAAATTATTATCTAATCATATTACATTTAAGTGTAAAAATTTTTCTCTATATTCAAATACACCAGTGTACCAACACCACCATTGATCCATCTCAACTGAGGTAGTGGACTGCACCATATCCACGTAATAACAGCCATGTCAGCGCTTTGGCCTTGAGGCTACCTTTTCTCATTGATGTCAGTACCTCGTCAAATTAATTTTTAAATTCAGGAAATTTTTACCATCCAAACTGTTGGATGTGTACAGAGCAAGGTTCGCCGTATCGTTCGGATCGATTGTACCGTATTTTCTGTGGGACGGTACGTATCGTACCGTACCGTACCGCTGAGATACGGTGGAAAATAGTTTTTTGATTTGTTTTTTAAATTTTATGATTTGGTTAATATTTAAAATGAGTAAATTTCAAAAAAAAACTCTTCATCTAAAACTTAAGATAGACTTTCCATCTCTTCTCATGCATGTATCATTTCTCTCTCATATCCTCCAGATCTATTAGAGATATCACGCCTTCTACAGCCTAAAAAGAGGTTTATATGCTCATGAGATCTTCATCAAAGTTGTTTATTCTTTTTCAACATCATCTTCAAAGTGGAATCATCTCAATTGGTGATCTATGTCAAAAGTTATAGTAGATTACTCTTCACATTCTCTCTCATATCATGATTTACATATACATAATTATCATACCTTCCACATCTCAAATGAGGGTATATCTCTTCGAAACTTTTTCATGAAAGGTGTTCTCCACGACTTTCTCTATGAGTTCCAACTAAAATCACATCAAATAAATATCTGTACTTAAAGATACAGTGGATTATTCTTGACCTTCTCTCTCATATCGCGATCCAAAAATTAGCAATGAGTGCAGCCTCTCTACAACCTGAATGATGGTGATCTAATCTTTGGACTCTTCATGAAAGTTGTTCATGATATGAGCAATATATTTCATTAGATCAAAACTAAGAATTCGAAAACATAAACAAAATTATAACGTCTTAAAATGTATAATAAAATATTAATATGACACTAAAAAAATCAACAGGACGACATTCAGTTCCAAAAATAAAGTTAAATTTGAAGTCATCATAATTACTAGAAAAATGTACTAATTCTAAAAATATAAATATCATGAGTTATTGATGCATAGATGTTGATATTAAGTCGACTTAATGATTTTTAAGATAATTTTTAGTTGACAAAAAATTAATTTAAAAAATTAAACTAAAATGACTATAATTTGTATCATCTCTTAATTAGTTTATGTTTGAAATTTTATCTCAATTAGACATCATTTAGACCTCTTAAGTGCACATAGAATTTGTCGCGGTATAGCGAACCCTCTGTGCACTTCAACGGAACGATATTTAGTTTCGAAAAAAGTCAAATCTGAAGTTATCATAATTATTATAAAAATGTATTGATTCTAAAAATATAAATATCATGAGTTATTGATGCATAGATGTCGAGATTAAGTCGACCTAATGATTTTTGGGACAGTTTTTACTTGACAAAAAATTAATTTAAAAAATTAAACTAAAATGACTATAATTTGTATCATCTCTTCATTAATTTATGTTTGAAATTTCATCTCATTTAGACTTCTTAAGTGCACACAGAATTTGTCACGGTACAGCGAACCCTCTGTGCACTTCAACGGAGTGATATTTGGTTTCGAAAATAAAGTCAAATTTGAAGTCATCATAATTACTAGAAAAATATATTGATTCTAAAAATATAAATATCATGAGTTATTGATGCATAGATGTCGAGATTAAGTCGACCTAATGATTTTTGGGACAGTTCTTATTTGACAAAAAATTAATTTAAAAAATTAAACTAAAATTATTATAATTTGTATCGTCTCTTAATTAGCTTATGTTTGAAATTTCATCTTAATTAGACACCATTTAGATCCTTAGATGTTGAGATTAAGTCGATCTAATAATTTTTAGGACACTTTTTATTTGACAAAAAATTAATTTAAAAAAATAAACTATAATTACTATAATTTTTATCATCTCTTAATTAACTTATGTTTAAAGTTTCATCTCAATTAGACATCATTTAGACCTCTTAAGTACATCGGACGTGAGAAAGTAAGTTAAAAACAAAAACAAAAAACAAAAAAAGGGCTCGGACCGCGCCAAACCGGCACGGTCCGGTGCGTACCGGACCGGGCCATGGGCGACCCGCCGCATCTCGCGACGGGTCGCTCGGGTCGACCACGATGGTCGACCCGACCGCGCCCAGGCACGGTACGGTACGCCCGTGCCGCGCCGGTTTGGGCGGCACAGGCGAACCTTGCCACAAACATCGAATTACTACCCTCACAGTTCAATGATCGAACAGAAATTAAGAAATAACAGATGCACACTTCAATTACGCAAAAAGAAATAACAAGAACATGAGATCTGTCACAGTTTTATTACAACTCAAAGATTTAAATGAAACACCGAAGAGGAACTCAACCAGAGATTTAAATAGAAATCAACAAGAACTATAGAAATTTCATATTACTGTACCCTCACAGTTCGAGGGATGAAGAACAAATCAATAAAGAAAATATTAAAAGAAATATAAACATCACATCATACTCCCAATATGTCCTGAAGGAAGAAATAGAACACTAACGAAATAGAAAACTCAAAGCAATAAAATCAGAAGAGGAGCCGAGCTCCCTGGTCTCTCAAATTCTATCTGCTACCTCTGGAAGCTCCTCAACGCACAGACCTCAGATGGTCCTGCTCTCAGACGCCGAGCAGTCCAGAACGAGCCAAAGATGGGTTTCCTTGGTTGTCCTGTACCCTTCTCTGCAGCGCCTCTGGATCAATCTCCCTATTCCCCTCAAAAGACGGAAGAAGTTGTGACCTTCGGATCGTCCCCTTGTGCAGTCGTCCTTCAGAAGAACAGAAGAAACCTCCTGGATCATCCTCCTCTGCACAGAAGGAATGAAAAAAAAAAAATCCACTGGATCCAACTCTAAACACAGAAGAAATGGGAAATTTCCATTGGATCGAACTCTCCAACAGCCTTCAATCTCTCACAACTCTCACAGCTCTTACATAAGAAAAGAAACTAAAATATCAACTCCCAGCAGTAGAGAGGAAGAAACCCACGATGAAGAACAAAGATCAAGCCATAAAACTCGGACCCTAAAACCCTCTGGAATCCCTCACAGCAACCATCTCTCCCCTTCCAACAATCGAATCCCTACAGAAGAACAGAGGAAATCCTTCACAGCAGCAGCGAAGAGAAGAAGAAGAGAAAACCCAAAGAAAATTACAAACTCCCTCCTCTGCAGTCGAAACCCCCAAAAATCCTGAACTAAAAGAGATGAAAAAGAAAAGAAAAAGCTAAACTCTCATATGTCGAACAACCCTCCAATCTGAGGACCTCGGGGTCCTTTTATAGGTGCCCGGGCTCTCTGCTTCCTCTCCAGCTCCGCACGGCCGCTGCACACGAGCTCCACATTGCCGCGCACGAGCTCTGCTTCCTCTCCAGCTCCGCACGGCCGAACCGCCACAGCTGCATCGCACAGCTACTACCTCGCTCCCCTGCTGCCATCCGTCGCACCTGACCCGGCCGCTGCGCAGTTGCTGCGCAGGCACTCACGCCCACCAGACGCATGCCATCCAGCTCGGCCACCAACTCCGCACCAGCAGCCCGCCTCTGCGCACCAACCCGCATGCCTCCATCGCGCACCGCCTCCAGCCACTGCGCAGCACCGCCTCTGCTGCTTCTCATGGCTTCCAGTACAGCACCATCTCGCCGGCCCCAAATCCGGCCCAAATCGCCCCAAACCGCCACGCACCTCTGTTCCGGATGCGCATGCCAGCTTCCTGCTTCCAGTTGCTTCCGTTGCCCTGGGGAAGAAAAGAAAAGAAGGTTTAAGTGGAGTGCGTGGTATGGTGGGTATATTAAAAAAATCTTATTTATTTAATGGAATTAGATGGATTATTATTAGAAAGACTCTTATTTATTTACAAAATGATATCTATCTACTACTAACAAAATATTTACAAAAATATTATTTATATACAATATTTATTTACAAAGATCTTTATTTTTCAAAATGTACCTATGAAAAGAAAATGAACCTTATTAGTCATTCTGAAAAAAAATGACTTATTAAATGAGAATCTAACATGTGTATTCTTACCCAATATCAACTAATATGTTCAAAAACCTATTATGGATGAACTGAAAATAAAAATCAAATTACACATTATTTATGGACAAATGATGTCTAAAATCAATTATATGTATGAAATTTAACATGAAAAATTTTACAATTATCACTCCCCCCTATTTGAACATTGCTAGTGTCACGCCCCTCCAATTTAGCAGCGGAATAAATCGGAGGGAGACGCGAACAACGAGTATGGTAACGACAATTGCGCATACTTTCGCAAACATCAGAGCATCTAATGAACAATAGTTGAAATAACTCTTCGTTTCATTATAAAATCACTAAGACTATTACAACCACTAATTCGGAGCCAATACATAGGGCTCAATGACATCATTACATTGAAAAGAAATCTAAATCAACAACTACTAGACTCCAATTGTGCTAGGGTAACTTCGTTATTTGACTCCGGGTCACTCATCACTCTGGTCTTGTCCCATTGGTACGTATAACGTCATTGTCCAACTTACCTGAGACACAATAACAAATAACGAAGGGTGAGCGATAACGCCCAGTAGGACTTAAATCTCATGAGTCAAGCATGCTTTAAGTAATTAATGCATTAAAGGCAGAGTAACTAATGATAGAGCGAGTCATGTAAAGTCGAGAAAGTAACAGCACAAGTAACATGGTTCAAATAGCAGATGAATCAAGTATAGCACGATGACTAAAGTCAAGTCACGATAGAAAATGATAACAATAATAGCAAGTAACGATATTGTCCAGAATAGCAAGAGACATGTATAGCAAGAAGAGGCGATAGTAGATGGTCATGTAAAGAGTAAATTGCACTTTGAATGTCATCAAGTCGCGATAGCACACAGTAACTCAAGATAGCGAGTATCAAGTAGAGCAAGTAGAGCGTATGATGAGATAGCGTGTACGAGATAGCGTGTAACGAGATAGTGTGTAACAAGATAGCGTGTAACGAGATAGCGTGTAACAAGATAGCGTGTATGGTTGCACAACGGTGCACTGGTAGAGTACGACAATAGTCACTTTGGGACAGTAGCCATTTCACGATAGTACATTACGTCTGAACTCCTCAGACTAATGTATAACAGTTTGTGATAGCACAGTAATATCACAGTACGTCTGAACTCCTCAGACTAAAAGGATAGTAGTTAGATGTCTAGCCAAGATAGTATAGTCAGAACCGGTGCAATGCAAAACACCGTCAATAGCCCCTGCAGGTATTTTCGGGTGGCTCTCTGCCCCCAGGACTAGATTGGAGCCCCTCGGACACTCTCCGTGCCCTGCACAGTATGCATTTGATACAGTAGAGTCACAACACCCATATTATAGCGCTAGACAGTCACGAAATAGCACAAACGATAGGAGCCACAACAGCTCAACGAGTCTCAAGAGAGTACTAGATGAATAGACGAGAGAGACGAGATAGTAGAGTGAACGTGAATAGACGAGAGAGACGGGATAGTACAGTGAACGTGAATATGAGTAGACGAGCGAGTATAGCATAGATGAGATCTTATGGTCATTGCACATGAAACGTCAAATAACGAGCGATAGTAACAGTTGCACAACACGCGCGTACGGTGTTAGCAGTCAGGTGGAACTCACGATCTTTCCGCTGGCCTCATTATGCACAGGTCCAGAGATCCGGCATGATTCAAGATAAGAGCGAGAGAACAATCTAAGGCCGTTTGGATCTTACTGATCCCTAGAGTGTATCATAGGTGTTAGGGTACAACCGGCTCGTCGACCATGTGGGAATCCATGATCAGATGAGACTTACGGAGGCCTTGCACAAGGATTCACTAGTCCGGCGGAAGGAGTATCCGACGGAGAGTTCGTCCAAGTCAAGAGAGTGTGTAATTATAGAAACAAGGACTCGACGTTCTAGAGGAATTCTAGAACAGTGGAGCGTCGGGATCGGTGTTCCAAAACATCGCACGAATTGTAAACAAGTACTTCTTAAAATAAGGTAATTAATTGCATTAATTACCAGATATGTTATGTATCATATTCATGCCAATTAAGCCATATTTGGATGGTTCAACGTGTGTGCATGTGTCATGAAATCATGGATATGAAAGATCAAGTGATTGACTTTTATTATATTAAAATGCAACCAATACTTACAACTTCATTTTTATGTAATTAAGACCGTTAACATGATATGGAAGTTACGGTGGTACAGCGAGACTTGCACAAGATGGGTTTTCTGGCCCAAAAACTAAGATCGCGACGTGGTCTTGCAAGGATCGTGACGGGGTCGTCAGATCAGGCAGGCAGAACGCGACAGGGGTACTGTCGCGACCAGAATGCGACAGAGGTACTGTCGCGACCCGACCTCAGAATGCGACATATCGGGCCGTCGCGTTCACAGGGTCTGCGCCTGAGTCCGACCGGGATCTGACATGCTCTTGGTTCAGACTTACCATGTTTTGACACAGGGGCGATATTCATGAAACGCCTATATCTCTCTATATGCTGACCTTTAGACAAAACACTCAACATAGAAAATGTCGAGGACATCTATTTGAAGAACTTTTGTGTTGTGGTCTGGGTCTGAGCCCGTCTCTAATTGCATGCAATACAGGAAGAACGTAAAAAAAGCCCTAAACATGCATGACTACGTTGTGACTTACATGTTAGGATTGTAACATGAGATCTACTGATATTTGGACAAAACGTTTAACATAAAAGATGACCACGACAACTAGTGGAAGAACTTTGATGTTTTGGGTTTTACCTAATTCGGTCTATGTCCTTGTGAAAAACATGAAGAACTTAAAGTTAAATGCAACCTGAAAACGCAGTATCCTGCATGACTCTATTACGAAGTTTATAACTCTCTAACTAATGATATTTAAACAAAACACTTAACATGAAAGATGACAATGACAACGATTTAAAGAACTTTTATGTTGGAGGCTTGACCTACTTCGGCCTTTAAGCTTGTGCAAAATAGGAAGAACTTAAGGCTATCTGCAAACCCGAAAACACAGTATTATGCATGACTCTCTTACGGGGTTCATAACTCTCTAACTAAAGACTTTTAGACAAAACGTTCAACATGAAAGATGATCGTGACTACAAGTATAAGAACTTTGATGTTGATGATTTAGTCTAGTTCGGTCTCAAATTGTATGTATAATAAAAAGAACGGGAAAAGCCCTAACTGTGCGCGACTTAGGGAGAACGACTAATACACAAACGATACTCCATGAAAATTAGTAAAATCAGAAGCAAATGAATCTAGACTCGAAGCTATACAAGATGATATTATTTTTCTTTAATCTTGACCCAAGAATGCCTACCTTTGAACGCAAAGAACTCCCTGCAGGTTCCTGGTTCGCTACAGGGAGAGGTGGAAGAAGACCACATTTTTCCCCAGCCTTCTCCTCTCCTCCAGCGCCCCAAACTTACTGCACACGACCCTAACTTGATGCTAAACCTTCTCTAAACGTTTTGTGAAGAGTTCTTATAGTTTTAGGGTGCTACTTCATGTCCTAATGGGACTAGGAAAGAGGGCTGCGAATTTCTGCATTCTAGTTTCCAAAATCTGAGATTCTCTCACCCAAAGGAGGTAGCAAAGGTTTAGGAAACCACCTCTTAGAGTTGGGTCCAGTTTTGACTTACCTTGCATGACTAATTACCCTAATTTAAGCCCTAATGTGCCCTTCACAATTATTGCATATTTATAGGTACGAATTTTTGAGTATTTTTATTTTCCAATTTTATTATTAGGCTAAAAGTGATCCATTGGCCCATTTTCATTAATGGGTCACTAATACATAATGTTATAAGTCTCTCCAACCTATTTATTTAATTTATGGTTGGGTTATTTTTCCGTGTTAACAATTTTCCGACTTAGTTCCCTAATTCGGTTAACTTGGTCACGTGTAACGTACACTTGGCCAATCGGATTTTTCGTTGCTCGAATCTCTTTATGAAACTCTTAAGAATAATGTTTGAGGTTGATTTATAATTTTTACGGAATTTTCTAATGTGTTTTCTCACGTACGATAGTGGTACGTAAGTTCTATCATTTCGATAATACATAAGTTATTTATTTACTATTTTCATACTTGAATTTGTTCATGGGTCATAAGTTGTCCATTGATCCAATTCCTTTTATGGACTATCCCCACATATTGTTTGGAGTCTACCCATAATTTTTATTTCAATTGTTAATCCACTTGGCTCATGAAATAATGGATTCTCCAATTTATTCCCTATTTACAATAATAAGTCACATAAATTCTAAATCATGGTCCGAATTATTTTTCTATGCCCAAATTTCTTAATGGGTCATTAGATAATAATTTTTAAGGTATAACTATTATTTTCATAGAATTTTTATATGAGTTTCTACTCATGCAATAATGATGTGTATCTTTTAACTAGTTTGATTTTTATTAATGGGCAAAATTTTCATTTATCTATAATATTATTTTTTTAATTAATAAAATTTCTGGGGTATTACATCTAGTCCCTTAGAAATAAAAATTACTCTAAATGTAGGACTAGAAGATGTAATGTCTCATGCTAGACAACCATCATGTAAAAGATTAATGTAGAGATATGTCTTTCTTAATTGTAAGGGCTTATGGCAATAAATTAGTGCACAAATGATAGCTCACTTAAGAGTTCACATCATCCCTTCTGGAGCTTCTCTGCCTCAGCTAGTAATTGAGATTAGATTAATTTGAGGGAGAAGAAAAGAATTGTGGAATAAGATCCTTGCTCAGTCAGATTTGGTTGTTTCTCTCAGTTCCATTCTGCCCAACTTCCTTGAGGATTATTCCTCTGAGTTGAGGACTTTGCCCCTTTATTTGCACTTTGTGCACTCAGAATTTTTCTTTCTTTTTCATCCATAATGCTGCACAGCCCATCACTTTTCAAGAATAGCGAATCCAACTTTACTCAGATCTGGGGCATTTTTCATGGATATTTTTTTCTTTTACTTTTACTTTTTCTTTTCTTTTCCTCTTAAAGGAAGGATGGGTAGTCAGGTTCCTTGATCACACGCATTCACTTCCTTCTCAATTCACTTAAGGGGAAGGGAGAAAACCAATCACCTCTCTCCTACTAGCCTTGACAAATTTGCTATATTCGGGTTCAGCTAGTCTAAGTGACTGTGTAGTGTGTGTATAAAAATTTCTTGCCATAAATCCTTATATAAGGTAGACAAAAAGAACATGTAATCTTTTACTAGAGGCCACCTAACATGGATGTTTGCAAAGGAATGTGACAACTACAAAATTTTAATGGTTAAAGATCAGACACATAGTCTGTGTTTTGCAATGCCAAGCATTTTATTCAAAGATAAAACATTGTGAAATTTTTATTTGCATATGTACAAGCTAAAAAGAAAAAATGAAGCACTGGTTAGGGTGAGGACTATGAATGCATGCTTATTCTACCCTTCCCAATTTATTTATAGGAAAAGAAAGTAAGGCAGAGAATTACTTGATAAAGAAATTTTGTACACATGGGTTGCCTCCCAAGAGCGCTAAGTTTATTGTCTTCAGCCGGACGCAATTAGGCTCCATTTGGCTCAGCTAGCTTGGTAGAATCAATTTTCAAGGAAGATGGGCTTTCAAAGAAATGCTTTAACCTTTGCCCCTTAACAGTGAATGATTGTCTAGTTTTAGGGTCAAGAATAATGACAGCACCATTGTCGTAAGCTTTGACAACAGTGTAAGGACCATCCCATCGGAACTTCAATTTTTCCGGAAACAGATGAAGCCTAGAATTAAATAGCCAGACCTTATCATGCACTTGAAAATTTTTTCTATGAATGTGTTTATCATGGAATGTTTTGGCTTTGGCTTTATAGATTTTTGGCTTTGGCTTTGGCTTTACAAGATTGCTAGTAATTATGATGGGTCAAGTCTCATTCTCTCCTAAAAAAATGTTCTTTGAACTAGCAGGGAGTGGTTTTAGCTCAACCTTAGGAGGACACTAATGGAAATGATGGATCATTATCCTGAAACATGGAACTAAATTGTCCTTCCTCTCCCTCAAACCCTAGAGCACATGGTTGGTCTATTGTTTCTTCCTCACAAGATTCCTCCAAGGAGTCTACCACTAGACAACTCTCTCCTTGATCATGGTGCCTAGATGCCCCAAAAATATTGATACTAACCCGCCTATCCCCAAATGATATATCCATCATCCCGGTAGCACAATCAATGTTAGCTCTTGCTGTGGCCAAAAAGGGTCTACCAAGAATGATGGTGGACTGAGTTAAATCTTGAGGAGTGTTCATGTCCAGAATGATGAAATCGACAGAGAAGTAACAATCATTGATTTTCACAATAACGTCCTCAACTAAGCCTTTAGGAGTGGTGACAGAACGATCGGCTAGTTGAAGGACAACAGAAGTGGGTTTCAATTCTCCTAACTTGAATTTCTCAAAAATGGCAGAAGGTAGGAGATTGACACTGGCTCCCAAATCCAAAAGACCGCTTTCAAAAGTGACTCCACCGATGGTGCAAGGAATTAGTGGAGTGCCTGGATCTTTGAGCTTTTTAGGGAGTTGGTTGAAGACAATGGTACTCATAGTCTCTGAAAGAATGATTGTTTCAGTTTTATTTCTCACTTCACATTTTGGAGTACACATTTCTTTCAAGAATTTGGCATAAGCAAGCACATGCTTGATGGCATCAAGGAGAGGAATGTTGATGTGAACTTGCTTAAAGAGTTCCAAGAGTTCTTCATTACCAGTAGGTTTGTTTTTGGATTTTGGCTTTAAGGCTTTAGGAAAAGAGACTTTTGGAATGTAACAGCTTGGGTCTTCATTCATTTTAATTTTGTCTAGAGGATCTTCAGTCATTTTCTCTTTTCCCTTGGATTTTTCTTTTTCAACATTTTCTTCAATCTCTTCTTCAGTTTCAGTTTCAATTTCATTTTCTTTATCCTCATTCAATGTTGACATATGTGGGTGAGGATTTATTCTGATTTTTCCACTTCTTAAAGTAGACACAATTTTAACATTTTCTACTTGAGGGCCTCTAGCTTGGGTAGGAGGATGGTCCTGTTGTATATGTTGATTTTGATTTTATGGTACTGGAATGTTCTGGACAAAAGCTTGTTGTGTGTTTGATGGTGGAGGTGCATTTTGGCGAGCAGGTGGTCTGTACCCCTGGGCTTGATGGTATTGTTGATTCTGATAAAATCCGGAAGGGTTGTTCCTTGGGTTTGCTATAGCTTGACTTGGCAGCTGACCTGACTCCCTCCTTTGACATACATCAGCAATCTGGGACTCTATCCTTGCTATATTTTGTTGAAATTTTTGTTTTGATTTTGATATTGATTTTGTTGTTCTTGCACAGTTTGGCATAGAGTCGCCATCATGTTTTGGAGTTGATTTATTTTATCTTCCAAATTGGGCTGAGGAGGTGGTGGTTGATATGAAGGTTGTTGGAAATTGGTGTAAGCAGATTGATTGGAGTTTTGATTTTCTTGGACTTGTGGAAGCTTGGAATAAGAAGATTGGTCAAATCCTGAATTCTGATTGGGATAGGATTGAGCGTACATGGATTGCTTAAAAGAAGGTTGAGACACTTGTTCAGATTGATTTTTCCAATAAAAGTTTGGGTGATTTCTCCAACCAGGGTTGTATGTGTTAGAATATGGATCATATGAGGGTTTGTAGAAACCTTGGGCAGCTTGGACTTGTTCTTGAATAAAAGGAGGAAATTGGGCAGTAGTGGGATAAGCACTGGTAGGGTGAGCTGAGCTAGCACACATAGAACAAGTTTCAGGTGGTTGAGAAAATTTGGGTGCGGCTTGCCCAGTTAAAGACAGTAATTGATCAAATTTTTGTTCCAATTTCTGCTCCAATCTCTGATCAAGTCTATCTAACAGATCTTCTACCCTAGAATCTGATTCTCCTCTCCCTCTCAATTCATACAACCCTGCCTTCTTTATAGGTCCTATTGCTCTCTCGTAAGAGTGGATTGAGGCATGATTGATAGAATTCTCACTCAATGTTTCAAACAGATTATATGCCTCATCCTCGCTCTTAGTCATGAATACTCCTCCACACGAAGCATCAACCATCTGCCTATTTGATTCTGTCAGACCTTCATAAAAAGCTTGGACTATTTGCCACCTCGACAGACTATGGTGGGGACATTTTCTAAGCAACTCTTTTAATCTCTCCCATGATTCATGCATTAACTCTCCCGGGTGTTGGGAGAATCCAGTTATTGCTCTTCTCATAGTGTTAGTATGACCAATGGGGTAAAACTTCTTCAAAAATTCCTGCTGCTTTTTTTGCCATGTTCTAATGGTTCTCCCTATGGTTCCTAACCAATGTTTGGCCTTATCTTTTAAAGAGAATGGAAATAAGGCCAGTCTTAAGGCATTTTCAGTGAAATTTTGGATTCTTACAGTGGAACAAATCTCTAGGAACTCATCTATATGTTTATAAGGGTCTTCATTGGGATTGCCATAGAAGGATGACAACATCTGAATGGTTCCTGGCTTGATTTCAAAGTGATTTGCAGAAATTTCCGGCCTGATGCAAGTAGCAGGCTGATAATCAGAAGGAATAAAGTATTCCTTCATCTGTCTGGGTACGACCTCCTCTACATTCCTAGCAACTTAGTTTTGGTCTTGGTTGGCCATCCTATGAAAGAATCTTTCGATCTCGTCTATAGGTTGAGCCAAATCTATGTTCAGGGAGCGTCTACCAAGCATACACAGTTAAAAAGCCCTCTATTTTTTATTTTTGAACTTTTGAATTTTTATTGATTTTTGATGAATTTTTATAAACAAACAAAAACAAACAAACACTTTTAAAACAAATTAACCTAAACACTAAGTGTTCCTTGGACCTATGTTATTTGTCTCAAAATCGAATTTATACTTGCTTAAACTCAATCCTAGCTCTTCTTGTACCGGCCAGGTAAGAGGTGGAGTAGAGGAAGGCCCCCCTTGCTTTTGCAAGGACCCAATTAAATAACATCTAGCTCACTTAAGCATAAGCTTTTTAACCTCTAATCCTAGACACCAGACTTAAAGAGTAGTCTTAGAATTAAAAAAGGATAAATCTAATTATGAACCCTAGGGCCACGTCTACTGGTTTTTATTAAAAGTTGAGGCAAATGCAAGAATGTGGAAAATTTTGTGATTTTTTGGCAAAGGAAAGGGTGATGAAATCCCTCACCTTATCTTTTTATTTTCTAAAGGGTGATGCCTTTAAGCAGTCCCTTTTACAAATGTGAAATACAACAAATCAAGTTCAAACAATGGTTTTCTAATGCTAAGTCTAACGCATGAAACAAGAGATAGAAATCATACCTTTCTCCCGCACTCTTCAATAAATGAAATTAAAATGATGAATGTCCTAAAACAAGTGATTCTAATCTTAAGAAGATGAAATTTTTAATTGCAAAACAAACGGCTTACATGAAAGAGTGATTTGGAAAAAAAATTTAGATTTTAGATTTTTTAATTTTTATTTGGTTTTTGAACTAAAAGAAATGAAACTTAACTAAGAAAATATAAAGTGATACTATAAACTAATTCCAAACCATTCAAACCACCAAAAGGCCAATTATTACAAGCCAACTAGAAAGAAATCTCTGTACATACACAGAGAGTACATGAAAACCTCACTACAAGTTTCACTCACACTGTTCTATCTAAAATTCTGAATTAAAGGAAAATGCGAAAAGAAATCAGCAAGCTCTCCTCTCCAATGGGCTTCAAATGTCAAGCTCAATCTCCATGTTCCACTTCTTGTGCAATTCTGAAATGAAAAGCCCAAATCAAGTCAATGAGAAGCACAATGCAAATAAAATCAAATGAAAGCAGATTTAAATTAAACTCTAACGCCTCCCCGACAACGGCGCCAAGATGAACGCGACATTGTTGATTGTACACTTCCGTTGTCTAGAGTTCCGTGCATAAATCAATATGCACACCTTCTCTAATCTGTCTCACAGATTTAAAATAGTAAAAATGAACTAATAAAATGGTGAGAACAGGTCATATCCACAGAGAAGCTGAATAGAATTTGACTTAAGAAACTGCTTTTTGGAACACTCTATTAACACTATTCACCAAAGTAACAATGCATTAAAAGTAAATATGTAAACAGAACCAACCAAATCCCTCACAACTCGACAGGTCAAACAAAATGAAAGAACAAGTTAAGTGGAAAATAAAAGAAAATTGGTAACATTGTACCATCTCAATTGAGGGATCAAATAAGTAGCCAAAAATCTGAACTAGAAACTATCAAACCAATTCACCCCTATAGCTCAGGGGATGAACAATCAACAATCTCAGCTCCTCCACAAACATCGAATCACTACCCTCACAGTTCAATGATCGGACAGAAATTAAGAAATAACAGATGAACACTTCAATTACGCAAAAAGAAATAACAAGAACATGAGATCTATCACAGTTTTATTACAACTCAAATATTTGAATGAAACACCGAAGAGGAACTCAACCAGAGATTTAAACAGAAATCAACAAGAACTATAGAAATTTCATATTACTGTACCCTCACAGTTCGAGGGATGAAGAACAAATCAATAAAGAAAATATTAAAAGAAATATAAACAGCACATCATACTCCCAATCTGTCCTGAAGGAAGAAATAGAACACTAACGAAATAGAAAACTCAAAGCAATAAAATCAGAAGAGGAGCCGAGCTCCCTGGTCTCTCAAATTCTCTCTGCTACCTCCGGAAGCTCCTCAACGCACAGACCTCAGATGGTCCTGCTCTCAGACGCCGAGCAGTCCAGAACGAGCCAAAGATGGGTTTCCTTGGTTGTCCTGTACCCTTCTCTGCAGCGCCTCTGAATCAATCTCCCTATTCCCCTCAGAAGACGGAAGAAGCTGTGACCTCCGGATCGTCCCCTTGTGCAGTCGTCCTTCAGAAGAACAGAAGAAACCTCCTGGATCGTCCTCCTCTGCATAGAAGGAATGAAAAAAAAAATCCACTGGATCCAACACTAAACACAGAAGAAATGGAAAAATTCCATTGGATCGAACTCTCCAACAGCCTTCAATCTCTCACAACTCTCACAGCTCTTACATAAGAAAAGAAACTAAAATATCAACTCCCAGCAGTAGAGAGGAAGAAACCCACGATGAAGAACAAAGATCAAGCCATAAAACTCGGACCCCAAAACCCTCTGGAATCCCTCACAGCAACCATCTCTCCCCTTCCAACAATCGAATCCCTACAGAAGAACAGAGGAAATCCCTCACAACAGCAGCGAAGGGAAGAAGAAGAGAAAACCCAAAGAAAATTACAAACTCCCTCCTCTGCAGGCGAAACCCCCAAAAATCCTGAACTAAAAGAGATGAAAAAGAAAAGAAAAAGCTAAACTCTCATATGTCGAACAACCCTCCAATCTGAGGACCTCGGGGTCCTTTTATAGGCGCCCGGACCTGCTTCCTCTCTAGCTCCACACGGCCACTGCACACGAGCTCCACACTGCCACGCACGAGCTCTGCTTCCTCTCCAGCTCCGCATGGCCGAACCGCCACAGCTGCATCGCACGGCCGCTACCTCGCTCCCCTGCTGCCATCCACCGCACCCGACTCGGCCGCTGTGCAGTTGCTGCACAGGCGCTCACGCCCACCAGACGCACGCCATCCAACTCGGCCACCAGCTCCGCACCAGCAGCCTGCCTCTGCACACCAACCCACGTGCCTCCATCGTGCACCGCCTCCAGCCGCTGCGCAGCACCGCCTCTGCTGCTTCGCATGGCTTCCAGTACAACACCATCTCGCCGACCCCAAATCCGGCCCAAATCGCCCCAAACCGCCACGCACCTCTGCTCCGGATGCGCATGCCAGCCTCCTGCTTCCAGCAGCTTCCAGCTGCTTCCATTGCCCTGGGGAAGAAAAGAAAAGAAGGTTAAAGTGGAGTGCGTGGTATGGCGGGGTATATTAAAAAAATCTTATTTATTTAATGGAATTAGATGGATTATTATTAGAAAGACTCTTATTTATTTACAAAATGATATCTATCTACTACTAACAAAATATTTACAAAAATATTATTTATATACAATATTTTATTTACAAAGATCTTTATTTTTCAAAATGTACCTATGAAAAGAAAATGAACCTTATTAGTCAATCTGAAAAAAAAAGACTTATTAAATGAGAATCTAACATGTGTATTCTTACCCAATATCAACTAATATGTTCAAAAACCTATTATGGATGAACTAAAAATTAAAATTAAATTGCACATTATTTATGGACAAATGATGTCTAAAATTAATTATATGTATGAAATTTAACACGAAAAATTTTACAATTATCAAGGGCTAGCAGAAGGGACTCCCTATCAGAGACCCACCAAGAAGAAAAAATGCACGGAAGGTCACGAGCTTCGAAGAACACAACAAACATGCTGGATCTTTAGAAGCGTACCACACAAGGCATCAACCCTACCACAACAAGTAGTGAGGGCCACACACTGAAAATGGGACAAAAGCTTCCAAGAACAAAAAGAGGCACAAAGCAGAGCACACGCGAAAATAATGCCGACACGAGCAAACTAGGTGAGAGAACTGGGGTTACCTAGCACTGATCACATGGAAACACATTGTCCCACATTGACCAGTCAGGCAACACAAAAACCCTCACAACAAAACATAGCAGACCAGTAGGTTCACCAACCTACAGCGCCAAACAAAAATGATGACACGAGGGGAGCAACGTGCTCAACCCTAAAACAACTCAAGGTAAAGGACCTTCACCAAGAAGGCCACAACAGCACGCACCACAGTGCCACAGCGCAAAAGCGAAGCACCACCACCTCGAGCAACCCACAAAACAAAGGACGAAGATGCACAACAGGCCTCTTCTTCATGAAAAGATAAGGGACCGAAGCACAAAACCAGCACCTCCACAAGAAGTACCTCTAGTCACATGGCCACGGCACACACCACATCATCAACCGCGAGAGCACGTTGGGAATAGGAAAATGAAGCAGAACCATCCGAGCCACGGGGACACACGCAGTCACACCAGTGTGACCGAGAAAATTGGAAGCGAGCAACAAGGCAAGCTGGCCGATGCAGCAACCAGACACATGGCCAAAGGCACCGCTCCTTGACCGACAATGCCCAAACAGACTATAACACAGACAGTCCAACCGGAAACAAAAACAGCTCATCTCTACAGAGAGAGAGCAACAACAACCAAATCAAACACTAGGCAGCCATGGAAAGGACCTCTACCAAGAACGACAGAGAGTCGTCCAAGGAGAACTCCACCGAACAAACAACCCAAACAACCAGTCCACACAGACCTTCAGAGAGAGCACAACAACAAGTAGAAGCAATACAAGAAAGTTCTGGGAGAAACCTCTACTAGAACGACCAAGGCACCGTTCTGGGAGAACACACCAGAATGCACCAGCCAACCAACAACACACCTCAACCCTGAGGTAGCACGACAGCAACCAGAAACGAGCACGGAACAGTCCTGGGAGAAACTCTCACCAAGACAACAACAAACAGTTCTGGGAAACCTTACCAGAACACAAAGCCAACCAACAACGCACCTCAACCCTGAAGGCAACAAAATAGAAACGAGCACGAAGAAGTTCTGGGAGAAACCTCCACCAGAACAAGCAAGGAAGAGCTCCGGGGAACACCTCACCAGAACTCGCAACCAAACAGCACAGGGCCACCAAGCAACACAACAAGTGACACAACATGCAACCAAAGACATCACAAGTACACACAGATGTTTCACAAAATGTTTCAAGAAAGAAATTTGTGCCAAGAAAAATCAGATCATCCAAGTTTAAAGTGTTTCGCGACTTATTATCGTAATTCATGAATAAGTCGTAAAACCATTATCACACGTACGTGGATGAGTCAGAAAATTAAATAAAAATCATATATGGACTTCAAATAATATCCTCTAATGACCCATCAAGAAATTTGGTTCAATAAAAATCATTCGGGCTAGGTTTAAGAGTCATTGCGACCGATTATCTAAATAAGGAAACAAGTCGGAAAACCGTTAACACGGAAATACGACGCAATCAAAATTAAATAAAAGTGTTGGAGAGATTTTCAACATTATATATTAATGACCCAATATCTTAATTGGGCCAATGGACCACATATGGCCCAAAAATCAAATAAAGCTAGAAAATACATGGAAATTCGTAACCATAAATAAGCTGAAATTAAAAAGACAATTAGAGTTGAATTGGGATGCAATCATGCATTCATGGCAACCCAAATTCGTGCCTAACTATGAGGGGAGGTTTCCTAATGCCTCACACACTCAAAGGGAGGAGGAAATCATCAAAAATAGGAAATCAAACATGCCAATCCCGAAACCCTCCTTTCCTAGTTATAATAGGACTCCTAAACACCATGGTTACTTAAATACTCTTCACCCAAACCCTATGAACGAATTTAGAACTTGCTAGGGTCGTGTGGAGGAGCTCTTGGTGGCTGAGGAGCTGTGGAACGACCACAAGAAGCCGTTCTTCTTCCCCTTCTCGTCTGCTGCGACCTGCACAAACCACTCTCTTAAAGTCGACCAAAGGTAAGTCAAACCTAAACCAAACCTTGCAAGACCTATACCCCTGAAAAGAGGGTCAAGTCTACATTCTAACCCAAGTGGAATGCCCAAATTCCATGCAGTATACACGGAGTAGTAAGCGTTTTCCTCCAAGTGGTCTGAACACTAGTTTTCTAGAATAACGGGACTTCTTCAACCCAAAAGGTAGGTTTCTCGGGCCAAACCTTAACATATCCTATACCAATGTGTAGAGCATCAAGTTAACTTTCATTTCCCACTGGTTTCATCGAATTTCATTTAGTAGATCTTGATTTATAAGCGTTTTGCCAAAGTCGTGCACTGTTAGAGTTTTTCCCATTCTTAATATGTTGCACGTGTTTCAAGACCTAATTAGAGAAAACTCATAACATGAAAGTTATTCTACTAGTTGTCCTCGTCAGGTTTCATGTTGAACGTTTTGTCTAAATCTCGTTAGATAGAGAGTTATAAGTATGGTAAGAGGGTTGCAGCATGAAACTACGTTTCAGGTTGCACTTGTCTTCTACATTTGAGTTTGACTTGATTAAAGTCTATCAAAACCCACATTATTTTCTAATTCCGATTTACTGGAAGTACCCTTGCATGTCTAGGATGGTTTAAGACTGATTTTGTTATTTTTCATACACTGTACAATTTATTCTCTATTTCGAAAGCAACTTGTGTCAATACATGGCAGTTCTGGACCGCAATCCAAGAATCTGTCCTTGCTCTGGCAGGTTCTGGCGCAGATCCTGTGAACGCGATGGCTCGATGTGTCGCCTTCCGAGGTCTCGTCGCGACAGCCCGACATGTCGCGACCTGATTGCGACAAGACCTTTGTCGCGATCATGCTGTCTGAATCTGACCGCCCAGTCGCGTTCTTCACAACCCCCTGTCGCCTTCTAGCCATCCCTTCGCGGCCCTTGTCCTGTCGCAATCTGACACCCTGTCGCCTTCCTTATATACCTCTGTCGCCTTCTCAGAATTTTACCTGAAACCACGTGTTCTCCTGCATAGTTTTCCGCATATACCCAAGGTCTGTTTAAATATGATATTTACTGTGTAAGTTGCCTGTTTTGGGTCTGATCATTACATGATTGTTATTTAATGGCTTAAAAGTGATTAACCCATTTAAAAGCTTTAATTACATGAATGTTATTCTAAGTGCTCCTTAAATGTTATGATCCATTCATGCTTCTTGTGATTTAATCTTCCTACTGTTCTTTTACATTTAAATGATAACAGATATCATAAAATCTTGCGAACCATGTTTAGTTAAAGTGCATAGTTTATTCCACGTTATATTGTTAAGTGCTTCCTGCGAGTTTGAGACCGATGGGTTGTGAATTGAGACACGCGTACCGCACTACACACTAGCACTATTAGGCAGCATTTTCTTGGGAAATTGAAAACTCTCTACCGGTCATTCCGAATCGGTAGACTAGCGACCTTTTTCCAAGGCCTCCGTAAATCTCCTCTGACCATGGATTCCCACATGGCCAACGAGTTGGTTGTACCATTGAAGTTCCCTGAAGATAGCGTGCACTTCCTTTCTCCTCTTGTTCTCGTGAGCGTGATTTGACAATCTAGACTAAAGCCATTAATGTAAAGATTTAACCAAAGTACAAATCGTACCGTTATGCTGCCGAATTTACCTCTTGACCATTGTTATCATGAAATCATGTTCAATTACTTATTACTTGTTCCCTTCTTCATCATGAACATGACATTACACATGCTTACTTATTGAAACTCTCATTGGCCATTATTAATGACTGTGGGTATCTACATTTAAAACTTACATGAGATGCTGACAGGGCACGACGTGTGTCCAAGGACTCCAATCTAGCCCCAATGACGGCGAGTCATAGATATACTGTTAACCATGGGGTATAATGATTACTGGCGTTGCATCTGCGCTGGGAGTACTTTCTTGCTTGTTGAATGTTAGATACAACAACCACATACATGTGTCCTAGTGTGCATTCTTGGTGGATCTTTCCTTGGTATACATTAGAGTCTACATGCCTGATTAGTGTTACATGATCGTGCTCATGCGTTCTTGCTTGCTTGCTTGCGTGATATGGCCATCCCGCATTTAATGCAATTAGTGATATCCTGCGTTCTTGACATCAAGTGAAATCTCGCGTGCTCGTACAAAGTGATCTATTGCTGGTTCTATCTTGTCATCTTGTTCACAATCTTGTTCTATCATAATCACTCTCTCTAGCTTGTTTTATATATCATGTTTTAACGAGTTTTATTCGTGCTTGCATATCATTCATCGTACTTGCCTAGTCCAAAATTGCTAATCACTTATATCATTGCCCGCACATTGAGATATAAATCCTACTGGGCTAGTTTGCTCATTCCCTACTTTTACCCCATCTAGGTGACTATGAAGTTCAAGAGGAAGAGCAAGTCGAGGATGGGAATGCGTCCGAGTGATGAGCGTTCCAACTATGAGTCTAGTTATAGTAATTCGCTTTGAGAGTTAGAACATGTAGTAGGAAGTGAGAAGTATCATGTACTTTTGTTTTATTGAGTCTTAGTCCTGTAATAGTTTCCACTTTGAATACAATAAGTTGAGATTTGAATAATACAATTTATATTGAGTTCAACATATGGGCCCTATTATGATGTTGTGTTGATACACATTTAGTGCGTGCTAGCTAGAGGCTTATTTGTCGACTGTCCACGTCTCGAATTATCGACTCAAATTAATTAATAATATCACATGCGAAATTCTCGGGACGTGACAGTTTAGTGGTATCAGAGCCTAGGAATACCAAATAGGATATATGTCTCAGGAATAGGAGATACCTATGGAACCTAGGTCATGGAAATTAAATATAGTACCTGGTGAGAATGGGTAGAGACTGGGAATATGTTAGAAAGAATTAAACACTCCTACCCATTGGCTCTTATAACGTATCTAGAGACATTAATTGGTTTCCATCCTTTTTCTCAGGAACCCTCATAACTCTCTCACTCAACTGCAATGGCTCGTAACCAATGGCAAGCTATGCAAGAAACCGTGGCTGGACTGACCCAGACATTACAAAATGTAGTTCAGGCTGGCAATCAGGCTGGAGCTGCAAGGAATGGAGCCGGTGATCTGCACCGGAATTTTAGGAGTTTAAACCCTCCTCTTTTCTCTGGATCCCCTGACCCAGACGAGGCAGAAAACTGGCAGGAAGAAATAGAAAGGATCTTCCAAGTAATGCAATGCACCAATAGGGAGAAAGTGGTACTGGCCACTTTCCAATTTACTAAAGATGCTCGAGCATGGTGGAAGGCCACCTCGGCCCACCTACCAAATGTAGCTGAACTGGAGTGGGCCGGATTCCTGGAGATATTCCGGGGAAAATATTTCTCTGAGAGAGTGAAGGAGAAGAAGGCAGGAGAGTTTGCTACACTAAAACAAAAGAGCATGTCTGTGGCTGAGTATGAAGCTCAGTTTCCTCGTCTGGCAGTGTATGCCCCACATCTTGTGGGCACTGAAAGACTAAAGGCTAACCGTTTCATGGATGGGCTCAGGCCCATGTTCATCGAGAAGCTCGGACCTTACAACATCCAAACCTACACGGAGATGGTCCAAAGAGCTCAGCTGGTAGAAGACACTATGACTAAGGTGGAAGGCATGGGGGGAAGGACATCTCAAAGCCGACCTTTATAAAAGGGGAGCAGTCGATACAACTGGAACTTTCCCCAATAACAACAACAATAATAACTACAACAACAAAAGGCCAACCACTGGGAAGGACTATGGCATGGAGAAAAAGATCAAGGTAGAAGAAACAAAGACGGTGGAATATTGTAACTTTTGCAACAAGCCTGGACATAGAGCAGAAGAGTGCTGGAAGAAGGCAGGAGCTTGCCTGCGATGTGGAAATCGTGACCACCGCCTTCCCAACTGTCCCATGCTAAAAGACCAAGCTGGAAGGAACCAAATGAATAGTATGGGTGGCCATAGGTGTAGATTTTGGACTGGCATCCACGATGTTTAAACAAGTTAGAGGAATTAAATCTAAAACCAACTAAAGGATCATAACTTTCTAAAGCCAATTAATGATCAATGAATCTGGGGACCAAATTCTCTTAAGTGGGGGAGGGTGTAGCACCCCGAAATTTTAATTACATAAAAATTCAAATAAATGGAAATAAATAATTTCCATAATATCGGAGTATTTAAAACATACGTACCATTATCGTGTGTGCTAAAACACATCAGAAAATTCCGTAAAAATTATAAATCAACCCTAAATATTATTACTAAATGTTTCACAAAGAAATTTGTGCCAAGAAAAATCAGATCATCCAAGTTTAAAGTGTTTCGCGACTTATTATCGTAATTCATGAATAAGTCGTAAAACCATTATCACATGTACGTGGATGAGTCAGAAAATTAAATAAAAATCATATATGGACTTCAAATAATATCTTCTAATGACCCATCAAGAAATTTGGTTCAATAAAAATCATTCGGGCTAGGTTTAAGAGTCATTGCGACCGATTATCTAAATAAGGAAACAAGTCGGAAAACCGTTAACACGGAAATACGACGCAATCAAAAATTAAATAAAAGTGTTGGAGAGATTTCCAACATTATATATTAATGACCCAATATCTTAATTGGGCCAATGGACCACATATGGCCCAAAAATCAAATAAAGCTAGAAAATACATGGAAATTCGTAACCATAAATAAGCTGAAATTAAAAAGAGGCAATTAGAGTTGAATTGGGATGCAATCATGCATTCATGGCAACCCAAATTCGTGCCTAACTATGAGGAGAGGTTTCCTAATGCCTCACACACTCAAAAGGAGGAGAAAATCATCAAAAATAGAAATCAAACATGCCAATCCCGAAACCCTCCTTTCCTAGTTATAATAGGACTCCTAAACACCATGGTTACTTAAATACTCTTCACCCAAACCCTAGGAACGAATTTAGAACTTGCTAGGGTCGTGTGGAGGAGCTCTTGGTGGCTGAGGAGCAGTGGAACGACCACAAGAAGCCGTTCTTCTTCCCCTTCTCGTCTGCTGCGACCTGCACAAACCACTCTCTTGAAGTCGACCAAAGGTGAGTCAAACCTAAACCAAACCTTGCAAGGCCTATACCCCTGGAAAGAGGGTCAAGTCTACGTTCTAACCCAAGTGGAATGCCCAAATTCCATGCAGTATACACGGAGTAGTAAGCGTTTTCCTCCAAGTGGTCTGAACACTGGTTTTCTGGAATAATGGGACTTCTTCAACCCAGAAGGTAGGTTTTCTCGGGCCAAACCTTAACATATCCTATACCAATGTGTAGAGAATCAAGTTAACTTTCATTTCCCACTGGTTTCATCGAATTTCATTTAGTAGATCTTGATTTATAAGCGTTTTGCCAAAGTCGCGCACTGTTAGAGCTTTTCCCATTCTTAATATGTTGCACGTGTTTCAAGACCGAATTAGAGAAAACTCATAACATGAAAGTTATTCTACTAATTGTCCTCGTCAGGTTTCATGTTGAATGTTTTGTCTAAATCTCGTTAGATAGAGAGTTATAAGTATGGTAAGAAGGTTGCAGCATGAAACTACGTTTCAGGTTGCACTTGTCTTCTACATTTGAGTTTGACTTGATTAAAGCCTATCAAAACCAACATTATTTTCTAATTCCGATTTACTGGAAGTACCCTTGCATGTCTAGGATGGTTTAAGACTGATTTGTTATTTTTCATACACTGTACAATTTATTCTCTATTTCGAAAGCACCTTGTGTCAATACATGGCAGTTCTGGACCGCAATCCAAGAATCTGTCCTTGCTCTGGCAGGTTCTGGCGCAGATCCTGTGAACGCGATGGCTCGATGTGTCGCCTTCCGAGGTCTCGTCGCGACAGCCCGACATGTCGCGACCTGATTGCGACATGACCTTTGTCGCGATCATGCTGTCTGAATCTGACCGCCCAGTCGCGTTCTTCACAACCCCCTGTCGCCTTCTAGCCATCCCTTCGCGGCCCTTGTCCTGTCGCAATCTGACACCCTGTCGGCTTCCTTATATACCCCTGTCGCCTTCTCAGAATTTTACCTGAAACCACGTGTTCTCCTGCATAGTTTTCCGCATATACCCAAGGTCTGTTTAAATATGATATTTACTGTGTAAGTTGCCTGTTTTGGGTCTGATCATTACATGATTGTTATTTAATGGCTTAAAAGTGATTAACCCATTTAAAAGCTTTAATTACATGAATGCTATTCTAAGTGCTCCTTAAATGTTATGATCCATTCATGCTTCTTGTGATTTAATCTTCCTACTGTTCTTCTACATTTAAATGATAACGATATCATAAAATCTTGCGAACCATGTTTAGTTAAAGTGCATAGTTTATTCCACGTTATATTGTTAAGTGCTTCCTGCGAGTTTGAGACCGATGGTTGTGAATTGAGACACGCGTACCGCACTACACACTAGCACTATTAGGCAGCATTTTCTTGGGAAATTGGAAACTCTCTACCGGTCATTCCGAATCGGTAGACTAGCGACCTTTTTCCAAGGCCTCCGTAAATCTCCTCTGACCATGGATTCCCACATGGCCGACGAGTTGGTTGTACCATTGAAGTTCCCTGAAGATAGCGTGCACTTCCTTTCTCCTCTTGTTCTCGTGAGCGTGATTTGACAATCTAGACTAAAGCCATTAATGTAAAGATTTAACCAAAGTACAAATCGTACCGTTATGCTGCCGAATTTAACTCTTGACCATTGTTATCATGAAATCATGTTCAATTACTTATTACTTGTTCCCTTCTTCATCATGAACATGACATTACACATGCTTACTTATTGAAACTCTCATTGGCCATTATTAATGACTGTGGGTATCTACATTTAAAAACTTACATGAGATGCTGACAGGGCACGGCGTGTGTCCAAGGGCTCCAATCTAGCCCCAATGACGGCGAGCCATAGATATACTGTTAACCATGGGGTATAATGATTACTGGCGTTGCATCTGCGCTGGGAGTACTTTCTTGCTTGTTGAATGTTAGATACAACAACCACATACATGTGTCCTAGTGTGCATTCTTGGTGGATCTTTCCTTGGTGCACATTAGAGTCTACATGCCTGATTAGTGTTACATGATCGTGCTCATGCGTTTCTTGCTTGCTTGCTTGCTTGCGTGATATGGCCATCCCGCATTTAATGCAATTAGTGATATCCTGCGTTCTTGACATCAAGTGAAATCTCGCGTGCTCGTACAAAGTGATCTATTGCGGGTTCTATCTTGTCATCTTGTTCACAATCTTGTTCTATCATAATCACTCTCTCTAGCTTGTTTTATATATTATGTTTTAACGAGTTTTATTCGTGCTTGCATATCATTCATCGTACTTGCCTAGTCCTAAATTGCTAATCACTTATATCATTGCCCGCACATTGAGATATAAATCCTACTGGGCTAGTTTGCTCATTCCCTACTTTTACCCCATCTAGGTGACTATGAAGTTCAAGAGGAAGAGCAAGTCGAGGATGGGAATGCGTCTGAGTGATGAGCGTTCCAACTATGAGTCTAGTTATAGTAATTCGCTTTGAGAGTTAAAACATGTAGTAGGAAGTGAGAAGTATCATGTACTTTTGTTTTATTGAGTCTTAGTCCTGTAATAGTTTCCACTTTGAATACAATAAGTTGAGATTTGAATACAATTTATATTGAGTTCAACATATGGGCCCTATTATGATGTTGTGTTGATACACATTTAGTGCGTGCTAGCTAGAGGCTTATTTGCCGACTGTCCACGTCTCGAATTATCGACTCGAATTAATTAATAATATCCACTGCGAAATTCTCGGGACGTGACACAGAGCATCTTCTAAGTCCGAGCAACAATGCCAACTCAACGGAACATCAGGCGCCCCACAACTCCCCTAACAGGTGAGGCAACACGCCCAAGCAACCACTGCACAAACAAAGCCAAGAGCAAGACACAACTAGGGAAAATAAGGACACCTTCCACCGGACTCGCAGACAACAGGCCTGCACCGGTGAAGGCCACACAGCAAACAGACTCCCTCAGCCACAGCGAAAACACATGCAGCCAAAAGCGCAGCCGACGACGACCAAGAGCACTGCACCGAACTTGTCTGCAACTATCCTCCTCACAAGGAAGACCCCCACCAGAAACTCCATCATCAACAGTACCACCAGCACGAGCCAACCAGGGACCACACTCCCCACGCACGCGACATTGCAACAGCAACAACCCTACTGCAGCACCCACTTGAATGTTGTTGAACCACAACCTACCTGCAAAACATGATCAAGGCACAAGCCTAACACTAAAACCAAGGACGGTGCTAACAACACACTTTGAGCTATTTTCTGGGATATCCATAGCCATTAACCTATTGTAAATCTCAGAAGACATTGCTTTGATACCAACTGTACGACCCAAGAATTCGATACCCGAAATCCTCCAAGTACCCGACCCTTAGACCGCCACCCACGGATCCGAAGACCCGGAAGGGTTAGAAATATGTCAAGTGAGATATACAACAAGTTACAATAGCTAAACAATATAAAGAAATACAACAGTGGAAGAAAGAATATACACAATGTCCCAGATAATAACTCAAGTGCAAAAAGGAAATACTAACCACTGCTAACACTGCTGACCACAAGCGGAACGACGCAGACCATCCGAACACGAGCACCGGCTCCCTCGAGCTCAAACCTGGAAGGATGTAAGGGGGGGATGAGCTTCGCGAACAAAGCCCAGTAGGGAACCCAACCCCTCACCGGTTCGACAGCGGAAACAAGAACAACACCGCTAAACTAGGCAGGAAGAACAGTGGTACTAAAGTAAACAAGCTAACTACACCAAGCGGAAGGGCGGTGGTAACTCAAGAAACAAGACTACTCACTGAGCAGGTGATATAATAAAATAATAACACAACTGAGCAAGTACTGAAATAAATAAACGGAAAGTACTCAAGTCCACAAGTACTGCCAACACGGCACAACAACACACAGTCTCAACCTCGGTAAATGTGCTCCGAGCACGCCACAAAACTGCACAAGCAGATGGAAAAACCCTCGTCTGGACAACACACACTAGCCAAAACCCAGCCTCTACTAGTATGTGGTCAGGTGCGCCCACCAGCGTCTTACCGCTCGACCACGACTCTAGGTCTCCCCTCCCGTCGAGTGAGACGTGTGGACAAACACAACCACAAGCCGTAGTCTGTCCAGACTACGGTCCCACGCCTATCCTCCCGATGCGGCTCTGGAACCGTGTAAGGCGAGGCAGTGAGAACAGACTAGCTGGCCCGCACCGCGACACTCCAAACTCTGCGGGACCTGGACCAACTAAGTGAGCTCAACAAACGACTCAACGCCGCTGTCCAACACCGTTTTCCCCTTCGTCCGGAGAAACACTCGACGGACGCACTCGTGGCTCGGAGACCACCCTCAATGGGCCCACGAGGACGGGGGTCCCGGGGAACGGTAACAACCCAAAAGCGCACTGTGCGCTGGGACAAGCCCTCAAGTGCCACAGCACCGGGCGAAGACTAGTAAGGCGTAGTGTTAGGGAGTCAGCACAAGCGTCACGAGTACGGAACAGAAACTCGGTGCGAAAACGGATCCGCTAAAGGGCACAACAACGGGTCAACTTGAAACGCCCACACGACACAAGCAGAGAGTCGGCCGGCACTCGGAACACCCCCGACGGGTGCCGGAAACCCTGCACGACTGCCCTCGGTTAGCCGGTCAACAGGCTCCGCTAGCCCGGTCGGAGTCGACCCAGGCGGGCCCAGAAATCGAGGAACCTGGTACAATGACTCAAAGGACATATACTACTACCCCGGACAATCTTTCGGCCCTCGGAACTCACCCAGCGGGTGCCGGAAACCCCAGCGTGACTGTCTGGGTCAAACGGTCAAACAGCCCCGACGGCCCGGTCGGAGCCGACCCAGACGGACCCGAAAACTGAGGAACTTGGCACGACGGTGGTCAACCCCAAATTGGCCCACTGACGCAGCCAGGATGACCCCAACATCGAAAACGGCGCGAAAAATGTACTCTGGAAGGCCCAAAATGGCCCAAAAAGGGGGAAGAAACCCTGCCGCGTAGTACACTGCTGCCCTGGGCTGTCGAGGCCCGGCGCACTGCGCCGGGCTAGACACAGCTGGCGCAATGTGCCAACCGGGCAGCAGGCTGGTGCACTGTGCCAGCCCCCCATCCCATCCCCAACCCGACCCCCTGTTCCGCGACAGGGGAGGAGGAAGGGAGGGGGAGGGGGAGCGGGCTGGTGCCACCATTGGCCTCCGGCTAGGAGAGAGAAAAGGGGAGAGAGAGGGAACGAGAGCAGGGTTGGAGAAGGGGGAGTCACGACAGTGCACGGGGGAGGGGGAGGTCCGGCCGACGCCGGACAGGGAGGAGGGTTCCTACCTCGGCGGTAGGACCCACCGGCGGCGATCCCAGGCGGCGGCGATGACAGGTGGTGGCGGAGGCAGCCTCTTCCACAGCCACACAGCAGGGAGGAAGATGGGAACGACGACGGTGGCACGATCTTCGGTGGTGCAGCGACGATCACGACGGTGGAGGCCTCCTCCACAACACAGAGCAGGGGAGGAAGAAGCGAGGCGGCGACAGCGACTCCACCAAGGGCCGCCTGCGGCGGCGACACCCAGCGAGAGAGAGAGAGAGAGAGAGAGAGAGAGAGAGAGAGAGAGAGAGAGAGAGAGAGAGAGAGAGAGAGAGAGAGAGAGAGAGAGAACAGAGGGGGGAGGGTCTACGTGGGAAGAAGAAGATGGGGTAGGAGAGGGAGGCGGCTGGCTTGCGGGAGGGGGAAGGAGAAGGGGAGGAGGGGGGTTTCCCACTCCGAAAATAGGCCAAACAACCTTTTCTGGAGCCCCGTGCACACAGTGTGCATGGGGAAAGGGGGGACCATCTCCCCCTCCCCTCCCGATCCTCACAATTATCTTCTCGAGAAACTCTTGGATGTTTAGGTTAGTCATTGAGTTCAAAAGAAAGTTAAATATATGTAAAAATAGAGTTATACTTATAGGGATTGTGAACTTGGGTGCATTTTGGTATTTAGAAAAGAGGGAATTAGGGACGTGTTAACCTTGTTTTATATTTGGTATCCATCTTGTGACTGAGGATAAATGGTTTTTAGTACAAAGAGCATTGCCTCTTATACCATCTAAGGGGTTCCCATGATTGAAGACATCCATTAGGGTACTACTGCATGGTTCCTAAGACAAGGGAAAGATTTCATGTAGTCAACAAACTTGGAGCACTACTATGGACAGGAGTAGAAGGCGAAGTCTTGCTTGGTCTCCTTTTCCTAAGAGTATGTTCCGCACTTATCTTTACATGTAATACCCAAGTTTTAGAGATCTCCAAACCTAATGCTTACTTAGTTTGAACCTATCATATTGATCCATCTAAATAACCTAGGTCTACTAAAACTTTTTGGGTTGCTTTGCTAAGTCACCAACCCTTGGATATGTTAGTGTAGATATATAGTTAATGTTTAACTAAGTTTAGTATAAGAGGTAGATTAACTAATGAGTATGAGGGTTAAGAAGGGATACGATAGCATAAAGATAGAGTTATTGTACACAACCCTGGTTGGTGGGATAATTTGCTATACCGAATTAAGCAGGGTCATTTTGGTAGCCATTTATGTATCCTTGGGTCAATATATTCAGGTGTAGTTTAACCTACTTTTTAGTCTAAATTATTCTGAAGCAAAAAAGATGCAATATCTTATTATCCAAAGATAGTGCTACCTCATCTTTTAGGGTCAGATAGCGGTATCCTGTAACACCCCATATAAGAATATGTTATATGGACTAAATCAGCAAACTACCAACAACTCGAACTAGTCATTTTCAGAGCTCGAGTAGGAAAAGAACTTTGAAGTTAAGCGTGCTCAGTTGGGAGTAGTCCCAGAATGGGTGACCTTTCTAGGAAGTCTACCAACTAGCACGGTTGTTAGGCCAATTTGCTGGTTGGATCATCACAAATGGTATCAGAGCCTTATCTAGCCGGAAGTGCAGGAACTAAGTGCCACATAGGGCAAAGTGCTATGTTTTGGGAGCCACCTCTTGAGGCCATAATGGCGCAAAGTGCTACATAGTGGGAGCCACCTCTTGAGCCTGTGGGGGCCACCTCTAGAATTCTGCTTGCCTGAGATTTGATTGTGTGCTATATGTGAGCAGCGACGAGGACGTCGCTTATATAAGAGGGGCAGATTGTAACATCCCATATAAGAATATGTTATATGGACTAAATCAAAAAACTACCAACAACTCAAAATTATACTAAAATCACCATAATTTGTAAAATCTTTCCATTAGCTTATGGTTGAAATTTCAACTTGATTGAACACCATTAGGATACATAAACTTAGGGTCAAATGGGCCAGTTAAATGGTAACCATTTTTTTGGGTTATTTCTTGCTTACGTATTGGGGGCTACGTAAGCCCATTTCACATGGGGCAGAAGACCTACACGTTTTACCCTACATATAACCTTTGAGGGTTGCATGGTAAACGTGGCTTTCGGAGGTTAAAGAGGCTTTTTACCTCAATACATGTATGGCCTACGTGCCATGCATGCATAAGGTGTGAGAGTTTATAAAAACTCTCCCTTCACCCCTCGTGCAAGCCTTTCCTGCTGCTACTGCTACTGTGCTTGCCAGTTTCCTTGCTCCTGCTCTTGCTCCTGTTTCTCTTCTGCTGCTGCTGTTGCTGCTAGAGCTGTTGCAGCTGCTTGCCGTGGCTGCTGCTGCTGCTTCTTCTTCTTTTGATTGCCACTCCTTCAACTGCATCGACTGAAGCTGCTATTCATGCAGTCTTCTTGTTCTTTTTCACACTGCTACTGACTCTACGTGGAGGAGGAGAAGACCTTTCATTCTTTCTCCAGACAAGTAGGATTCCTTCTTCCCTTCTTTCTTCTCATTCTTGTTTCTTAACCTTGCTCAAGAGCCTCATGTTGAGGTGTTTACCATGGACACACACTTGATTCTAATTCTGAAATAGAAGTGTTTGTTCTATTCCTTGTAACCAAGTTTTAGCTAAAGTTTGTGTTATGTTCAAGCATATTGTGAAATTCATCCTATTACATACAAGAAAATGTCGACAGGAAGTATTGCACTTCTAATTATCATCTTGCCTTAGATTTCTATGCCACCACATACTCCTATTGTACTCCTTATTTCCTTCATATCAGTAGTGTTTAGAACTGTATACCAGATCCTTTTTGATGTTGTTAAGCATGATAGGAATCATAGGAATACTTAGTAGAGTATCCCATGGTAGTTTTGCATGTTTTCTGGTAGTTTACACTGCACCTGTTGACAGCCAGAACCCACCTGTCGATATGAATCATGCTTCCAGAACCCAAATTGTGCAGAACACCAGTAGCTATCGACAGATAACCCTCATCTGTCGACAGATGACCTATACCTGTCGACAACCGACCTTGGCCTGTTGACAGGCAGTGGCCAGACTCCAGAAACTTGGTTCTGGAAGACAGTAGCTGTCGACAGCCACTCTCTGGCTATCGACATACACTATCCAGTCATGCTTTCCAGCACCTTGTTTTGCCCAATCTTCTGTTGATACATCATAATATTAGCCTAGCAAGTTGCTCCCATCATTCTCTTGAGTTTCTACCATTATGTCACTAAGAGAGATCATCCAATTGCTTTCCGTATCCTACTTTGGATTATCCTTGAAATCTCCAAATACAATTAGTTCTTATTTGGTTACAACCTTCTGTATTCATTAGCACTGATTCATAAACTTTTGTTATATGAAAGACTTTGAGTACTTGTGTACCCCCACTTGAATCTTTTAAAGAAATGTATTATGATGACAATTTGTGGGTCTTTGGACTCAAATGAGATATATGCCTATGCAAATGGGGCTGGTCCTGTAGCACCCCGGAAAAAAAAATTAAATACCTAAAATTTGAAATAATAATTTATTTAAATCAAAATAATAGAAACATACATACCGTTATCGTATGAGCAAGAACATATCTAAAAATTTCGTAAAAATTATAAATCAACCCCCAATATTATCCCTAAGTGTTCCACGAAGAAATTCATACAACGAAAAATCTGATTGGCCAAGCGTACATCACAACGTGACTAATTATGCAAATTAGAAAACTAAGTCGGAAAACTATTAACACGGAAAGAGAACGAGACCATAAATTAAACGAACCTGTCGGAGAGACTTCCAATGTCATGCAATGATGACCCATTAATAAAATTGGCCTTAGAAAAATAATTCGGACCAAGTTTTAGAAATTGAGGTGACTTATTATTGTAATTAAGGATTAATTAAGAAAACCCATTATCATATGAGCCAAGTAGATTAACAATTAAAAATAAAATAATGGGTGGACTCCAAACAATATTTAATGATAATCCATCATGAGAAATTAGATTAATGGACCTCTCATAGCCCATGAATAAAATTCGAACTCTAATATTCTCTAATTTAAAAAGGGAATTTTATAAGTTAAAACACATTAAACAAAAGAAGTGGTGGGCTTTGTTAAATGGATCATATAAAATTATTGGGCCAAATAGGGATTTTTAAAAAGAAAAATAGGAAAATACCCTAAATTCGTAACTAAATTATTACTTAAATAGAAAAGGGGTATTTAATGCATTAAATAGGAAGTTTGAGTTAGAATTAGATTCCTAAACCTACCATAGTTGCTTGGCCACGAATTTAGCTCCCATCCTAACCCAATTAGAAGTTCTCATGCTTAGAAAGGGGAGAGAAAATAGGAAATTCGGAATTAATGGGAAATGGGAATTAGAGTCCAAATAGGAAATGGAAAGAGAGAAAGCATAAATACTCTCTTAAAACCCCCATGACCGGCCCTAGCTCATACCCAAGGCTTGCTGGACTAGGAGGAGAGGCTAAGATGTAGCAACCTGAATTTTTAAGAAAAATAAAAATTTAAAAATTTAAATAAAGAATTTAAAATCCAGCTAAATGGATATTTAATTAAATAAAACCCATTAAATGAAAACAAGTCATGGGCTTTATTAAATGTACCAATTAGAAATTAGTGGGCCAAAATAAGAATTTATACAAGGGGAATAATAGGAAAATACCCTAAATTCGTAACTAAAATATTACTTAAATAGAAAAGAGTTATTTAATACATTAAATAGCTAGTTTGAGTCATAATAGGATTCCTAAACCTACCCCATATGGGTTAGCACGAATTTGAATCCTTTCCAAGTCTAAATAGAGATTGGAAAGCAAGAGAGGAAAGGTGGAGTTAGGAAATCTCGGAATTTATGGGAATTTGAGTAGTAATAGGAATAAGAACTTGTGTTTACTTAAATACACCTCTTAAACCCTCTTGGCCGACCCAAGCTCGTGCCAAGGGATTCCTGGACCAGGAGGAGAGGCCTAGGAGGAGGAGATTTCGTGGGAAGAAGAACCTTTCAAGCTCTCAACCCCGTTCTTCAAGTTCTAACCCTAGAAGAGGAAATCGAGTCAAGGTAGGCATTCTCACAAGCACAAATCCTAAAATTTCGTCTGTAGATTGTTCCATACATCAGAAACAAAACCCTCAAATTTCATAATTTTCCATCGAGCCAATATTTTCTTCTTGAATTTAGAAGTTTTGCAACTCTCTTGACCCCGAGCCCTCTTGTTAACTCTTGATCTCTATGTAGACTTGATCCCATGCTACGAAAGTTTTACTGTAGATACTTCATGTTGTTAGGGATCATTTGCCCCTAAAAAGCCTAAATTTCATTGAGCATGTTGCTCGAATTAAATCAGTCTTGCTCTCTATGTCATGTTCTATGTTACTCGTCCTTGTTCGTTCTCAAACCATGTTCAAACCATGCTCTCTCTCTAATTCCGATTTACTGGAAGTACCCTTACATGTCTAGTTTAATTTGCAACTGATTTCATGATTTTTCATCGCGTATATAATTAGTTATGGATTTCTGAACAACCCTCTGTCAAAATTGAAATCCCTGGTCCGCAATCCAATGTCTGGTCTGACTTCTGTCAGAGTCAGGCGCAGACAACCAGAAGGCGACACCTCGATATGTCGTTTTCTGGGGCCGGATTGCGACAGCATCCCTGTCGCATTCAAGAAGGCGACAGGTAAGCCGTCGCTTTCCCAGTACCCGATTTGCAAGCCCTGTCGCGACCCGTACAAGACCATGTCGCGTTCACAAAGCCGTAGCGACAGTACCCATGTCGCGATCTGCTACCCTGTCGCAACCCTCATTGGACCATGTCGCATTCACAGAGATTTTGGTGAAAAACCCATGAAAAATATTTTGTCGCTTTCTAAATAATCCTTACGCCTTCTTACCGTTATACCCCCAGTAAAAAAACCTACTTAAAAAGGATGCTATATTGAATGATTTAAAATACATGTTCACGACTTATTTCTATCTATGATTTCTCTTGCACTTGCACACACTTGAACCATCCATTTATGGCTGAAATCTTGCAGAAAATATCTCATAATGTATCTGGTAATCTATTGCAATAAAGCATATTAATTGCCCTATTTTTAAGGGACTTGTATTCGTTTCTTGCGTTGTTTATAATACCGATATCGACGCTCCACTGTCCTAGAATTCCTCTAGAACGTCGAGCACCTATTTTATATACACACTTTTCTTGGCTTGTGGTGAACTCTCCGTCGGATATTCCTTTCGCCGGACTAGTGAACCCTTGCACAAGGCCTCCGTAAGTCTCCTCTGATCATGGATTCCCACATGGTCGACGAGCCGGTTGTACCCTAATACCTATGATACTCTTTAGGGATCTATATGATCCAACGGCTATTTGAGATTCACTCTCGTCTTAAATCACGCCGGACCTCTGGACCTGTGCATAACAAGGCCAGTGGTAGGGTCGTGAGTTTCACCTGACTGCCAACACCAAGTGCACGTGTTGTGCAACTGTTACTATCGCCTGTTTACTCGTCGCTTTACGTGAAATGTCCACTAGCTCTCATCTATACTCGACTCGCTCATCTATTCACGTTCACTCTACTATCTCGTCTATTCATCTAGCGATCTCATCTATTTCTTGGTACTCTCTATTTGGCCAATTAAACGATTGGTTGTCTACGATAAAAAACATGACTATGCTAGGCAACATTATAAGGGCCCGATCTGGTCCTTGGGAGGAGCACCTGAAAGGCTATAACTCGCGGGGGTCTAATGATCAGGGTGATGGCATACACCTACCGCATGACACGCAAGATTTGATCTATGGCAATCAATTAATCAAACAGTCAATTATTGGTTTACTTGAATCTCGTGGTTGAAAGAATATCGACCAACACTTGCTATCGTGACTTGTGCACTGTTGTGCAACTTTACTTGTTAACTTGTTATACGGCCAATCCGATATCAACACTTGTCGTGCTATACTCTTGTGCATTGTGCATTGTTTCGCGTTATCGTGTACCAGCACTTGCTATACGCTCTCGTTATTCTCTCTAGTTATCCTGCTTTATAAGACATTAATCACTTGAAGCATGCTTGATCCTGAGATTTAAGTCCTACTGGGCGTTATCGCTCACCCTGCGTTATTTGTCGTTGTGTTCTCAGGTGAGGCCGAGGATGAACCATACACTCAAGAGGACGGGAACGACCTGGAGTGATGTCTTGAGCACCTTAGCGTCCTATTGCTATATTTAGCGTTGTAGTAGTTAGGTTTGAAGTTTAGTCTTTGCTTTTATTTCAATGTAATCGGGCCCTATAGATCGGCTCTGATATTAGTGGTTGTAACTAGGCATCAGAATGTATTAATGAAATGAATTTGCTTTAGTATTATTCATTGTGCAATGGTTTGATGTCTAGCACTCGCTCTATACCCGTTCACTTGCAACTGCCTTCGCGCTCCGATATTCCGCGTTGGGGCGTGACATAAGGAGGAGGAGATTTCGTGGGAAGAAGCCTCTCTCAAGCTTTCTCTCTCGTTCTTCAAGTTCTAGTCCTAGAAGAGGAAAACAATTAAATGTAGGCATTCTCACAAGCTAAAATCTTAAAACTTCGTTTGTAGGTTGATCCAATCATTTGGATCAAAAGCCCTCTGATTTCATATTTTTCCATCGAGCCTATTTTTTCTTATTGATTTTTCATGTTCTGCAACTAGCATGAGCCCGACCCTTCATCTTAAATCTTGTTCTCCGTGTATACTCAACCCCATACCATGAGATTTTTATTGGAGGAAATGATGCATGCTAGGCATCTTTTGCCACTGAAAGCCCTAATTTTCATCCACCCCACATCGTGAATTAATTCTTTTACCCTATATGTGTATTGTTCCATGTTCTTCGTGAAGTATCATGAATAAACCATGCTGAAACCATGTTTGTTTTCAAATTCCTAATTACTCTAAGTACCCATGTATGTTTAGGTTGTTTTGCAACTGGTTTCATGATTTTTCATTGACTATACAATTAGTTATGATTTTCTAAACGACCCTGTGTCAAAAGATAGAAAGTTGGCCCGCAATCCGAGGCTCTGTCCTTTTCCCGCTCGAACTCAGGCTCAGAACCTGAGAACATGACGGCCCGATAGGTTGCATTCTCAGGGCCGTTGCGACACAGGAACCTGTCACGATCTGATCGCGACAAGGTACCCTATCACGTTCTGGCCGCCCGACCTGTTAGACCTGTCGCGACCCTCTAGCGACCTCGTCGCGATCTGCCTGCCTGAACTGACAAGCCCGTCGCGATCCTTACAAGACCCTGTCACGTTCTCAGTCCCCGTCGCGACCCTTACTGGGGTACGTCGCGATTTGGGCTTTTTGCATGAAAACCCACATCTTTGCAAGTCTTGTGGTGCTACAGTTACACCCATGTTTTGCTAACTGTCTGAAACACAGAAAATGAAGTTGTAATTATTAAAGGTATTCTAATTAATTAAATTCAATCACATGACCTTTCATATCTATGATTTCATGACACATGCACATACTTTGAACCATCCAAATATGGCTTAACTTGGCATGTAAATATTTCATAATACATCTGGTAATTTATTTCAGTTATCTATTTAAATTGCCATATTTTAAATGAACTTGTCTACGTTTTCTCGCGATGTTTTGGGAATACCGTTACCGACGCTCCACTATTCTAGAATTCATCTAGAACGTCGAGCACTTGTTTCTATATACACACTCATCTTGACTTGGACGAACTCTTCGTCGGATACTCCTTCTGCTGGACTAGTGAATCCTTGGTCAAGGCCTCCGTAAGTCTCCTATGTCTATGGATTCCCACATGGTCGACGAGCTGGTTGTACCCTAACACCTATGATACCCTTTAGGGATCAACATGATCCGAACAACTATTAGAAGTTTGCTCTTATCTTGAATCACGCCGGACCTCTGGACCTGTGCGTAACATGGCCAGTGGAAAGGTAGTGAATTCCACCTGACTGCCAACACCAATAGCGCGTGTTGTGCAACTGTTACTATCGCCTGCTACTCGAAGTGTTATGTGCATTGTTCTGTAGCTCTCATCTATACTATACTCGCTCATCTATTCACGTTCACTCTACTATCTCGTCTATTCATCTAGTGCTCTTATCTATTTCTTGGTACTCTCAATTGGCCATTAATTGATTGTCGAAAGATAAACAACATAACCAATGCCAGCGCAATAGGGCCCGATCTGGTCCTGGGGAGAGCGCCCGAAAGTGCCATTTTCCCGCTGGAGTTAAATGATCAGGATGTCGGCATTACATCCAAGTGCCATACTATCAAGATTAATCTAAGACAATCAACACAAAGTGCTATATTCTCTCGATGTCTTTGACAAAACAAAGTGCTATATTCTCTCGTTGTCTATTGACGACAAAAGTGCTATATTCTCTCTCGGCTATCTACGGATAACCAAAGTGCCATTACTATTTCGATTGACGAAAGTTAATCAAAAGTGTTATACTATTTCGATTGATAAGAAAATCAATCAAAGTGCAATTTACTCTCTATATGGACAACTACTTTTTCTCTCCTTGCTATACATGTTGCTTGCTATTGCTTGACGTTGACGTTATTTGCCATCGTGTTGTTATCGTTTCTATCGTGACTTGACTTTAATCATCGTGCTATACTTGATTCATCTGCTATCTGAACCATGTTACTTGTGCTATTACTTTCTCGACTTTACATGTAACGACCCGAGAACCCGACCCTCGGCCCACGCCGAGGACCCAATTTTCGCGGTCGCCACCCACGGATCCGAAGACCCGGAAGGGCTATAATATGCATCTAACAGGATATGTAACGGAAGTAAACGTCAACTGCTAAACTAGAAGCGTACAGGCGGAAACAGAAAAGAGAGCGAGACCGCTTTGTACCGCTCTAAGGCAGGGGAAGAACAAGTCCCTTAGGGGCATACCCCGAGGGTGACGTACACTGAAAAAGGGGAACCACTGCTAGCTACGGGGACCCCGACTGCCGCTCCGTCTCCTCCGCCCGGCGCGCGCCCTGCCGCTGCTGAGAAGTCTCACCTGGGAAAAGGAGGGATGAGCTTCACAACAGAAGCTCAGTAGGGACTACCAATCTCCTACTGGCTCTAAACAGGCAGAAGAATATATATATATAATAAATTACAGTAGTTTATATCTTCTACCTACTAACAGAAGTGCGGAAGCAAAACTACAACTAGCACGGTGCAGAAAGTACACACGGTCGAAAACTCCGTACGACTGCTCGTCGTGACCACCACACGGCTAGTAAACACAGACAGAGGGAACTCCGCCTGGACAAGGAACACTAGCTACGAAAAGCATTACCACTAGTCAAGGTCAGGTGCGTCCACCGACGTCTTATCCTCGACCCAGGTCCTAACCCTCACATCTCGTCAGAGCGAGGTAGGACACAAAGCACACAACAGTAACCGCCGTAGTCTGGCCAGACTACGGTCCCACGCCTGTCCTCTCTAAGCGGTTTCGGGGCCGCAAAGAGCGAGGCAGTGAGAAAAGGACTAGCTGGACTGCGCCGGGAAGAACTCCGAAAACTGACCTCGGCGTCCTAGTCCAACCACGAGATCTCTGCAAGGGACTCAACGCCACTGTCCTAACCACCATTTTCCCCTAAGCTCCAGAGTCCACCTGGAGGCTGCCAACTCGAGCACACTCGTAGCTCGGAGTACTCCCTCAACAGGCTCCCGAGGATGGGGGTCCCAGGCAACGGTAACAACCTCTCGCACGGGACGAGCCCTCAAGTGCCGAGCACCGGGCGAAAGACTAGTGTAGACCGCACTAGGGAACTAGCACAGGTGCCACGGGTACAGTAAAAAGAAGCGGAAACAGCAAGAATCAGAAATCTGTCTCACGGCTGAGGTCGCGATGTATCGGGCCGTCGCGACGCCCTACCCTGTCGCGACGCTGTCGCGGCGGCCGTAGTCGTCGCGACCAGGTCGCGACGCCTAAGAGCGTCGCGATCCTATCGCAACCGGCAAGTCCGTCGCGATAAGATCGCGACCTCCAGAAGGGTCACATCTTCAGCAGAGGGGGGTTCCGGAGCGCTTCTTCCGAAGACCGCCCCAAAAACACCAAACAAGCATTCCATAGGGGGAGGGGAGCATGCTTAACATGAAAGAAAGCCATTAAAGCACCCAAACCACCCTTAGAGCCCCACAGACATGGATTTATACGAATCTACACTCAAGGAAAACCTCACTCAACCTCGATCATGGAGTTCTCACACTCCCAAGCCCCAAACCACAGAGGAAACACGATGTAGAGGGGGGAAGGGAGCATGCTTAGGGTGAGAGGATCAAGGGTCCCTACCTCCACACGAAGAACAAACCCGTGAGGGCCTTCTCGTAGGAAAGGACGCCTCCTCCACGCTCCAAACGGCACAAACACGTCCCCTGCACGAGCGGGACGACACCACCTCAGCACGGACGCCTCAAGCACCACGATCCGCCAAGAAACCGCAAGAGAAACTCGAGAGGGAAGGGAGAGGGGAGAAAGAGAGTTGAGAGGGCGAGAGGGGGAAAATGGGGCGCGACCTCGGGTTTTAACCCGGCGGCCCCCAGAACGCGACGGGCCGACCCGGTGCGATAACAAGCGTGTCGCGACGCTCCTTGGCGTCGCGACCATGTCGTGACGGTCGCCCCCGGTGCGACCCCAAAAAGGTGGTCAATCCTCAGAGACCGGAAAAGCAGTCGCGACGCCCAGACATGCCACGTCAATGCTGCACGCGTCTGACACCTGACAAAGCCGTTCTGACAGAAAGGACACCGGTCACGTCTGTCAGAAAAGCAGTCGCGACCCTGTCAGACGCCGCAACAAGGACGCGACGGCAACCCCCGTCGCGACAAGAACGCGGCGACTGGGTGCGGCGCGACCCAACGCTGTCGCGGCAGACCGCTCCGGCGTGACCACATGCGGCCAGGGCGCCTGGCGCGACCTTGAGGACGGGGCCAAAAGGGCCCAAGGGGGGCGGGTCTTACATTACATGACTGTCTCTGTCATTAGTTACTCTACCATTTAAAGTATTAATCATTTAAAGCCTGCTTGACTATTGAGATTTAAGTCCTACTGGGCGTTATCGCTCACCCTTCGTTATTTGTTATTGTGTCTCAGGTAAGTCAGATAATGACATTACACACACCAATAAGACGGGACCAGAGTGATGAGCGACCTGGAGTCAGTTGATGAAGTTGCCCTAGTACTATGGAGTTTAATAGTTATTGCTTTAGATTTATTTTCAATGTAATGATGTCATTGAGCCCTATGTATTAGCTCCGAATTAGTGGTTGTAATAGTCTTAGTGATTTTTTAATGAAATGAAGAGTTTATTCCAATTATTGTTCATTAGATGCTCTGATTCATTCAACTGTTGTACATTTTTCTCTACTATGTACTTTGCTCACGTCTCCCCGATTTATTCCGCTGCTAAATTGGCAGGGTGTGACAGTTGGTATCAAAGCCTAGAATGTCCTTATTAGGATATTTTAGGTCCTAGGATATTCTTGGTGAACCGTCATGACACGTGACTAAGTCAACCACCATACCTATGTGAGGATTGGTAGAACCATGGTTAAGATCTGAATACATTCATCTATACATATGTATCAACTTAATATTACTTTAGCATCCTAATGTCAACCTCATTCTTGAAGGGACTCTTAATGGACGCCGACATGAGATCAACCCAGAGGCCAGTTCTGGCATGTCAGCAAGCCGCTCAACTGCTAGAAAAAGCTCTGGAAGCGACTAAGGCGATTAAAAAGGAGACCAATCAGAATGGGAAGAGAAGATATAACCATGGCAAGAAGGCCAACCAGCAAGTGAATCATAATGATGAGATCATTTTCCATCATTGTCACAAACCCGGTCATGTGGCCAAGGAGTGTTGGCGAAGAATTGGTGCATGCTTACGTTGTGGCGACTCGAGACATCAGCTACGAGACTGCCCTCTTCTAAAAGAACCATCCACTAACACAGAAGAACTCAATTCCATGAAGAAAGGGAACTAGCCAAACGGTGACAAGAGAAAAATAAAGAAGAATAAGAAGAATGACATACAAGTAGCCGTAATTCGCAGGGGGCGATGCAAGCGCTGCAACAGGAAGGGCCACACGTCAGGGGATTGCTGGTGGAAACAAGGAAAATGTTTGCGATGTGGTAGCTCCAACCACAAGATGAGAGACTACCCACAATTTGAGAATCAACATCATGAGGAATTAAACCAACAAGGTACACTGGAAGCCTTGGTGCAACTCTCTCCAAATCGAGAAGTGGGAACCGTGGAAGGTACCTCTGAACTCACGATGATTAATGCCTTTTTCAATAAATGATTCACATGTAATTGAAGGAGTCATGGAATTTGGTGGACCAAATTCTTTTTAAGTGGGGGAGGATGTAGCACCTCGGAAAAAAATTTTAATACCTAAAATTTTGAAATAATAATGTATTTAAATCAAAATAATAGAAACATACATACCGTTATCGTATGAGCAAGAACACATCTAAAAATTTCGTAAACATTATAAAACAACCCCCAATATTATCCCTAAGTGTTCCACAAAGAAATTCGTGCAACGAAAAATTCGATTGGCCAAGTGTATGTCACAACGTGACTAATTATCCAAATTAGGAAACTAAGTCGGAAAATCGTTAACACGGAAAGATAACATGCCCATAAATTAAACGAACCTGTCGGAGAGACTTCCAACGTCATGTAATGATGACCCATTAAGAAAATTGGGTTTAGAAAAATAATTTGGACCAAGTTTTAGAAATTGAGGTGACTTATTAATGTAATTAAGGAATAATTCAGAAAACCCATTATCATATGAGCCAAGTAGATTAACAATTAAAAATAAAATGATGGGTAGACTCCAAACAATATGTAATGATAATCCATCATGAGAAATTTGATCAATGGATCTCACATAGCCCATGAATAAAATTTGAACTCTAATATTCTCTAATTTAAAAAGGGAATTTTATAAGTTAAAACACATTAAACAAAAAGAAGTGGTGGGCTTTGTTAAATGGATCATATAAAAGTTATTGGGCCAAATAGGGATTTTTAAAAAGAAAAATAATAGGAAAATACTCTAAATTCGTAACTAAATTATTACTTAAATAGAAAAGGGGTATTTAATGCATTAAATAAGAAGTTTGAGTTAGAATTGGATTCCTAAACCTACCCTAGTTGCTTGGCCACGAATTTGGCTCCCATCCTAACCAAATTAGAAGTTCTCATGCTTAGAAAGGGGAGAGAAAATAGGAAATTCGAAATTAATGGGAATTAGAGTCCAAATAGGAAATGGAAAGAGAGAAAGCATAAATACTCTCTTAAAACCCCCATGACCAGCCCTAGCTCGTACCCAAGGCTTGCTGGACCAGAAGGAGAGGCCAAGGAGGAGGATGTTTCGTGGGAAGAAGCCTCTCTCAAGCTCTCTCTCTCGTTCTTCAAGTTCTAGCCCTAGAAGAGGAAAACGATTAAAGGTAGGCATTCTCACAAGCTAAAATCTTAAAACTTCGTTTGTAGGTTGATCCAATCATCAGGATCAAAAGCCCTCTGATTTCATATTTTTCCATCGAGCTTATATTTTCTTTTTAATTTTTCATGTTCTGCAACTAGCATGAGTCCGACCCTTCATCTTAAATCTTGTTCTCCATGTATACTCAACCCCATACCATGAGATTTTTATTGGAGGAACTGATGCATGTTAGACATCTTTTGCCCCTAAAAGCCCTAATTTTCATCCACCCTACATCGTGAATTAATTCTTTTACCCTATCTGTGTACTGTTCCATGTTCTTCGTGAAGTATCATGATTAAACCATGCTGAAACCATGTTTGTTTTCAAATTCCTAATTATTGTAAGTACCCATGTATGTTTAGGTCATTTTGCAACTAGTTTCATGATTTTTCATTGACTATACAATTAGTTATGATTTTCTGAATGACCCTGTGTCAAAAGATAGAAAGTTGGCCCGTAATCCGAGACTCTGTCCTTTTCCCGCTCGAACTCAGGCTCAGAACCTGAGAATGCGACGGCCTGATAGGTTGCGTTCTCTGGGCCGTCGTGACACAGGAACCTGTCGCGATCTGATCGCCATAGGGTACCCTGTCGCGTTCTGGCCGCCCGACCTGTTTGACCTGTCGCGACCCTCTAGCGACCCTGTCGCGATCTACCTGCCTGAACTGACAAGCCCGTTGCGATCCTTACAAGTCCATGTCGCATTCTTAGTTGACCCCATCGCGATCCTTACAAGTCCCTGTCGCGTTCTCAGTTGACCCTGTCGCGACCCTTACTGGGGTACGTCGCGATCTGGGCTTTTTACATGAAAACCCACATCTTTGCAAGTCTTGTGGTGCTACAGTTGCACCCATGTTTTCCTAACTGTCTGAAACACAGAAAATGAAGCTGTAATTATTAAAGGTATTCTAATTAATTAAATTCAATCACATGACCTTTCATATCTATGATTTCATGACACATGCACACACTTTAAACCATCCAAATATGGCTTAACTTGGCATGTAAATATTTCATAAGACATCTGGTAATTTATTTCAGTTATCTATTTAAATTGCCATATTTTAAATGAACTTGTCTACGTTTTCTCGCGATGTTTTTGGAATACCGTTACCGACGCTCCACTATTCTAGAATTCATCTAGAACGTCGAGCACTTGTTTCTATATACACACTCTCTCTTAACTTGGACGAACTCTCCGTCGGATACTCATTCTGCTGGACTAGTGAATCCTTGGTCAAGGCCTCCGTAAGTCTCCTCTGTCCATGGATTCCCACGTGGTCGATGAGCTGGTTGTACCCTAACACCTATGATACCCTTTAGGGATCAACATGATCCGAACAACTATTAGAAGTTTGCTCTTATCTTGAATCACGCCGGACCTCTGGACCTGTGCGTAACATGGCCAGCGGAAAGGTAGTGAATTCCACCTGACTGTCAACACCAATAGCGCGTGTTGTGCAACTGTTACTATCGCCTGCTACTCGAAGTGTTACGTGCATTGTTCCGTAGCTCTCATCTATACTCTACTCTCTCATCTATTCACGCTTACTCTACTATCTCATATATTTATCTAGTGCTCTTATCTATTTTTTTGTACTCTCAATTGGCCATTAATTGATTGTCTAAAGATAAACAACCTAACCAATGCCAGCGCAATAGGACCCGATCTGGTCCTGGGGAGAGCGCCTGAAAGTGCCATTTGCCCGCGGGAGTTAAATGATTAGGATGTCGACATTACATCCAAGTGCCATACTATCAAGATTAATCTAAGACAATCAACACAAAGTGCTATATTCTCTCGATGTCTTTGACAAAACTAAGTGCTATATTATCTCATTGTCTATTGACGACAAAAGTGCTATACTTTCTCTCGGCTATCTATGGATAACCAAAGTGCCATTACTATTTCGATTGACGAAAGTTAATCAAAAGTGCTATACTATTTCGATTGATAAGAAAATCAATCAAAGTGCAATTTACTCTCTATATGGCCAACTACTTTTTCTCTCCTTGCTATACATGTTGCTTGCTTTTGCTTGACGTTGCCGTTATTTGCCATCGTGTTGTTATCGTTTCTATCGTGACTTGACTTTAATCATCGTGCTATACTTGATTCATCTGCTATCTGAGCCATGTTACTTGTGCTATTTCTTTCTCGACTTTACATGACTCTCTCTGTCATTAGTTACTCTGCCATTTAAAGTATTAATCATTTAAAGCCTGCTTGACTATTGAGATTTAAGTCCTACTGGGCGTTATCGCTCACCCTTCATTATTTGTTATTGTGTCTCAGGTACATCAGATAATGACGTTACGCACACCAATAGGACGGGACCAGAGTGATGAGCGACCTGGAGTCAGTTGATGAAGTTGCCCTAGTACTATGGAGTTTAATAGTTATTGCTTTAGATTTCTTTTTAATGTAATGATGTCATTGAGCCCTATGTATTGGCTCCGAATTAGTGGTTGTAATAGTCTTAATGATTTTATAATGAAATGAAGAGTTTATTCCAATTATTGTTCATTAGATGCTCTGATTCATTCAACTGTTGTACATTTTTCTCTACTATGTACTTTGCTCACGTCTCCCCGATTTATTCCGTTGCTAAATTGGCGGGGTGTGACAGGTCCAGTCCCGGGAGGAGCACCCAAATTCATTTAGTGGCCGTATGGAATGATAAAGGATCTGTGGATGCTTGGCATTGCATCAAATACTAGCTTGATTAGTCATCATGTATCCTATCATGAGTTTTGTATTTGAATCGAAACATGAAGTTCTCATGAAATCTTGACCATGTATTCGTAATTCAGTACTTCTGTTCTACATTTATTGTCTAGTTGACATGTTTGTCCATCCATCTTTGATACTCAGTACTGACAACAGTTAAGTTTCTTATTCTGATCTTTGAACATTTTAATCCTTTTTTATTAGAAGGATTGAATCCTACTGGGCTAGATAGCTCTTACAATCCTACTTTTTCAGGTGATCAAGATGAGCTTAATGCTTAAGGGGGAGTGTGCCGAGTGGAACATCCCATCTTTAGAGGCCCAACAAATTTTCCTTTTCTTAGTATTGTAGATATGAAATGTAATCAAGTTTTTTTGTTTCCCACTCCTCTTATAGACAGTAATGAGGAGTGTCATGTAATTAAGCTTCCGCTAAATCAATGTTAGATGAATAAAACATAAGTCCTATTTCTTGAGCATGATTTATGTCATTTCTAATAAATAGACTTTTATTAGGACGTGACATATAATTTGGTATCAGAGTCTTAGGTTCTGTAAACCTAGGGAATGACCAGTGAGTTTGGGGTAGAAACTTGGGATTAGTTATAAAGGTAATAGTGATTTTGTAAATATGTAGGTACTTAACTTGTTATTTGCTGCAGCATGGACATGAATGCTTAGGAACGATTAGTAGCAGCAATGGAAATGCTCCGCCAAGATGTGGAATTGTATGCTCATGCCCAAAGGGAAGCGCATTTGCAGATTAAGGAGGAAGTGTTGAACTTGACTACGGACGCATACCTGGCAGAAAATCCCCGTGCCTCCTTGGAGACCATGACCCAGATAATGAGTAACCTTGACAGTTTGAAACTGGGACAGAACATGTTGCTCCATCAAGTTGAAGGATATTGGGAAGTGCTTTCTGAAGCAGCAAGGGAGCTGTACCATGGGCCTGGGGGAGATCAGCAGCCGTCTGTGGAGTCTGCTGTTAAGACTTAAAGTTAGTTAGAGGATGAGGAACTTACTTTTGTAACCTCTCATTTTGTTAATGGTGGTTGTATATATAACTTTCATATAAATGTGTAGTGGGAGGTTAAAGGATGATGATAGTATTGTAATTATTTTTGGCTTATTAGGGATGTATTGTAAATTGTTGGGTTGAGTGTGTTTTGGTATTTCCTAAAGTTGTATTTTAATGATGACCAATGAACATCACTCATACTTTGATTTTGATGATGACATATTATGATTTTGATGATGATATGTTGAACATGTTATACGTTTTATACATATCACAATAATGCTTTAACAACATATTTTTGATGGTTAATATCTCATACTTTAATGATAATATCTTGTACTAATGATTTATGTGTTAAATTTCTAGGTGTATACAGATTTTGTCATGGTAGTGTCGACACACCCATTGATAGTGTCGACACTGGGTCAGAGTCCCTGAAGGTTTTTCATGAAGACAGGGTCAAGTGTGTCGACACAGTCCCAGGCAGTGTCGACACTAGTCCCAGATTCCAGATGACCCAGTTGCCAGACTGGGACAGTGTGTCGACACAGCCAGTGAGTGTGTCGACACTAGACCCAGCTCCCAGAAGACCAGTTTTGCGCAAATGGCACAGTGTGTCGACACACCCAATGACTGTGTCGACACACTCCGACAAATTTTCCAACTTAAGTTCCACTTGGACACCTGGCCTTCTAGGGATCAAAGGGATTGACCTAGGTTTGTGTGCCCACATACCCCAAGGCTCCTTATGGACACATGGGGGTATATATACCCATGCTTTTGGTACTCCAAAGCAATCCACGCAAGATAAGAGGCAAGAGCTTTCTGGAAGAAGGGAAGGAGAGCGGGAAAATGGCATCTGCATCCAGAGGAGCAGAGCAGCGCCGCCAAGGGAAGAAGAAGGAGAAGAAGAAGGAGAAGAAGAAGAGAAGGAGTTCATGATTGCAACAGTGCTGGTCAGAAGAAGATTCACCCGAGTTTGTAGTTGGTCAGAGTGTTAAACTCTCTGGGGAATTTGTGTATGTGTTCTACACAGATCTCCCAATTCTATTTGTCTCTACCATTTCTATTGTACTGAGATAGATCGTGCTAGAGGATCTATTCTCTAAGTGTGCTTGTTCTAGCAAAATTTGGATCTATTGTGATCCAGAGGTTTGAGTACTTTGTACTCTATTTTGGAGCCGTTGTGCTCTGAGTTGGAGCCGTTGTGCTCTGGTGCTTGAGCCGTAGTGCTCAAGGGCTTGTGAATTTTCTGAATTCACAAGTGGTCTATGGAGTAGGTTGTCGTGCCTATCTCCTGGGTTTCTTTGAGTCGGTGCACTCAAAGAGGTTGGAGTCATTGTACTCAGTTTGTGCTGCACTTGTGTTAGTGGTTCCTCTGTTGTGAGGAGGTGGACGTAGGAGACACAAGTTGTGTTCTCTGAACCACCTTAAAATCTTCAGTGCACTATGGTTTGATGTGTGGTTTGCTGTTATTATTCACTATACTCACACACCACACTTGAATCTGATCGAATTGTGTGCTTTACTTATTTTAATTCCGCTGCCATACACTCAATCTGTTAGTTCGTTTATCAAAGTCACCTATCCGATCCCCAACATAAATATGTTCGGCTTATTAGAACAAGAATGTTAATGTAATGTAAATATTTTAGTTAGTTAACAAAAAGTGGTATGTTATGTGAAACTGAAAATTTGTATGTGATGAATGTGAGCATGGTTTCGTTATGGTATTAATATATGTATTGTTGGATGTCTCAGATAATTTCCCAAACTAATTATGGAAGGAAGTGATGCAAATTGGAAGAAGATGGAGAGCTCAATGCACGATCTGACACGAGTAATGAGGACTGTAGTCAAGAATAACAGCCACAATGGAACAAATTTGTTTAAGGATTTCCGAAGTCTAGATCCTCCAAGATTTGTAGGTAGTATAGATCTGGATGAGGTTGAGAATTGGTTAAAGGATATTGAGAGAATTTTCAAGGTGATCTGATGTACAAAAGAAGAAAAAATACGCCTAGCAACGTTTCAATTGGATCGTGATGCCCGAGCATGGTGAAAAATAGTAGAGTCTACTCTAGAGGACCCAAACTAGGTTGGTTGGGAGGAGTTTGTGAAATTGTTCATTGATCAGTATTTCTCCGAGGTAGTTCAAGAGAGAAAAGCTAACGACTTTGCTGGTTTAAAGCAACCCAGAATGTTAGTGTCGGAGTATTAGGCACAGTTTGCCCGATTGTCTAAGTATGCTCCTCATTTGATAGCCACAGAGAAGTTGAAAGCGAAAAGATTTATGAACGGCCTGCGTCCAAATTTTATTACGCAGTTAACACCTCACTTGATTACCACATATTCTGAAATGGTTAAAAGAGCCTTGGCGTTAGAAGCTGCTAACAATACTGTGGAAAAGATTAGAGGAAGGTCTGGTGATAGTTCTTTTAATCATAAGAGGAAGTTTGAGTCAGGGAATGCCCCTAAGGTTCAGCAAACCACTAAGAAAGCAGTAAAAGCTCTAGTCGGAAACAAGGATGTGTGTTGGCATTGCCACCTTAGTGGACACAAGACTGAGAACTGTTGGCGTAGGTTGGGTGCTTGTCTCCGATGTGGAAGCAATCAACATCGGATTCCAGATTGTCCTATGATAAAGAACGCACCAGCAAACCAGAATCCCCGAGCCAGGCAGGGATGTATACAAGCTATTCAGGAAGTGGAACCTGAGTCTCCGCAGGAGGGCGGACTTATTGAAGGTACACTACTAGTAAACTCAAAACCCACATATGCATTATTTGATTCAGGAGCTACACATTCTTTCATTAGCTATGAGTTTGCTAGATCTTTAGAATGCAATCTGTCCCGTTACCTACACAGTTGGAAGTTACTACTCCTTTGAGTGAGGGTAAGAAACTTAAAGAATATTACCCTACTAGTCAAATTTTAGTCAAAGAACATAATTTTTCGGGGGACTTGATATGCCTTGAGATGTGGGATTATGATGTAATCCTTGGGGTAGATTGGCTATCTAAACACCATGCAAATTTGGATTGCCAATTAAGACAAGTAACTTTCCTGGGTAAAGAAGTTTACTCCATGACTTTAGATAAACCCCGTACAAGAAGAATACCCATAATCTCGGCAGTTAAAGCATGTAAGTTAGTACAAAAGGGATGTCAAGGGTATTTGGCTTCTGTGACACTAATAAATCAGAAAACTACTGGATTGAAGGATATTTCGATAGTAAAAGATTTTTTTGATATTTTTCCAGAAGAACTATCTGGTTTACCACCTAGTAGAGAGGTAAACTTTTCAATTGAATTGGTTCCAGGAGCCACACCAATTTCAAGAACGCCTTATAGAATGTCAATGGAGGAATTGAAAGAATTAAAAAGACAATTGATGGAATTGATAGAGAAATGATTCATTAGACCCAGTACATCTCCTTGGGGTGCTCTAGTACTATTTGTTAAGAAGAAGGATGGGACTATGCGATTATGCATATATTATAGACAATTGAATCAGTTAACGATTAAGAATAAATACCCGCTTCCTAGAATTGATGATTTATTTGATCAATTGTCTGGAGCTCAATATTTTTCAAAGATTGATCTTAGATCCGGTTATCACCAATTGAGAATTCAAGAAGAAGATATTCATAAGACAACTTTTCAAAGTAGATATGGGCATTACGAATTTGTTGTGATGACATTTGGACTGACTAATACACCTGCTGCATTTATGCATTTAATGAATGACGTATTCAGATCATATTTGGATCAGTTTGCAGTTGTGTTTATTGATGACATATTAATTTACTCTTAAGAGTGTGGAAGAACATGAAACACATTTACGAGTTACCTTGCAATTATTACGAGATCACAAGTTATATGCAAAATTTAGTAAATGTTAATTTTAGTTGGAACAAGTGACATTCTTAGGACATGTTATTTCTAGAGAGGGATTGTCAGTAGATACCTCTAAAATTGAAGCTATCCAGAAGTGGGAACAACCTAAGAATCTTATTGAAATTCGAAGTTTTCTGGGTATGGCTAGTTATTACCAGCGTTTTTTTAAAGATTTTTCCAGGATTGCTTCACCTCTCACACAACTAACTCAGAAAGGAACTGCATTTGAATGGAGTGAGAATTGTGAGCAAGCATTTCAAATATTGAAGGAATGTTTATCATCTGCACCAGTTTTAGCCTTGCCGGTAGAAGGAAAAACATTTGAAGTGTATACTGATGCATCAAACATCGAATTAGGATGTGTTTTGATGCAAGAAGGAAGAGTTATTGCCTATGCATCTAGAAAATTAAAGACTCATGAGAAAAATTACCCAGTATATGATTTGGAATTGGCAGCGGTAGTTTTTGTTCTTAAGCTCTGGAGACACTACTTGTATGATAATCAATTCATAGTGTACTCCGATCATAAAAGTCTGAAGTATTTATTTTCACAGAAGGAATTGAATATGAGACAAAGAAGATTGATGGAATATATCAAAGACTATGATTTTAAGATTGAGTACCATCCTGAAAAAGACAATAATGTGGCTGATGCACTCAGTAGAAACCTCATAACTAGAATATTCCAATTGCAAGTCAAAGAATGGAAATTGTTGGAAGAATTTTCTACATTGAGTCTAAAAGCTAAACCACAAAAAGATAGGGTTGTGATTGATAATTTGACAGTACAATCAGATCTATTAAGGCAAATTGAAGAACAACAAGACAATGACCCTACATTGATAGAAATCAGAGAGAAACTGAATTCCAGACCTGACTTTAATGAAGATGCACATGGAAATCTTAGGTTCCAGAATAGGTTGTGTGTACCAAATAGTTCAGAAATCAAGAAGCAAATATTAGAAGAAGCTCATCGAGCGCATTATCCTATTCATCCAGGAGCTGTCAAAATGTACCAAGACTTGAAGAAATTTTTTTGGTGGTGTAACATGAAGAAAGACATTGTGGATTTTATAGCCAGATGTTTAACATGTCAGAAAATCAAGGCTAAACACCAGAAACCCACAGGGAAATTAAAACCCTTTGAGGTACCAGAGTGGAAATGGGACAGTATTGGTATGGATTTTATTGTGGGATTACCCAGAACACGTAGTGGATACGATGCAATATGGGTAATAATTGATCGACTTACAAAGTCAGCTCACTTCTTGGCTATTAAGACAAGATGGTCAGTCAATATATTAGCAGCTCTGTACTTGAAAGAAATTGTTTGACTACATGGAATTCTAAAGGATATTATTTCTGACAGAGATGCAAGATTCACTTCACTTTTTTGGAGAGAATTACAAGATGCATTAGGAACCAAGCTGAAGTTTAGTATTGCATTTCATCCTCAAGCAGACGGACAAACGGAATGAGTAAATCAAATTATTGAGGATATGTGCTGGGCCTGCGTTCTAGAATTAGGAAATGACTGGAGTCATCATTTAGCAATTATGGAATTTACTTATAATAACAACTATCAATCTACTATTCAAATGGCACCATTTGAAGCTTTATATGGACGATAGTGTAGATCACCACTATGTTGGGTGGAGTTGAAAGAAACACACATTCTCGGACCTGAAATGATTCAAGAAACGACAGAAATTATAAAGTTAGTGCAAGATCGAATGAAAGCTGCCCAAGACCGACAAAAAAGTTATGCTGATCGACGAAGAAGAGAGCTGTAATTTCAACAAGGTGATCATGTGTTCCTTAAAGTGTCACCCCTAAGAGGAATCAAGAGGTTTGGAATCAAAGGAAAATTGAGTCCAAGATACATTGGACCGTTTGAGATATTAAAAAGAGTTGGGGAGATGACATACCAGCTGGCACATCCACCTTAATTTTCCAATATACATGACATCTTTCATGTGTCAATGTTGAGGAAATATGTTTACGATCCAGAGCATATTATTGAATATCAGAATCTGGATGTACAAGAAAACTTGGCATATGAAGAAAGACCTGTGCAAATCCTCGACCGGAAAATCAACCAACTCTGGAACAAGGAGGTTCCATTATTAAAGATTCAATGAAATAAACGAGGACAAGAAGAAGCAACGTGGGAATTGGAAGATGCTATCAAAACTAAGTATCCGGAATTATTTACAGGTCAGTATTACTTGTCGTTACACTCTTATTTGTTAAATTTGGAGGACCAAATTTTCTTTAGTGGGGGAGAGTTATAACGCCCCGAAAATTTTATTTACTAGAAAAATGTGAATAATTTGATTGTTAAACATAACTACTATCATGAGATGTAATTAACGATAATTTAGGATTAATTGGTAATAATAAATATTATTCCAGTGTCGTACTCAAAGGTGCGTGCTCTGACAGAGCGACACCGGAATACTGTAACAAAAAAGAAATCTGAGAACACCATAATTTCCAAAAAATTATGCTGATATCAGAAATGTAAATATCTGAAATTGTTGATGCGCGGATTTCAAGATTAAGTCGACGCAACTATTTTCCGAGCAATTTTTGCTGGGTGAAAAATAAATTCTCAAAATTAAACTAAAATCACCATAGTTTGTAAAACCTTTTTATTAGCTTATGGTTGAAATTTCAACTTGATTGAACACCATTAGGATACATAAACTTGCGGTCAAATGGGCTAGTTGAATTATTGCCCAATTACGGTAACCATTTTTTGGATTCTTTCTTGCTTACATATTGGGGGCTACGTAAGCCCATTTCATATGGGGTAGAAGACCTACACGTTTTACCCTGCGTGTAACCTTTGAGGGTTGCATGGTAAATATGGCTTTGGGAGGTTAAAGAGGCTTTTTACCTCAACACATGTATGGCCTACGTGCCATGCATGCATAAGGTGTGAGAGTTTATAAAAACTCTCCCTTCACCCCTCGTGCAAGCCTTTCCTGCTGCTGCTGCTGCTGCTGTGCTTGCCAGTTTCCTTGCTCCTGCTCTTGCTCCTGTTTCTCTTCTGCTGCTGCTATTGCTGCTGGAGCTGTTGCAGCTACTTGCCGTGGTTGCTGCTGCTGCTTCTTCTTCTTTTGATTGCCACTCCTTCAACTGCATTGGCTGAAGCTTCTATTCCTGCAGTCTTCTTGTTCTTTTTCACACTGCTACTGACTCTACGTGGAGGAGAAGAAGACCTTTCATTCTTTCTCCAGACAAGTAGGATTCCTTCTTCCCTTCTTTCTTCTCATTCTTGTTTCTTAACCTTGCTCAAGAGCCTCATGTTTAGGTGTTTACCATGTACACACACTTGATTCTAATTCTTAAAAACCCATAGAAGTGTTTGTTCTATTCCTTATAACCATGTTTTAGCTAAAGTTTGTGTTATGTTCAAGCATATTGTGAAATTCATCCTATTAGATACAAGAAAATGTCGACAGGAAGTATTGCACTTCTAGTTATCATCTTGCCTTAGATTTCTATGCCACCACATACTCCTATTGTACTCTTTATTTCCTTCATATCAGTAGTGTTTAGAACTGTATACCAGACCCTTTTTGATGTTGTTAAGCATGGTAGGAATCATAGGAATACTTAGTAGAGTATCCTGTGGTAGTTTTGCATATTTTCTGGAAGTTTACACTGCACCTGTCGACAGTCAGAACCCACCTGTCGACAGGAATCATGCTTCCAGAACCCAGATTGTGCAAAACACCAGTAGCTGTCGACAAATAACCCTCATCTGTCGACAGATGACCTATACCTATCAACAGCCGACCTTGGCCTGTCGACAGGTAGTGGCTAGACTCCAGAAACTTGGTTCTGGAAGACAGTAGCTGTCGACAGCCACTCTCTGGCTGTCGACATACACTATCTAGTCATGCTTTCCAGCACCTTGTCTTGCCCAATCTTCTGTTGATACATCATACTATTAGCCTAGCAAGTTGCTCCCATCATTCTCTTGAGTTTCTACCATTATGTCACTAAGAGAGATCATCAAATTGCTTTCCATATCCTACTTTGGATTATCCTTGAAATCTCCAAATACAATTAGTTCCTATTTGGTTACAACCTTCTGTATTCATTAGCACTGATTCATAAACTTTTGTTATATGAAAGAATTTGAGTACTTGTGTACCCCCACTTGAATCTTTTAAAGAAATATATTATGATGACAATTTGTGGGTCTTTGGACTCAAATGAGATATATGTCTGTGCAAATGGGGCTGGTCCAGTCCCGGGAGGAGCACCCGAATTCATTTAGTGGTCGTACGGAACGATAAAGGATCTGTGGATGCTTGGCATTGCATCAAATACTAGCTTGATTAGTCATCATGTATCCTATCATGAGTTTTGTATTTGAATCGAAACATGAAGTTCTCATGAAATCTTGACCATGTATTCGTAATTCAGTACTTCTGTTCTACATTTGTTGTCTAGTTGACATGTTTGTCCATCCATCTTTGATACTCAGTACTGACAACAGTTAAGTTTCTTATTCTGATCTTTGAACATTTTAATCCTTTTTTATTAGAAGAATTGAATCCTACTGGGCTAGATAGCTCATACAATCCTACTTTTTCAGGTGATCAAGATGAGATTAATGCTTAAGGGGAGTGTGCCGAGTGGAACATCCCATCTTCAGAGGCCCAACAAATTTTACTTTTCTTAGTATTGTAGATATGAAATGTAATCAAGTTTTTCTGTTTCCCACTCCTCTTATAGACAGTAATGAGGAGTGCCATGTAATTAAGCTTCCGCTAAATCAATGTTAGATGAATAAAACATAAGTCCTATTTCTTGAGCCTGATTTCTGTCATTTATGATAAATATACTTTTATTAGGACGTGACATATCCCATCAAGCCCCTTAGTAAATTTTATACCTCTCCTTTGCCTATACCTCCCCCCCAAAATCAATTTAATTTTAACCATATATTTACATCTCCCTACACCCACATAACCAAGGGTAAAATAGCTATCAAAGTGGGCAAAAAGATGAAGAAATATTTGGTGCACACCTTTTAAGAGAGTGTACGTATACACCCTCTTATCATTAAATATCCATCATATCAATGTGATTGGACACCCAATCATATAGTGGTATGAGCGTGCACCACTTATAAGTGGTGCACAACAAATATTTCTCAAAGATTTTTTTTTCCAAGATGTCAAATGGGGGAGGTTTTTTGGGTTTTTTTTAATGACATGACCGGTGGGATAAAAGGTTTATCTTGAGCTTGGACTAGTTTTCATTCATATATTTATTTCTAAAACTAGTTAGGTTAACCTACAAGGTTAACTTAACCTTGGATACATACCTCTCTATCGTGAGGCAAACAAAATTAGTTAATGGTCCATTTGTTTCAATGTAAAATCTTATGTCAGAAAAGATTTTTGGGAAAAATTTCATACAACAGTCTGTTTGGTACCACTAAAAAATTAATGCATGAAAATCTTTTACCTAAAATTATGGATTTTGGCATCATTGATGAGACTTTATAAATTATTTTTTTGAATTTCTCTTTCATGTAGGATTTTCATGACTGTGACTACAATCTCCACTGTGGAGGCAAATTCTAGCCTCCTAGGCTCTTAGGCCCATTATGACCCAATATGGCAGCAGGGCGACGACTGTTCAGCCACGTGTCCTCAGAGATAGCTATAAGCTTCTGAACACACCTCAATTGCTTTGCGCCTAAGGGTCCCAGGAAGCGCCATCCTCGAACCTCACCGACCAAGCCTCCGGGCTCGGACATAGCGTTGCCACAAGTCAGGTCTCCAAACACCTAGAAGCTGCACCAAGCAAAGTTGCGTGCTCTTGTTCAAAACCTCTACAACACTATGCGACTCTTCACTTCTCCACAGTCATCAATGGGATGGCGTGGCACACCTCCCCACCATCTGAAGCGGTACGAGCATGAAGTCCCAAGGGGCATCTAGGACAGACATCCCCCATCTTGGTGACTCAACCGTCGCGTCCCTCCAACTATCATTGGAGAAAGATGCATCTGGACCCTTCAGGTTCCCTGCCTATATAAGGAACAGGTAGTCACCATGCAAAGGTACGTGGAATCACCTCCACACAACCGCCCACGCGTGAAACCATACACAAAAGAACCATCCTTTCCTGCCTCCATAAGACAGTCCCATCTGACTTTGGCATCGGAGGGTTCTCCTGATTCTTCAACTGGGTTCCTCTGATGTCTATCCTGGTTTTGCATGCTCCCGTCCGCACCGGCGACCGTTTGCTCCCTCTCTTCTAGTGGAGGCCCGTTCGGCCCATTACCGAACAGGGAAACACCACCACATTTTTGGCGCCGTCTGTGGGAACGACGACTACCATGGCTCGCGGACGGTCCTCTCACCAGAACCACGGAAGATGGGTGACGTGATCCCGCCAGTTGTGTGAGGACTCGTGTGACCAAGCCCCTCCTATCGACGACAACGCTTTCTCCACCGGAGCAACTACTAACGGACCTGCGGTCAAAACTCCGATTTTGGCCGAGGAGGTAGCAGAGCTCCGGGGATAGTTGCAGCAATTAATGGGGGTCTGTCGGGGACTCCAGACTCAGTTGGCAAGGTAGCCAGCGCCAACAGTCCCCCCCTCACCAGAGCAGCAGGCGGAGTCATCCCGACGACAACCGCCAGCACCGTCGACATGCCAAGAACATCGCGAGGCATCGGCCCGCTGATTGCGACATGCCCCATTGGCCCGTCGTATGCCAGAGCGACATGACGAATCACCCCATAGGTCTGCTACGGCCCCACTCCCTCCGAGGTCCGTCGTTGGCGCAAACTCTCGTGGTTCTCGGCGAGAGGGCTCCGTACACTCCGACCCAGAGCTAGTGAGACGACTCCGTCGCGTCGTTAACCTGGAACGACGCATGGAGAACCGCACCCGCCAGATGGACGTGATGGTTCATAGGGCTGAGGGAAGAGCTCCGGCGGATGATGACTTAGACTTCCACTCCCCGTTCGCGGTGGAGATCCTGGAGGCTTAGGTCTCGCCGAAGCTGCCCCTGCTTTCCATCACCCCTTACGATGGCACCACCGACCCGACAGATCATATCCTCGAGTTTGAGTCGCACATGGTGTTCCACGGAGCATTAGACACGGCGAAGTGTCGGGCCTTTCTGGCCACTTTGAAAGAGACCGCGAGGGCCTGGTTCGAAACCCTCCCAGTGGGCTCCATCACTTATTTCCACCAGCTGAAGAGGTCCTTCCACGACAACTTCCTTGGCGGAAAGTCTCAACCCCGCACAGCGGCCTTATTGCTGTCTGTGCGGCAGAAGAAGTGCGAGGCTCTCTAGGACTACGTCAAGAGGTTCCAGATCGAAGCACTACGCATCCCACGCCTGGACGTCCCGCTCGCTACCAGTGCCCTCATTCAGGGGCACCTGCGATGGATTCCTCCAACGGACACAGGGGTGCAACAGTCCACGACCCTGGCAGAACTCCTGTCAACCGCCCAGCGCCATGCTGCGTGCGAGGAGAGCCTTGCGGCCAGCCGAGCCGAACAGGGTGACCAGGTAGAAAAGAAATGGCCTTTCGATAATGGTTCTGACCGAGAATGGAAGAAAAGCCGATGTAATGGGGAGTCGCCACGTTGACCATGCCCCTACACCGAATGCCCAGTGCAACCAAGACAAGTATTGTCGCTTCCATCACGACCACGGCCACGACACCTCCGAATGCCGCCAACTGAAGGATGAGATCGAGTCCTTGATCAAGTGCGGCTATCTTGGACGGTATGTGCGCCAGAATGAAGATTGCTTGAGACGCCAGGAGTAGACCCCCGAACAACCCATTAACAACGAGCCAAACGGGTAGGAGATCAACGTGATCACGAGTGGACCAGGCGCGGGCGGAGAGAGCACTCAGAGCATGCGCAATTATGCTCGGAGAGTGCACCAGATGGAGCGATCTCCTGCATCGCGACCCGCTCCTTATCCACCAAGTTCAGCACGTGCATGGTCCAAGGAGGCCATCACCTTCTCGGACAATGACCTTGTAGGAGTTATGACTCCCCACATCGATGCGTTGGTCGTCTCGGCCACCATCAATCATTGTAACGTGAGGAGTATACTTGTGGATAATGGAAGTGCACTATACGTGTTAGCCTACGACTGTTTCCTCTTAATGGGCTTGAAATTCGACCAACTATCTCCAGTAGAATCACCTTTGTTTGACTTCTCTGGGGTTTCAGTGCATCTTATAGGCCAGATATGTCTACCCATTACCCTGGGAACAACGCCGAAGAGAGTGACCAAGATGGTGGACTTTCTGGTGGTTAAAAGCATGCCAGGGTACAACGCTGTAAGACCCGGCCCTTCTGGGCCCTTGGCCTTGTCCTCAAGGTCGCGACAGGCTCCCTGGTCGCGACATTATCGCGCCAGGGGAACCCGTCACGACATGGTTTGTGTGGCGACACACCTGGCCATCGCGACATGGTCGCGGCGGGGGTGGGTGTTGCGTTCTTGTCGCGACGTCTGGAGGCGTCGTGACTGCTTTTCTGACAGACATGACCGTTGTCCTGTCTGTCAGAATGGTCATGTCGGGTGTCAGGTGCGTACATCATTGATGCGACCTGGTCAGCCGTCGTGTTTGCTTTTCCCAGTCTTCGAGGTTTGACTACTTTTGGGGTCGCGCTGGGGGTGGCCGTCGCGACATGGTCGCGACGCCTAGGGGCATCGCGACATGGTTGTTGTCACGCTGGGTCGACCTGTCGTGTTTTGGGGCCGTCGGTTTAAAACCGAGGCTGCGCCCCATTCTCCCCCTCTTGCCCTCTAACTCCTTCTTCTTCCTTTTCCTTCCCCTCTCGAGCTCCCTTGCAGTTTCTCGCCCATTCTTCATGCTCGTGGTGATCGTGCTGAGGTGGTGTCGTCCCGTTCGTGCAGGGGACGTGTACGTGTTGCTCGGAGCGAGGAGGAGGTGGTCATTCCGACGTGAAGGCCCCAACGGGTTGGCTCTACTTGTGGAGGTAGGGACCCTTGATCCTCTCGCCTTAAGCATGCTCCCCTCCCCCTTGAGACGATGTTTTCCTCGTGGTTTGGGGGTGTGAGGAACCCATGCTCGTGGTTGAGTGAGGTTTCCCCATCGAGTGTAGATCCTTGTTAATCCATGTTTTTGTGGGGTTTAAGGGTGGTTTGGATGATCTAATACCTCTCATACATGTTCTCCATGCTTCCCTCCCCCTGTGGTGTGTTGTAATCCCGTTTTTGGGCTGGTCTCTGTGAGGGTTGCTCCGGAACCCCCCTCGGCTGAAGATGCGACCACTATAGAGGTCGCGATCTTGTCACGATGGCCTGGCCGGTCGTGACATGATCGCAGCGCTCTTGGGCGTCGCAGCCTGGTCGCATCGGCATGGGCTGCCGTGACAGTGTCGCGACAGGGTAGGGCGTCGCGACAAGGTCACGACGGCCCGATGCATCGCGACTACAGCCGAGAGACAGGTTATGGTCCTGCGAAGTACCGCGCTTTGTTAAGTCTTCGCCGTTTCTACTTCTTTTACTATACCCGTAGCACCTGTGCTAGTTCCCTAGTATGGCCCTGCACTAGTCGTCGCCCGGTGCTCGACACGTGAGGGCTTGTCCCGTGAGAGAGGTTGTTACCATTGCCTGGGACCCCCATCCTCGGGAGCCTGTTGAGGGAGTACTCCGGGCTACGAGCGTGCTCGAGTTGACAGCCGAGTAGGCGGACGCTAGAGCAGAGGGGAAAATGGTGGTTAGGACAGCGGCGTTGAGTCGTTTTCAGAGCTCTCGTAGTTGGTCTGGGATGCCGAGGTCGTTTTGAGGAGTTCTTCCCGGCGCAGTCCAGCTAGTCCTTTTCTCACTGCGTCGCTCTTTGTGGCCCCGAAACCACCTAGAGAGGCCAGGCGTGGGATCATAGTCCGGTCAGACTACGACGATTACTGTTGTGTTACTTGTGTCTTGGTTCACTCGGACGAGACGTGGAGGTTTGGACCTGGGTCGAGGATAAGACGTTAGTGGACGCACCTGACCAGTTGACTAGTGGTAGTGCTTTCCGTAGCTAGTGTTCTTTGTCTAGGCGGGGTTTCCCCCTGTCTGTGGTTTACTAGCCGTGTGCTGGTCACGACGAGCAGTCGTACGGAGTTTCTGACTGTGTTGTACTTACGTACCGTGCTAGTTGTAGCTTTGCTTCCGCACTACCGTTCGTAGGTAGAAGATATAACTGTTGTTATTTAATTTGATTATATATATATTCTTCTGCCTGTTAGGGCCAGTAGGAGCTTGGTAGTCCCTACTGAGCTTCTGTTGTGAAGCTCATCCCTCTTTTTTCCAGGTGAGACTTCTCAGCAGTGGCAGGGCACGCGCCGGGCGGAGGAGACGGGGAGGTAGTCGTGGTCCCCATAGTTAGCAGTGGTCTTCCCCCTCTCAGTGTACGTCACCCTCGGGGTATGCCCCTAAGGGCTTTGTTTTCCCCTACTTTTACTTATACTAGTTGTGTTGTGTTGGGACTGTACTTAGAGCGGCACGCAACGGTCTCGCTCTTCTTTCTGTTTCCGCATGTGCGCTTCTAGTTAGTAGTTGACGTTTACTTCCGCTGCATATCCTGTTAGATTTATGTTATAGCCCTTCCGGGTCTTCGGATCCGTGGGCGGCGATTGTGAAAATCGGGTCCTCGGCGTGGGCCGAGGGTCAGGTTCTCGGGGTCGTTACAGTTGGTATCAGAGCAAGAGTCTGACAAAACTTGTAGAGGATTTAAACTACAACAGGAAGTCCCAACAGTAGTACAAGTACACTGCTAGCTGCCCGAGTTGGTATTGTTAACCTTGTTGGTTGTGTGCCGTGCAGGATATGGCTCCACGCAGGCGCAGACAGGTCAGAGAGCTAGTTAAGCAGTAGGATGAGTCGGATATGCCAGCGCAGGGGCGGGTCTAGGAGGAGGTGTTAGAAGAGGAGTCAGTGGCACAGCCTCAGGGTGCACCGGCAGCAGCAGCAGCAGCAGGAGTACCAGCCTCAGCCGCAGCAGTACGCAGACTGGTTTCCCTTGGCAGAGCAGTTCTTCTGGAACCTGTACCAAGGAGCTTGGCAGCTTAGGCAGGCAGTAGCGGGAGGTCAGCCTCCAGTACCTCCCCCAGCGGTACCGAAGCAGCAGGCAGATCTAGAGGAGGAGCAGCCAGCAGTTCAACAAGTGTCGGGTTCCGGGAGCACCCGGGCCGGTCGGAGGAGGACGGTAGTCACGGAGGATAGGACTGCCCTCTTGGAGAGGTTTTTGCGTCTCCGGCCACCGATATTCTTCGGTGAATATGATCCAGATAAGGCAGAGAGCTGGACGCACGAGATGGAGCGCACGTTCGAGACCATGGAGTACGCCGAGGGGGACCAGGTCAGACTGGAGGTGTATCAGCTCAAGGGAGCAGCCCATGAGTGGTGGAGAGTTCAGCGGCAGACTCACTTCCAGGGGCAGGGTTTGGATCAGATCACTTGGCAGTGATTTTTGCAGATCTTTCACGGCGAGTACTTCCCCGACTATGCTCGACGTGAGAGACGAGACCTGTAGCACCCTAGAAATTTTAACTATATAAAAATTCGAATAAATGGAAATAAATAATTTCCATAATATCAAGGTGTTTAAAACATACGTATCATTATCATATGTGCTAAATCACATCGGAAAAATCCGTAAAATGGGAAACCAACTCCACACATTATTCTTAAGGGTTCCACAAAGAAGTTATGCGATGAAAAATCCGATTAACCAAGTGAGCATCACATGGTGACCAATTATTCGAATTAAGGAAACAAGTCGGAAAACCGTTAATACGGAAATACGACGCAATCATAAATTAAATAAAATGTTAGAAAGGATTATAACATTATATATTATGACCCAATATCATAATTGGGCCAATGGATCACATATGACCCAAAAATCAATAAAGCTAGAAAATGCATGGAAATTCGTAACCATAAATAAGCTGAAATTAAAAAGGGTAATTATGGTTTAATTGGGAAGGAATCATGCACTTTTAGCAACCCAAATTCGTGCCTAACCATCCATGGAAGTTGCTTGATGGCCAAGACTCTCTAATGGAGGAAGAAATCATCAAAAATAGGAAACCAACATATCAATCCCGCAACCCTTCTTTCCTAGTTACAATAGGACTCCTAAACACCATGGTTACTTAAATACTCTTCACCCAAACCCTAGGGACGAATTTAGAACTTGCTGGGGTCGTGTGGAGGAGCTCTTGGTGGCTGGAGAATAGGAGATCAAGCATACCAAGCTCATCTTCTTCCCCCGTTCATCTGCTACGACCTGCAATAACCACCCTCTTGAAGCCGATCAAAGGTAGGTCAAATCTAAATCCCATCGTGCAAGGCTTATACCCCTGGAAAGAGGGTCGAGTCTACTTCCTAACCCAAGTGGAAGGCCCAAATTCCATGCAGTATACACGGAGTATTAAGCGTTCTTCAAACAGTGGTCTGAACACGGATTTTTTGGAAGAACGAGACTTCATCAACCCAAGAGGTAGGTTTTCTCGGGCCAAATCTTAACATCTCCTATACCAAATGTGTAGAGCATCAAGTTAGCTTTCATTGCCTTCTGGTTTCATCGAATTTCATTGAGTATATTTTGAATTATAAGCGTTTTGCCAAAGTCGTGCACTGTTAGTGCTTTTCCCGTTCTTTATAAGTTGCATGTGATTCAAGACCGAATTAGAGTATACTCATAACATAAAAGATTTCTACTAGTTGTCCTTTTCAAGTTTCGTGTTGAACATTTGTCTAAATACCATTAGTTAGAGAGTTATAAGCGTGGTAATAGGGTTGCTGCCCAAAACTACGGTTTCAGGTTACACTTGGTTTGATGTTGTGTTCGTCTTGATCAAAGCCTATCGAAACCATCCTTATTTTCTAATTCTGATTTACTGGGAGTACCCTTGTATGTCTAGGTTGTTTTAAAACTAGTTTCGTTATTTTTCATACACTGTACAATTTGTTCTTTATTTTAGATCAACCCTATGTCAAAAGAAGGAAAGATTGATCCGCAATCCAAAGCACTGCCCTTGCTCTGTCAGAGTCTGGCGCAGAGCCTGTGAACGCGACGACCCGATAGGTCGCGTTCAGAGGTCTGGTAGCGACAGCCGAACCATTGCTATCTGATCGCGACGAGTCGATCCGTCGCGATCGTTCTGCCTGACCTGACGGCCCAGTCGCGTTCTTTACAACCCCCTGTCGCCTTCTGGTCCCGACCCGTCGCGATCCTTATATGAACTTGTCGCGACCTGACCTGGGCCGGACAGCCCCATGTCGCCTTCCTTACATGATCCTGTCGCGATCTGACCCCGACCTGACAAAACCCTGTCGCCTTCCTTACATGATCCTGTCGCGACCTAACTCCGGGCCTGACACCCATGTCGCCTTCCTCATATGCCCATGTCGCGATCTCAGGATTTTTACCTGAAACCATGTGTTTTCTTACAAATTTTACCGTATACATCCAAGGTCTGTTTAAACGTGATAATTACTGTGTAAGTTGCATGTCTTGGGTCTGATCATTACATGATTGTTATTTAATGGCTTAAAATTGATTAACCCATTTAAAAGCTTTAATTACATGAATGCTATTCTAAGTACTCCTTAAATGTTATGATCCATTCGTGCTACTTATGATTAATCTTCCTACTGTTCTACCATGTTTAAATGATAAGGGTTATCATAAAATCTTGCAAACCATGATTTGTTAAAGTGCATAGTTCTATTCCATGTTATATTGTCAAGTGTTTCCTGCGAGTTTGAGACCGATGGTTTGTGAATTGAGTCACGCGTACCGCACTACACACTAGCGCTGTTAGGTAGCCCTTTCTTGGGAAATTGAAAACTCTCTACCGGTCATTCCGAATCGGTAGGCTAGCGACCTTTTCACCAAGGCCTCCATAAATCTCCTCTGACCATGGATTCCCACATGGCCGACGAGTTGGTTGTACCATTGAAGTTCCCTGGAGATAGCGTGCACTTCCTTTCTCTCTTGTTCTCGTGAGTGTGATTGACCATCTAGACTAAAACCATAATGTAAAGATTTAACCAAAGTACAAATCTTGCCGTTATGCTGCCGAAATTATCTCTCGACCATTGTTATCATAAAATCATGTTCAATTACTTATTACTTGTTCCCATCTTCATCATGAACATGACATTACACATGCTTACTTATTGAAACTCTCATTGGCCATTATTAATGACTGTGGGTATCTACATTTAAAAATTTACATGAGATGCTGACAGGGCACGACGTGTGCCCAAGGGCTCCAATCTAGCCCCAATGACGGCGAGTCATAGATATACTGATAACCATGGGGTATAATGATTACTGGCATTGCATCTGTGCTAGGAGTCTTGCTTGCTTGTTGAATGATAGATACAATACCACATACATGTATCCTAGCGTACATTCTTGATGGATCTTTTCTCGGTGTACATTAGTGTCTACGTGCCTGATTAGTGTTACTTGATCGTGCTCGTACAATCTTGCTTGCTTGCTTGCGTGATATGGCCATCCTGCATTTAATGCAATTAGTGATATCCTGCGTTCTTGACATCAAGTGAAATCTCGCGTGCTTGTACAAAGTGATCTTTTGCTAGTTCTATCTTGTCATATTGTTCATCAATCTTATTCACTCTCTCTAGCTTGTTTTATATACCATGTTTTAACAAGTTTTATTCGTACTTGCATATCATTCATCGTACTTGCCTAGTTCTAAAATGCTAATCACTTATATCATTGCCCGCATATTGAGATATAATCCTACTGGGCTAGTCTGCTCATCCCCTACTTTTACCCAATCTAGGTGACTATGAGTTCAAGAGGAAGAGCAAGTTGAGGATGGGAATGCGTCCGAGTGAAGAGCGTTCCAAGCATGAGTCTATTTATAGTAGTTTGCTTTGAGTGTTAGATTCATGTAGTAGGAAGTGAGGAATAAATGTACTTTCCTTTGAGTCTTAGTCTTGTACTAGTATCCATTTGGAACACAATGAGTTGAGATTTGAATACAATTTCCATTAAGTTCAATATTTGGGCCCTATGATGATGTATGTTGTTATACTTTTAGTGCGTGCTAGCTAGAGGCTTATTTGCCGACTGTTCACGTCTTGGCATATCGACTTTATTTATTCAATTAATATCCGCTGCGTAATTCTCGGGACGTGACAAGACCAGTTCCATGAGTTGGTGCAGGGCGATCTCTTAGTTACTTTGTACTACCAGAGGTTCGTCCGGTTGTTGAGGCATGTTCCTCATATAGTAGGCTTGTGTAGAGAGGTTCATCGCAGGACTGAGACCAGACTTGAGGTGGGGTATGACGGCTCACATGTGTACCACCTTAGGAGAGGTCGTGGCTAAGGCCACCGCCTTGGAGAGAGAGACCTGGAAGCCCCAGTAGCAGCAGTAGCAGGGAGGAGCCTCTTCCAGGTCCTCACCGTACCAGCGTCCCGCAGGTAGTCGCGGCAGCACGACTTCTTCTTCTTCGGGCTCGGGCAGTTCCGGCAATTCTGGGATTCGCTCGAAGTTCAGGCAGTTGTCCACTCGCGGGGGTGGACGAAGTTGGCAGCAGAGGCGGCAGTCGAGGTTTGTGGAGCAGTCAGTCCAGCAGGGAGCTGAGCAGGGCAAACGGGAGGCAGTTTGCTACACTTGTGGTTTGCCGGGCCACTTCAGGAGGGATTGCCCGATGGGGCAAGTCCAGCAGCCGCAGCAGCCAGTGCGGTACGCGCAGTAGCTACCGCAGTACCAATTCCCTCCCCAGCAGTAGGCGCCCCGTCAGCAGCAGTAGGGGCAGTACTAGCAGTAGCCTCATCAGTTCCCGTAGTACCAGTAGCCTCAGCAGTACCAGCCGTACCAGCAGCAGTTTCCCAGCACCAACAACCGCCGCAGATGCAGCAACCCTAGTAGGCGCCGCAGCGTGGGCGTGGTCGTGGCCATCTGATGGCTCTTACCAGGAAGTAGGAGGAGGTGTCGAAACTGGTTATAAGTACCTCGCCTATCCTTGGTAGAGCTGCTAGTGTTTTGGTTGACGTCGGTGCTTCTCTTTTGTTTTGCTTCCGAGGAGTTTTACGAGTCTTTGGTTCGTCACACACCTGAGAGGCACTGTGACGTGATGGTCGATCTTCTGTCTGGTGATTACATGCGTTCTTTCGATTACTTGGAGGGCGTCACAGTTGAGGTCGAGGGACACCAGTTGCCGGCCAGGTTGTACGAGTTACAGCTTCATGACTTTGACGTCATCCTGGGCATGGACTGGTTGGAGGCTCACTCAGTGGTGGTTGATTGTCAGTGGAAGACCGTTCGGTTTAAGATACCTAGAGCGCTTGTTCTCAGCTTCCGAGGTATCCAGTCTACCCGTCAACCCTTTATTTCCTTCTGTAGAGCTCGTCGTTTGATTCGTGATGGCTATGTGGCGTACCTTGCTTCTGTTTGTTCCTTGGAGACTAGAGGATCGTCGATTTTTGACGTGACTGTTGTTTGTGAGTTCTCTGATGTCTTCCCGGAGGATCTACCTGGTTTGCCGCCTGAGCAGGTGGTGGAGTTCTCCATCGAGCTTTTGCTCGGTACGATGCCTTTGTCCAAGGCTCCTTACCGGTGGCTCCAGCGGAGTTACGCGAGTTGAAGTGCTAGTTGCAGGAGTTGCTTGAGCTGGGCTTCATTCGTCTGAGTCATTCGCCATGGGGAGCGCCTATTCTGTTTGTGAGGAAGAAGGATGGTAGTTTACGTTTGTGTATTGATTATCGGCAACTGAACCAGGTTATAGTGAAGAACAGGTATCCGTTGCTAAGGATCGATGATTTGTTCGACCAGTTGCAGTCAGCCAGGGTGTTCTCGAAGATTGACTTGAGATCTGGTTACTATCAGTTGAGGATCAGAGAGTCTGATATTGGCTTGACGACTTTCCATTCCAGATACGGTCGCTTTGAGTTCGTCGTGATGCCGTTTGGGCTGACGAACGCACCTGCAGCATTCATGGATTTGATGCATCAGGTGTTCAGTGAGTACCTAGACCGGTTCATGGTCATCTTTGTGGATGACATCTTGGTCTACTCAGCTTCTGAGGAGGAGCACGAGGAGCATCTGAGGATCGTGCTGGAGACCCTGCGGAGTCACCAACTTTACGCTAAGTTCGACAAGTGCGAATTTTGGCTGAAGGAGGTGCACTTTCTCGGGCACGTGATCTCGGGTACTGGTGTGGCAGTGGACCCTGCCAAGGTGGAGGCAGTGCTGTCGTGGGAGCAGCCCACATCAGTGTTAGAGGTTCGCAACTTTTTGGGTCTGGCAGGTTACTATAGGAGGTTCATCCAGGATTTTGCCAGGATTGCAGAGCTGTTGACTAGGTTGACGAGGCTGGACGTCAGGTTTGTTTGGTCAGAGGACTGTGAGCGAAGTTTCTAGGAGCTGAAGACGAGGTTGACTTCAGCGCCAGTGTTGGTCTTGCCGTCGGGCAGCGAAGGGTTCATGGTCTACACTGACGCATCGAGATCATGTTTGGGTGTTGTGCTGATGCAGCATGGTGGGTCGTTGCCTATGCTTCTCGGCATCTCAAGAAGTATGAGGAGAACTACCCTACCCACGACTCAGAGTTGGCAGCAGTGGTGTTTGCTCTAAAGTTGTGGAGGCACTATCTGTACGGAGAGGCGTTTGAGATCTTCACCGACCATCAGAGTTTGCAGTACATTTTCACTCAGAGGGATTTGAACTCAAGGCAGCGCAGATGGATGGAGTATTTGAAGGACTACGACCTTACCCTCTCCTACCACCCAGGAAGGGCTAACGTCGTAGCCGATGCTTTGAGCAGGCGTGTTCGCTGATGGTCCGAGAGTGGAGGCTGTTTGTAGAGCAGTCTCAGGGAGTGTTCTACCCGTCGAGGTGCAGAGACTGTGTAGTGATGACCAGCTTGTCAATCCGTCCGTCAGTGTACAAGCAGGTGTTGCAGGCACAGCAGGTAGACTCTGAGTTGGCAGACATTTTGCAGATGCCAGATGTTGAGTTGGACGAGGACAGTGAGGTCAGGTTCAGAGGCCGCTTGTACGTTCCCGAGGAGGCACGCCATGCGCTATTGTCAGAGGCTCATAGGTCGAGGTATGCTATTCATCCTGGTTCCACCAAGATGTACCATAGCTTGAGGAGGTTCTTCTGGTGGCCAGGGATGAAGAGGGGCGTGGCAGAGTTTGTCGCTCGATGCCTTACCTGTCAGCAGGTGAAGGCTGAGCATCAGCGTCTTGGTGGTGAGCTGCAGTCGTTGCCCGTTCCCGAGTGGAAGTGGGATGATATCACCATGGACTTTGTAGTTGGTTTGCCCCGTACTCCGCAGCGACATGATGGTATCTGGATGATCGTGGATTGGTTGACCAAGACGGCATATTTTCTTCCAGTCAGGATGTCGTGGTCAGTGGACAGGTTAACCAGGCTGTACGTGGATAGAGTCATTTCGTTGAACGGAACCCCAGTTTCGATCGTCTCCGATAGAGATCCGAGGTTTACTTCTGGGTTCTGGCGCAGTTTGCAGAGGGCTCTTGGCACAGAGTTGAGGCTGAGCACAGCGTATCATCCACAAACAGATGGGCAGTCAGAGCAGACGATTCAGACATTGGAGGATATGCTGAGAGCGTGCTGTTTGGACTGGAGTGGCACCTGGGAGTTGCACCTTCCGATGGTAGAGTTCGCGTACAACAATAGTTATCACTCGAGCATCAGAATGGCACCATACGAGGCTTTGTATGGTCGTACGTGCAGGACACAGCTTCACTGGTTCGAGGTCGGAGAGAGGCAGCTTTTGGGACCAGAGATGGTGCAGCAGTGTGCAGATACAGTCAGACTTGTCAGGCAGAGGCTTCAGACAGCGCAGAGCAGACAGAAGAGCTACGCAGACGTCCGCAGAAGACCGTTACGGTTCAGTGTAGGTGATCTGGTGTTCTTGCGGGTTTTGCCGACCAAAGGAGTTATGAGGTTTGGTAGGAATGGAAAGTTCAGTCCCAGGTACATTGGGTCTTTCCCTATTATAGAGAGGATCGATGAGGTGGCTTACAGGCTGAGTCTTCTGGTAGAGCTGGCAGGTGTGCACAGTGTTTTCCACGTTTCGCAGCTCAGAAGGTACGTCGCAGATCTGTCGCACATGTTGGACTACTCGCAGCTTGAGGTAGCGCCAGATCTGTTAGTGCCAGAGTACCCGGTCAGAGTTATCGACCGTAGAGTGCAGCAGTTGTGCCGGAGGCAGATTCCACTGGTGAAGGTCATCTGGGAGAACCGCGTTGGTGGCGAGGCCACCTAGGAGCGCGAGGATGAGATGAGGGAGTAGTTTCCATATTTGTTTGATTGATTGGTATGTTATCTTTCCCTGTACTGCTTTCCAGTTTGAGACCAAGTTTATTCTAATTTTGAGGACGAAATTTCTTAAGGTGGGTGGGATGTAAGACCCGGCCCTCTTGGGCCCTTGGCCCTGTCCTCAGGGCCACGGTAGGCTCCCTGGTCACGACATTGTCGCGCCAGGGGAACCCGTTGTGACATGGTTTGTGTGGCGACACACCTGGCCGTCGCGACATGGTCACGACGGGGGTGGGCGTCGCATTCTTGTTGCGACGTCTGGAGGCGTCGCGACTACTTTTTTGACAGACGTGACCGCTGTCCTGTCTATCAGAACGGTCATGTCGGGTGTCAGGTGTGTATAGCGTTGACGCGACCTGGTCAGTCGTCGCATTTGCTTTTCCCAGTCTTCAAGGTTTGACTACTTTTGTGGTCGCACCGGGGGTGGCCATCGCGACATGGTTGTTGTTGCGCCGGGTCGACCCATCACGTTTTGGGGGCCGTTGGTGTAGACACGCGAATTTGGCTCCACCGCGGGAAAATTTCATACTGCACCTTAATGCCACAAATGACCCTCATTTTGCCTTGCAAGAGTGTTATCCCGATATTTCTGGACCTCACCCCTTCTTCCCCGGTGCTTCCCCTCCATTCCTGTGGCCTCTCGGGAATTATAGGCATCAAATTCATGTCACGACGGGTATGGCAGCCGCATTATGAAAGGCGTCCGGGATGGTGGACGCGATTCAGGACCTTATCACGATAGCTCTAACAGGCACGACCTTAACGCGATGGCTTCATGGGGCGTGACCTTAATGCGACGGCCATGCAGGGCGCAACCATGAAATTTGCGCCATGCATGCCGGACGTGTTTATCAGCACGTGCCTAAAGCAAATTGTGTCCAATCCGATGGACGTGATTTGAAAGTCAAAAAGGCTATGGCCCAGAAAGTCGTCGCGCGTAGGCCCACAATCATGAGAAAATCCTGTAATCGTGTCCTTGTTAGTAGACGCGATTTAAAAGGTCAAATCATAATTCCCCGTTAGCAGACAGTGCATTTATAAGTCGATTTGCCTCGGAAATTGCCCCTAAGATAATCGCGTCGGCCATGACCGCCGCATTTCAAGTCGCGACAACCATGGCGGACTCGATCCAGATCCATATCGCGGCGCCCTGACAGGACGCGATTCAGAAGAAGTGACGACAATCATGCGCCTGTCTCGTCAATTTGACCTTGCGAACCGCGGCCTGTCGCCCGGACACAACTCAATCCATCGATTCAAATCATGATCTGCCACCCAGACACGATTCAGTTTCTTGTCGCGGTGGCTGTGCCCGACGCGATTCAAAGATTTCACCCCTATAAATTGACCCCCGAGGGTCATTTGTAAAGGGGGGGGGGGGGTTCCAAGAAGCGGCGAAGCCCTGCCGAATCCTTGCCTCAACCTTCGGCCCAAGGAGCTCTTCCTCGTCGATCCGTCCTCCTTCTTCCACGCGTACCGGAGTGGAGCGAGGCGAGAGCACTCTTCTTCCTCCTGTCCGCCCGTCCAATCGGCAGCAGCCCTCATGCCATCAACATTTGGGGAAGCACCCCCTCCCTTTCCTTTGTTTACTTTATCTCCTCTGGGCTCCACGTGCCCCTTTATATTTTCATCTCCTCCATGCCCCACGTGGCCCTTTTACTCCTTTTTACATACACACATGCATGCACACACACACACACACCTACATTTTTAGGGGTTTAAAAACCACCACCCAGTGAGTCCTCCCCATTTTATTCATTTCATTTATTCGTTCGGGATTCGATACTACACGTCTTATTTGGCTAATCCCCTTATTTTCTTTGTCTTTTTTTTGTCAGGGTAATCAAGCGAGGAAAACGCCCTCTACCGCGGCCAGTCGTGTTCGTAGAGGAAGAAAGGACCCACATCATCCTCCGCGCAATCTCCCTGCTAAAAAGGTATGTACGCGATCATATCCTTCCATCCGCACCCCTCGCGCGTGCATCTCCATTCAGTACCATCGTGTACCTGGCGATCACGATCACCCTACCTCACCCCTCATCTATCATCCCTCTTTGTGGACCTTAACACGTCGTCTATCGGCGGTGTCTACAAATTGGCGATCACGGTGGGACCTCTTTTGCGTTTTTCCATTTAATTACCCCCCTCCTCCGTGCCCCACATGGCACTCGTCTTTCATTTTTGCTTTAAAAGCATGCTGCGTGTTTAGTGTTTATTTTTAGTTTTTGTTTCTATACATATCCTGCCCTTTCCTGCACCTTTTTCTATCCTCGGGTGGCCTGTTGGAATCGTGTCCAACACAGAGGATGTGTTTATAATGCGTCCACTAAACCGGCCATGTTTCGCTTTTCGTGTCGCGATGGCTAAGGCCGACGCGGCACCACTTTCCTTGTCGCGGCAGCCAAGGCCAACGCGTTCATTTCCTTTTCCTTGTACACATATCCTACTTTTACTGCTTTCTTTCCTTCTTTCTTTTTTGCTCTCGGGTGCCTGTTTGGAATCGCGTCCCACACAAAGGACGCGATTTAGTGCTTGATAACGCGGCCGGCAAACCGGACGCGTTTCTATTTCTTGTCGCGGCGGCCAAGGCCGATGTGTCTTTGCCAGCAGTCGTCCACATGGACCAGGTGCGGCACTGACAGCCTTCTGGGGCTCTCAGTTCCGCGTCCAGGTGACTGCATGCGATTCTGTAGTCGCGGCGATTGTCCCCGCCGCGATTCACAGTGCTGACAGAAACGCGCCCCTTCTGCCATTTTTGCTATAAACTGCTGCATACAGGGCATATTGCATCGGTCGGGGGACCTCCTTCCCTCATATCCTAGGCTCCACACACCCTTCCGGTGAAGGCAAGCTCTCCATTGGGCATTTCGTCCCTTTGGACCAGTGAACCTTCTCCCGAAACCCCTTAAGACTCCGTACCCCGTGGATTCCCTCACGGCGGACCGAGCTGGCGGTATCACTCCGTTGACCGGGTTTAGACATCCCATTGCGTGGTGAGAGGTGATCCTAGTTGTACCCGAAGTTCCATACTCTACCCAACTAGGATCTCACCTGGAGTGACACGATATTTTTCAATCCATTAATTAATTGTGAAACTCCTAAAAATAAGTGCTAAGCATTCTAACTTGTTTGAACCACATCATTGATTGATTAATCTTTGTTCAACTTGTTTGCTTATTATCTTGTAAAATGGACCCATGCTATCATGCCAATTTTAATTATATAGACTATGAGGATAATTCAAGCATCCAGTCTTTTCAATCCCATGTCCGTCCATCTCACCACCGTGAGGGGCAGCCTTCCACTTCCTATGGTTATGTGCGCACACCGCGCACTAGCCTATCTAATGTCCCTCCATACCTCACTCCAATCAAAACCCGACGAAAGCCTTCCCCCACCAAGACCCAACGATCCAAACTGTCCTGCATGCGCTCGATCAACTCACCCCCCAACAACTAAATTTGATCCAATCTTTAGTTGAGGGTGTGACTTCCTCTTATTCTCCCTCTCCCTCTCCGTCTCTCAGGCACCCACCTTTATACATTCCGGCGACTTCAGCACATTCTCCATCGCTTCAGCCCCCTGGCCATTTGCACTCCCGTGCTCTGGTCTGAACAGACCGCCCCTTGGGAAGGCCCATTAATTCAAGGCCACCCCCATGTACTCCCTCACATGCCCAGCAGCAGCCTACTCCACTCCAAAGTGCTTTTCTCCAGAAATTGAATAATTTGGAGAATAAAATAAATAAGCTTTCAAATTCCATGGGTGACCCCGTTGCAGCCATGCCGGTTCTCCCACAGATTTATATTCATCTTTCGGAGATGCCGTCGTACCGACTGTACAATGGCACGGGCAATCCCTACCTTCATGTCAAGGAATTCCTTTATGAGTCTTCTCGTTGGCAGCAAGACCCCATCACCTTGGCATATTTATTTAGAAAATATCTTGACGGCCCTGCACTCGAATGGTTCTACTCCATAGAACCAAGTGAGGCAGGAGATTTCCGCCCACTGCACAAGAAATTCCTTCAAAGATACAAAGACTGCGTCAACCCTTATCTGTCTATCACAGATCTAGCATCCGAGAAGATGGGGGCCGACGAGGCCTTTGTACAATTTACTGACCGTTGGAGGTCAATGGCCACCCACTTACAGCATGAACTCTCGGAGTCAGAGCAAGTCAAAATAATCATTTCCAACTCTACTCCGAGGTTCAGGCACATCCTGGCCACGAACCAAATCACCTCCATGGAGGAGCTCTACGAGCGGGGACGTTACATTCAAGCCCATTTAATGGACTCCCCGATCGTGGAGTTATTTGATCAAATTAAACCGAGAAAGAACAGATCAGTGGACGCCATCCACCATCCACCTCACCACCCTACAACATACACCCCATATGCACCTCCTCAAATTCCCATTTACCATGACATGCCGCCACCTAGGCGTCCACTGATTCGTCCTTTTCGGACTCAGCAACCTCCAACCGGGCCCTACGATGCCCCTATACAAGAAGAAGCTATTGTGCCCTACGTTGCGCCTGCTCCGGCACCCATGCCAGCTCCCATGCCTCCACCACAACAACCCCCACCGCCACCTCAACCTGTTGCTCGGGCCGAAGTTGCTAGTGCCCAGCCCATCTGCGAAACCACCTGGTGCTACGACGATGAACCTTCTGAGGTCATGTTTGTACGTCATTTACCTACATCTCCCACATTACCCTCCATTGTCATTAAACCTTCCATAATTAAGCCTCCACCCACCATTACACCAATCATCACACCTCCCATTGCGCCAACACCATTGGCAACCGAACCCGAGCAAATCTTCCCCTTCATACCTACTACATCTCCACCGGCCATACAACCCCCCATTACACCCACCACGTCTACCCCCATCCAACAGAGCAGGCGCAAGTTTTTAAGGAGTAACACTGTAACAGGCATCAGTAAAAGAAGGAAGCCCCTGGGCCGGGCATGCTTTTCAAAATCTAAGATTTTATTCCTCGCATGCCGATCATTGTCAAAATACCGGGCACATTTACTGAGCGGGAGTCCTCCCCTCCAATCATGGCCGTCAAGAGGTCTTCTAATCATATGCCACTCATATCCGTTGCCAACCAGGTTCATTTTAAAATACTCATAGGGAGTCAAACTCTCCAAGCTCTCATGACCCCTCACACCATTGTTGTGAACCTTCCCACTCTAGAGAAGGGGTCAGCTTCTCAAATTGTGCTCTCGCACTCCAACGCCAAATCATTGGCACAATCTATTGGTCAAGGGGTCGTGCCCCTCCCCACATCAAACATTATACAATCTTCGGGCACGGTCCCCTTGTTGTTGCTTCCAAATCTACCGGTGGAACTCCCCACCCTTTCATTAAACTACATTCCAAGGGAGTTATCACTGTTGCTTAAAACTCCGACGGAAGTCAACAGCCCTCCAATCATTGAGAGCCGCTCAATCCCTCAGAGAAGAGCAAGACCATCTGCTCGCTAGGCAAAATTTATGAGGAAGTACTTGAGGATCAGAACGCCGATTCCCAAGCGGAAGCCTAAACGTCGGGCAAGGTAAAAGGCCAGGGGACCTTCATCTCCCTCTTCTTTTGAATCATCTTTTTTGCTTCTCAGCACCTTCCCATGGGTTCTCCACATTCCCTCCCCACGGGAGGCATTTTATTTTCATTTGTTGTACAATCCATCCTCTTGCACTGGGCATCGCGCCTCTCTTTGTACTCCTTACTCTCCCTTCCGTGCCCCTCGTGGCACATCTCCCTTCCGTGCCCCTCGTGACACATCTCCTTCCCGTTCCCCACGTGGCACATCTCCTTCCAGTTCCCTACGTGGCACATCTCCTTCTTGTGCCCCACGCGGCACGTCTCCATCCCGTGCCCCACGTGGCACAACTCCCTCTTGTGCCCCACGCCAGTGCCTCACGTGGCACATCTCCTTCTTGTGCCCCACGCGGTACGTCTCCATCCCGTGCCCCACGTGGCACAACTCCCTCTTGTGCCCCACGCGGCACCTCTCCATCTTGCACCCCACGCTGCGCACCCTCCTTTCTGGCCCCCCGCGGCCCACTTGTTCCCTTCTTCCCTCCGGGCCATCCGGATTCTTTTCCTCTCTCAAGGCACCGCGCCATCCTTCTTCTCCAATCCCCTCCGGCCCCGCCGAAGTCTCCAAAATCTTTCCTCCACTTTCTTCTCTCCATCTTCAATCGGGTCCTTCGACCCTTCTCGCATTGTTTTCGGGGTTTTAGCCCCCACTCGCCATTTTAATTCTAACAAAAAAAATGTAAATTCTTGTAGACCCCGAGTCTCGCCCCAACGCAGGGCATTTGCCCCCTTTTACCTTTCAAAAAAATCTTATGTTAAAAACTTACTATATTTTAGCAATATAAAAAATCCAAAAAAATGAATGTTCAGCATTGCCATGCCGTCGCATCATTTCTGTTATAAGAATTCCGCGCCAGGAGTCCAAAATTCCCTCTTGGGTCATTAAGGTTTGCCCTTAGCATGGGCACTTACACACACTTCACGGCGCCCTAAGCCGATTGTTCCCGGTAGACACCGTCATCGTCACAGCCACACCTGAAAGGTACAAAAGTCTGTTTCTCCTCTTACTCGGCCAAAATATGGGTAGCAGAGGTAGTCTGGGCAAGGCAACCAACCCAAAGCACCTCCGTCATAAGAAGACGTCCTCCAAAGTGGGTAAATCAAATGACCAAGAAAAATCAAAGTCAAATGCATGTCAAGAACGGCGAAGTCCCCACAGAGATCCAAATAGACCCGGTCGTATGCATGCAAAAGTCAAAATCAAATCAATGATAATAGGGCATGGCAAAGAGCGGCAAAGTCCCCGCGGAGATCCAAATGGACCCGGTCATACGCATGTCCCTACAATCAAGTGGTCATCACTCAAGATTCCAAAATAATTAGAAAATCCCCAGTGCTTAATGAGACTAAACCTTCTGACGGTTGTGCCAAGGAAGGAAGTCTAACCCAACTCCTCAACGCCCATACCAAGCTTATCTCCAATTTTCTTCCCTCCTCCCTGCCAAACTTAGTCACCTCTTCAGGCATGGCTTTGATAGTGCCACTGTCAACCAAGTACAATTAACCCGTGGGCGCCACGTTAAAATGCACGCCCTACTCTGGGTAACCCTTAATGAAACAGGAGGTAACAAAAGACCCCTCGCTAGTCAATTTTTATAACCCAAATATCGTCATGGCATGACAATATTTTCAAAATAAAAAAATCAAATGCTTCTAAAATAAAAAATCAAATATTTCCAAAATCAACAAAAATCAGATATTTCCAAGATCACAAAAATCCAAATATTTTCAAAATCAACAAAAAATCCAAAATAATTTCAAAATCAACAAAAAATCCAAAATATTTTCAAAATCAACAAAAAATCCAAATACTTTAAAAATCCAACAAAAATTCAAATATTCCAAAAATAAAAAAATCAAATATTTCTCAAAATCCACAAAATTTCAAATATTTCAAAAACCCAAAAAATTCATGATGGTTTTTACACCATGGCAAGCGCATCGCATCTTGTTTGCGTCAGATCGATGCAATTCTTCTCCTTCATGGGTTCCTCCCATCCTTAACTCCAATCTCCTTAGCCAGAGATCACTTATCCTCATGGATAAAAACAAACAAACCAAATGAGCTGTTTATTTAATGCTTTATTAATGCTCCAAGACATGCTTTGAATGAATGCTGTTTTTCCATGACATTTGTTTTTCTTGGCTAATGAGTTTTGAGCGTAGGATTCGAGTTACCTCATCCGGCGCAATCAGGCTGCTGCTGCCTTCACCATCAACTATCTGCATCTACTATATGTTATACCCTTAGAGCATACCAAGGACCTTGTGGCTCTGAGAAATTTGGGATTTGAGTTCCCCTCTATCAAAAATAATGATTATCACAGAAGATCCTTAGCCGCACAGATAGGCCGTTACGCTTGGCATGTGAGGACGACGGACCCATGCATAAAACCCCGGTCCTGACTCACCAGCGTGACAATATTATCCTTGGTTATTTTCTACTCCTCTTTGAGCTTATTTTTTCCTTTTTGCCCAGCATACATGCATCTTGAAATCTCAGTGGAAAACCACTCTTCCAAGCCAATTTGAGGGCCATCCGAGCCTCAAATTCAAAAGCAACCTTGAAATATTCCATTCCGGATCAAATACCCAACTCCCTTTGTTGTCGCCTCCAGGCTGATTTCCTTCAGAACTTTTGTTTGGACTTATCCTTTTATTTTTCGGAGATCCACCTGAGGCAGTAGTAGACGCCTCAGATGGTGCAACCTAATGGATTGTGTCCTTAGGTACTTACCCTTCGCTGGAAGTTGATCTCTCCCCCTCTCCCAAAGATCCACCTGTGGTAGTGGCAGACGCCCCCAATGGTGAAACCTAACGGATTGTGTCCTTAGGTACTTCCCCGACGCTGGAAGTTGATCTTTTCTTTCCTTTTGCGCCTGTGGCACCTTTCCTTTCTTTTCCTATCCTTTGTCCAAACATTCGTTTTCTTTAGGTCTTCTTCCCGGTGGTGACTTCCTAGGTTGTTGGTGAAAGACTCTTATCAGGTGGCAGTCACCCCATTGCTCACGCGTGTCTATTTTTCACCTTGGCGTCTACTTTTCAGTCCGCTCCCGCTGCGCTCCACTTCGCTACGCTACATTTCTTTTCACTTCACTTCACTTCACTCCATTACACTCCACTTCGTGTCCCTCTGCTTCGCTCCCCTGCAAAGCAGACGCCAAGGCGTGGCAGCTGTAGACACGCGAATTTGGCTCCATCGCGGGTAAATTTCATATTGCGCCATAATGCCACAAATGACCCTCATTTTGCCTTGCAAGAGTGTTATCCCGATATTTCTGGACCTCACCCCCTTCTTCCCCGGTGCTTACCCTCCATTCCCATGGCCTCTCGGGAATAATAGGCATCAAATTCATGTCGCGGCGGGTATGGCAGCCGCATTATGAAAGGCGTCCGGGATGGTGGACGCGATTCAGGACCTTATCACGATAGCTCTAACAGGCGCGACCTTAACGCGACGGCCATGCAGGACGCAACCATGAAATTTACGTCATGCATGCCGGACGTGTTTATCAGCACGTGCCTAAAGCGAATTGCGTCCAATCTGATGGACGCGATTTGAAAGTAAAAAAGGCTATGGCCCAGAAAGTCATCGTGCATAGGCCCGCAATCATGAGGAAATCTTGTAATCGCGTCCTTGTCAGCAAACGCGATTTAAAAGGTCAAATCATAATTCCCCGTTAGCAGATAGTGCATTTATGAGTAGATTGCCTCGGAAATTTCCCCTAAGGTAATCGTGTCGGCCATGACCGTCGTGTTTCAAGTCGCGGCAGCCATGGCGGACGCGATCTAGATCCATATCGCGGCGCCCTGACAGTACGTGATTCAGAAGAAGTGACGACAATCATGTGCCTGTCTCGTCAATTTGACCTTGCAAACCGCGGCCTGCCGCCCGGACGCAATTCAATCCATGTCGTGGCGCGCAAGCCCGACGCAATTCAAGTCGCGACGCGATTTAGTTTCTTGTTGCGGCGGCTGTGCCCGACGCGATTCAAAGATTTCACCCCTATAAATTGACCCCCGAGGGTCATTTGTAAAGGGGGGGGGGGTTCCAAGAAGCGGCGAAGCCCTTCCGAATCCCTGCCTCAACCTCCAGCCCAAGGAGCTCTTCCTCGTCAATCCGTCCTCCTTCTTCCACCCGTACTGGAGCGGAGCGAGGCGGGAGCACTCTTCTTCCTCCTGTCTGCCCGTCCAATCGGCAGCGGCCCTCACACCATCAACATTTGGGGAAGCACCCCCTCCCCTTCCTTTGTTTACTTTATCTCCTCTGGGCTCCACGTGCCCCTTTATATTTCATCTCCTTCGGTCCCCACATGGCCCTTTTACTCCTTTTACATACACACATGCATGCACACACACACACACACCTACATTTTTAGGGGCTTAAAACTACCACCCAGTGAGTCCTCCCCATTTTATTCATTTCATTTATTTGTTTCGGATTCCATACTACACGTCTTATTTGGCTAATCCCCTTATTTTCTTTGTCTTTTTTTATCAGGGTAATCAAGCGAGGAAAACGCCCTCTACCGCGGCCGACCGTGTTCATAGAGGAAGAAAGGACCCACATCATCCCCCGCGCAATCTCCCCGCTAAAAAGGTACGTACGCGATCATATCCTTCCATCCGCACCCCTCGCGCGTGCATCTCCATTCGGTACCCTCGCGTACCTGGTGATCACGATCACCCTACCTCACCCCTCATCTATCATCCCTCTTTATGGACCTTAACACGTCATCCGTCGGCGGTGTCTACAGTCAGTTTAAAACCAAGGCTGCGCCCCATTCTCCCCCTCTCACCCTCTCACTCCTTCTTCTTCCCTTTCCTTCCCCTCTCGAGCTCCCTTGCGGTTTATCGCCCGTTCTTTGTGCTCGTGGTGCTTGTGCTGAGGTGATGCCATCCCGTTCGTGCAGGGGACGTGTTCGTGTTGCTTGGAGCGAGGAGGAGGTGGCCATTCCGACGTGAAGACCCCAACGGGTCGGCTCTACTTGTGGAGGTAGGGACCCTTGATCCTCTCACTCTAAGCATGCTCCCCTCCCCCTTGAGACGATGTTTTCCTCGTGGTTTGGGGTGTGGGGGTGTGAGGAACCCATGCTCGTGGTTGAGTGAGGTTTTCCCATCGAGCGTAGATCCTTGTTAATCCATGTTTTTGTGGGGTTTAAGGGTGGTTTGGATGATCTAATAGCTTTCATACATATTCTCCATGCTCCCTTCCCCCTGTGGTGTGTTGTAATCCCATTTTTGGGGTAGTCTCCGTGAGGGTTGCTCCGGAACCCCTCTCGGCTGAAGACGCGACCACTATAGATGTCGCAATCTTGTCGAGACAGCTTGGCCGGTCGTGACATCGCGGCGCTCTTGAGCGTCGCGGCCTGGTCGCGTCGGCATAGGCCGCCGCGACAGGGTAGGGCGTCGCGACAAGGTCGAGACGGCCCGATGCGTCGCGACTATAGCCGAGAGATATGTTATGGTCTTGCGAAGTACCGCGCTTTGTTAAGTATTCACCGTTTCCACTTCTTTTACTGTACCCGTGGCACCTGTGCTAGTTCCCTAGTATGGTCCTACACTAGTCATCGCCCAGTGCTCGGCACTTGAGGGCTTGCCCCGTGAGAGAGGTTGTTACCATTGCCTGGGACCCCCGTCCTCGGGATCCTGTTGAGGGAGTACTTCGGGCTACGAGCGTGCTCGAGTTGGCAGCCGAGTAGGCGGACTCTAGAGCAGAAGGGAAAATGGTGGTTAGGACAGCAGCATTGAGTCGTTTGCAGAGTTGTCGTAGTTGGTTTGGGACGCCGAGGTCATTTTGAGGAGTTCTTCCTGGTGCAGTCTAGCTAGTCCTTTTCTCACTGCTTCACTCTTTGTGGCCCCGGAACCACCTAGAGAGGCCAGGCGTGGGACCGTAGTCCAGCCAGACTACGATGCTTACTGTTGTGTTACTTGTGTCATGCTTCACTCTGACGAGACGTGGAGGTTTGGACCTGGGTCGAGGATAAGACGTCAGTGGACGCACCTAACCGGTTGACTACGGGTAGTGCTTTCCATAGCTAGTGTTCTTTGTCTAGGCGGGGTTTACCCCTATCTGTGGTTTACTAGCTGTATGGTGGTCACGACGAGCAGTCGTACGGAGTTGCTGACCGTGTTGTACTTCCGTACCGTGCTAGTTGTAGCTTTGCTTCCGCACTTCCATTCGTAGGTAGAAGATATAACTGCTGTTATTTAATTTGATTATATATATATTATTCTGCCTGTTAGGGCCAGTAGGAGATTGGTAGTCCCTACTGAGCTTCTGTTGTGAAGCTCATCCCTCTTTTTCCCAGGTGAGACTTCTCAGCAGCAGCAGGGCGCACGCCGGGCGGAGGAGACGGGGAGGTAGTCGTGGTCCCCGTAGCTAGCAGTGGTCTTCCCCCTCTCAGTGTACGTCACCCTCGGGGTATGCCCCTAAGGGATTTGTTATCCCCTACTTTTACTTGTACTAGTTGTGTTGTGTTGGGACTGTACTTAGAGCGACACGCAGCAGTCTCGCTCTTCTTTCTGTTTCCGCGTATGCGCTTCTAGTTAGCAGTTGACGTTTACTTCTGCTACATATCCTGTTAGATTTATGTTATAGCCCTTCTGGGTCTCCGGATCTGTGGGCGGCGACCGCGAAAATTGGGTCCTCGACATGGGCCGAGGGTCGGGTTCTCGGGGTCGTTACAAATGCCATCCTCGACAGAGGCTTGATCGGCCACATCAAGGCCGTACCCTCATCTCTGCACCAGAAGATGAAGTTTCCTACTCCTCATGGTGTAGGTGAGGTGCTCGGAAGCCAACACAAGTCTAGGCGGTGCTATGTCCTCTCCTTAAGAGACAAGCAGCCCGCAGTAAAAGACCCAGCGGTTCTGCCCACCGAAGAGGCTTCGACCAGCCGTGGTACGCCTGCCGAAGATCTATTACCAATCCAGGTGGACGACAATCCCAAGCACGTCCTCTATATTGGCGTGTCACTGCTAGAGGCTGAGCAGCACCGCTATAAGGCATTCTTGCTCACCAACCTGGACGCGTTCGCCTGGTCGGACGACGAGCTGCCAGGAATTCCTCCAGAGATGATCACTCACCATCTAAACCTGGATCCAAGGGTGCCTCCCGTACAGCAGAGGAGGCATCCCGTTAACCGAGAACGACAGACTGTGATCTGCGATCATGTCACCAAAAGCCGATCAACTGGTCTACTCCAAGAAGCTCAATATTCAAGGTGGATCTCTAATGTAGTCCTTGTTCGCAAAGCCAACGACAAGTGGCGAGTGTGCGTGGATTACAAAGATCTCAACAAAGCAACGCCAAATGATAACTTTCCTTTCCCACGCATAGACCAGCTGATAGACGCAACATCCAGGCACGAGCTTCTCAACTTTATGGATGCCTACTCTGGTTACCGCTAGATCAGCATGCATCCCCCGGATCAAGACGCCACAACGTTTGTAACCAACCTCGGCCTCTACTGCTTCACTAGAATGCCGTTTGGTTTGAAAAATGCAGACGCGACATACCAACGGCTGGTCAATCAAATGTTTGAGTAGCAGATCGGGCGCAATATGGAAGTCTACGTCGACGATATGTTGGTCAAAACGCGCCCAACCGCCGACCACATTGCCGACTTGGAGGAAACCTTCGCTACTCTATGGAGGTACAACATGAAGATCAATCCAGCCAAGTGCGCTTTCAGAGTGCGCTCAGGGAAGTTCCTCGGCTTCCTCGTGTCCAACAGGGGAATAGAGGCCAATCGCTAAAAAAATTAGAGCAATATTGGAGATGAGCAGTTTGAAGACAGTGCGCAACGTCAGCGGCTCATTAGACGCCTCGCGGCACTCAACCGTTTCATGCCCCGAGCAGCGGAGAGGAGTTTTCACTTCTTCAAGTTGTTGCGAGTCTCCAAAGGTGCCTCACTGCAAGGGAGGCAAGTACAGTGGACCCCAGACTGTGAAGCGACCTTCGTCGAACTGAAGAGGTATCTCGCTGCTCCACTAATTCTCTCAAAGCCAGTGCTTGGAGAGAAACTGTTCGTGTACTTGTCAATCACCAAACACTCCATCAACACGGTACTGATCAGAGAAGAGGCAACAGTGCAGCACCTGGTCTACTACGTAAGCAAAGTGCTGCAGGAGGCTGAGAGGAGATATCCCCGAGCAGAGAAGCTCGCTCTGGCGCTCATCACGGCTGCATGGAAACTTATGCCATACTTTAAGGCCCATCCGATCATGGTGCTAACCGACCAGCCACTGAAACTCATCCTACAACGTCTATAGGCTTCTGGAAGGCTTATCAAATGTGCCATCGAGCTCGGAGAATTTGAAATCAACTACCGACCAAGGATTGTTATCAAGGCTCAAGCGCTAGCAGACTTCGTGGTGGAATGCACCCTCCCTGCTGAGACGGACCCTCCGTTGGCAGATGAGCCACCGTGGGAGCACTATGTGGACGGGTCCTCTTGTGTCACAGGGAGAGGTGTAGGGCTGGTCCTTACCTCCCCAGAGGGGTTGGAATTTCAGTACGCCCTCAGGTTTTACTTCGCCGCCTCCAACAACGTAGCCGAGTATGAAGCACTTCTGTCCAGAATCAGAATGGCTAGGTATCTCGGAGCACTTCGGCTATGAGCCTTCAGCGACTCCCAACTGCTTGCCAGCCAAGTCAACGGACAATTCGAAGCAAGGGAGCCCCGCATGGTGATGAAGAATTTTATCTCCACTTATATATTTTGGTGATAAAAAAACCATGGAAAATACTTGACTAACATATTTGTCTGAAGTTTGTCAACATGTATTAAATGAAATAAATTATGTAAGTTGGATACACTCACTTTAAATTAGAAGGAAATTGCATATAAATTACCTAAGTCTACATCAATTATTATTGTAAGTTCACATCGACTATTGTTTCAATATTACATCGATTATAGTTTACCTAAACATCGACTACGGTTCAACATCGATTACAGTCACATCGATTTCAATTAAACAACGATTATGTTTCAACATCGATTACGCTTCAACATCGATTTCACTTAAACATCGACTACGGTTCAACATTGATTGTGGTCACATCAATTTCACTTAAACATCGAGTATGTTTCAACATCGACTACATTTCAACATCGATTTCACTTAAACATTGATTATGGTTCAACATCGATTTCATTTAAACATCGATTACATTTCAACATCGATTACGCTCACATCGACTTCATCTAAAACATCAACTCTTTTTGAACATCAATTATGTTTGAACATCGATTCTCTTTGAACATCGATTATGTTTGAACATTGACTCTCTTTGAACATCAATTATGTTTGAACATCGATTAGGTTTGAACATCGACTCTCTTTGAACATCGATTATGTTTGAACATCGACTCTCTTTGAACATCGACTCTCTTTGAACATCGATTATGTTTGGACATCGACTATTCTTTGAACATCGACTATATTACCTTGATAATGACCTTTACAATGATCATTTGATTATGGCTATAATTAAAGTTTCACTAACCATGATAAATTAGTCTTAATCATATTTTTGCCTTGCAGTTTCTTTCAAATTTATTTTGAAATGTTGTGCCTTTCAAACCTTCCAGCAAACTGTTGCGTATCCTTTACACACAAGCATTTATTATTTTATCATGGGCACAATGTCTATCCACGTCATCTTTTACTGGTTACCTCTTTTATGACATATCAGTTATAACTTTAACATGATGACGGATGGTATTTCCTCTGTAGTATATCCTCATGCAGTATGGCTAGTGACATTGACTGACAATTTAATCTTCTAGCATTTATTGTCTGTAGGTTTTCGGTAGTCACACACGTTTACAACATTGGACATATCATGTTGACCGGAGTAAAGAAGATATCCATATGATCTCTCTCTCACTATGTCTCTATCCAAGCATTTATTATTTGCAGGTTTTCTGGGTTTCTTACGTTGGACCTGCTACAACTGTCAGGAGGCACATTTCAAGATGAGATACAACGGACACTTCAACGGATACTTATTCGAGAGAAGATAAATAGAAGGGTCTTGACACAATAAAGAGATATTCTTTGAAGATTGAAAACATACAAGAGCTTGCGACCTCACTCAGATCAAGCCTCTTGCTCTTAGCTCTCCACAAAGCATTGTTCTTCCATTTCTTCTAGAGTGTGAGAGCTTGTTTTAGATCTGAGAGAACTTCTTCTTGGTGTAATTCTTCTTGTCTCTCAGATTCTGCCTCAGATTAAGCATTGTATTGTTGCTATTAGTTTGGTCTAGGGGCCATCACCTCTTTCTTCTTCTTTGAGTGCTCCTCTTCGAAAGTGAAGAGATGACCTACTGTGTAGTAGGTGGGTGGTACCCTTTTTGTAGAAAGGAAGACCTATTGTAACAAGTGGTGTATTGTCTCTTCGTTGAGTGAAGAGAAGGCCAGCCAATGCTGGATGTGTAAGTGTCCTTGAGGGGGACTGTACCCTTGGTTAGTGGAATCCCAAGTTGTTGTTTGGGGACTAGACGTAGGACTCCTTGTGATAGGAGATCTAAACCAGGATAAAATTTCTGTTGTTCATGTGATTGCTTTTATCTCCTTATCTGCTACTCATTAACTCTAACTATTTCGTTTAGTGTTTCTAAAGTTATTTTGTCACAGAATATTTCTAAGACGAGTTTTTAGCAATCCATTCACCCCCCCCTCTGGGCTTGCAACCTGGTCAACAAGTGGTATAAGAGCCAAGTATCTTCAAGTAAGTAGATCTCACGATCTGAAGAGTAAAGATAAATGGCCGCCCAAGGTTATGCAGAGGGACAATCTGTCAATAGGTCTCCATTGTTCGATGGAGAAGATTATAACTACTGGAAGACAAGAATCGAGTTCTTTCTTCAAGGTCTTGATTTTCAATTATGGATGATAGTAGAAGATGGAGATATGGCAGTCACCAACACCAAAGAAAAAAGGACAGATAATGACAAGAAGAAACTGTCTCAGAACAGCAAGACCAAAAGCATATTGTGATGTTTACTAAGCAAGAAGGAATTCAACAGAATATCTACATGTAAGTCGGCTAAAGAAATGTGGGATAAGTTGAAACTCACTCACGAAGGAACAAATAAGGTAAAGGAAACCAGAATTGATATATTGGTAGCACAATATGAAAGGTTCCAAATGCATTCAGGAGAATCTGTCTCCCAGATGTACAGTCGGTTTACAGATGTCACAAATGGCCAAGCTGGGCTGGGCAAAAGATATGAGACAGGAGATATGGTGAGGAAAATACTACAATCCTTGCCAACTACATGGACTCCCAAAATTACAGTCATAGAAGAAGCCAATGATCTCATGGCAATGTCTCTCGAAAAATTCATTGGGTCTCTAATGGCTCACGAGATAAATATGGAAAAACTGAGATAATCCTCCAACAAGAAAAAGTATAACAATGCCCTCAAAGCAGAAGAAAACACATCTGAAAGCGAATCAGAAGATGAGAAAAGTGAAGAAAACAGTGAAGAAGAAGAAGCTTTCCTCTCCAGACGGCTACAAAGAATTTTGGCCAAAAAAAAGTATCAGTCAGGAAGGAGAAACATCAAGAAAGGCAAAGAATTCAAAAGACTTGAGCCCATCTGCTATGAATGCAAGAAGCTTGGACATCTTAAGGCTGATTGTCCAAAGTTTAAGAAGGCAGAATATAAAAAGAAGGATAATACCAAGAGATTCAAGAAATACAAGAAGAAGGTAATGGTTGATGCATGGAACAATGAAGGTGACTCAAGCAGTGAGTCAAGCTCTAGTGAAGAAGAAGAAGAAGAAAAGGCCAACATAGCCTTTATGGCAAACAGTGACGATAAGGAAAGCCTTAGAGCATCAAAGTGGTACAGCGGGTGCTCAAGGCATATGACAGGAAATAAAAAATTGTTTTCATTTATCAAAACTGAAGAAGGAATAGTCACATATGGAGACAATGGTAAAGATACAATTATCGACTGTGGATCAGTTGGAAGCAAAGACAAGACACTGATAGAAGAAGTCCTATGCGTTGAAGGTCTCAAACACAATCTGATTAGCATAAGTCAGTTATGCGACAAAGGTCATCAAGTAAAATTTCAAGAATCCAAGTGTTTAATTGTCAAGGAAGGGACAACCATCTTCGAAGCCTATAGGGAAAGAAATCTCTATGTATTACGATTCGAAGATCTAAAAGGTCATGATATATGCTTGGCTGTAAGTAAAGAGCAAAATGCAGAACTATGGCACAGAAGACTAGGACATGCCAGCTTGGATGGAATTAGAAAACTCATAAACATGACCTAGTGGAAGGCTTACCTAAGATAAATTCAAGACTAGATAAGATCTGTGAACCATGCGCTAAGGAAAACATGCCAAATCTTCTTTTAAATCCAAGACAATTGTCACCACCTCCAAGCCTTTAGAACTGCTTCATATGGATTTATTTGGACCTATGGGGACTACAAGTCTAGGTGGGAAAATTTTTGGATTCGTTATTGTTGATGATTTCTCAAGATACATATGGGTCTATTTTCTTGAACACAAATATGACACATTTGAAGCATTTGTCAAGTTCAGCAAGCTAGTTCAGAAAGATAAGAAATTCAGCATTGTAAGTCTTCGATCAGATCATGGAGGAGAATTTCAGAATGACAGGTTTGCAGAATTCTGTGATGATTTAGGGATTGAACACAACTTCTCAGCACTAAGAACACCACAACAAAATGGAGTAGCTGAAAGGAAAAATAGAACTTTATTGGATATGGCAAGAACCATGTTATCTAAATACAACATTCCAAGATATTTCTGGGCAGAAGCAATTAATATAGCTTGCTATATAATCAATAGAGCTATGATAAGACCTATATTGAAGAAGACAACATATGAATTGTACAAGCAGAAGAAACTCAAGATTAGCCATCTCAGAACATTTGGATGCCCTTGCTTCATTCACAACAATAGTAAGTCAGATATTGGTAAGTTGGATCCTAAATCCGATGAAGGTATTTTTATGGGTTACACTTCAAAACCCAAAGGATATAGAGTTTTCAATAAAAGAAGTCTATTAATTAAACAAACTGTACATGTAATTTTTGATGAATCTAACCCTTCCATGAAAAAGAAAATTGTTAGTGATGATGAAGGCACAGAGAACCTATCCGAAAAAATGAAGGAAGTATCCATCAATGACAATGAAGATCCACCCCTGGAAGAACTACGACAGAAAAATCTAATCCATAAAGATCTTCCCAAGGAATGGAGATATAAAAAGAACCATCCAGTAGAAAACATAATTGGAGATCCAAATGTTGGGGTAAGAACCAAATGTAATATTATTCCTTGTGATTATTTAGCTTTTGTCTCTCAAATAGAGTTGAAGACAGTCAATGAAGCACTGACTAATGAATCTTATATTCTAGCTATGCAAGATGAACTAAATCAGTTGAAAAGAAACCAAGTCTGGTCCCTTGTTCCTAAACCATCAGATCATCCTGTGTTTGTCACCAAATGAGTGTTCAGAAATAAATTAGATGAAGCTGGTGTTATTACTAGAAATAAGGCTAGATTGGTTGCTCAAGACTATTCCCAAGAGGAAGGCATAGATTTTGATGAAACCTATACACCAGTTGCTAGACTTGAGGCTATTCGAATTAGCTTATACATCTGCATGGGACTTAAAACTTTTTCAAATGGATGTAAAATCAGTTTTTTTGAATGGTTTTATAAAGGAGGAAGTCTATGTAGAACAACCTCCTGGTTTCGATGATTTAGAATATCCTAATCATGTTTTTAAATTACATAACACTTTATATGGTCTAAAATAAGCACCTATAGCTTGGTATGAAAGACAAAGTGCATTTCTATTGAACTATGATTTTATTAGAGGCAAAGTAGATAGCACTCTATTCATTAAATCCTGTGCTAAAAATATATTAATTGTACAAATTTATGTAGATGTCATTATCTTTAGATCAACTGATGAATCTCTGTGCAAGTATTTTGAAAAGTTAATGTAGGGAGAATTTGAAATGAGCATGATGGGAGAGCTCAACTACTTCCTTGGACTACAAATCAAGCAAGGTAAAGAAGGAACTCACATTAGTCAAATCAAATACATCAAGGAGTTATTAAAGAAATTCGGATTTGAAAATGCTAAGCCTTTATCTACTCCCATGAGCACATCAACAAGGTTGGATAGTGATCCAGAAGGTAAGAAGGTGGACCAAAAGCTTTATAAAGGTATGATTGGTTCACTGCTCTACTTAACTGCAAGTAGACCTGATATTTTTTTAGTGTGTGCATGTATGCTAGGTATCAATTTGATCCTAAGGAATCTATGACGGTACTCGCCGTTTAGACCCGTTAACCCATTAATGTGCCCGACACGACTCCGTCTCCCGCGAACGAGTCGTAGCCTCGCAAGGGATATCAACACAACATGTCCGTGGAAATATAAAAGAACCCACTGAACACATATAAGTTTCCATTTCTCACACATATCCACATGAAATGTACATATTCAGGTCCATACCAAAGTCATAGTACAAAGTACAACGGCCTGGGACGAACCCCCAAGGCACAGCAAGTAGAAGTATTACTCTGCTGGTGTCGAAGGCCCGACTCCACTATGGTGCTGACTGGAACTAGAAGAGGGACGAGAACCCTCCTGCTCTCCTTCACTTGGAAGAAGAAGGAGTGAGCCTCGCAAGTCACTGGCTCAGTAGGGCAACTCCCTAAAAGCCGAAAGAGCAATGCACAACAAGTAGAGTAAGCAAAGCTGTAAATAATTAAGAAATACCACTGCCTATGCATGATACTACAACCGCAAATAAGTAAATAAATGACAAATCATGTATATGTGTACTAGCTAAAGAAGGGCACGCCGAAAACGAGTCACGTGAACTGGTTCACGACACCAGCCATAGACTCGGACAAACAACACAAGTCTACCTCTTAGCCTCACAGCCACGGACGAAAGGTCCATCTGCCGCTCCACCTCAACAAGGTCAAGAACTGTGGAGACAAACCAACACCACTTCTGCAGATCACACAGCTGCAGACTCAAGCCTGACACCTTTAGGGACTCCGGCCCGAGCTCCCTAAAGTGAGGCACTGGAAACAGGACTAGCTGGGGACCAGTACATCTACTGGTGTCCGTCCCCCAACCACGAGCGTGCTACAAGCGACCGCACACCCACAAACACGAGTCGCTGCCCCCTGCCGTCTTTCCCTCAGCCGGACGTACAACTCAAACTCAGGAGTGAGGGTGTCTAGACAAGACCCGAGCACTTGGTGCCTGGGTAACCAACTGGAGAGGTAACCATGGAAGGCGTTATAACCCAACTTGCTATGCACACATTTCCAAGTAAAAACCCACCGTTAACAACCACGATATATGCCAACACAACCCATACAGACCCTACATTGCGTGGCTAACACAGCCCACATGATGTACTACGGAAACCAGACAGATTGGCCACAGAACCCCAGAGCTCGGGTGGCCACATTCTAAATCGCGACCAACACAGTGGTCGCTAATCGGTGCTTAAATCGCGACGAACCAATCCGTCGCCTTAAGGACTGAATCGCGACGGGCCAGGTCGTCGCGTTCACAAAATGCGATGACTGGTTCCGTCGCCTTTCAGGCAGTAGAAACCAGCCCTAAACCCTCATTCTGAAAATCACATCAAATGCATGTACATGCTAGTAAAGCAAGAAATAACTGTTCATATGAAACCCCGCGCTCCGAAGCTCCTCCTCGTGCCGGAACCACGCCGAATGGACAGCCAAAAGCCCAAAATCACCTCCAAAACCCACAACAAAACCTCCTTCAGCTGAACAGTGCAACTGCACTATTCGGACAAGGGCAGAAGCCCAAAAATGTACTGAGTTTAAATCGCAACATATCGGGCCGTCGCATTTAGAAACACGACGTACCCCTCCGTCGCGATTAAACCCAGACGATCCTGCATGCGCCACGCGGCGTGCATGCAGCGGCGCTCATGTAGAAGCAGTTCCAAATCGCGACGTGGCAGGTGGTCGCATTCATATAAGAATCGTGATGACTGTGTTGGTCGCGTTCTTAATGAACCCGCCAGAGGTCTGTTTGGGCTGGGATTTCTAGCCGTCCAGCCTCCCAACCTGCCACACCAACCTATAAACACACATTCACACACACACACAAACTCATACAATGAGCCACACACTGACCCTTAAACCCGATAAACCACGATCCAAATGTACAAGATATTACAGAATCACATCTGATTTTAGTAAAAAGGATTTCTAGATATTTAGCTCATACTCATAACTTAGCTCTATGGTATCGTAAAACCTGTGAAACAAATTTAATTGGATACTCAATGCTGACTATGCTGGATGCAAAGTAGATAGAAAAAGCACTAGTGGCTGTTGTCAATTTCTTGTAGGATGTTTAATTTCATGGTCTTCAAAGAAACAACCTTACAGAAGAACTGCATGTCCTATGCGAAGAAATGCCCGTAATGCCAAAAGTTTGGTCAGCATATCCATCATCCTGCCGAACAACTGCATTCTCTCTTTGAGCCGCGACCCTTTGCTCGGTGGGGCATTGATATCATGGGACCATTCCCAGAAGCGCAAGGCAGAAAGAAGTTCCTACTGGTCGTCATCGATTACTTCACAAAGTGGATCGAAGCAGAACCAGTTGCCACCATCACCGATCAGGCAGCATGGAAGTTCGTGTGGAAGAACATCTTATGCCGATTTGGTGTCCCCAGGGTATTCACAACCGATAACGGGAAGCAGTTCAATAGCACGTTCTTCAAACAGAAGTGCTCGGAGCTCGGCATCTACAACCACTTCACCTCTGTGACACATCCCCAGGCAAATAGTTTAGTAGAAAACGCCAACCGAACATTGCTGCACGGGATACGCACGAGGGTGGAAGCAGCAGGAGGTTCATGGTCGGAAGAGCTACCTAATGTACTAGGGTGCCACCGAACGACTGCTCGGGTGGCCACCGGAGAAACCCCCTTCCACTTGGCCTACGACACAGAAGTTGTGGTGCCCCTAGAAGTCGCTCTCCCAGCACTCCGAACAAACCACTTCGATGAAGCAGCCAACAGTCGCCCGCTAAGAGAAAACCTAGACATGCTCGGAGAACGTCAGAACGATGCCAGCATAAGATTGGTCTCCTACCAACAGCGCCTTGCACAGTATTACAACTCCAAAGTTCGTGAATGACGCTTCTTCGAAGGAGGTCTAGTGCTACGCCATTGTTCCACTTCGGACCCCCGAAGAGCAACAGACAAACTTGCCCCGAAATGGGAAGGACCTTATAAGGTCATCCAGGTTCTCGAAAAAGGTTCCTACAAGCTGTCTACCCTTAGCGGCGAAACCATACTGAGGACCTAGCATGTTTCGAATCTAAATGCTTATTATTCAGAAGGCCTCTTGTATCGCCTATTAGAAAAGTCAATTTCCTACTTCTCCTTTCCTTTTATAACAGTTTTTGGGGGGAGAAGGGTGTTCAGTACAACCCCTGGCCGGATCTCTTCAGCTCGGAAGGCTTGCACGGTACCTAAAAACCCCAAAACACCCCCAACGAATTCCAATTCGGTAAAAACCTGACACGAAAAGGAGAGGATCGAAAAATGATAACACTTTCATTTGCATTCACAAAAAACTTGTACATAAGCCCAAGAAAGCAAAATTACATATCAAAAGTATATATATATATATATATAAGAGGATTGGTCGGAGGGACCAGCATCCTCGGTATTGGAAAGTGTAACGACCCGAGAACCCGACCCTCGGCCCACGCCGAGGACCCGATTTTCGCGATCGCCGCCCACGGATCCGGGGGACCCGGAAGGGCTATAACACGCGTCTGACAGGATATGTAACGGAAGTAAACGTCAACTGCTAAGCTAGAAGCGTACAAGCGGAAACAGGAAAGTAAAGCGAGACCGCTGCGTACCGCTCTAAGTACAGTCCCAACGCACGCACACTAGTACAAGTAAGGAAAGGGGAGAGACAAGTCCCTTAGGGGCATACCCCGAGGGTGACGTACACTGAGAGGGGAAACCATTGCTGGCTACGGGGACCTCGACTACCGCCCCGTCTCCTCCGCTCGACGCGCGCCCTGCCGCTGCTGAGAAGACTCACCTGGAAAACAGAGGGATGAGCTTCACAACAGAAGCTCAGTAGGGACTCCTACTGGCTCTAAACAGGCAGAGGAACATATACTACTATTAATAAAGGAAAGACGGCAGTTTATATCTTTCTACCTACAAAAGGAAGTGCGGAAGCGAAGCTAAAGCTAACACGGTACGGAAGCACTCTCGGTCGGAAACTCCGTACGACTGCTCGTCGTGACCACCACACGGCTAGTAAACACAGACGGAGGGGACTCCGCCTGGACAAGGAACACTAGCTACGGAAAGCACCACCACTAGTCAACGGTCAGGTGCGTCCACAGACGTCTTATCCTCGACCTAGGTCCTGGCCCTCGCATCTCGTCAGAGCGAGGTAGGACACAAGGAACACAACAGTAACCGCCGTAGTCTGGCCGGACTACGGTCCCACGCCTGACCTCTCCAAACGGTTCCGGGGCCGTAAGGAGCGAGGCAGTGAGAAGAAGGACTGGCTGGCCTGCGCCGGGTAGAACTCCAAACTGTCCTCGGCGTCCCAGACCAACCACGAGAGCTCTGCAAGCGACTCACACGCCACTGTCCTAACCACCGTTTTCCCCTCAGCTCCAGAGTCCGCCTAGGTGGCTGCCAACTCGAGCACACTCGTAGCCCGGAGTACTCCCTCAACAGGCTCCCGAGGATGGGGGTCCCAGGTAACGGTAACAACCTCTCGCACGGGACAAGCCCTCAAGTGCCACGCACCGGGCGAACGACTAGTGTGAGACCGTACTAGGGAACTAGCACAGGTGCCACGGGTACAGTAAAGCGGAAAACGGAAGCGGCGGAAGCACAACCTGCCTCTGGACTGAGAAGGCGACATAGGGCCTGTCACCTTCTCAATGCGACATAGGCATGTCGCCTTCTGAATGCGACATAACCCCTGTCGCATTCTCAATGAGACATAGCCCCTGTCGCATTACCAGTTAGAAGGCGACATAGAGTATGTCGCATTCAGGCCAGTCGGGGGTTCCGGAGATTCTTCTTCCGGGAACCTCCCCGAAACGGGAGAACGCTACACGGCGAGGGAGGGGAGCATGCTTATCATGCTAGGAAGCTAGTAAAGCATTCAAACCACCCTCAAACACCCAAGAACATGGATTCTACACTCGGAGGAAAACCTCACTCACACGAGCATGGAAACTCACACTCCCATCCCCCAAACCACAAGGAAAACACGCTTTGTAGGGGAAGGGGAGCATGCTTAGGGCGAGAGGATCAAGAGTCCCTACCTCCACGCGAAGAACGAACCCGTTGGGGCCTTCTCGTAGGTAGAAACGTCTCCTCCTCGCACCGCACGGCACGAACGCGACCCCTGCACGAACGGAGCGATACCCTCCTCAGCACGGCCGCCTCAGCACGGGGGGAGGCACCCCCAACACTGCCGGAACTCCGAGAGGGCGAGAGGGAGAGAGGGGGGAGGAAAAACGCGAGAGAGGGGGAAGGGCTCGGGCGCCCGGGCTTTAAGCCCGGATCCTGAGAAGGCGACACACCTTGTGTCGCATTGGCAACCAGAAGGCGACAGTGGGTGTGTCGCCTTCAAGAAGGCGACATACCCCTGTCGCAATTCCACTGACAACAGTCAAATCTCGAAATTCGAAAAAGTGAAGGCGACAGCCATCTTGTCGCGTTCACCCGACACCGCCAGAGCCGTACTGACACAAAGGACGCCTGTCACGTCTGTCAGACCGCGTCTGGGGCGACGCGATGGGAAGGTGACACAGGCCATGTCGCCTTCCAGAAGGCGACATACCCCATGTCGCAATCCCAAACAGAACCAGACATCAACGCGATCGGAACCACGTCGCGACAGTCGCCCTGCCGCGACCCAAAGGACGGGGCCAAGGGCCCAAGGGGGCCGGGGTGTTACAACCCTCCCTCCTTAAGACATTTCGTCCTCGAAATGAAAACAACTTGGTCTCAACCCGGAAGACGACAAAAGGGGAGATCACCACATACCGATTAATCAAACAAGTAAGGAAACTGCTCATGCATCTCGTCCTCGCGCTCCCAGGTGGCCTCGCCACCGACGCGGTTCTGCCAAACCACCTTAACTAGCGGAATCTGCTTCCTGCGCAACTGCTGAACTCTGCGGTCGACAACACTAACTGGGTACTCTGGTACTGACAAGTCTGGCGCTACCTCTAGCTGCGAGTAATCCAACACGTGCGAAGGATCTGCGACGTATCTCTTGAGCTGCGAAACGTGGAAAACGCTGTGCACACCTGCTAGCTCTGCCGGAAGACTCAGCCTGTAAGCTACCTCGCCGACCCTCTCGGTGATAGGGAAAGGCCCGATGTACCTCGGACTGAGCTTTCCTTTCTTACCAAACCTCATGACCCCTTTTGTCGGCGAGACCCGCAGGAAGACCAGGTCACCTATGCTGAACTCTAGCGGTCTCCTGCGGACATCCACATAACTCTTCTGCCTGCTCTGTGCTGCCCGAAGCCTCTGCCTGACCGAACTGACTGTCTCTGCACACTGCTGCACTAACTCTGGCCCCAAAAGCTGCCTCTCACCAACCTCGAACCAGTGAAGCGGAGTCCTGCACGGGCGACCATACAAAGCCTCGTATGGCGCCATCCCGATGCTCGAGTGATAACTGTTGTTATACGCGAACTCTACCATCGGAAGGTGAGACTCCCAAGTGCCGCTCCAGTCTAAACAGCACGCTCTCAGCATATCCTCCAGTGTCCGAATGGTCCGCTCTGACTGACCGTCTGACTGCGGGTGGTACGCTGTGCTGAACCTCAACTCTGTACCCAGTGCTCTCTGAAGACTGCGCCAAAACCCTGACGTGAACCTCGGATCTCTGTCGGAAACGACTGAAACTGGGATCCCGTGCAACGAAACAACTCTGTCCACGTACAGCCTGGCTAATCTGTCCACTGACCACGACATCTTGATCGGAAGGAAGTGCGCTGCCTTGGTCAAACGGTCCACGATCACCCAAATACCATCATGCCTCTGCGGGGTACGGGGCAAACCAACCACAAAGTCCATGGTGATGTCGTCCCACTTCCACTCAGGAATGGGCAACGACTGCAACTCACCACCAGGACGCTGATGCTCGGCCTTCACCTGTTGACAGGTAAGGCACCGGCAACAAACTCTGCCACGCCCCTCTTCATCCCTGGCCACCAGAAGGACCTCCTCAAGCAATGGTACATCTTGGTGGAGCCAGGATGAACGACATACCTCGATCTGTGAGCCTCTGACAACACTGCCTCCCGAACCTCTTCTGGAACGTACAAGCGGCCTCTGAATCTGACCTCGCTGTCTTCGCCGAGCTCAACGTCCGGCATCCGCAAAATGTCTGCTAACTCTGCATCTGCTCGCTGCGCCTGCAACACCTGCCTGAACAGTGATGGCCGAACTGACAAACTGGAAGCCACTGCACGGTCTCTGGTCCTCGACGGAACAAACACTCCCTGAGACAGCTCCTCGAACAACCTCCACTCTCTGACCATCAGCGAACTCAAGCGCACGCGCCTACTCAAAGCATCGGCTACAACGTTAGCCTTTCCTGGATGATAGGAAAGGGTTAGGTCATAGTCCTTCAAATACTCCATCCAACGGCGCTGCCTCAAGTTCAGATCCCTCTGGGTGAAGATGTACTGCAAACTCTGGTGATCGGTGAAGATCTGAAAAGCCTCGCCATACAGGTAGTGCCTCCACAACTTGAGAGCGTACACCACTGCTGCTAGCTCCAAGTCGTGGGTGGGATAGTTCTCCTCATGCTTCTTGAGCTGCCGAGAAGCATAGGCAACAACCCCACCATGCTGCATCAGCACGGCACCCAAACCTGACCTCGACGCATCGGTGTAAACCACGAACCCACCGGTGCCCGACGGAAAGACCAACACTAGCGCTGAAGTCAACCTCGTCTTCAGCTTCAAGAAACTCTGCTCACAGTCCTCTGACCAAACTGTGACGGCCCTCATTATACCGGTACGGTTATACCAACCCACGTCGGTATAGCGAGTGCTGCCAGCCACAGTGGGACATTTACCCAACGATACAAACAGCTGAGATACACGCGAATATATATAACAGAGTAGCGGAAGTAAAAGAGAACTATCTCCATTCATTCATCATCCACATTAAACATACATGCAGTTTACAATTTGCAAAAGGAACTAGAGTTCACATGAATAAATTGCTGAAATAGAAATACAAAATGTCCACATATTACATTCTTTTAATGATAATTCTAATACAATGTTCAAGTACATACTAAGAAGTACACAGTCACAAAGATCTCAAAACTGGCTAGTCTCCACGCTCGGAGTCCGTCTCTGCTGCCTCCTCCGAGGGTACTGTGTCACCAACTATACCTGTACGCCGAAGCAAGGAGTGAGTCCAGGGACTCAGCAAGTAACACTATGCATGATATACACGTACAAGTCCTAGCGGTTTTTACACGCACATTACAATTAGTAACACATAGCATGCTAGTCCATTAAGTTTTCAACCTATCATGAAGGTTCTACAATTTTATACATAACGCATGCTTTCAGATTTCAAAAAAATAACATTCACCTATCACATGGTCTCTATTCAATTCACTCATGAGACTTTAATCGAAACGTGAGAGCTATTGACATGAACAATTTGCATACATGAACGGGGAACATAATTAGCATGGATTCCACATGTTCTTAAGTACATACATAACTTTTTATCATACTTTAGGTTGCTGATCTCACATGGTCCAATGACTATAAACCTACACATGAAAGCTACAACGTTGCTTAAACATAACACATGAACAATCCATCATGCCATTTTACTCACATACTCCTTGTTGTTCCTAACATGGATTCTAAACACTTTTGCACACACAAACATGAGAATAATAACATGCATTTTCTGAATTCACTTGGTTTCAGATTTAGTTTCACATGGTTTCTATAACACATTTACATATCTAAGATTTCACATTTTCCTTTACACTAGTTCCCTCTTTCACATGGTTCACTTTACACATACACATTCACATATCACTTACACATTTACACATGGTCACATACACTTTACACATATTTTAGTGCCGTGACACATAGTCCAAACCACCAAAGAAGGACACAAACACATCACATCACATAGACGCCATCTAGGCAATACAATGACGACTCTTGGACTGCGCAGACCGGGAGAACAAGTCTCCACCCTAACCAGTGGTACTTGTCCACCTCCAGGATTTCCCCCTAATGCCCTTAGGGTCACTTAACACAATGAACTTTCTCAGGGGACTTTTCCCTGATACGGCTCCACTGCCTTCTCGGAAGCAGTATCACATTGGCACAGTTTACACTTTTACACATTTACCGTTTTACACATGGTTTTACACTTGACACTCTTCATCACATTTACACTTTCTTACTCACATGAACACCTCTGTTTTTCCTAACATGGTACTACAGAGTTTTCAAGGTTCAACACACAGTAAACACATTAATCATGCTGGGTTTAAACAAAATCTAATCACATTTCGATCATATGCACGAATTATCACATTTCACATGAAAGCACATAACTTTTTATTTACTGTTCCAATTGACCTAAAATTTTAACCACATGCTGTTTTCGGGTTCCAAATCATACCCTCAATTTTCCAGATTTTTCTGAGCTAAATAGGATTTACAGAAAATCAAACACCTAATTAGCATGTTATTCACAACTTAAGCTAACATGGGTCTAACACATTTTGAAATTCATCCACTTACTGTTTTGCACAGAGACCACTAATGCATGATTTCAGACTACAACATCATCCTAATTCATACATCTATAAATCCGTTACCACAAACCATTTTTTTTTTTCATGCTTTCATTTTACCGAACCGAACTTACTAACAATTCCACAAGTATGCATGAATTACCAAAAATTCAGAACCTACATACATGTGCCACAATTCTTCATGAATAGACTGAAAACAAGACATTCAACTAATCCTAATCATGGAACATTAATTTGCAAAAATTATCTACAAGTTATGCTCACAATTTTACAAGATGTCATTACCCCACATTCACCATTACATCACATTCATCCACAACCACAATGCACAATATACATAGAGTATAAGGTGTACAATATATCCTCATTGCATAAAACATACCGAAATTAATATACAAGAGGGACAGAACAGCTCACTGTTCTGTTCAGAAGAACTAGACGGCGGTCTCTGGCCGCTGAATCAGAGTCAGCGGCATGGTCGATGGACGCCAAGGATGAACTGGGCGTCCAGGGACCTTGCCGTCTACTCAGGTCTGTGCAGAAAACACAGACCCGAGCTCTAAATCTTGGGTGAAATGGAGGGTCTAGGACTCGAGATAATTCCATAAAAATGTTAAAAACCACCTAGACTCATATGGGAACACCATAGATAGGTTACTTGCCTCTCTAAAATTCCTCCACGAGATTTATGGCTCGAAGAAGACCTCCTTGGGCAGTTCCAAGAAGTTGCAGAAGTGCCTCCAAGATCGCCTTCCTCCGGGCTCCTGGGTGATCTCCACGCCGAGGGAATGATGGGGAGGCCTTCCCCTATGCTTCAGCTTCCTCCTTGATGCAGAAGATCTTCAAATGAACCTCCAAGGGGTCGGATTTGGGGGGGGGGGTTCAAAAATGGGTTTTTCTCACAGCTCACCTAGGGTTTTTCTTTTCTCACTTTTCTCCTCTTGCAAGGGTGAAGGGAAAGAATGGGGAGAGCCATTTCGGGTTCAGACCTAAAGAGGGTCTTTCTCCCACTCACTAGGGTGATGGGACACCCTCAGAGCCGTTGGGGGACATCCCCCCAATGGTGGCCATGCCTTGCTTCAGAAGACAGCAGCTCTGCTGCGCATGCAGGCCAGAGAAGTCGACGTCCAGATCACTAGACGCCGGAATTAGGGTTGGCGTTCAGGGCTGGACGCTAACACTACCTCAACGGCCTGGGGATTGACGCCAATAGGGCCTTCGGCCAGAACCCTAATTTATGCAGAAAACCATGCATACCAAGCTTCTATACATGCAATAAGTACATGGTATTATATTCACACTATCATCATGCAATACATACATTATTTACGTTTAATATAAACACATGTACACGTAATTATACTATTTTAATACCTACGTAAATACGTACATACATACTCCAACACAATATACACACATAAATATGAAAAATACGACGGAAAATTCGAGGGTCTTACACAAACAAACCTGGTGTCCTGCCTCGTCAACCGAGTCAACGGTGCTGCATCTTGGCGAAATCCTGAATGAACCTCCGGTAGTAACCTGCCAGACCCAGAAAACTGCGGACCTCTGCAACTGATGTGGGCTGCTCCCACGACAACACTGCCTCAACCTTGGCCCGATCCACTGCCACACCAGAAGCCGAGATCACGTGCCCGAGGAAGTGCACCTCGCTTAGCCAAAATTCGCACTTGTCGAACTTGGCGTAAAGACGGTGACTCCGCAGGGTCTCTAGCACGATCCTCAGGTGCTCCTCATGCTCCTCTTCAGAAGCCGAGTAGACCAGAATATCATCAACAAAAACAACAACAAAGCGGTCTAGGTACTCACTGAACACCCTATGCATCAGATCCATGAATGCTGCAGGTGCGTTCGTCAGCCCAAACGGCATCACGACGAACTCAAAGTGACCGTACCTGGAACGGAAAGCCGTCAAACCAACATCTGAATCTCTGATCCGCAGCTGGTAGTAGCCAGATCTCAAGTCGATCTTCTTGAAAACTCGGGCCGATTGCAACTGATCAAACAAATCATCAATTCTCGGCAACGGGTACCTGTTCTTCACAGTGACCTGGTTCAACTGCCGATAATCGATGCACAAACGAAGACTACCATCCTTCTTCCTCACGAACAAAACAGGCGCACCCCACGGCGAACGGCTCGGACGAATGAAGCCAAACTCAAGCAAACTATTGCAGCTGGCGCTTCAACTCACGCAGCTCCGCCGGGGCCATCCGATAAGGTGCCTTGGACAAGGCATCGTACCAGGCAAAAGCTCGATGGAGAACTCTACCTCTCGCTCAGGCGGCAACCTAGGTAGATCCTCCGGAAACACGTCAGAAAACTCAGAAACAACTGGCACATCAAAAACTGAAGACCCGCTAGGCTCCAAGGAACAAACCGAAGCAAGGTAAGCAACGCAGCCATCACGGATCAAACGACGAGCCTTACAGAAAGAAATGAACGGCCGACGGGTAGACCAGATACCTCGAAAGCAGAGAACAGGTGCTCCAGGTATCTCGAACCGAACGGTCTTCCTCTGACAATCAACCACGGCTGAGTGAGCCTCCAACCAGTCCATGCCCAGGATGACGTCGAAGTCGCAAAGCTGCAGCGCGTACAACCTGGCCGGCAACTGGTGACCCTCAACCTCGACTGTCACACCCTCCAGGTAACCAAAGGAACGCATGTAGTCACCGGACGGGAGATCGACCAATACGTCACACTGCCTCTCGGGTGTGTGACAAGCAAGGGACTCGTAAAACTCCTTGGAAGCGAAACACAAAGAAGCACCGGGATCAACCAAAACACGAGCAGCTCTGCCAAGGATAGGTAGAGTACCTATCACCAGGTTCGATGCCTCTGCCTGCTCCCGGATGAGCGCCATCACGCGACCACGACCACGTCCACGCTGCGGCGACTGCTGCTGAGGAAACTGCTGCTGCTGCTGGTACGGCTGGTACTGCTGCGGCTGCGGAAACTGCTGGACCTGCTGCTGGTACTGCCCTCTCTGCTGCTGACGCGGTGCCTGCTGCTGGGGAGGGTACTGGTATTGGGGTGGCTGCTGCGCATACTGCACTGGCTGCTGCTGCTGCGGAGCTTGCCCCCTAGGGCAATCCCTCCTAAAGTGGCCTGGCAAGCCACAAGTGTAGCACACTGGTTACTGACTGCCCTGCTCAGCACCCTGCTATATTGACTACTCTGCAAACCTGGACTGACGCCTCTGCTGACGGCTCCGTCCACCCCCGTGGGTGGACAACTTCCTGAACTGCGAGCGAATTCCAGAGCCACCGGAACTGCCCGGCCTGAGGAAGAGGAAGTCGCACTACCGCGGCTGCCTGCTGGACGCTGGTACGGCGAGGACCTGGAAGAGGCTCCTCCCTGCTGCTGCTGCTGTGCTGCTGAGGCTGCCAAGCCTCCCTATCCAAGGCGGTGGCCTTCGCCACGGCCTCTCCCAAGGTGGTACACATGTGTGCCGTCACACCCCACCTCAGGTCTGGTCTCAATCCTGCTATGAACCTCTCTACACAAGCCTGATCGCTGCCTGCGACATGAGGCACATGCCTCAACAACCGGACAAACCTCTGGTGGTACTGCGAAACTGTGAGGTCGTCCTGAACCAACGCGTGGAACTGGTCCCGTCTCTCACGTCGAGCGTAGTCGGGGAAGTACTCGCCGTGGAAGACCTCTGAAAACCACTGCCAAGAGATCTGGTCCAACCGCTGCCCCTGGAAGTGAGTCTGCCTCTGAACTTTCCACCACTCATGGGCTGCTCCCTTGAGTTGGTATACTGCCAAACGAACCTGGTCCTCCTTAGCGCACTCCATAGTCTCGAAGATGCGCTCCAACTCATGGGTCCAGTCTCTGCCTTATCTGGATCATACTCACCGTGTAACATCGGTGGGCGAAGACGCAGGAACCTCTCAAGGAGAGCGGTCCTCGCCTCCGACACCGCTGCCCTCCGCTGACCGGATCGGGTACTCCCAGTACCTGACTGCTGCTGGCGGACTGGCTGCTCCACCTCAGGCTCCACCTCCTGCTGCCCTGGTACGGCTAGGGGAGGCACTGGAAACTGACCACCTGCTGCTGCCTGCCCGGGCTGCCACGCTCCCTGGTACATAGCTCTGAAGAACTGCTCGGCCATGGGAAACCAGTCTGCATACTGCTGAGGCTGAGGGTGGTACTCCTGCTGCTGCTGCCCACCTGCTACTGCTGCCTGTGCACCCTTAGGCTGTGCCACTGACTCCTCCACGGACACCTCCTCCTGAACCTACCCCTGAGCGGGCATGTCGGACTCATCCTGCTGCTCAACCAGCTGCCTAGCCTGACTGCGCCTACGCGGAGCCATGACCTACACGGCAACACAACTGACAAAGGTTACAAATACCTCTCGGGCGGCTAGCAGTGTACTTGTACTATTATTGGGACTTACTGTTGCAGTTTAGATCCACTACAAGTCCTGTCAGACCAAGCTCTGATACCAACTGTAACGACCCGAGAACCCGACCCTCGGCCCACGCCGAGGACCCGATTTTCGCGATCGCCGCCCACGGATCCGGGGGACCCGGAAGGGCTATAACATGTGTCTGACAGGATATGTAACGGAAGTAAACGTCAACTGCTAAGCTAGAAGCGTACAAGCGGAAACAGGAAAGTAAAGCGAGACCGCTACGTACCGCTCTAAGTACAGTCCCAACGTACGCACACTAGTACAAGTAAGGAAAGGGGAGAGACAAGTCCCTTAGGGGCATACCCCGAGGGTGACGTACACTGAGAGGGGAAACCACTGCTAGCTACGGGGACCTCGACTACCGCCCCGTCTCCTCTGCCCGACGCGCGCCCTGCCGCTGCTGAGAAGACTCACCTGAAAAACAGAGGGATGAGCTTCACAACAGAAGCTCAGTAGGGACTACCAATCTCCTACTGGCTCTAAACAGGCAGAGGAACATATACAACTATTAATAAAGGAAAGACGGCAGTTTATATCTTTCTACCTACAAAAGGAAGTGCGGAAGCGAAGCTAAAGCTAACACGGTACGGAAGCACTCTCGGTCGGAAACTCCGTACGACTGCTCGTCGTGACCACCACACGGCTAGTAAACACAGACGGAGGGGACTCCGCCTGGACAAGGAACACTAGCTACGGAAAGCACCACCACTAGTCAAACGGTCAGGTGCGTCCACAGACGTCTTATCCTCGACCTAGGTCCTGGCCCTCGCATCTCGTCAGAGCGAGGTAGGACACAAGGAACACAACAGTAACCGCCGTAGTCTGGCCGGACTACGGTCCCACGCCTGACCTCTCCAAACGGTTCCGGGGCCGTAAGGAGCGAGGCAGTGAGAAGAAGGACTGGCTGGCCTACGCCGGGTAGAACTCCAAACTGTCCTCGGCGTCCCAGACCAACCACGAGAGCTCTGCAAGCGACTCACACGCCACTGTCCTAACCACCGTTTTCCCCTCAGCTCCAGAGTCTGCCTAGGTGGCTGCCAACTCGAGCACACTCGTAGCCCGGAGTACTCCCTCAACAGGCTCCCGAGGACGGGGGTCCCAGGTAACGGTAACAACCTCTCGCACGGGACAAGCCCTCAAGTGCCACGCACCGGGCGAACGACTAGTGTGAGACCGTACTAGGGAACTAGCACAGGTGCCACGGGTACAGTAAAGCGGAAAACGGAAGCGGCGGAAGCACAACCTGCCTCTGGACTGAGAAGGCGACATAGGGCCTGTCACCTTCTCAATGCGACATAGGCCATGTCGCCTTCTGAATGCGACATAGCCCCTGTCGCATTCTCAATGAGACATAGCCCCTGTCGCATTACCAGTCAGAAGATGACATAGAGTATGTCGCATTCAGGCCAGTCGGGGGTTCCGGAGATTCTTCTTCCGGGAACCTCCCCGAAACGGGAGAAACGCTACACGGCGAGGGAGGGGAGCATGCTTATCATGCTAGGAAGCTAGTAAAGCATTCAAACCACCCTCAAACACCCAAGAACATGGATTCTACACTCGGAGGAAAACCTCACTCACACGAGCATGGAAACTCACACTCCCATCCCCCAAACCACAAGGAAAACACGCTTTGTAGGGGAAGGGGAGCATGCTTAGGGCGAGAGGATCAAGAGTCCCTACCTCCACGCGAAGAACGAACCCGTTGGGGCCTTCTCGTAGGTAGAAACGTCTCCTCCTCGCACCGCACGGCACGAACGCGACCCCTGCATGAACGGAGCGATACCCTCCTCAGCACGGCCGCCTCAGCACGGGGGGAGGCACCCCCAACACTGTCGGAACTCCGAGAGGGTGAGAGGGAGAGAGGGGGGAAAGGAAAAACGCGAGAGAGGGGGAAGGGCTCGGGCGCCCGGGCTTTAAGCCCGGATCCTGAGAAGGCGACACACCTTGTGTCGCATTGGCAACCAGAAGGCGACAGTGGGTGTGTCGCCTTCAAGAAGGCGACATACACCCTGTCGCAATTCCACTGACAACGGCCAAATCTCGGAATTCGAAAAAGTGAAGGCGATAGCCATCTTGTCGCGTTCACCCGACACCGCCAGAGCCGTACTGACACAAAGGACGCCTGTCACGTCTGTCAGACCGCGTCTGGGGTGACGCGATGGGAAGGCGACACAGGCCATGTCGCCTTCCAGAAGGCGACATACCCCATGTCGCAATCCCAAACAGAACCAGACATCAACGCCATCGGAACCACGTCGCGACAGTCGCCCTGCCGCGACCCAGAGGATGGGGCCAAGGGCCCAAGGGGGCCGGGGTGTTACAGAAAGCATCCGCCCGGACCGGAAGCTAGCAAAGCGGATCCCGTCAAGGCGAGGATCTCGGGTCCTCCGACGGCACTCCCGAAGAGCGGCGTCAAAAGCTTCCTGGGCGTACTCCACCATAGCATGAAGACGCCCTCGCTGGTCACTGACCTCGAGGCCAACCTCGTAGCAAGTGGCCCCATAGTGCTCGGTCCTTTTGGAACTCTGGACCCGACTTGTACTCGGTGACACCTCGAGCTTCGACCTCGTGGAGAACCACGATGAAGGAATTCTTCTCAGCCTCAGTAAAAGTGAGCTTCAGCTCTGAAGCCTTCAACACAGCATAAAGGTCATTAATCTCCTTTTGCTGCTCGGCTTCGCGACGTCGGCTCTGCTCCTCTCATTCCGCCGAAGTAGTGATCTCGACGTCCCAAATGATCTACTGCAACTGTGCCCGCACAGTCAGCTTTCGGAGCGCTGCTACGGACCACACTATGCCACGAGCAAGCTCCTCGGCATCGGCACTCTCCCCTCTCGAAGAGAGCACTGCACTTCCTTCCACGGCGACCTCGTTCGCCTCAGGACTTTCCATCCGACACCGCTGAAGCACCTCAAGCTGCTCAGCGGTAGGACAGGGGGGAAAGTCCCCGGTGAAAGGACCTGCCCAGAAGCGCTCCAAAGCTGTCTCCAGCTGAGCTTCCGTTGGCTTGGACGAAGCCATCTCCGTGAACACCCTTGTTAGGGGAACACGGTCTTCATCCGATCCCTCCCTCTCGTCGGCTGTCCCAACGGCCTGCTCGAGAAGCAGTGGTTCCTCAGCCACCCAATTGGCGATCACGTTCGCCGCGGTGGCCTCCGGTTCCTCGACATCCCCCACAGGCGACCCTGTGGGATCATCGCCTCTTCCTGGTCCGTCGACTGCTCGAAAAAAACCATTGGCGTCCCCTCCGTAGCGGACCTCGTCGGCGCCTCCCCTCCCCCGCGGTCGGTGCAGAGGCTAACTCCTCCACGGTTGGTATAGGGGCCGACTCTAGCTCCGCCGCCGATCCCATTGTTGCCACTGGTGTCTCCTCCACGGCCGCTGGTGCTCCCTCCACTGCCGCTGGCCCCCCACCGCCGCTGGTGGGCGCCAGGGGCCCCAACGCGCTGAGGAGTTCCTCCAGGGAGTCCTCATCGGATGGATTGTCGATGGTGACCGCGTCATTGCCCCTAAGGAGGCCCATCTCCGACAGCACCCCTTCTACAGTAGGGGGCTCCACCACAGCCAACGCCAGTCTCGGCTCTGTATCCCTCTCCTGTTTGGCCGCCCTCACCAACTTCCTCCTCCTTTGAAGCTGGAGTTGGGGGGTGGCGTCCTCTTCCTCCTCGGCCTCCCGCCTTGGAGACATCACCTCTCTCCTCGGAGGCGTAGTTTCCTTCCGAAGATTGATCCTCAGAGGCCTCTGTCCAAAAGAATGACCCCTGTCGCAGGCCGAGCAGCCTCTGTCGCCGTTGCCGGTGCACCCTCGCCAATGTATGCCAATAATAACTTGACAGGGATCTGCTCGGTGTACATGTCTCGGTCTTTTTGGTTCCGACCAGCATCCATTTCGGCAACATCTGTGGAAGAGGAAGAGAGTAAGAAGACATGTGTTTTAACAAAATAAAGGATGAGGCCAGAGAAGAGAAAAATTTACCCCATGCTCGGCTCAGCTTGTACTTAATGAGTTTGTACTCAGTCAAGTACAACTCGGCCTACTCCACGAGCACGTTCGACAGGTCCATCGAGGCCTTGGCGGCATCTTGGATCAATAGGGGTGCAACGTCTGCTTTCTTTAGGGGCTCGCATACCCGGGTGGGAAAACCCCACTCCGAAGCTCCGGTTCCCTTCTTCCGACCAATGAAGAAGAGGCGTCCGGTCCACCCCTTGTTGTTTGAAAGGCGGTGGGAAAAAAGGATCCACATCCTATTCGTTCGGTGCTTGGTATACATGATACTGTGCCCGGACTGCGACACCGCCGCCAGGCTGAAGTGGTTGTGGAACAGATTCGCCGTCGCTTGGATCCCTCGCTTCTCACATATGATGCAGAACACAAAGATCGTCCTCCATGAGTTCGGCGTCAACTGGATTGGTGCAATCTTCCAGTCTCTGAGCAGATCTTTGGCCACCTCCGACACCGGCAACCGGAATCCTGCCTCCATTAGATCCAGGGAGAGGAGGAAGCACCCTGGCTTGTCCGTCAGGTACGCCTGATCTTCGCGCATCAGGACGATCTCGTACTCCTCCCCGATCCGGAAGCACTCGCGCAGGCCCTCGAAACTCCGGTATTTCATCACCTTCGTCTTCACCGGCGATTGGCCGCTGGTCTCAGCCACGGCCTTCCCCTCTCGTTGGGCCATTGATGCCAGAGTTGGTGGAAGAGGAGATAAAGAAGATGAATGGAAGAAAGGATGCAGAAGACGTGAAGATTGGCAGCAGAAATGGAAAGACGTTCGAAGACTGAAAAGTGCGAGGCATCTTCCTCTTCTTCCCTTCCTTAGAAAGAAGAAGAGGCACGAGATTCAAAGGGTGAAAATGGCGGTTCGCCCACCCCCAACGGCCCGTTCAAACGGATCGCTCCGACTCCTGGTCACGTCACGGCTCTTTCGCCATCATGAGACGGGGATACCAAGAGAGCTCCAACGGCATCACCCATAGTCGTACATACTGCCGCGATCAGCATCACATTTAATGCAAGGAAGACATCGTCGAACTATCATCTCCCCTCTCAAGTGCTCACGGTCATATCCGAGTAGGCTTAAGAGGGTGGGGGAAAGTGTGGAGACAAATTCTAGCCTCCTAGGCCCTTAGGCCCATTATAACCCAATATGGCAGCAGGGCGACGACTGTTCAGCCACGTGTCCTCGGAGATAGCTATAAGCTTCCGAACATGCCTCAATTGCTTCGCGCCCAAGGGTCCCAGGAAGTGCCTTCCTCGAACCTCACCGAACAAGCCTCCAGGCTCGGACAACGTGCCACAAGTTAGGTCTCCGAACACCGAGCAGCCGCACCGAGCAGAGTTGCGTGCTCTTGTTCGGAACCTCTATAGCACTATGCGGCTCTTCACTTCTCCACAGTCATCAATGGGATGGCGTGGCACACTTCCCCACCATCTGAAGTGGAATGGGCACGAAGTCCCAAGGGGCATCTAGGACAGACATCCCCCATCTTGGGGACTCAACCGTCGCATCCCTCCAGTTATCATTAAAGAAAGATGCATCTAGACCCTTCAGGTTCTCTGCCTATATAAGGAACATGTGGTCACCATGCAAAGGTACGTGAAATCACCCCCACACAACCTCCCACGCATGAAACCGCACTCAAAAGAACCTTCCATTCCTGCCTCCATAAGACAATCCCATCTGACTTTGGCATCGGAAGGTTCTCCCAGTTCTTCAACTGAGTTCCTCTGACATCTGTCCTGGTTTTGTAGGCTCCCATCTGCACCGACGACCGTTTGCTCACTCTCTTCTAGTGGAGGCCCGTTCGGCCTATTACCGAACAGGAAAACACCACCACATCTACTATAATTCTTAGTGTCTGATGTTTGAAACTCGATGGTTGACGGCTGGCAACCCGGTGCCCGACATCTGCCATCCGACGCTTGGCGTCTATTGTCCGACGTCCGCATTTCGGTGTCTGGAGCCTGACCACAGGTCGCGTTCGGCGGCCAGTGCTGGACGCTCGACGTCTGGTGTTCGGCATAATACTCGGCATCTATCGTTTGGCAGCTAGAACCCGGCAGTTGATGTCTGACGCTCAGCCACGTCCAGCGTTTAGTGCCCGCGCAGTTGGCGTCCGACGCCTAGTGCACCTTACGCTCGACGTTGGGCGACCGACGATCAACTTCCAACTCTTGACGCCCAATGTCCGACGACCTACGCTCGATAGTTGACATCGAATAGTCAGGGATCGAGTGGTCGATATATAGAACATATTTTTTTAATCTTTTTGTTTTTTGTTAAATATTTTTAATAAATATTTTGTTGGAAAACAAACATCAAAAAATATTTTCAAGAAAAATATTTACGTGGGTACCAAATGGGTAATTGTGTTTTTAATTTTCTTGTAAAAGTTAATCCTTGAATTTTTTTCCCTATGAATATATTTTACAAATAACCAAATGAACCTTAAGTGAACAATCTGTTTGCAAATAACTTTGTATGCTGAAGCCCAAATAAAAGGAAACTTTGCCTATTTAAAAAGATAGTTGATTTCACGGTTAGGAGGAATGTGGGGTTTGTCTTTTCAAGTAAACATATAATGGACCAATCCATGCAAACTTCTAACTTTATTTATTTTGATGTGTGACACTTATTCTTATAAGGTTTTTTTGTAACGATTTAGGTTGAATAAATAAACAGATTAATTTGGTGAAAACGGACACCTTTGTCCACTTAGAATAGGAGGGGTCAACAACGACTGCCCGTAGGCACTGATGTCCCTTTGTAGTATGAATATTGAAAATCATAACTTTATGTGTTTAAGGTGATCTTGAGTTTATGGCAAAGATCAGCAAGTCACACGGCTTTTGTATTCATCACTTTCTTAGACTTTGCATTAAGATACATAGAAACATCAAATAATGCAAGTCTATCACTTTCTTTTGATCAAGTAACATAAGGCTATCAACTTTATCTTCTTATTTGAAAGATTCGTTCTAGAGCTAGAAATATCATTACTTCAACAACGGGAGAAGATTAAATAAGAGTAAATTAATGATAATTAATCTACACAAAATAAGTTAAATAAGTGAAGGTTATCATAGACATAGAGTTACATACTGGATGGAGTGATTGGTATGTATAGTAAGATGAAGAATATAGGGTATAAACAAAAATAAAAAAGTCTAAAATGTAAATAACGGTTTGAGCCTTTTTTACCCACTCTATCCCCAAGTTATTATTTATTATTTTTTTATATATGTATCATCCGAATCAAAGTGTATCGATACACTTTAGTTCGACTCATGCCAACGACTGTTCAACACAGTCGATTCCTCTCAATAAGACCACCCATGATTATCTAAAATGTCTATTGGGTTTTGGGATAAATAACTTGCTTAAAGTAGAAGTACATAAAAATATATCTTAAATTTTTATTTGTATGTATACTCTTTTCATGAATTAATTACAAAGAGTCTGTATAGTAAATTTTTTTGTCCAAATGTCCACTGAATAATTTGTTTTGTTCTATATCATTCCTTGAGATATCTAGATGGTTCGTAAATAAAACGTAATAAAAAAGATATGTATGATAATTAATTCATATAAAATGAAATTTATATAGAATGGATTACATATATTTTTCTCTTAAAAGAGGATTTTTTTTGCAAAAAAGTTATTTTTTATATTTACTTTTGCCGCTAACAACGTTCATAAATCAAATATTCTCAATAATATATTATTAGAAAATTTTAAATAATTATATTTTAAAAAATATTTATACAAAACATTTACTTCTAATATATTTATAAATCTGTCTCCCACTTATACTGATTCAATTTAATTTATATATTTTCTCTATAATTTATATTAATTCAGTGTAACTAAATTATACTGAATCAATATAAGTTATATTAAAATTATGTAAGTTGTAGATAAAATGTGTAAGTTATAGAAAAAAAATGTGTAAATTAATCAGTATAAATTTATAAATATGTTAAAATGAGTATATTTATAAGCACAAAATATCTTTTTATATTGTTTTGTTTCACCAATTGTCATTGGAGGATCCTTCGCCTGCCACCTTTCCCGGCTGAGGCTCAGACCGTCCGAGTCTCCGCCGATACGCCCGCAGCGCCCAGTCCTGTGCACCCTTCTCTCTCTCTCTCTCTCTCTCTCTCTCTCTCTCTCTCTGTGCTGGTCCCGCAGAAGCGCCGCCTTCCATCACCATCGCTATCCACCGCTGACTGACCAACCCTCCACCCACCGCCGCAAGGCTCCGGACGACGGTCACCCCACACCTCCCTACCCTCCACCCTCAAGACCACCATTTTTTAGGATTGGAGGAAAATCCCGGCCATGTGTAGCGTGTGATGCCTACCCCTAGCAGAGGCGGAGCCGCCACCTCTTCCCTCGGCGGCCCCACGGACGTTCCACGATAAGCCCGGCGAATGAGAGGTCTGGGCACCCACCCGAGTCAGAGGATAGAATTCGAATCTAATCCCAACAGTCGCAGGCCAACCACCGCCTGCTTCCACCCTGGTTGAAGGGAGAAGGTAGAGCCCCGGGTCCCTTTCGTGCGCTTTTACCCTACTTCTCCCCACCACACCACAGCGCCGCCGCTATCGGCGGCCCCTGCGCCCCACAGGAGCCCCTCCAGATCTCGACAGAGACACCCTCCCCATCCCCACCCACCCACCCACCCACTCTGCTCAGCCCCACCCCGGGAACCCGCTTTCACACAAAAAGAGGAGATGGATTAAGAAAGGAGCAATTTTTTTGCGGAAAGGGAGAAGGCCGCGTTTATTTGTAGGATTTTAGGCGCCCTAGATCCACAACTTCCGACCTTGCTTGCCCGCTCTGCTCGCCCTCCCACACCCACACCCACACCCACACCCACTTCCCCGCCCCCTCCCCTCGCCCCGCCCCTCCCTGCCCGTTCCTTCCGCCCGGGGGTGTGCCATGGGAGCGCTGGGAGATGGCTTCTTCGGCGCGGAGCTGGCGTGCAACGGGATGGGGCACGTGTTCATTGTAGACATGGAGGGGGAGGAGGAGGAGGAGGAGGTGGGGATAGGGGGATGTGGGTCGGTGTCGGAATCCACCGCCGGGATAGAGGACGCTGTGAAGGTCCTGCTTCAGGGCCTGGGTGAGGATCCAGACAGGGATGGCCTCAAGAGGACCCCGCTGCGTGTTGCCAAGGCCTTCCGAGATGGAACTCGAGGTATACTCTATTCTCCTTTACCAGCTTCTACCGTGTGTATTCTCCTGGTTTTCCATATGGTGGTGTGGGTTTGCTGCTCTTTTGCCTCATCCCCACGTGCTTTGGTGTATCTGTCCGTATGACAGTTTGTTTGCATGTCTCGGTGCTAGTCCACGCTCATCTTTCTCATATATCTATCATCTTTTTCTCCCTTAATCAGTCGTCAGTAGCACCATCTAAGTTCTGCAGCTGAGGTGCCCTGTGCATCTCGTTCACGGCAAGATGTACCTGGGTGATGGTTGGTCGCTCTGGCTTCGTATCCATGCTATTCGCCAAAATTTTCAGTGGATAGGGTTGCCTTTATTTTTTTCCAGTGCAATCAATTTCAAGGCGTGTCGCAGAACTTTTTGGTGAAAATGGATATCCTTATTCTTCAGCAACTTCATCTTCCTAAACGAGTAATCAAGAGGAGCCAATGTTTGTGGATAGATTCTTACATGAATATATTCTGTAAGGTTAAGGTTAGTTAGCTGGCATGTATGAGTTTATACTGCTTTGTGCCTCGTTGCTTCTTACACACGTGTTCTTTTCTTCTGAAAACCATTGTGTTCACATTCTAGTACTTTGTTATCTCGTTCTGATTTATGACACTTTACCGTCTCCATAACTTGAATTGTCATTTTGCTGTTTAATGCTCTCAAGTTATATGCTTCGTCTGGAAAGATGTCACAAAAGGAAATATAAGGAAATTGTAGGCAGAGAAGGCTGTTTGCTTAGTTTCATGTATGCATACAAAGCATTTAGCTTCAGTCTGTGTAATTATTGAGTATAAATGATGTATCTACTACCGTAAAAATTCATCAAGAGAAAGCAAAATACACCTCACAGACCCCCTGATTTCAGAGAGAGGTTTCAGTTGCTTCTTGTGCTTTGCATCTGAAGAACTTCGAGTTTTAAGTCATCCCATGATTCTCATGTATGATGATTCTTATGTATTGTAATCTCACATGTTTTATCTTGATATTTTTTGAGCTCCATAAACGTGGGTTATACAAAGTACAAACCATGCATCGGCTTTGGACAAAATATTTCTCTTTCTGATTTATAGGTGCCTGTTTCATTTGTTAAATTCACATCTTTCTAGGTGCATAGACAACATAAATATGATAACTAGAAGCTGCTCTTTGAAATATCTAATAAAGTGGGTAAATCTAATCTTTCAATTCCTTCATACACAAATATCCTTACCACTGAATTGAATCTCTAAATTTGTGATAATTTTTGTTAGAGAAATGCTAGCTTCCCGTCCTGGACAGAGATTTTCTGCTAGTCCTGGTTGGGGTTGGACTGTGTGGGCAGTCATGGGTTCCACCTCTGCAGACTCCTATTCCCAATGTAAAAAGTTATTTGTCACCCTTAGGATGACAATAGGGCTGAAGCTATTTGTCACCCTTAGCTATTTGCTACCCTTAGTGGCTAAGGGTGATAAATAGCTTACTAAGGGTGTCAAATAGCTTTTGTATTGGAAATAGCAGTCTGCATGGAAAAAAAAAGGAGGTGGGGGTGGAGTAGTGAGGCCTGCACGTACAACATTTCTCTTTTTGTTATGTAATATTTTACGCCCTATCATTATCTCTGCTTCTTGCTTTCCTTTTGGGGAGTTGTCCCTAATCAGTACCCATTACATTAAATTAGATTTTCACAGCATTATTTACTATGCATGATCACCTATTTTGCAAAAGTACTCTTTTTGCATTTTGCAGACAAACTTGAAATTGGACAACTCTTTGAGGTCTTATCATAGTTTCTGCTGATTAGCTTGTTCTTAGTAGTAGTAAGTTTTTCCTTGTACAACAAACACCACCTTGTCACAACCTGCAAATTAATTGAAACAAATTGTTTCTTGTCTAGGCTACAGGCAGTATGTTCATGACATCGTACAAGGTGCTCTGTTTCCAGAAGCCGGTTCGAACATCGGAACTGGACAGGCCGGAGGGACTGGGGGACTTGTTGTCGTTCGCGACATTACTCTGTTTTCATATTGTGAGTCCTGCTTGCTTCCATTCAAGGTTCAATGCCATGTTGGTTATGTCCCCTCTGGGCAACGTGTTGTCGGCCTAAGTAAGCTTGCTAGAGTGGCAGATGTCTTTGCCAAGAGGCTTCAGGATCCACAAAGACTTGCAAATGATATTTGCTCAGCATTGCAGTGCAGCATCAAGCCCGCTGGAGTTGCAGTTTTTCTTCAGTGTTGGCATCTCCAGATCCCAGAAGTATTAAAGGACTGTAGTGCACAGCGACAGCCCTCAAAATCAGACATGCAAGGCTGGCTCCAGGCGCCTGCATATTCATGTTCTGGTGCATTTGAGGATGAAAAAAGCTCCTTTGGGTTTGACTTTTTTTCTCTTTTAAAGTTCAGGGGTGTGACTGTGGTAAAAAACCAGACTAAGGTATCCTCTGCTCAGCACTGCTGGTGTCCCTTGAAGTCGCAGGAGATGCCTCTGTTCAATGGCCATAACACAAGCCCAACAAATGGTACAGTTTTGTCCAAGGCTGGTGCTACACAGGCTGCAATGCTTGCTGCTGTAACCTCAATTCTTACCTCGCTAGGTGAGGATCCACAAAGAAGAGAACTTGTGGGTACTCCATATCGCTTTGTGCAGTGGCTTATGAACTTCAAAAGATCATCTTTTGAATTGAAGATGAATGGATTCAACCATGGTATAGCTAGCTTTTACAAGAAAACTGATGGGGTGCATGATCAAAGCGCTATCCATTCTGAGTTGAATCTGCCCTTCTGCTCTCAGTGTGAACATCATCTTTTGCCATTTCATGGGGTGGTTCATATAGGTTTTTTTGGTTCGCAAGAACTGAAGGCTGTGGACAGGTCCATTCTACAGTCGGTTGTCCATTTCTATGGTTCCAAGCTCCAAGTCCAGGAAAGGATGACAAGGCAGATAGCAGATACAGTCTTTTCAATGTTCACAGCGGTGTGATAGTGGTTGTAGAGGCAAATCACATTTGCATGATTTCCAGAGGAATAGAGAAAGTAGGAAGTAGCACAGCGACTATTGCTGTTCTGGGCCAGTTTCTCAGCAACATTGATGCCAAGGAAACGTTTCTGCAAGCCATCTCAAACAGCACTGCATCCGGAGGTTGAGGCATTTGATACTTGGGTTTTCCTTTTCAACACATTCGAAGGTTTTCTCCATTTCCTTCACCTGATTGTTTTCCCCAGTTGCATGGATAATGACAATAAGAACCTCACCTTGGATGTTGGGATCCATATGCATATCCTTTTTCTCTACCAAATATTGATCTTGGTGCAATGAGTAACAGCAAGCCCAAACTTATGTAATAGCATAGTATTAATGAAAAGAAGCTTTTTTCTTGGGGCTTGGCCCTGCCCACGGTGACATACCCTGGGGAGAAGCATAGAGAATCCTTGAAGTGGTTCCAGGAATTAAATAAGTTTCGTCCCTTTCTCTTCAAACCATTGGGTGCTAGCTTTAGAGAAAGCCACACTTTTCTGTGTCTTTTTGAATGAAGGACTTGTTCTTTTCATGCATCTTCATTTGGAAGTTGGAAGTAGAGCAGAGACGCTCCACTACAGGGAGGACTCTTTTAACTCCCAGATTCTTTAGTACTTGAGCAGTCTTAACGCAAAATGTGGTCCATGAGCAGCCAGTCTGATAGCTTTATTATATCTTTACAAAAGAATGCTGAACAATGTTTTGTTTATAAGTGAAGCCCTTTTAGAATCTCTCTCTCTCTCTAGCTTGTGGGTCTTAGAGATGATATGAATGTCAAAGCCGGTGCACATAAGCAAGCCCTCACAAGATTAGTCTGTTGAAAGAAGGGTGGAAAAGGAGAGGGAAAGGAGGGAAGCGGTAAAATGCTCAAGTAATACATTGTCACCAGAGAAATGAGAAAGTCATATAAATGCATAACATATGCTTTCTTCTACATTATATTCGCTTTACTACATGGCATCACTAACAGGGCAATATGCTGAGCACAACATTGCATTGTATCATGTAGTCTATGCAACAGAGTAATATATACAAGTAGCAACGGCGACCTGCCTCCCTCCCTCTCCCCTCCATCAACACCCCCCCACCCATTGTTCTTGTCGGGCCCTCGCAACTCCCCACAGCGTGGACAGTGGCTGTGGTGGTGGCGGATTGCTAATGGAAGAGCCAAAGAAAAAAGGTGTCACAGTTCTTGACGATTATTCCTTCTACCAAGTTGCATATGCCTTTTCCGTTCCCAACCTTTCGTCTTTATTAGGAAAAAAAGAAAAGAAAAGGAAAACTCGACTTGTTAAAGTCAGGTCAACAATTCTATTCAACTAGTTAAAACTAAATCTTAGGCAGGTGTATCTCGGGATCACCAATTGTATTTAAAATGTAATCCTTTAAAATATGTTTAATTAATAAAGGTGGAATTCCTAAAGTGGGAAAGACGAGTTATCATTTAGTTAAAATATTCCTTAAAGAGAAGTAGTTAAGAACTTGTACAATTAATGGGAATACAAGACCTTAAGAAACTTCATTTATTTTCATGCTAACCAAGTTGTAGAATAATAATAACTGGAGATAATAATAATAATGAATCGTACATGTTAATAATAATTTTAAGAAAATAAAATTAGACTGACATTATCCTTCATTTTAATCTCTTAATGGTAATGAACCAAAGAATTAAAATTAGTTTATGATCTAATAGAGATTAAAATCCGTTAACATTGAAACCTTAATGGGTCTTAGTCTGTTAAGATAAAACTTTAACTAAGTAATTATTTATGCCAAACCCAACAACCCTAAGAAGCCTAATTAAGTTGAGAGAGGGCAGTGGCGGTGGTTCCAATGGTAAGGCTCTTGTATGAGTTTCTAATATAGAAATATTTTAAAAAATAGAACCTCAACCCCCCAAAAAAACTTGGTTTGTGAAGTTTTGTAAGAATCTTTCCCTCATCCTCAAAACTCGAGCAGTGAGAAGAGAAGACTATATATAACTATTAATATATATATATATATATATATATATTATATATATATATTAATAGTTATTTTTCTTTGTGAAATCTGGACTCACACTCTATATACATTATAATACTCTCCCCTTACAAAGTCGACTCGACATCCACAGCGGCTTCACTCTGAGCGGCTTTCACTTTGGGGGGTAAGAGAAGAGGAAGAAACTCAGGTTACTTTTTTTACAGGTAGCTTTTTTCACAGTAACATCTGTTCATATGCTCATGTAAGAAAAGTGTATTGCAATGCTCACATAGATTCAACAAAATGTGAGCTCAAACATCATTTGTTAAAAATCTTTCTCTCATCCCTAAAATTTGGCCAGAGAGGAGAGGAGAACCTGCACATATTAATCATTCTTTTTCTTTTGTGAAATCCAATGTGCGACTTATGAACTCACACCTCATATATATTACAAGTTTCGAAGTACTCCGGTGTCTTCTTCTTCCTTTTTCCTGATCTAAGGTAGATATTCTCTCTCAAGAATAATTAATTTAAATCTCATGGTAGGAAGAGTAGGCGTTCTACAACTCCCAACCTAAATCTTATTTTTTTTCTTTTTTAGAGTATTCATCAAGAATTTCGGACTGTTATGTACACCAGGAATCATGTAGACTAATTACTTCTTTAAAAAAAACTATGGTTTGCAGTTAAGCTTTAAATAACCGATTTCATGCATGTTCGGTTCTGGTTAAGATATTAATCAAAATTGACTAATGTTGTGATTAATCTGTGATATGCATGCCGAGACTTCTGGTTAATCAAAATCGGCTAATGCTGTGATTAATCTCAAATAAATTGTGGCATGCATGATGAGATTTCTGTTTAAAATGTTAAATAAAAAATTAGTAATTAATGCTGTGAATAACCTCAAATAAACGGTGTCATGCATGCTGGTTTTCAGTTTAGTTTTAAATAAGAACTGAATTGATATGTGTGCTGGTGATTTAACTCTATGGTAACATGGATGCAGGGATTTCCAGCTAAATTTTTGAACAAAGATTTGATTATATGTATAGTTTGGTTTTCCGGTTAGGTTTTATAGTCAAATATATGTATGCAGACACGTAGGTATAGTTGGATTTCTGGTTAGGCTTTACAGTATATTATATGTATGCTGAAACGGTTAAAATAATCGATTATTCCTATAGTTTGGGTTTTCGGTTAACGTGTTAAAAATAGTTCGACACGTTAAGGTGTTAATTTTTTATTCTCGTAACTTCACTGTTAGATCTAAACTCAGGAAATTAATGTATCCTCAGAAAAAGATCTTTTTTTCAGATACATTTTGGTGGAATTAGTTCTTATTCCCCGAAAAGAATTTGCTTCTAAAATATTTCAATTTTAAAAAATCCAACGATAGATAGCAAGTTAGAAAGACTAAAAGTTAATTAGCAAAAATAAATTCATGGTAAGAACAATCTCCTAAATTTCATGGTAAGAACACCTAAAAACCCAAAAACTAAATTCATGGTAAGAACAATCTCCTAAATTTCCGTCCGTGGGATATTTTATCATATGCATTCTTCCTTTTTGTGGACCAACGCGTCTCAGAAATCCGGATATTCCCGTCCTCCTTTTTCCTTTTTTTTTTGAAGAAACACTTATCTCTCTCTGGTTCTGGATGCAGTTAATAAAGTTTAGAGTTTAAGATGTGATTGGTCTTTTTTATGATACATACTGAGTTTTAATTAATATTTTTAATCAAAAATCGGTTAATATTATGTTGTGATTATATGATATGCATGTCGGGTTATGGCTAAGATTTTTTAATTAAACATCACTTAATATGGATGCTGTGATTAAACTCTAATAATTAAATAGTGACATGCATAATGATTTTCAGTTAATATTTTTATTTAAATCTGTTAATATATATGTTGTGATTAACCTATAAATAGTGACAGACATGTTGGTTTTTGGGTAAGTTTTAAACAAGAATATATTACTATGCATGCTGAGTTCAGTTAAGTATTGAATGAGAGTATATTAACAAGTAAGCTGATTTGATTTAGTTTTAATTTTCTATTTATATACGCTGAGTTTCCAGTTAAGTTTGGAAGGGTTTCTATATTTTTGGTAATTAGTTTTTAGTCTTTCTAACTTGACTATCTATCGTTGGATTTTTTTAAAATGAAATATTTTAGAAGCAAATTATTTTCGGGGAATAAGAACTAATTCCACCAAAATGTATCTGAAAAAAGATCTTTTTCTGAGGATACATTTCCTGAGTTAGAGCTAAACAGTCAAGTTACGAGAATAAAAATTAACACCTTAATAATCGATTACAAGCATGATGGGTCTGCTTTGTATACTTATGACGGTTTGGTTAAGCCTTAATAATCAATTATATGTATGATTGGTGTCACGCACCGTCAATTTAGCATCAGAATAAATCGGAGAGACGTGAGCAAAATACACGGTAATGTATAATGTACCACAGTTGAGTGATTCAGAGCATCTAATATACAATACTTGGAATAAACTCTTCATTTTATTGATAATTCACAAAGACTGTTACAACTACTAATTCAGAGCCAATACATAGGGCTCAATGACATCACTACAATGGAAAGGAAATTTTAAACAAATATCTAACTAGACTCTATTATACTAGGGTAACTCTGTTGATATGACGCCAAGTCACTCATCACTATGGTCCTTCTCTATTGATGTGTGTAACGTCATCATTCGGCTTACCTGAGACACAATGACAAATAACACAGGGTGAGTGATAACACTCAGTAGGACTTAAATCTCATGAGCCAAGCCCGTTTTAAATGATTAATGTATTAAAAAGCATAGCAGCTAACTATAGATAGTTAAATAAAGTCGAGATAGTCATGGCAATTCGATATCCAGTAAGACATCAATGTCAAACAACAACATGAAACATGTATAGCAAGGAGAGAGAAATTGGCCATATTACGAGATAGCACGATAGCACGCAAGTCACAATAGCACTTTGATTGATTTTCTTATCAATCGAGAAAGTCTAGCACTTTGGTACGTCTGTAGATAACCGAGAGAGAGTATAGCAGTTTATTTGATTGTCTTCGATTAATCTTGATAGTACGACACTTTGGATGCATGCCAAACATCCTGATCATTGAACTCCCGCGGGTAAATGGCACTTTCGGGCGCACCTCTGAGGACCAGATCGGGCCCTTTATAATATTGTCTGACATCAGTTATGTTTGTTATCTTAGACAATCAAATAGATGGTCAAAATAACCAAGAATAGATGAGAGTAATTGAAGAATAGACAAGAGTATAGAGAGAATGTGAATAGATGAGAGAATAAGGAATAGATGAAAACTAAGGTCAAAGCACGTAAAACAACGTTAAACAAATGATAGTAACAGTTACACAACACATATGATTGGTGTTGGCAGTTAGGTAAAATTCACTAACCGCACACTGGCCGTACTATGAACACAGTCCAGAGGTCCGGCGTGATCTCAAGGTAAGAGAGATATCTAAGGCCGTTGGATCATGCTGATCCCTAAGGGTATCATAGGTATTGTTGGTACAATCTGCTCGTCGGCAATGGATGTCTGCCAAAGCCAAGGAGTCTTACGGAGGCTTTGACAAGGAGTTTTTGATCCAGTCAGGAGTATTCCCAATGGAGAGGTCGTCTAAGTCAAGAAAAGTGTGTATAGAAAACATTTGCCCGTCTTGCCTTGAGTGCTCGAAGGTAGAGGGAAGCGATAACAGTATCCAAATCAAGCGAATAACACGAAGACAAGTTTGTTAAAATTGTTGAACCACTCCTATATTTTATCCTTTATTTTGGTGATAACAAAACTCATGATTAACTTAAATATTATGAATATATTTAATATCATGTTTTCCTCATAAATACAACATACTATGGCACTATCGTTTCATGATTTGCACTGGAAAGCTAAATCAATTGATGTTCAATACATATCGATTATTGACTAAGTGCCACATCGATTACTATACAAACACATCGATTACATGAAAATCGATTACAATTTACTTAAACATCAATTATGCTTATACATCGATTATCTTTCACATTGATTACCTTAGAACATCGACTGTGTTCAAATATCGATTGCGCTTCACTTAAAACACGATTACCTTAAAACATCGATTGTCTTAAACATCGATTACGTTTCACTTGAACGTCGATTGTCCTCAACATCGATACATACACTATCATCATCGATTACATACATTAGAACATCGACTGCTTCACTCAAACATCGATTGCTCTTCATTTAAACATCGACTACCTTTATGAAACATCGATTGCCTCTATATTTCAAACATTTCAAAATGTTTGTGGCGGCAACTGAAAAATTCATATGTACTTCACATGTTATCTTATTATTTCTCTGACTGAAGATCTTTTTGTTGTTTATCCTTCAAGGTAGGTGAGATGTTGTCAGCAGAAAATAAGGACTCCTTCCTTCCTGCTAGACAAAAAGGGTCGTACCTAACATGTCTGGATGTCAGCAGAAAACATGGAAGTAAGGCAAAGTATGGGCCTTCTATCAGAAGACCTTTTAGTCTAACTTTGTCTTCTGTGCCTACAGATATCTAGACTTCCCTCTACACCAAGTGTCTGTTAGACAGAAGAAGAAGGAAAGCATATGAAGAAGAAGATGAAAAAAGTATCCAAGAACTCCAACGGCTATAGCTCAACGGATCTATCTTTCTACCCTATAAAGGATGAAGTGTTTGAAGCAAAAGATAGTAAATATTCCTGAAAATCATTAAAAGAGTGTATAACTAGTGAGCAGCCTCAATGCCATACACACTCAAAGCAAGAGAGAAAGAGCTCGAGCTCAAGAAGAAGTGTGCACGTAAGCAATCATCTGAAGTCTTCAAGCTCCAAGCATTCAAGCTTCTTTTCTCTCTTCACTCTCTTTGTGCATCATTGTAAATCTGGGGGAGAGTCTGTGAGCTGAGAATTTGAGTTCCTTAGTGTTCATCTTGTATAGCTCTCAGTCTGTTCTTTATTTTCTAAAAAGATTTGTGTCCAGCTGTAGGACTGTATACATTGTTCCTCTTCTAGGGTGAAGAGAAGACCAGCCGAAGTGCTAGGTGTCTATCCGGCTGTCGAACTGAACACAGTGTTCCCCTTGGGTTAAGAGAAGAACCTAGCTGGGATTGGTGTCAGCAGAACTTAGCTAGGGGTTTAAGTTTAGCAGAACTGCACTGTGAGTTTCCTTCCTACTCGGAAAGGAAGAGGACCAACGGGGAGCTGGGGGTTTGTATATCCTTGGGGGGATTGTACCCTGGTTAGTGAAATCCCAAGATTTTCTTGGGGACTGGACGTAGGTCTTCCATTTGATAAGTACCGAACCAGGATAAAATTTCTGTGTTTTTGTGTGATTGTTTAAATTTGCTTCCGCACTGCTATTCTATCTCCGCACACAACTGCATTCACTAACCGAAGTTATCAAGTGGTGCTTTTTGTGTTTTAGTTTCAGTATTTCTATAGCTATTCTATTCACCCCCCCCCCCCCCCTCTAGAAAGCTTACTGCCATATCATCTGCGGGCCAACAAAAATAATAGGAAATTTAACATGAAATATTACACCTAATTACCAGATATATTATTGAGTAATTTTTGTAGGGTTTCATGACAAAAATTCATGTTTGGTGTGTGCAAGTGAGAGAGAATCAAAGAATCATATGAGAGTCGTACACATGTCTTTTAAATAAGAAAATCATGTGAATATACATAAAGATTGATTAACATGATGTTACTGTCCGTCACAGAACATTACCAGGGTTTAATCATGATGAGAGAACATGAATAGCATGATTTAACTAATAAATTAGGGTTCTGGAATATACAGTGAAATCGCGACGTAGGTACCCATCGTGTGCAAATCGCACCGATTTGGTTGGTCGTGTTAAAGGTAATCGATTCAGAAAGGCGACGGGGTGACCGATCGCGTCTATGGCAATCGGTCCATAGTCGCGACGGTCCTGGCCGACGCATTCAAGGTAATTAGTAGGGTATCGATTGTTGACCATGTAATCGCGACGTCTGGGTCAGTCGCGTTACTGGAAATCGATATAGGACACAGAGACACGACGCAGTGGACCATCGCGTTACAAACGCGACACGATCCGTTGTCGCGACCTGGTTGAGAATGCGACTGATCGGGCCATCGTGTTCTTAGGAACTCTGCCCGAGCCCAAAAGGTGAAATGGAGCACCTTGGGTTTTGGTCCAGTCTTCCAAGGGCATGACACAATGGATTTTTAAAATTAATATCAAATCGTATACATGATGAAAAATCATGAAATCAACGTTAAACGAAACTAGACTTGCAGGGTATCAATAGAAAAAGGTAATTGGATTTCTAACATGGTATGAGCATGCTATGAACAGGGTACTTCACGATAAAACCAAAACATGACATAGTGATGAAACAAGATTTAATTCAAAAACCATACTTGATAAAAATTGGGGGGAAATATGTCATTAGATTCCTGACATCATGTAGCATGTGTAATAAAAGTTTCATGCCACGAGATCAAGTATACACAAGGATTTAAGAGAACACGTGGGGTCGGATACATGTTCTTAACAGAGCTTCAATCATGAAATTGACATAATATGAATGATAGAAATGGGAAAAATAGAGGAATTTTGTTCTTTGGATCATGATTAACCTACAGAAGAGTTTAATTGAGTTTTTGCTTGGAGAATGCCTACCTTTGGACGCTTAAAGATCCTAGGGTTTAGAACGTGAAGAATGCCTTGGGAGATCTCCTTCCAAGCCTTCTCCTCCACGAATTCCTCCTCCTTTAGCCTCCTTCCCACGTCCAAGAGATCTCAGTTGAACATTAGGGTCGGTCATGAGGGTGAGAAGGGTTTATTTAAAGGTCTTGTAGTGTTATTTCTTAATACAACTCTTTCCTTCCTCCAACTCCGAATTTTCTATGTTTATCTAGCCTTTTCTAGTATAAATCCTCCTATTTGGGTTAGGATGTAACTCAATTTGTGGCCAGCAAGTTAGGGTAAGGTTAGGAGTCTATTTTGGATATATATAAGCCATATTAGTGATTTACTTGACCCTTTTTAATTAGGGAATAGTGAAATTACGAATTTTATAGTATTTTCTTTTATTATGTCATTCTAAACTCCTTTAATTATGAGTTTCCTATATTTATCCTAATTTTCTCTTATCTAATCTCATTTTTAGATTAGGATAGGGTTGAGATTTCATGGCTATTGGGTTAGACTAGGGTTAGAACTCTTTATTAGATAATTACATGAGTTGTAAAGGAATTTCTTACCCTTTTTTATTTACTAATAATTTAGCCTCAAATTTTGACCTATTTATCTCTCATCCTTTATTTGGACTCTTGCTTTTGGCACAATAACTCATGTATGGACCAATTAGTAACACCTATCACTTGTTTTGGCTTATTTTGTTTTATTTTATGGAGATTGCCCCTATTTAATTAGAGAATGATAGAGTTACGAATCTTGTAGTATTTTTTTATTATATCTTTTAAAACTTCTATTTTAACCCAATAATTTTTAGATGAACCCTTTATTAAAACCCATCACTTATTTTTGCTTAATGAGTTTACTTCATTTAAAAATTAAGTTTATGAAATTCATAAATAGCGGGTTTTAATCTATGGGAATTGCCTCTTTTTAATCAGAGAATTAGGGAGTTACGAATTTTATAATATTTTTGTTACTTGGATTGTCCATTGATCCAATTCTCATGATGGGCTATCAACACACATTGTTTGGAGTCTATCCACACGTTTATTTTAATTTATAATTCACTTTGGTACAAATGATAATGGTTCTCCGACATATTCCTTAATTACGATAATAAGTCACAATAATTCTTAAACTTGGTCCAAATGATTTTTCTTGGCCCAAATTTCTTGATGGGTCATTAAGGAATATTATTTAAAGTATAACTATTATTCTTACAAAACTTTTAGATGTATTTATACACATGCAATAATGATGCGTATATTTTTAACTAGTTTGAATTATTAAATTGACAAAATTTTAATTTATTTATAATTTTTAATTAATAAAATTTGGGGTATTACAACTGGTTAAACTTTAGATGTTATATTTTATCATGCATATATTTCTATGCTGAGCTATTAGGTGGCTTAAGGTCATTAATTAAACTTGGAAGAAAATAGAAAGAAAATAATTTAATTAATTTTCTGAACTATAACCTTGTTAAATCCTTAATCTAAAGTTTTGTCTCAACAATTACTATCATACCATATTTATCTTTTGTTTATTCTCCTTTCTTGATTATTTATTGTAATCATTAAAATACTTTTAAACTTGCTTACTGTTATATATTAGATTAAATTCTTACATAGCCTTGTTAATAATTTTAGTTGATATGCTGATTTGGATCGATGTTGATCAACATTTTACGTGGAGCCATGTCACCTAGTCGTGGCATCTTCAACTGCTATTGTTTTAGTGAATATTTTTTTGGTGAAATTAGAACCCTTCATCGAATATTTCCCTTGTCGGATTGCAACTTCTTCACTAAGACATCCATAAGATTCTGTGAGCTCTAGATTCCCTCGTGGACTCTGATTTGGTTGTACCCTAACAATCTTGAACACACTTTTGAATCTATGTTTGAATTGTTACTATTCAAAACCCTATTCTCTATTTGAACTCTTTTGAAATTCTTGAATTTCATGAACATTCATATCTTGCTTATATGAGCTTAAATTATTGGAATTCCATTTGGCCATTATTATTATTATATGGAATTATCTAGAAATGTATATGGTACTACAGTAATGTCTGTGCATATAGGGATCTGTCTGATCTTGGAAGGAGAGTTCGAATTAATCATAATTATGGGAGTCAAAGGACTTGTGGTGTGGCATTGCACTGAAATAAATTGCAAGATTGATCTGGACAAATCAACTTGTTTCATGAATGATTGATATGATTGTTGGATCGATCCATGGGTATTATTATTGGAATTCACTTGTTATATGGTCAATCTATAGTTACATGAACCTTACTAGCTTGCTACTAGAATATCTCCTGTCATTGCTCTCTTGTGCGTGTGGGGCAAAGTGCTACTCTACGGGAGTTACCTTTTGAGTCCGAAAGGAGCACAATGCTATGTAGAGGGAGCCACCTCTTGAGCCTAATACTGGCCATCTTTAGAATCTTTCATGATTATCTTTGATTAGAATTCCATTTCTACTGATGGACTCTCTATCTCTCCCTCTCTCTCTCTTTTCACATCAGAAATTATTGATTGAATTATTTTACTACGACGTATGCAACATGTTAGTTTTCTCTTTCATGTAAATGTTAACCACTTAAAGCTGTTTGACAAAGAGATATAAATTCTACCGAGCTTTTATTCACCCTGCCAAAATACTTCTCATGTTATATAAAAATCTCAACTTACAAAACTTCTCTATTATACAATTGACAAATCTCTCAATCTAGGCTAAACAACAAGGGATCACTATGACATCATGGAATATTTCAACGCTCTAGCCCATTCTCACTAGCCTTAACATAACCTAAAAAATTATCAATGTCTAGTTGTTGTCTTAGATTCTAGCCTTGATTGAGTGTGGGATTTTCGCCCTTGTAACACTTCAATTTTTTGCGTTGGGGCATGACATGGTAGGCTCAAAATTAGATAGTCAACAACTTGAGGTTGACCAAGGCGAGTTGTCCCATGGCACGCAGCTGGGGTAGATGGTTGCACATGGGAGGAATTGTGCATGGGTGAGTGCAGTTGGGTGGTCCAGCAGCTGCCCGCAACAATACACTTGTAGACACGTGTGGGGAGCTCCTCTTGCTGCAAGGGGGCCTCATCATGGTTTCCTAGTAGGGTTAGCAAAGGGAGGAGGACCACTTGGCATGGGGTGGTTGACTTCCTAGTCATGGGATGTGTAGGAAGTAGTGCGGTGATAGCATGATGGTAGGTGGTGAAATGGCAGGGACGAAGGATAATGGGCTAATCTCCCCCTCATAGGGAGATGTCTGGAGAATGAGGAAGGGGGTGGGGGTCGTACGACACGGTGTAGGGTGACAACAATGGTGGCGGAGGCCTGACAATGGTGGCAGTGACAACAGACCAGGTAGAGGGCCTCCCACCCTCAACCTTGCTTGGGCTGGGCTCTCCCTTGCAGTGACTCGATGGGAAGAGAGAGAGAGGGGAGCTGGTGAAGTGAGGGCGGCACCCTTCAAACTTTCCCACATTTTTTTTTAATTCATCATGCATCTCTCTAATATTCCAGCCCCGGGGCACCCAAAGGTCACCATATTAGGCCTAAACCACTCTAAGGCCCATGGGCCACATGCTATTAGGTTCTTCTTCCATGCTATCAGGGTTAACCTCAAAGAAGTGTTAATAGATGACATTTTCCTCCTCGGAGAGGAAGGAGCTGATCCTCAAGGTGTGATTAGGGTCTTCCCCCATGCAAATGAGGTATAAGTCCTTGATCGGGGCTCCTTGCATGTGCTGGGGACGTGCATCCTCAACTTTTTCACTGTCAAAGTTGCTTTTGGCACCTCTTCCTAGGTGGAGATTAGGTAACATCGCCAAGGCTCCCGTTGGTCGCCTTAAATCTTTCTCACTGTGTAAGACATTGAGAACTTTAGCTTTTGGTGGAGTGAGGATGACAACCCTCACCTATCTGATGATACCATGCTCGATGATGACATTATACTTGGGCATTCTATTGACTATTATAAAATTTGCCATAACGATTATGCCCTATGCCATTGATCAGGAGAGTGATCCATCCTTTTGAAATGACACTCGACCCCAAGAAGCCCTAGATAAGGGTTCAAAGAGGTTTTAGTTGGAAGACATCAACACTCACCAAGAGAACAAAGTCGTACAGAATAACATCGAGCCCATTATCTATAATTACATGATGCATAGTACATTGATTGATGGTCGTTGTGACCACCAAGCATTGGTGTGGGGAGTGATGGTGCCTTTGATCCTTGTTGGATAACATGATGGGATCCTTGGCGCGTCTACTTGTGGGACTCCTCAATGGCAAGTCTCGACACTATGGGGAGGTCCTACTTGACTTGGCTCACACTCCTTGTGTATGAAGACCATTTTGGCTTGTATTGTCACCCCTAGAGGCCAGCTTACAAGAGATCATCATGATCTTCTCTCTCTCTCTCTCTCTCTCTCTCTCCCACCCCAGTCTATTGTCAATAGTTGGGGGTGGGTTAGCCCTTCAGGGATGTTGCTTCATCACCCTAGACGAACTTGTCAAGGATGCTGTAGACTATGCTTTTCGTTCTTTGGAGAACTACGAAAAGCGTCCACAAAGAAAATAATGAAGAAAAATAAAAGAAAATAATGTGGATGGAGCATTACTCCTTTGTGTGTATTTGTGAACGCCAGACACACGTGGGTGTCGAAGGAGTGTGCAGCAAATGCAAAAGAAAAGGAGCGATCGTGTGAAATAGCTTTAGCGAGGGAGATTGCGCGGGAAAGATGTGGGTCCGCTTCTTCTTCTACAAACATGGTCGGCCGTGGTAGAAGGCGCTTTCAATTGATTACCCTGAAAAAGAACACACAAAAGGAGAAAAGAGGATTAGCCAAATGATGTAGTATCAATTCTCAAAGAAATTAAATAACATGAAGATAATGGAGAAGAACACACCTTGCCGTGGCTTTTAAAACCCCTAGAAAATGGGTGTGTGTGTGTATGCATGCATGTGTGATGATTAAAAGAAGAATAAAAGAATAAAGGAGGGATAGCCACGTTGGGACTCGGAGGAGATCGATATGAACAAGAGAGGAAAAGGAGATGCTTCCCCAATAATTGAATGGCGCAGAAAGCTTGTTGTTGGAGCTGGTAGAAGAGGAGAAAGCGCTACTCCTGTTGTTGGTTCAGCTGTGGAATTGGAGAAGACGACGTTGACGCGCTTGAGACGACAATCCGGAAGGGCTTCGCCTCGAAGTGGTCCTCTCGCAACTCTCTGAAATCGAAGTTCTTAACCTCAGGATGTTGGCCTATGGGTTATATTTATAGGAGAAGGCTCAAAATTTGAGGTTGCCAATAGTTGCAAATCACGACGGAGGCAGTGGTCGCGTTCATGATTGAATCGCGACGGCCTAAATGGACGCGTTCAAAAGATTCTATTTTAAGGCCAATGTGTGACTCTGAATCGCGACGACACGATACGTCGCATTTATAAATTTCTGAATTTTGTTTATGGAAACTTGCCAAATATCGAATATGGAAATTAGAATCACGACGGGTATGACCGACGCGTTTCAAAAAATGGCAATAGACATTTCCGTAAATGAAATAAGGAAATTGCTGGAAAATATGGAAGCTCAGAATCGCGACGTACAGGGCCGACGCGTTTAAGAATGATTGATTCGGTCTAGGGAGTCGATGTTGAATCGCGACGGGGAGACCCGACGCGTTTAAGAGTAATCAATATGGTCAATCGATTCCCACCGAATCGCGACCGCTCAACCCGACGTGTTTCAGTTCTTCTTCATAAACGCGACCACATAGTCCATCGTGATTTTCAATAGTTGTCCACAAGCCTTGGCAATGATGGGGAAGCACCGGAAAAATTGGGAAAATTCATAAATAATGGGGGAAAATACTCTTGCAAGGCAAAAGAGGGCCATTTGTAGCATCATGGCGTAATTTGAAATTTGCCCGCAGTGGTGTCATTTTTTGCGTGTCTATAGAGGCCTCATTGGATGAGATCCTTGATCACATCCTTAAGATGGATGCAATCCTTGGTGTCGTGGTTGTGGTTTCGATGGAAGCAATAGAACTTCTTCATGTTCTTTCTCTAGAGGTTGGCCATCAACCTTGCCGACCATCGAAAGAAGGGATCATCGTCGTTCTCCATAAGAATGTGCTCCATGGGAGCAATCAGAGGAGTGTAGTGCTTATAGTATAGGCCTCCATAGTCTCAGTCACGACGCTCCCTCTTGCTCCTAGGAGCTCAGAAGCATGCTACCTCTCTGTAGGATCATCTCTTGAGACTCGTCTAAGGGCTACCACACTCTCCTTGCAGTTAGCATGCTTCTGAGCCAATGCCAGGAGCTCAGAGAGAATGGATGGCACCTGCTGCCAGTTATGAGTGTCCAACAAACTAATTCACATTAGTGATGACACTTGTAATCTTATACTAATCTCTTTTGGTAATGATATTAATGTCATTTCTCACTCTATATTACATGCATAGGATGATGTTTATATTTTGTGATGTTCATAGGTCTATACAATGAGGATTAGGATCATGATGAGATCATGATAATGAGATCTATCCTTTTTAAGGATAAATCCATAATATTCTTGGCCATAGGTTACTCGAGAAGGAGATCGAGATAACTGGATAGACCAGTGTTCTATATACCAGTCCATATGATGGATGCAGCTGGTCTCACAGCTACTTATGTGAAGACACTAGGGATATAGTGCAGGTATTTATTGGAGAATAAGTTCACTGAATGATCCACTTTCGAAATGCTATATGGTTGATGATATCTGATTGTTAGTGATTATATGGTCCCAATGATGTGACCAGTCATTAGACTTGAGATGCTAATGATGTCTTATTTGAGTACTCCATTCTTTGACACCGAACTTATAGATCTGGAAGTTCCAGATTTAGTGCAGTCGGTTATTAAGAATGGTAGCCTACCTTACGAAGGTAATTGTGTGTCAATTAAGAATCATCCACTCTTAGTATCATGAGAGGAATATCCAATGTGTTCTTACTTAGATAAATCTCTGGCCATGGTCAATTGGATTGAGAGAGAAGGAGTTCTCCGGAAGAATCCAACAAGAGTGAGAATCGGATGGATTCTATATAGGTCTGACTATACATGCCTAATATATGGTCTCTGAGATATTAGATAGATGAAGGACTATAGGTACACAATAACTGAGGGTAGAAAGGTCCAATGAATTAGATCCTTCTATACCGTCTGAGGACTATGGCATAGTGACTTAGTACGTCCATAGTCGGTGAGTTGAGTGAATTATTATGGAGATAAAAATTTGCTAAGTCTGAAGGAATTCTGAATTAGAAGAGGTTCTGACAGGTGCAACTCATGGCCAACTTGGTATTGGGCCTAGAGGGTCACACACATAAGGTGGATGATGCGACGATGATGGAGGATTGGATAAGAGTTATCCAATATGAGGTCTCTCACTAGGATAGTCATGTATTTGAAGTGTGGTAAACAACAGCATCGACTGTCGTCAAGAATGGTTCTTGATGATGGGATCTACCTTCGTTGGCACTTCGACTGGATCCTAGCTGCTAGTCAATGTCATGTTGACGGTGAGATCGACTGCCGCCTAAACATATTGATGGCGATATCGACTACCACTAGAACATGTTGATGGGGGGATCGATTATCGTCAATATTAATAACTGCCAGTTGATATCATGCTGATGGCGAGATCGATTGCCACCAACCTGGTCTTGGCGGCACACTATCTTGTCGTTAAGATAGGTATGGTCTAATGTATGATTTGGTCGTACGCAACATGGCATGTACAACTCCTCCGTGTGTGGGTGGGTGAAACCCCTCCATTTAAGCGAAAGGGCTTAGATATCACCTCATATGCTGAGGTTTTGGGGTTCTCTCACCTCTAGGGCTGCAAATGGGACAAGTCCAGAATCGGAAACACACTTTCGATTTTGATTCTGATAACCGAAATATAATTCTGATTCCAATTCTGATAAAATTGGAATAGTTAATTCCGATTCCATTTCGATTCTAATTACATTATTAGAACCAAAATTTTGATTAGCTAAAGTGGTTACCATGGTTTTATCTTTTGACTTTATGGATAATTTATCAGAATAACCTATAACGATACTGATTTTGATTATTTTTCAATTATGATTCTGATATCTTATCGGAAAATCTGATACTAGTTTTGATAAGCTATCAATATCATTTTTCAATTTCAAAATCGATAACTTTTATCGGAATCGGGTCGGAATATCAGAATTTGGGTTTCATTTGCAGCCCTACTCACCTCCCTCCTTGTCTTCCTCTCTCTCTTTGGCCATCTCTTGTGAGAGAGAGGAGAGAAAGAGGGTAAAAACCCTCTTTGCTCCAGCTACTATTGGTGCTCCTGTTGCTGCATGGCCGTTGCTGCTGCTACACCTTGGAGGTGCACGAGGAGTACCTCGATGTGGTGGAGAGACCCCGATGAGGAAAAGTCGTCGGCGGTCGCTGCCATGTGGACACCGCTAGAGAGGAGTTCATGAGAGCTCCTTCGACTTGGCAGGTCAGGTTCTGCCCTACTGGGGATATCCGAGCTCCCCTAGGTGAGAAGGTCTCACCCTTGTATGGTTAGCATGTAGCTTCCCTGCCCCCACATCATCCTAATCTGATAACAAGGTGTGTGTGAATTGTAAATTTATTTTTGCTATGCATTTGATGCCTCCCTGACGATTCCCTACACTTGTACCCTCAGGATCCGCTGAAGAATGATGTGTCCTATGTGCCTTGCACCAATTAAGTTATGTCAACACCAACGTCAAAGGGTAGGATGTGAAGGGCTTCTTTGCGAAAGCAAGCAACAAAATCCCAGATGAGCTCATCGTGGTCTTGTTGGAGGGCAACAAGGTTGCAACGGTCCTAGACGCTTCCGAGAAAGTTCTCCTGGAACATCCTCTTCATCCATGTGAAGGAGGAGATAGAGTCAATATGGAGAGACTCAAACCACATGCATACATTTTTCTAGAGAGTGGTGGTTAAGACCAAGCATTTCATAATGTATGATGCTTGATGGAAGATTAGGTAGAACTCAAAACTGTGATGGTGGGTGATTGGGTCAGTGGATCCTTGTAGGTTGGGAATAGTCATAGCTGAAGTTTCAAGAGAATTGATGCCTCCAAGCTTTCCCACGAGAAGGGAGCCTGAAAGGCGACATTGTCTTCCACTAGTCCTTTCACTTGGGCTGTTTGGATGATGTTACCAAGTGGTGGGCCTTTCCTTCGAGCTTATGCTCAAGGTCATCGCCGCATTGGAGTCATTGTGTCTTGCATGAGTTGGAATGTAGGGGGCCCTCCAGGTGGGAGATGGGTGCGATAAAAGCCACTGATAGGGTATGCTCACAGCATGCATCCACTTCATATTTGTGTCACTCTTCCATTGAATGGGGCACAACTGTGCACTCTTGCATGGCTTGATGCTTGAGGAGGCCATGGTACGCCTCTGCAAACATACATAGTTGCTCATGCATGGTGGTCAAATCCTCTGTTGTAGCCAATGTGGGGATTTGCTGTTGGGACCCCTGGCAATCATTGGCCTGCCCACTGTAGTACAATGCTTAGGAACCAATTTCCCCCCTACGATGGCTGCTTATGTTCTAGCAGTTCCCTCAAGTTGTAATGACTTCTTATTACTGAGTTACCATAGATGATGCCAAAGAGTGTAGACTTTTAAAAGCACTATACGAGCTCAACACTCTAGTCTCCACATGCTCTTGAATTTATTGACGTGAGGGATGTTGCTTGCACATGAAGCAAACAAGAATGCTCATGGGGGTTTGGGAGTGATCTTGAGGGAGAACTCTTTGACACCCAAGTGAAAGAATTGGTCAAAACCAATATGAAGAGGGAGAGAGCTTGGGCACTCTTTAGAGCTGATGTATAAGTCCAAGATTTGTTTCTTACCTCTCTACTCTACTGTTTATCCTCCTTTAAGAATGTGTCAAGGGTCCCCCATCCCTATTGCCCCTTCCCAGGTCATGTTGCCTGGCTGTTAGGGGTAGTCAGTGGCACATGCCAGACCAAGATGGCCTTAGGTGAGAGATGTAGTGCCATCTCACTTTGCCCACAAGGCATGGATGAGGCCATGTTGTCGTTGCTAGTTTTGAAGGGTAGAGGGCATGCTAGGTAGGTAGAGATGCCATATGCCGGTAGGATTTGTTGCCCCAGTTGACGAGCCCAGGGGGGGTGAATGGGTCTTTAAAAATTTATTTACTTAATACCTGTACTTAAAACATGCATACAAAAATTTCTTCGATGAAGGTTAGTGTAAACAACAAACACACAAAAGCAATCACACAACGTAAGGAATTATCCTGGTTCGGACCTCCTCTCCTTAAGAGTCCTACGTCCAGTCCTTGAGCAACAACTCAGGATTTCACTATCTAGGGTACAGTCCCCCTATGGACACTACAGCACCCAGCCACAGCTGGTCTTCCTTCACACGAAGGGAACTACACACCCTGGATCCCACCAGGTCTTCCTTAGACTGCTTGATCCTTGGAAGCTTCCAGTCAATAGTCTCTTATCTTTTCATGCACGTAAAGAGATTGTTGCCCGATTGGCTAACCCAGAGGGGGGGTGAATGGGTCTTTAAATTAAATTTATCAGATAAAAACCTGAACTCAAACAAACATAAAGAGTTCTTGAAAGAGATTAGTAATGGTTAGTAAAAACAACAATCACACAATGAAGACAATCACACAACACACAGATTTATCCTGGTTCAGATCTCCTCTCCTTAGGAGTCCTACGTCCAGTCCCTGAGCAACCCTCAGGATTTCACTAACTAGGGTACAGTCCCCCTATGGACAAAAAACAACCACCCAGCTCAGCTGGTCTTCCTTCACTCCTGAAGGGAACACAACACCCTGGTACCACCAGGTCTTCCTTCACTCCCGAAGGGAAAAACACCACCCTGGAAACCACCAGGTCTTCCTTCACACACGAAGGGAAAAGCACAAGAAAATTTTGAAAGAAATGACTAGCCCCTAGATCAAGCTTTTACAAAACTCAATCTGAAGCTACAAGCACTGAGAGACGAAGATCTACACAGTGTGCTCTCTCTCAGAACTAATCTAGCTCTTCCTTAATTTTTCTTCTCACAGCACAAGGAGCTAAGAGCCAAGATAGAAAGGAATGAATTTCTGGCTCTAGAGATCTTCTAAAGACTTGAAAGCTGCAGAGATCTGGGCTCTCTTGAATATCAATAATGCTTCCTTCTTAGATAGATGGTCTGTCTTCAGAACTTCGTCTTGTATTTGTATCTCCAATTTGAATGAGGACGAAGAGATGACCGTTGTCTCACAGCTTTGGTGTACGTTAGACTGAAGGATCTGTGGAAACTTCCTGTCGACAGTCTTTTGTTCTTTGGAGCACGCAAAGTGATGAGATCTTCTTAGTTGGCTTGTAGTTCTTTCTGTGTCAGATGATGTAGGATAGTATATCCTCAAGGTTCTGCAAGGTTGAGCTTTAATGGTAGACAGCTATACTATCTCCAGATGTCAATCAACGTTAGAGCAGATAGACACAAATATGGTAGTGACAGTTTATCGTTCTAGAAGATGCATGCAGAGGATACACGAGAATGGAAGATATGTTCTGTATCCGTGCAGAGATACGTTCAGTCTTTATTAAATGCAAGGCAGTCAAACAGACGTGATGCGACTTTGACTATTCAACGTATCTTGAATCAAGGAAAACAATTAATTAATGGAAACATGACTTATGCAATCGTTATGAAAGTCTGATAGAATCGTTATGATCAAGTTGCTGTAGACTCAGAAGAAGTCGTTATGATAACTTATGAAATCGTTACCACAACCAAGTCGTTCTATAACAGATGATATAAGAAATCGTTATGAAACATGGCAAGTCGTTCTGATTCTGAAGAAATCGATATGAAACACTTATCAAATCGTTATGAGATGCAAGTCGTTGTGTTTCTGAAGAAATCGTTGTGAAACACTTAAGAAGTCGTTATGAGATGCAAGTTGTTATGTTTCTGAAGAAATCGTTGTGAAACACTTAAGAAGTCGTTATGAGATGCAAGTCGTTATAACTTTCTAAAGAAATCGTTACGATGACTTACAGAATCGTTATGACGAGCAAGTCGTTATAACTTTCTAAAGAAATCGTTACGATGAATTACAGAATCGTTATGACGAGCAAGTCGTTATAACTTTCTAAAGAAATCGTTACGATGACTTACAGAATCGTTATGACGAGCAAGTCGTTATAACTTTCTAAAGAAATCGTTACGATGACTTACAGAATCGTTATGACGAGCAAGTCGTTATAACTTTCTAAAGAAATCGTTACGATGACTTACAGAATCGTTATAATGAGCAAGTCGTTATAACTTTCTAAAGAAGTCGTTACGATAACTTACAGAGTCGTTATAACATCGACTTGTTTTGATACAGCAAGGTTATTCAATCTTTCAAGTAAATCGTTACAGCTTGTGAGGAAATCGTTACAGTTAATGAAGGAATCGTTATAGCTCTTCTGAAAACAATGTATGTAAGTACTTACCACAAATGCTCGACTTTCTTTGGGTATTTCCTGTGCTTAAGGCTAAATAAAACATAGTTAGAAAAACTTTTGACAGTGTTTTGATTATCACCAAAATAAGCAAGTAATTAATTTAAAAGTACATGGGGATGGACTGTTCATCAGAGATAAGATCTTCTGTAATATCCTTTGGCTTCTATTTTGTCCAACGTTGTATCACTAGAGCTGTCAGTGACCTGCATATATTAAATGCTAGAACAGTAGACAGCTAGGCTATCTCTTGTTGTCAGTCATCGTTGGTGTGAACATTCACCAAAATAGTAATGCCATTTTGCTGTTCAAAAAGGATGCATAGAGAATAGTCATGATATCGTCTGTATGCATGCAGAGATACGTACTATCGTAATAAATGCATTGCTGTCAAAAAGATATACGAGACGACTTTGACTTTTCAACAAATTCAAAAATCAGCTCGAAAGAAAAATCGTTATTTTCTATGAAATCGCTATATGCAAATGAGTTGATATACGTGAAAATCGTTGTGCGCTTATAAGCACGCTGATGCACTATCAACCAAATCGATGTAGAGACAAAATCGTTATGATCACTAAAGGAATCGTTACGAGACCAAATTGTTATGATCACTAAAGGAATCGTTACTAGACCAAATCGTTATGATCACTAAAGGAATCGTTACGAGACCAAATCGTTATGATCACTAAAGGAATCGTTACGAAAGCAAGTCGTTTCAATCATTAAAGAAAACGTTGCGAGACCAAATCGATGCGATCACTTATCGAATCATTGTGAGGGCAAATCGTTGCGATCACTTATCGAATCGTTGTGAGGGCAAATCGTTGCGATAAGCAAATCGTTACGATGACTTAAGGAATCGTTGTGATGAGCAAATCGTTACGATATTCGAAGAAATCATTGCGATGAGTAAATCGTTACAACGACTTAAGGAATCGTTGCGATGAGCAAATCATTATGACGACTTAAGAAATCGTTGTGATGAGCAAATCGTTACGATGACTTAAGGAATCGTTGCGATGAGCAAATTGTTACGATGACTAAAGGAATTGTTGCGATGAGCAAATCGTTACGATGACTAAATGAATCGTTGCGATGAGCAAATCGTTACGATGACTAAAGGAATCGTTGCGATGAGCAAATCGTTATGATGGCTAAAGGAATCGTTGCGATGAGCAAATCGTTACGACGACTTAAGGAATCATTGCGATGAGCAAATCGTTACAGGAACGATTTCTGTTTAAATCTAAACGATGTTTCAGGTTTATGAGGAAATTGTTAAGGCACTTATGAAATCTTTACAGTTCTACTGAAATCGTTGTAGCATAAGAAAAGTCGATGTGGACTTAGAGAAATTTCATGCTGAACTTAATATTGCTTCAGAACGGTAATACTTAACAAATTTGCTTGATTTTTTTGTAGTATTTCCTGTGCTCAAGACTTATGGAATATGTGTTAGTAATCTTTGACATGGTTTTGTTAATCACCAAAATAAATATATAATTAAGTAAAATTACATGGGGACAAACTGATCATCAGGATTAAGGTGTGATAGATAGCAAGCGAGGCCCTATCCTAACATTGCAGGGGCATGCATGGATACAAGCATGGCCATGCCATTGATGTCGAAGTAGTGAGCCTTAATGTGGCTCAAGAGGTTGAGGACTCAACTTTAGTGGCAAGAAAGTCACCAGGGGATGATGGAGTTGAGAGGTCACTTTTGCCTACTCTAGATTGGATGGCCCAAGAGACCGAGGGAATTGAGAGCCTTAATGTGTCGAGCCCGCTCCTTCCTTCTACGTAGGTTGACACCAAGAGACAAGGTGATGGCTTGGTGTTACTGCTATTCCCCAACCTTAAGGACTAGGTGAGTAAGCCTTAATGGGCCGGGTAGGCTCCACCCCTCACTGGATGGGTGGGAAGTGTGAGAACCATTAAGTGGCACATTCCATGTGCATATTATTGACAATAAAATTCAACTTTCACCTACTTCCTTAGAAATACTTGGTACTCATCCCAGGATGGATATCAAGTTGTTGCCCTCCCTCATAAAAGGATAGGGACCTACCACATGCACATGGTGTTAGTACCACGATGTGCATGGGGCCCACTCTTTTTGTGAGGGCGGGCTATAGCCTGGTACTTATCCTAGACGAATACCAAGTATTTTTCCTCCTTCAATTGTTGAAAAGGAGACCAAGAATTTGGGGTGGTCCAAATGCCACACTAAGTATCAACCTTTCCACTACTTGAACCCCTCTAAATGGGCTGTCTAACATCCTACTTTACTACAACTGGTAAAACGATGGAGACAGACAAGGGTATCAGCCAGTGGACAAAAAAAAGAGAAATATTAACCTCCCGTCGGACTGCTAAGAAAGTTTACCGTCTAAGATGGGATTGATCTTGTTGGATGGTATATAGACCCCACTATAAAGTAACATTAAATGTCTTTCATCTCTCATAAAGTGAATTTATTTTATTTATCAAATTATTTATTCTACTTAGCAAATTATTTGGTCTACTTAACAACTATTTGCTCCACTTCTTTTTTGATATCAAAGAACCCCCCGTGTGACTTTGTGGGCTCAAGAATTGATGTATTTGTTTCACTTCGGCTGGAACTACTTTTCATCCCTCATAAAGATTATTTGTTCTATTTAGTAAATTATTTGTTCCACTTAATTTGCTAAGTAAAATAAACTGAAACAAATAATTTCATAAGTGAAACAAGTAATTTGGTAAGTGAAATAAATTCACTTTATGAGAGGATGAAAGATAATCAATACTGTTTTATGGTGGACCCATGGACTGTTAGTTATGGGTGTCCTCAAGCCAATCATAACTTGTACAATCTTGTTCTTTGATAATAATAATAAGACTTTTATATTCATTTTGTGTAATTCGTTTACCGTTTCATTATGAAGTCCATGAATATACGCGATGGATATTAATTATGATGAGATCATAACAATGAGATTAATATCCTTTAAATGTATATCTTAATTGTTCCTAGTCGGAGGATATTCGAGAAGGACATCGGATATCCGGTTAGACTAGTACAGGTTGCACTGCTCATATGATGAGGGTGACTGGTCTCATAGTCACTTGTGTGGAGACACTAAGGTAAATCTGTAGGTGCTCATTGGAGAATGAGTTCACTGAACTGATCCGTTATGAATCGCTGGATGGTAATGTTACCTAACTGTCAACCAGCTAGATTCATTGTCACAGTGGCGTGATTGGTCCTTAGACCTGAGACACCAAGGACACCTTGTCGGTGGACTTCTAGATTTTGACCTTGACTTATAGATCTCTAGCCATGGGGTCTTAATCAGTTAAGTGTTCGGATCTAGCGGAATACCTTCGAAGGTGATTGTGTGGTCAACATGGGATCGCTCGCTCTCAGTAATAAGAGAGTGAATGCTCTAGGGAAAGATGCTTGATAGTCCCTGGCCAGGGCAAGACTACTTATCAGAAAAAGGAGTTTTCTGATAATGCTATGCGGCATCTAAACCAAATGAGTGCGCACATTAGGGTTTGACAGTTGACCATACCCTAAGTGCACTCGGAAGCATTGTACGAGCGAAGGATTATAGTCACGTGGTAACTGATGACAGAAAAAAGGTTCCTTGATTGGGTTGCTGAACCCCAATGCTTTCCAGGATCAAGTGGTGTTGCTTGGCACCCAACTTGATTGGAAGCCTGGTCAATTATCGTGAGACGATAATTGATTGTGTAATTAATAATATGAGATATTATTAATTACAGTAAGTCAATAAAGAGTTATTGGGCTTAATGGGCTGAAAACTGGACTAGCACTTAGGCCTAGAGGGTCACACGCAATAGAGTTCCGAGCAGACTGGGCAGGATGGTCGTTATAGACAATAACTGGGTTTTTGTGAAAAATCGCAGTGTCTATAAGTATTAGCGGAGAGTCAAACCCCGGGCTAAGCTCCAGGCTCTCTCCCTGGCCGCCCCACTCCTCTCTCTCTCCAGGGCGCCCCCACCTCTTCTCTCTCCTCTCTCTCTCTGGCACATGGTGGAGTTGAGATCCGGGAGACGCGTGGAGACCGAGGAGATCCCGTCTGCGTCCGGAGCTCGCGTGGATACGTCTAGAGGCCGGACACCTGAACGGCTTGAAGCCCCAGCGCCTCCAGCGCCACTTCCTCCCCGGATTCAGAAGTTTCGCAACCCCGCAAAGGTAAAGATAAGATCTTCATGTGCGCGGGTTTATGTTTTGTGTTCGATCCGACCGCCGGCAACGATATCTACCAGAGGGAATCGCGTTTCCGCTGTGCTCTATATGAAACCTTTCAGTGGTATCGGAGCCAGGTTGCTGGTTCGGTCGGTATCGGTGTCATATGAACATCATTTCATGTGTTTTTGTCGATTCGCGTTCTGCATGAATCCCTAATCTTTACCTCTTTCTTGGGTCGCACATGGGATGTGCACTTCCCGTTTGGTACATGGAAGTTGTTCCCGGTTCCAAGGGCTTCGAGAAGAACCCATCGTGGCGTCGTTTGGCTCTCTGTGGAGGCCCACGACCCCCTGCAAGATTCCACCGCCATGTTTCTTGGACAGTCCAAGAAAGGGGTGTTTTCTGCAATTTTGGGTTATTCCGGGGCTTTTCTGGGCGTTTGGGGGCGGTGGGAAGGGCTTCCGGCGTCGTCGGAGGCGGCGCGGAGGGCGGCGGGGCCGCACCGCACGGCGCTGCGCCGGTGGGGGCGGCGGCTAGGGTTTCCCCAGCCGGCCACGGGCCCTGTCGGGTGGGAGGGGAGACCCACGCGGGTCGTCCCGCGGGCCTGCCTCGTCCGGGTCGACTTACCAGGACGCGGGCGGGGCCCGGGCCACCCGCGCGGGTGCCCGCGCCGGTCCACCCTGGGCAGACCGGCTACCGGATCCGGCCCGTCCGGATCCAGTCCGGCCCTTCCCCTTTTCCCATTTTAAAAGTTTTTAAATTGTTTAAAAAATCATAAAAATTGTTTTAAAATCCCAGAAAATTCTAAAATTAATTTTAAGAGTTTTTAAAATTGTTTTAGCTCTCTGTAAATTAATTTTCAGATATTTGACCCAATGTTTAATTAGTTGAAGGAATTCTAAAATTGTTTTAGTTATTTCCTACCATCTAATTAATGCATGTTAATTAATTAAAGAATGTGATTCTTGTTAAATTAATTAACAGTAAATTTTGGCGGATTCATGCAGCAACGGTGAATGGCGTTTATCTAATGTTGATTAGATGTTATCCATGTTAGCTAAATTGTTTAGTTAATTGATTTTTAAAATATAATTATTATATATTTGAAATAAAAGTTATTTCAGAAGTAATTATGTGATGATTGCTTATTGATGCATGTGATGTGTTGATGTGTGGATGGATGATCATGGACTTAGATGTCATGTGATGATGTTTATAGTTAATGGCTTGTGATGTAATTTATGAGGACTGCGTGCCTCCCTCTCTCCCTCTATTAAATCCGGGTTGTACATTATCTCCCTCCTGTTATGTACTCCCCTTGACTTGTTCAAGGTTTCTTATTATTATCTGATGTACATTTATGGGCCTGCGAGCCCAATTTAAATATTACTTGTAATTATAAGAAGCGGATTGGCGGAGATGGAGGAGAGTACCATGCAGGACCTTCATGGAGATAGAGTTACATCAAGCAAATGCATTCGATGCGGGGCTGCCATTTATTCACCGTGTTTGTGGATTACCAACTGGCTCTGGTAATGCCACTCTAGGTTAAAGTCCATGATCATCCATCGTTTTTCTTCATATATATGATATATATGGAATGTGCTATGATACATATAATTAAATATATGATATTCCAAATTCTATATATCAATAGCATGCAGATATAGAGACCAAGATAAAATATTTCAAAATCCCTCCTCGTTTAAATTTTAAGCCGTAGCGTAATCATTGAGAATGAATTACGTGGCCCTCCATCATTATAGTTTTAGGATTGCCATTAGATCGGGCAAGTTTGTTGTGCTATCCACAAGGCTTGCCAAATCTGATGACAGACTAAAACTATGGCATGGTGATGCCTTAAACGGGATAGAGGACCGGTGTAGCTTTGTTGTGCTATCCATAAGGGCTATATCCAAATCTATGCTCGTTACGTAATGATGGTACTGCTTAGACTCGATTTAATGACTTGTTGTGCTATTCACAAGGTCATTAAAATTCAGGGGCCAAAATAAGATCGGATATTGCAAGAGTTGCAAGTGTCAAGAGTTGACCGCTTTCAGATCATAGTATGGTTTGTTGTGCTATCCACAAGATCATGCTATGAGTCTGTAAGATTCCGATCCCCACTAGGAGACCGTCGGAGTCTCCCATTCTATATATCTGAGGGTTATACAGTCTGTCGAAAAATAGTGGGAGCTAATCTTGATTAAAGTCCTAATCTAGATTTAATTATTATTATGAACATCTGCTAATTGTGTTTACATTTCCTTTATAGGCAAAAATGTCGTCAGGTAACCCACTCCGTGGCATACTGGATGCCAACAAATTGACAGGCCCAAACTACTCGGATTGGCTCAGGAACCTGAAGATTGTCCTCAGGTCTGAGCGCATTGCCTATGTCCTGGAAGGTGAGATCCCAGCTGAACCACCCCTAGACGCACCAGAAGGGGAAACACTTGAATTTGCAAAGTGGAAGGAGGATTCCACTCTGGCCCAATGCTACATGCTTGCCTCAATGAGCAATGAGTTGCAAAGGCAGCATGAGAACATGGATGCTAGATCCATCATGCAGCACTTGCAGGAGCTCTTTGAAGAGCAGAGCAGGGTAGAGAGATATGAGATATCCAAGGCCCTGTTCAGAGCTCGCATGGCAGAGGGGTCTTCAGTACAGACTCATGTGCTGAAGATGATAGAGTGGATTGAGAGGCTCGAGGGGCTTGGTTTTCCTCTTGACAAGGAACTGAGCACGGACCTCATTCTCCAATCACTTCCAGATTCATTTTCCCAGTTCATTGTGAACTTCACAATGAACAAGATTGAGGTGAGTTTAGCTGAGATGCTCAACATGCTGAAGACTGCTGAGGGCAACCTTAAGAAGGAAAAGCCCACTGTTCTCATGGTTGGAAAGTCCAACAAGAAGAGGAGAGCAGTGCAAGCCTTTAAGAAAGGCAATGCAAAGAAGCAGTCCAAGCAGAAGCAAAAGAAGGACATAAGCAAAGGAGAGGAAAAGGGTGAGTGCTTCCACTGCAAGAAGAAGGGGCACTGGAAAAGAAATTGCAAGGACTACCTTGCAATGAAGGCTCAGGAGAAGCAGAAGCTTGGCGAAGCTTCAGGTATCTATATGATAGATCTTCACTTGTCTATTAGAGATTCTACATCTTGGGTTTTAGACACTGGATGTGCTTCTCATGTCTGCAATGATGTGCAGGTGCTGACAAGTAGAAGGAAGCTGAGCAAGGGCGAGGTGAACTTGAGGCTTGGAAACGGCGCAAGTGTTGGTGCACACACTATGGGGACAGTGAAGCTCAAGTTACCCTCAAGAGATTTGCTTTTATTAGATGATTGCTACTTTGTGCCTAGTATCATTAAGAACATTATTTCTGTTTCTTGTTTAGACAGAATTGGATACAAGTTTACCATTGAGAACAATAGTTGTTCAGTTTATTTAAGAAATAAACTAGTTGCTTTAGCAAATTTGGTGAATAGTTTGTATCTGCTTGATGTTTCTTATGAAAATCTCCATGTTGATGTTTCTCCTAAGAGAAGTAAGAATAGTGTGAACACTGCCTACTTATGGCATTGTAGGCTTGGTCACATTGGCGAGAATAGGCTTCAAAAGTTGCATAAGAATGGATACTTGGATCCATTTGATTATGAATCATATGCAACTTGCGAATTCTGTTTAATGGGTAAGTTGACCAAATCTCCATTTAGTGGACATGGAGATAGGGCCAAGGACATATTGGAACTAATACACTCGGATGTATGTGGTCCAATGTCTACCCAAGCCAAGGGTGGCTACTCATACTTCATTACATTCACGAATGACTACTCAAGGTTAGAATTTGTTTACTTAATAAAGTACAAATCTGAAGCCTTTGGGAAATTCCAAGAATTTAAGAATGAAGTTGAGAAGCAAACTGGAAAGAGCATTAAAATCCTACGGTCAGACCGAGGAGGTGAATACTTGAGTACAGAGTTCACACAATTCTTAAAGGATAATGGTATCCTTTCTCAATGGACTCCTCCCTATACACCACAGATGAATGGTATATCGGAAAGGAGAAATCGGACCTTGTTGGGCATGGTACGATCTATGATGAGCCGTTCACAGTTACCAGTTTCCCTATGGGGATATGCGCTAGAGTCAGCGGTATATCTGCTAAACAGGGTTCCCAGTAAATCTGTGTCTTCTACTCCATATGAGATATGGAAGGGTAGAAAGCCTGATTTTAAACATGTTAAAATCTGGGGTTGTCCTGCCCATGTAAAGAAACACGACCCAGATAAACTGGACTCCAGAATTGATAAGTGCAGGTTTGTTGGATACCCAAAAGAAACATTTGGGTACTACTTTTACCATCCTGGTGAACAAAGAGTGTTTGTTGTCAGGAGAGCTGTCTTCTTGGAAGAGGAGTACCTTACCTAAGAGGACAGTGGGAGTAAGGTAGATCTAGAAGAGGTTCTGGATCCACAGACTGTGCAAAGTCCACCAGTTGAAACATCAGTTTCGGAACCTGTTCAGGAATATACACACATTCAGCGTAGGTCTGGTAGAGTACCTAGACAGCCTGAAAGATATGTTGGACATATCAGTGAAGGCGTGTCTTATAATGAGGATGATGATCCAAAGACCTACCAAGAGGCTGTTGATAGTCCTCAGTCAGGAAATTGGCGAGATGCCATGAATTCTGAGATGCAGTCCATGTACAACCAACCAAGTTTGGAACTTGGTAGACTTGCCTGAAGGTATTGTACCTATTGAGTGCAAGTGGATCTTTAAGAGAAAGATCGGTGCAGATGGACAGATCGACACTTATAAGGCAAGGTTGGTGGCAAAGGGGTATCGTCAAAGGCAAGGAATTGACTATGACGAAACTTTCTCACCAGTTGCCATGATAAAGCCGATCAGAATTCTTCTCGCCATTACTGCATACTTTGATTACGAGATCTAGCAGATGGATGTAAAGACTGCTTTCCTCAATGGAAACATTAAGGAAGAAGTGTATATGATACAGCCTGAGGGTTTTACATCCAAAGAGTGTCCAGATAAAGTATGCAAGCTTCAAAGGTCCATCTATGGATTGAAGCAAGCTTCTCGTAGTTGGAACATAAGGTTTGATGAGGCTATCAAATCTTATGACTTCATTAAGAATGAAGATGAACCATGTGTGTATAAGAAAATCAGTGGGAGTGCTATCACTTTTCTCATACTTTACGTTGACATCTTGCTCATTGGGAATGATGTAGGGATGTTATCTGTTAGAATGTGGAGCCCGAACTCTGAAGCATATCTCCATAAGGGGTCAGGTCGCGGTTCGAGGCGATTCAGAGTCAGGATGAATGATTCGACTCATGTAGTCGAATGTCAGCATGAAGGATTCGACTCATGTAGTCGAATGTCAAATATGGAGGATTCGACTTATGCAGTCGAATGTCGTTCTGAGGCGATTCAGAGTCAGGACCCTTTTGCCCTTATGTGACTCGATTGTGGCGCCCTTTCTTCCTAGTATATAAAGGGGGTTTTGTCCTCTTTGTATGTGACACAGTGTATGTCTTTTTCTTGGAGAAGAAGCATTGAAAGCTGTTGTGGCCGTGGACGTAGGAAGGCTTCTTGCCTCCGAACCACGTAAAATCTGGTGTTCTTGTATTCTTCTTCCTACCTCCTTCTATCTCTCTCTGGAATCTACGAGTGGGTAGTGTGAGAGAGTTGTCGCTGACCTGAGTGCTGTTTCGTCCCAACAGTTATCATCAGTAAAGGTTTGGTTGTCAAAGAACTTCTCCATGAGGATTTGGGAGAAGCATCCTACGTATTGGGAATACGTATCTATAGAGATAGATCCAAGAGGATGCTTGGCTTGACCCAATCAATGTACATAGATACCATTGTCAAAAGGTTTGGCATGGAAAATTCCAAGAGAGGTATCATACCAATGAGACATGGGATTAATCTCTCTAAGGAGCAGTCTCCTAAGACTCCTGAAGAGAGGGCAGTCATGGATAGAGTCCCCTATGCTTCAGCTATATGGTCTATCATGTATGCCTGCTATGTACAAGGCCTGATGTGGCATTTACTCAAAGTGTTATGAGCAGATATCAGGCAAATCCAGGTGAAACACACTGGATGGCAGTGAAATGTATCCTGAAGTACTTGAGAAGGACTAAGGATATATTTCTGGTTTATGGAGGAGGGGACTTGAAACTTTGGGCATACACTGACGAGTTTCCAGTCAGATCCAGATGATAGCAAGTCTACATCTGGGTTTGTGTTCACCTTAAACGGAGGTGCAGTGAGCTGGAAGAGTTCCCAGCTGAGTACATTGCTGCAGCTGAAGCCGCCAAGGAGGCAGTGTGGATGAAGAAGTTCATCACCGACCTTGGTGTGGTGCCGGTGACTCTGATCCGATCCCATTGCTGTGTGACAACAATGGGGCCATTGCACAAGCGAAAGAGCCGCGGTCTCATCAGAAGTCAAAGCACATTCTGAGGCGATTTCACCTGATCAGGGAGATTATCACTAGAGGAGATGTACTGGTGGAAAGAGTTCCTTCAGTTGACAACATTGCAGATCCACTGACGAAGCCTTAACTCAAATTGTGTTTGAGCGCCACCACCTGAGTCTATGGGTTTAAGACATAAAGGTGATTGGCTTTAGTCCAAGTGGGAGATTGTTAGTTATGGGTGTCCTCAAGCCAATCATAACTTGTACAATCTGTTCTTTGATAATAATAATAAGGCTTTTATATTCATTATGTGTATTCGTTTACCGTTTCATTATGAAGTCCATGAATATGCAATGGATATTAATTATGATGAGATCATAACAATGAGATTAATATCCTTTAAACGTATATTCTTAATTGTTCCTAGTCGGAGGACATTCGAGAAGGACATCGGATATCCAGTTAGACTAGTACAGGTTGCACCGCTCATATGATGAGGGTGACTGGTCTCATAGGTCACTTGTGTGGAGACACTAAGGTAACTGTAGGTGCTCATTAGAGAATGAGTTCACTGAACTGATCCTTCTGAATCGCTGAATGGTAATGTTACCTAACTGTCAACCAGCTAGTTTCATTGTCACAGTGGCGTGATTGGTCCTTAGACCTGAGACACCAAGGACCCTTGTCGGTGGACTTCTAGATTTTGACCTTGACTTATAGATCTCTAGCCATTGGGTCTTAATCAGTTAAGTGTTCGGATCTAGCGGAATACCTTCGAAGGTGATTGTGTGGTCAACATGGGATCGCTCGCTCTCAGTAATGAGAGAGTGAATGCTCTAGGGAAAGATGCCTGATAGTCCCTGGCCAGGGCAAGACTACTTATCAGAAAAAGAAGTTTTCTGATATTCTATGCGGCATCTAAACCAAATGATGCGCACATTAGGGTTTGACAGTTGACCATACCCTAAGTGCACTCGGAGCATTGTACGAGCGAAGGGATTATAGTCACGTGGTAACTGATGACAGAAAAAGGTTCCTTGATTGGGTTGCTGAACCCCAATGCTTTCCAGGATCAAGTGGTGTTGCTTGGCACCCAACTTGATTAGAAGCCTGGTCAATTATCGTGAGACGATAATTGATTGTGTAATTAAATATGAGATATTATTAATTGCAGTAAGTTAATAAAGAGTTATTGGGCTTAATGGGCTGAAAACTGGACTAGCACTTAGGCCTAGAGGGTCACACGCAATAGAGTTTCGAGCAGACTGGGCAGGATGGTCGTTATAGACAATAACTGGGTTTTTGTGAAAAAACCGCAGTGTCTATAAGTATTAGCGGAGAGTCAAACCCTGGGCCAAGCTCCAGGCTCTCTCCCTGGCCGCCCCACTCCTCTCTCTCTCTCCGGGCGCCCCCACCTCTTCTCTCTCCTCTCTCTCTGGCACATGGTGGAGTTGAGATCCGGGAGACGCGTGGAGACCGAGGAGATCCTGTCTGCGTCCGGAGCTCGCGTGGATACATCTAGAGGCCGGACACCTGAACGGCTTGAAGCACCAGCGCCCCAGCGCCACTTCCTCCCCGAATTCGGGAGTTTCGCAACCCGCAAAGGTAAAGATAAGATCTTCCTGTGCGCGGGTTTACGTTTTGTGTTCGATCCAACCGCCGACAACGATATCTACCTGAGGGAATCGTGTTTCCGCTGCGCTCTATACGAAACCTTTCATGGACCACCAAAAAGACCAATCACATCTTGAACATAAACTTTATTAACCGACGAGAATGGGTGATAAATATTTCTTCCCCCAAAAAAAGGCAAAAGAAGGACGAGACTACCCAGAAATCTGAGACGTGTTGGCCCACAAAAAGGAAGGATGCAATATGATATCCCTCGGACAGAAATTTAGGAATGACTTCTTCCCCCACCCCCCTCCTTTTCTTACCATGAATTTATTTTTTAGGTTTTTTAGGTGCTCGATTTCTATATTTTTTGTAATTAGATTTTAGTCTTTCTAACTTGACTATCAATTGTTGGATTTTTAAAAAGAGTTCTTTACGTATAAAGCATTCCTAAAATTGAATTTACAAAATTATTATGTCTGATTTTACATTAAAATATATATCTTTAATAGATGAAAAACCTTTATATATGCCATCATAGTTAACTTCATCGCCGCCCTAAAAGATGCTAAAGATTCTCGTTAGATAATTGTAATCTGACTAAAGTGCCCTTCCTTCCTATTACATGACCTTGGGTGCAGCGAGGAAAGGCACCATTGCCGCCCCATCGTCGAGAGGTCCATTGCCGGTAAGGCCATGTGTAGGGGTGGCCGGGGAATGGGCCTTGAGGCTGACAATCTCTTCCGGAATATGTCGATCTCTAGCAGCTCCCCCACTTGGGACTCCTTGGTCGAGAAACTCTAGCTGCCACAAGTCAACAAACTGTAAGCCTCGACAACAATTTCACCGCCCTCGATTGAGGTCCGCGCCCCAACAGCTTCCTATTTGCATAGCGTAGTTGAGAAGCCTTCCCGAAGGCTGATCCTTCAACCCCCTCTGTCGTCCAGGAAGCTCGTCAAGATCAGAAGTAGGAGTTGGGCATAGGCGAATCTAGGAATTTCTTCTAGTGAAGTCACCCCCTTTAAATTTTTTTCCAACCAAGCTAATTTAATGAAAATTTTTAGACTCATCAATAGGGTTTTAAAAATCCAGTGAGATCATGTGGCTCCACTGGTTCTTCTCTAGATTCCGTACTGGGGCTGAGTTTCTTCACCAGCGCCCGGAGCGAAAGAGCATTAAGCTAAAGGGTTTGGAAACTTTATTCTTTTTTCCTTAATAAATTAAACAAGTAATTTCTTTGACAGGCTTTTGCCTTCCTTTCTCACAACTTACGTCATGCGGAACTAACCCACCGCCATATCATGGAACCTGCAACGCCACCCACAACACACCAAAAGCATTCAGTAATTTGTTCCAGTAGCTTTGCGGCAGATCTACAGAGAAGGTAACAGAGGATTGGGACTACTTTATGATGACGACATTGGGGTGAGTGAGCAGCAGCGCCTCCACCTGCACAACACAGAGATCCATTCCCATAATATGGGTTATTTTCATGAGTTATGGGGAAGTCAAAAACCTAACGTATGTTCGATCTCCGACAACCCATTATCAGATGAACATGTAGTTTACCTGGTTGTTGCTTCCAAGACGACCAGATACCCCCCGTGTTGGCGCGATGGAAGGGCGCCTTCTAGGAACCCAAGCTCTTCAACGCCTTCTGCTGCAATCGCAAGCTCATCGATCGCAGCGACGGACAACATCGATCGCCATCGACACCTTTCAGGCTGAGAAGGAGTCCTCGTCGTCTGCGCAGCCGATAACAACAAACCCCATGCCAACTATGTCGCCAATGAGGCTCCTCCTGTTGGAGCATGTACGCATACTTATGGCGGAAGTAGATTCCATGATGGTACAACCACGAGGAGGAAGATGACGAGAACGCCAAGTACTGGAGGAGACGGACCGTAACCCCACAGGAGTCTCCCTGGTTTCCTCTCTCTATGTTACTCTAGATGTCTTGTCTATCTATGGGAAGATAGACCACATATAGAGGGGAGGGACCAGTCCAGGAGATGTCTTATTGGGCTCCCACCCATAATAGGAACCCTGGGCCACATATGGGTTAGGCCCTCAAAATATCCTTTTGACTAGACCGGCAGCGTTTATCCTTAATGTGTAGCCCAAACCTAATAAGTAGACCACTTTAGTTGGGTCTGAACACAACATTCTCCACTTGGTCATCTTATCATAAACTTTATCAAATTTTCTTTCGAAATAATCATATATAACACAATATAATTTTGAAAAAACTTTTGAAAATTTTGATTTCATTGGGCTGCACTTGTAAGAGAACCGATATACCGCGCGATAATATAACACAAACCACACGCTATTCCAGTCAAAGGATATGTAAATCTAAATTGCGAAAAATCAATGATATGAGTCATGGCGGAAAATACATTCAGTCATGTACCACCTTCCATGTATCATAGTATCACCAATTTTCTACAATTGAACACCATATCTGGCACTGCAAACAAACTAAAGCTTGATGTCTGTCTGTTGGTCACCACACACACATGTATTGATTCTGCTAATTATAAACCAAAACAAGTGCACATAACAAATGTAATGGGCAGAAAACAAACTGAGAATCATGATATAAAAGTGAACACAAATAAGCATAAGTGTCACAACTGTAAATATCACAACATATTGAGAAAACTAACAAGACCCATCTAAGTCACATGACTACAAAATGTGCTAGCAGGTAGTCCTTTAGTGAAAGGGTCGGCCACCATAAGACTTGTCTCAATATGCTCAAAGGACACATCATGATTTCTCACTCTATCTCTAAGAACAAAATACTTTATATCTAAGGCTCTACCACCCTTGGATGCCTTATTATTCTTAGAGTAGAAAATTGTATTCTTAGAGTAGAAAATTGCAACGGAATTGTCACAGTAGATCATCATCGGCCTAACAATGAAATCTACAAATGGCAAAGCTGTGATTAAATTCCGCAATTGAATGGCCTATCCACTAGCTTCATAACAAGCAATAAACTCTGCCACCATGGTGGAAGTTGCTATGATACTTTGCTTCTCACTGCACCAACTTACAACTCCCCCTGTCAAGATGAAGATGTAACCTGAAGTAGACTTCCTAGTATCAAGACAACCACCATAGTCAACATCTTCATAACCAATGACCTCTAACTAATCTGATTTCCTGAATGTGAGCATGTAATCCATAGTGCCTCTGAGATATCGCATGACCTTCTTGGTAGCCTTCCAATGATCCATGCCTGGGTTACTCTGGTATCGACTGAGCATACCCACAGCAAAAGTAATGTCTGGACGTGTACAAGTATGCAAGTACATCAGGCTCCCAACTGCTGAAGTATAAGGAATGGGCTCCATCTACTTCCTTTCAAGGTCATTCTTAGGACACTGTAATTCACTGAATTTATCTCCTTTGAGTATTGGTGCCTTATCGAGTGAACAAGATTGCATATTGAACCTCTCTAAGATCTTTGAGATGTAAGCTTTCTGAGAAAGATCAAGAGTGTCTGAGGATCTATCTCTGTTGATCTCAATGCCAAGCACATAGCAGGCATCACCCATATCCTTCATCTCAAAATTCTTGGACAAGAAAACCTTTGTTTCAAGCTACAAACTAAGATCACTACTGGCGAGCAAAATGTCATCCACATACAAAAGCAAGAGAATGAACTGACTCCCATTGACCTTTAAGTAAAGGCATTCATCAATGACGTTCTCCTTAAGCCTAAAGGACAAGTTTTTTCTCATTACACTTGAGAAACCACTGGCGGGAGACTTGCTTAATCCCGTAAATGGATTTCTTTAGCTTGCACACTAGGTGTTCTTTTCCTTCAACATAAAACCCTTAAGGTTGTTCCATATACACTTCATTTAGGACTCCTTGAGAAAGGCCTTTTTCACATCCATCTGATGTAGCTCAAGATCAAAATGAGCCACCAAGACCATGACCACCCTGAATTAGAGCTTTTTACTCACTGGAGAAAAAGTCTCATTGTAGTCAATGCCTTCCCTTTGAGTGCAACCCTTAGCTACCAATCTGGCTTTATATCGTTCAACTTTACCCTTAGAGTCCACTTTAGTCTTGAATATCCATTTACATCCAACGCGTTTGGACTCTTTAGGTAAGTCAACAAGCTCTCAGACCTGATTTTTAGCCATAGAGTCAAGCTCTTCTTTCATGGCTTCCAACCAGTAGGTAGACTTTTCACTATTTATGGCCTGTTAAAACGACACGGGATCATCAGTGTTACCCCTGTCAACACTATCCTCCTGAAGATATACCGCAAAGTCATCAGACATAGTAGGTCTCTTAACCCTTTTGGATCTACGCAGCATTGGCCCCTGATCCACATGTGGAGGTGGTAGGCCTATTGGCCCCTAATCCACCTGTGAAAGTGGTTGGTCTATTGGCCCCTGATCCACCTCTAAAGGTAGTTGGTCATCTGCAGTGATATCTGGTGGTTCCTGAGTTAATGGAGGTAGGACAACTGCAACAGGTTGCTCCCTCTGCATGTCATTCTGAGGAATGAACATGGGAACAAAGTTGTCAATTGTTGCAGGTGTAGGTGCCTGATCCTGTAACTCCTCAAAAGAAAGCTCTCGAGGAGGTCCACTCTCACTAACTCCACCATCCTCTAGAAACCTTGCTTTATCTGACTCCACCATGATGGGCACATGTGATAGACAATAGAATATGAATACCTTTGATTTCTCTGAATAACCAATGAAGAATCAACTTGTTGTTCTGAAATCAAAAGCCTTTTCATGTGGGTTATACAATCTGGCCTCAGCTGGACATCCCCATATGCACATATAGCTCACAGAAGGTTTCCTACCACACCACAACTTATAAGGAGTTTTAGGAGCAGGTTTTGTAGGAACCTTGTTTAGAATGTGCACAGTTGTCTTTATGGCCTCACCTCACAATGAAAAGGGAAGAGTCGAATGACTAAGCATTGTCCTGACCATTTCTTTAAGTGTTCGGTTCCTTCTTTCAGCAACTCCATTTTGGTATGAACTGCTAGGCGTAGTGTACTGAGCCACAGTGCCTTCCTCTTTAAGCAACCTAGCTAATGGTTCTGGCCTTTGACCCATCTCGGTATACCTCCCATACTATTCGCCATCTCTATCTGACTTGACTACTTTGATAACCTTTCCTGATTGTCTCTCTGCTTTCTTCTTAAAATCCTTAAAGACATTAAAGACATCTACCTTTTCAAGAAGTAAGTAGAGATACATGTATCTAGAGTAGTCATCTATAAAGGTAACAAAATACTTTTGTCCAGTTAGATAGGGTGAAAAGGGATCACAAATGTCAGTGTGTATAATTTCTAATGTTCTTTAACTTCTAGTGGCATCCTTATTTGGCGAGTATGTAAGTTTTTCTTTAATGCAATCTACACACGTATCAAAGTCGGTGAAATCTAAAGAGTGCAGAACACCTTCTCCCACTAATTTCTTCAGCCTCTTTATAGAGATATGACCCAACCTCCTATGCCATAACATTGATGAGTTTTCATTTATTCTACCACGCTTATTGCCAACTGTATTATGCATGGAATAATAAGATTGTTCAACCACACGATCAAGACACATTTTATATAAACCATCAACTAATAAACCAGTACCAATTACAATTGAATCCTTGATAATCCTAAGAGAAGAGTTCCCAAAAGAGAAAGTAAACCCTCTCATATCAAGTTTTGATACTGAAATTAAATTTTTAGAAAAAGATGGAACATAGAATGTGTCCTCCAGATCAAGAACAAATCCAGATGCTAAAGTAAGCCTACAAGTCCCTACAACCTTCACTTGTGAACATGTCTTATTCCTCGAAAGGATGCTTTGTTCACCCTGATGTGGAGGCCTTTGGAATAGGAACCCCTACATAGACTTGACAATATGAATAGTAGAATCAGAATCAACCCACCAAGTACTTTCAGGAACATCTACCAAATGAGATTCATGACAAACATGGGATGAGAGATTACCTCTGCCATTCTTTTCCAGCCTTGCCTTGTACTTTACACAGTCTTCTTTAAATGTCCAGCTTGACAGCAGAAGAAGCATTTGACATTTTTGCCTTCTTTCTTCTTCTTCTTGCCCTTCTTCTGGACATTCTTGCCCTTCTTAGCTTGAGCATCTCCCTTATGAAAAGTAAAATTAACTTGATTCCTTTTCCCCTTCAACCTCTATTCCTCCTGAACACACATGGTCATCAACTCATTTGGTGACTAATTAGCTTTATGTGTGTTATATGAGATTTTAAAGGCCTCATAGTCACTAGGAAGAGAGTTGAGGATGAAATGCACTAAGAAAACATCAAATATGGTAACTTTCATGGCATTTAGCTGGGCTGCAATATCTCTCATCATCATGATATGCTCTCTAATACTGCCACCACCAGTGTATTTCATTGAGGAAAGTATGGCCATAAATGTGTTGGCCTTTGCCTTGTCAGAAGTGACAAATTGTTCCTCAATAGCCTTTAGAAATCCACTAGCAGTCTTCTGCTCTGGGATTGATCCCTTGATGTGTGGACTTACATGCCCTTGAAAGAATGGTAAGCACAAACGGTTGGACCTCACCCACTTCTCATAGAAGCATTTCTGTTCTACTGTGCTCTCGGCAGTGAGCTCAGCAAGATGTGCATCTTTGAGAGCAATATCAAGATCCATACACTTTGTTTCCATTCAGTGAAATTTGTCTCAGTCAAATAAGGCATTTGACCTGTGAAAGGTGCAAAGAGTGGAGAAGCAACTGAAACACAAATTACATGCTCACATGAATATGGCTATTATAACTGAAGCAAGTTATGAGGCATAAAATTAAAATTCTAGTGGACAACTTAATGATAGAACTATTATAATGCACATTTTGATATCAAGAAAATTGCACATTTGGGTACTAAAATTTTCAAGAGTCTCCATGCACACAATAATATTCTATCCTACTTATGTCACAAACATGAAGTACTCCTTTGGGAGTTAAACTCCATTTCAAAGCCATAAGCACAAAATTAAAATGTTATCACATAAAATGACATCATTAACCTTTAAAAGAATACTCTATCATTCTCTATGCATAGGCCACTTTGGTGGTCAACTTATACACTTTGAACAATAAAATGTCCCTTTCCATAAAATGATGTCAACATGCATGCTTACATTATATGCTATTAACTATCTGAAGGGGCTTAAATTAATCATTCCTCATGCTTAGTGCCACTTTGGTGATCTACCTAAACACTTGGAAATGAAAAATTAACCTCCAAATAGCACAACAAAACCTTATAATGTAAGCTAGGGCATATACACAGAATTATCACAATCTGAAAATTAGAGATATAAATACATGCAAATAACTAAAATGGAGGTCACATAGCACAAAAAATATCAAGTGCATAAACAATCTTTAAATAGGCTAACATCCATTAAATGGGGCAAGAAACATGAGTTGTAGCCTTCTATTGCATAAATACCCCTATTGTTTGCATAAATATTCGCTATATTGCAAACATATCCTTTTAATTTTATTCCTATATCCTAATTGTCCCTGTGTCCTTTGATAGCCATTAATGAACCTAGAATAGTCCAAAAAGGCTTAATAGATCCTGGTAAGGATACCCAATGATGGATACTAAAGGATATGGAACAAAATAACCTTTAAGTAAATAGTTTTAAGACTTATCGGGACAGATACAGATAAAATAAAAGATACTTTTGGGTATAAGTGAAAATATGATTTGGATTCTTAATGATATCGAATATGGATCCTAAATGGATCTAACGTGAACCCAATATCCAAACCCGACAACCGTTATCCAAAATCCAAAACTTAAGTCCTAAAAACCAGATCCAATAAGAAATGGATCCACAAACTTAAATGCAGATTTAAAAACTCAAACATCAAACAATAGAGGGGCAAAATGATCAAAAAGACCATCTTCTTCCTCAAACCACCCCCCCAAAACCATAACTGCAAGGAGTGGGGGGAAGAGCCGGCGGCGGTTGGAGAGGCACTGACGGCAACCGGACCCCCGTCGGCCGAAGACGACGTCAGCGACGTTGTCCAGAGAGGATCAAGCCGCCAGCCCCCTCAACCCGCAACGAAACGCCATATATATATATATATTTTTAAACATCCCACAGCGGACTGCCATGGCACCCTGTGTGGTGGAGGGGCAGCGCCGCGGCGGCCTGCCTTCCCCCTTGCGCGCAGTGGGCGCAGGCCGCGCGGGTGAGGCAGTGTCGCGGCGTCCTGCGTGCCGTCCCTCCGCGCCCTTGCGCGGCAAGTCATGCGTCTGGGGCACGATGCCCCCAGGCTTCCTGTGAAGCAAGGCACCGCACCACCACCCCGTTCGCGATCGGACGACACCCCTGTGCACAAAGATAGGGCCACAACGCGGCCGCTTGGCGACCTCCTGTGTGCGACACCCCGGTGCCCAGCACCCAAGATCCGATAAAATCCCCATGAAACAATATGGAAAGATTCGTACAGATAGATCGGAGCCAGATTCTGACACGGCTCTGATACCACATGTTGGAGCATGTGCGCATACCTGTGGCAGAAGCGAATTCTATGATGGTGCAACCACGAGGAGGAAGACGACAAGAACGCCAAGTATTGGAGGAGATGTAGCCCCACGGGAGCCTCCCTGGTTTCCTTTCTCTATGTTCTCTGGATGTCTTGTCTATCTATGGGGGAAGACAGATCATATATAGAGAGGAGGGACCAGACCAGAAGATGTCTTATTGGGCTCCCACCCATAATAGGAACTCATGGGCCACATATGGGTTAGGCCCATCAAAATATTCTTTTGACTAGACCGACAGCGTGTATCTTCAATGTGTAGCCTAAACTTGATAAGTGGACCACTTTAGTTGGGCCCGAACCCAACACCCCCATGTTGAAGGTTCACGGCAGGGGGGGGTGGGGTTGCACGTAGTTGAGAGAGGAAGAGGGAGGGTAGGTAGGGGTGAGAGAGATTCAGGAGAGCTCATTTTCCATGTGTGGTTAACATTAACCAGGGTTACTTAAATAGAGGTAACAGGGAGGGGAGTGACGACAATGGCATATTTGAAATATATATATATATATATATATATATATAGGGCTGTAAACGGATCCGGATAATATCCGGATCCGATCTGAATCCGTATCTGATTAAGCATATCCGTATTCGTTTAACAGATATCGACGGAGCGAATTCGAATACAGATATTATCCGAATATTAAACGGAGCGGATGCGGAAATAGGAGATCCGCTCTGTTTAAGATCCAATCCGAACTAGATTAATTCTGACCATTAGATCTTCCATCTAATGGTCCATACCTAACATATAAAAAATATCCTAAAAACCCTACCCGACCCGCGACTCCCCCTCTCCCTCGTTCCCCCAAATCTTCTCAGCCAAAATCGAAAACCCCAAATCCGCTCCTGCGGTGCGGCCTGCTTCCTCCCTCGTCGTCATCTCGGCCGGCCAACAGCGCGGCCAGCGAGGCAGCGACCTCCCGGCATCGATGAGGCGGCGACCTGCTACGGCGGCGGACCTTTGCAGACGCGGCGGCGGCGGCTGCTCCTCTGCGCGGCGTTGGCAGTAAGCGTCCGGTCCTCCCCACCCTCCGGATCCTCCCCTCTGCGCTCCCCCCTCCGGCTCCTCCCCTCCGACCCTCCCCCCCTCCGACCTTCCCCTTCTGTGCTCCCCCCCCCCCTCCGGCTCCTCCCTCTCCCCTCCGGCTCCAGCCTCCGACCCTCCCCCCCTCCGACTTCCCTTCTGCTGCCCCCCCCCCCCCGGCTCCAGCCACCGGCCCTCCCCCCTCCGACCTTCCCCTTCTGCACCCCCCCCCCTCTGGCTCCTCCCCTCCAGCTCCGGCCCTCCCCCCCTCCAACTCCTCCCCTTCGACCCTCTCCCCCTGGCTCCAGCCTCCTCCCTCCGGCCCTCCCCCCTCCGACCTTCCCCTTCTGCTGCGCCCCCCCCCCTCTGGCTCTCCCCCCGTCTGACCTTCCCCTTCTGCGCCCCCCCCCCCCCCTCCGGCTCCGGCCCTCCCCCCCTCCGGCTCTCCCCTCCAACCCTCCCCCCCCCCTGCGGCTCCAGCCTCCTCCCCTCCGACCCTCCCCCCCTCCGACCTTCCCCTTCTGTGCTCCCCCCCTCCGGCTGCAGACACTCATATAATAGAAGCCCGTATACATCCCTACCATTCTAATACACTAAATTGTGTTTATTTTGAAAGCAGGACAAGAACTGGTTTGATAGATCCGAGCTTGCTAAATTAGCAGTGTGGCATCAAATCATGTGAGTCTCCATAATCCATTGTCCTGAATTATCTTTTATTATGCATTTAGAGATTATTGTTGTGTGATTTATTGAACTACATTGGAAACTTTAGTGGTTCCTTAATTGTCAAGTAGTAGTTGAACTTTCATTCTATGCTATTTGTATGAATATTTAGAGATTGTTTGTAGTATTTATATGTGTTTTAGAATTTTACAGATTTTTTTATTTTTTCTGATTTTTAAGTCATTTATACCTCTTATCAGGTCTCATATTTCGAAGCGGATAATATCCGTATCCGCTCTGAATCCGAATATTATCCGATTAAAATATCTACTCCGTATCCAAATTTTATTCGGAGCGGATATGAATTATCTGATTACGTATTCGGAGCGGACGCAGAAAAGTCATATCCGCTCGGTATCCGCTCCGTTTACAGCCCTATATATATATATATATATATAAGAATATATATTTTAATGTAAAATCAAACATAATATTTTTGTAAATTGATTTTAAGAATAGTTTACATGTAAAAAACCTTTTAAAAAATCGAAATATTTTAGAAGCAAATTCTTTTCAAGGAATAAGAACTAATTCCACCAAAATGTATCTAAAAAAGATCATATTTGTGGAATCCGACCTGAGTTTGTCTCCCGCGAATGGCTAAGCTTGCAAGGGATATATACATGCATGTTCAGTGCAAATACAGAATGAACATTTAAACATGTGTAAAGATACATTACAATTACATGATCTTACATATATTTAAATGAAGATACATTATCCTAATACATTAACTCATGCCCAAAAAAAAGCACAACAACGTGGGGCTCAGTAGCGAACCTCCCTAAAAAAAAACACAGAACCATACAAATAGCACAAGTCATCTCGTATAATAATTAATGTACAAAATAATATGTAATCCATGTTTAACCAAATTAAAGCACAAGTAATAAAAAGATGATTTCGACCATTCTTTAATCACACTCTTAAACCACAATGTAGCTCTAACCACAGGTTCACTAAGCTAAATCAACAGTTAATCAGAAAAATAAATGTAATGTACTGAAGGTCGGGTGACAACTACTATAAACGGAAGTAATCACTACAACTGCTAGAAGCCAAGTCAGAAAGGCGCGATGCTACCACTTGGATCACAGTAACTGGGTAGCTAATCCAGGACCCAATCCGGATAAAGAAACTATAAGAAAGCCCTCTTGTAGTTAAGGATGAAAGGTCCAACTGCGGCTCCACAACAACACTTCGTAAGTTAAAGAACTGTGGAGACCAACTAACACTACTTACAGTCTGGCTGGACTGTAGACCCACATCTGTCACACCTCTAAATATTTCTCGAGACCTATAGAGTGAGGTTGTGGAACATACGACTAGCTGGGACCAAGCATATCTGTTGGTGTCCACTTCTCCAACTACGAGTGCACTTTAAGCGACTGGTAACAAACCAACCACATACAAGTCGCTACCCCACTGTCGTCTTTACCTTAGTCAAACGTACAACTTAAATAAGGAGTAGGGGAGTACAGGAAGATGACAAGATCTTGACGAGACCATTATACCAAGACTAACCTCGAGCACACATGCGTGACTAGTTCACAGAAAACCTGAGGCACCTAACTAGAGAGGCATTCCAAAATAGGCGTGGACCACCAGACTCGATAAACCACACACACATTATTCATCTTTCACATGAAATGCCAATATTCATTGTTCACATCGCAAAACCATGCACTGGTCACAAACTGTAACGTCGCGTATTTTTCGGATCCTTGTGGATCTTGTGTTTGGCACTTGTGAGGCCAATGTGTGGCCAATGTGGTTTGTGTTAGGTGTGTGCGAGCATTTTTGGGGCTTACTGGGTCGATAGTTTGGGCCTACAGTACCCCAGGGTTCTCTGTCTGTGATCGCGACAGCAGAGGATGTCACGTTCTTAACGCGACACTCTTTGTTGAAATTTGGCTATGTAAATCTTGTACATTATATATGAATGGTGAATCATATATGTGATCAAGTGTGTTCCTTTCTATTTTTCACAGACTCGTGTATGGTATCCCTTGCGAGGCTACGGCCCGTTCGTGGGATGCGGACTTGGATCAAGTTTGTTAATGGTTTAACAGGCTTGAACGAGGCATTCCGTCACAGTTGGTATCAGAGAGAGGTCCGTGTAAATATAAAGGAACTGGAAAATTATATAGCCATATTTCTACATTTGTACACTGCTGGTAGCTGACTCTAGTTTTGTAATGACCGGTTTTGTTCGTAATTGATATGTTATTTGTGTAGGAAGTTGAGATGACTGATAGAAGAGATTGGGGTGGTGGAGGAGAGGACCCTGAAGAGTCCACTCAGCGTATGATTGAGAGGATTTGGGAGAGTCTCACCGATATTCGGATGAGGATGGATCTGCAGGCACCGATACCTCCAGCAGCAGTACCACCAGTTGCTGGAGTACCCGTGGCCCCAGTTGTACCACCGCCAAGGGTGGAGGTACCCTATGTGGCACCTGTACCACCACTGCCAGTAATGGCAGCAGAAGAGCTAGTGATGCAAGTTGAAAAGTTTCTGAGGTTGCAGTCGCCCACTTATATAGGAGGGCCGAATCCAGATACCGCAGAGCACTGGATTCATGAGGTTGAAAGGGTCTTTATGACCATGAGGTGTCCAGCAATGGACAAAGTTGTGTTAGCAACATACCAGCTGAGAGACTTTGCATAACAGTGGTGGCGACTGAAGATGCAGACCACCTTTGCAGGCAGGTCAGAGGAGGTTATTACCTGGCTGGAATTTCTCGAAGCATTTAATGATACATTCTTTCCACTTCAAGTGCAGCAGGCGAAAAGAGAGCAATTCCGGACACTTCAGCAAGGTAATACCTCAGTTTTAGAATATCAGATGCGGTTTATGGCACTTAGCCGATATGCACCTTATGTAGTATCAGATAATGCTATGATGGTTGAGTATTTTATTCGAGGTTTGAGAGAAGAGTTGCAGAATGCGGTGATACCGTTAATGTGTAGAACAGTTGAGGAGGCGGCCCAGAGAGCAGCTACACTTGAGAGGTCCATTCGGGCTCGTCAGACAAGTGGGTCAAGTTCGGGTAGTTTTCGGCTACCCCAGCAGGCAGCAGGAGTTAGTAGGGAAAAGGCTCCAACAGGACCATCTTCTTCAGGTTTTGGTAAATGGGGTCAGAAATTAAAGCAAGTATTCAAGGGTAAAGGAAGAGGAAGAGGGGGGTCGTCAGCAATTTCAGAAGGGGCGTGGTTATACGCCAGAGATAGAAGAATCGCAACAGAGTACTGTCAGGCAACCTATTATTCCACCAGGTTATAGGTGTTATAATTGTAATCAGCCAGGGCATTTGATCTGCAATTGCCCCTATCCGAGAGAATATGGGTATGGTAGAGGTGTTCAGTAGTAGCAGCAGCCCCAGCAGTCATTAGCAGGTCGTGGTGGAGGTGCACCACAGTAGCGAGGTAGAGGCCGGGTCATGGCTATCACCCGTGCCCAGGCAGAGACATCGAACATGATAGAAGGTACAATACCTATTTATGATTTTCAGCCAGAGTTCTTTTTATTCGGGTGCTTCTCATTCTTTCATTTCGAAGAATTTTGGATTGTATGGCTCATCCTCTAGAAGAAAAGTCATGTGAATTAGTAGTGGAGGTTCCCTCAGGCAAGTTTATGCTCACCTCTCGTTACATAGATGAAGCTCCTGTTGTGGTTCAAGGGAATCAGATGTCGGGCCGGTTGTATGCTCTTCAGTTGTCTAATTATGATATCATTTGGGTATGGATTGGTTAGAAGCTTATGGAGCTATGTTAGATTGCAGAAAGAAAAGAATCAAGTTTTGTCACCCTAATGGTACAGTGTTTGAATATCAAGGTATGCCCTCTCGTACTTCTAAGTTTAAATTTCTGCAATTAAAGCTAGAAAATTAGTTAATGAGGGATGTGTAGCTTATTTAGCTTCTGTGAGTTTGGTTGAAGCTGGTAAGTCAGTAGAAGCAATTCCCGTGGTTAGGGAATTTGCATATGTTTTTCCAGATGATTTTCCGGGTTTAGCTCTACACAGGGAGGTAGACTTTACCATTGAGTTGTTGCCAGGCACCATGCCGATCTCTAAAGCTCCATATCGGATGGCGCCGGTAGAGCTTAAAGAATTGAAAAAGCAGTTAGAAGAATTGTTGGAAAAAGAGTTCATTAGGCCGAGTCACTCCCCATGGGGGGCGCCAGTGTTGTTTGTAAGAAAGAAAGATGGAAGTTTTAGAATGTGTATTGATTATAGGAAATTGAATGAGGTGACCATAAAGAATAAGTACCCGTTACCTAGAATTGATGATCTGTTTGATCAGTTGCAATCAGCTAAAGTATTTTCTAAAATTGATTTAAGGTCAGGGTACCACCAGTTGAGAATTAGAAAGGGTGATATTGATAAAACATCATTAGAACCCGATATGGTCAATATGAGTTTGTGGTTATGCCATTTGGGCTAACCAATGCTCCTGCAGCTTTTATGGATTTGATGAACAGAATTTTTCATCCGTATTTGGACCAATTTATTGTGGTCTTTATAGATGATATTCTGATTTACTCAGCATCTGAAGAGGAGCATGCAGCGCATTTGAGATTTGCCTTGCAATTATTAAGAGATAATCAGTTGTTTGCCAAATTCAGTAAGTGTGAATTTTGGCTAAAAGAGATTCAGTTCTTGGGCCATGTTATATCAACTGAGGGAGTGGCAGTTGACCCAAGTAAAGTGGAGGCAGTGATGAAATGGGAGGTGCCTAAGACAATTACTGAAATTAGAAGCTTTCTGGGGTTAGCAGGCTATTATAGGTGTTTCATTCAAGATTTTTCTAGGATTGCGGCACCCATGACTAGACTGACTAGAAAGGGTGTGCCATTTGTATGGTCTGGTGAATGTCAAAGAAGTTTCATGGAATTAAAGAAGAGACTTACAGCGGCACCAGTGTTGACATTACCGACAGGTAATGGTGGTTTTGTTGTATATACAGATGCATCTAGAAGAGGACTTGGCGCAGTGCTAATGCAGCATAGCAAGGTAATAGCTTATGCATCCAGGCAATTGAAACCAGCAGAAGAGAATTACCCCACTCATGATTTAGAGCTAGCAGCAGTTGTATTTGCTTTAAAGATGTGGAGGCATTATCTATATGGCGAGAGATTTGAGATTTTTACAGATCATAAAAGTTTAAAGTATATCTTCTCCCAGAAAGACTTGAATCTCCGTCAGCGTAGATGGGTGGAATATTTAAAAGACTATGATTTTAGTTTGGCTTACCATCCGGATAAGGCCAACGTGGTGGCTGATGCTCTAAGCAGAAAAGCGTGTTTAAGCCAACTGATGATCAAGGAATGGAAGTTGTATGAGGAAATAGCAAAGAACTCCCTGTATGTGCCAAGTAGTCAACGGCGGGCAATATTAGCTAGTAGAGTTGTGGAGCCATCACTGTATCGACAAATTGTTGAGGCCCAGAGAGCGGATGTAAATTTAGCTGAAATTGTGAAAATGGAAGGAGTTGCTATTGATGATAACTGTGTGGTCAGGCTCAGAGGCAGATTATTTATGCCAGCATACAAAGAAGTAAAATAGAGAGTATTAGAAGAAGCCCATAAATCTCGGTACACTATTCACCCCGGTAGTACCAAGATGTACCAGGATATGAAGAAACATTTTTGGTGACCTCATATGAAAAAGAAAATAGCAGAATTTGTTTCAAGATGTGCAATTTGTCAGCAAATCAAGGCAGAGCATCAGAAGCCTGGAGGTTTATTGCAACCATTACCCATTCCACAATGGAAATGGGATGATATTGCTATGGATTTTGTAGCAGGTTTGCCGAGGTCAGTAGCAGGACATAATGGAATATGGATATTCGTTGATAGGCTAACCAAGGTATGCAGGTTAGTAGCAGTAAGTATGTCCTGGTCAGTGGGCAGATTAGCAAAGATTTATGTTGATAGAATTATTCCACTGCATGGTATCCCGAAATCTATTGTTTCTGATAGAGATCCCAAGTTTACTTCTGGTTTTTGGAGGAGCTTGCAGAGAGTAGTTGGCACCGAGCTGAGATATAGCTCAGCTTATCACCCGCAAACAGATGGACAAACAGAGAGGACTATTCAGACAATTGAAGATATGTTGCGAGCATGTTGTTTAGTTTGGGGTGGTAGTTGGGAGCAACATCTGGGAATGGTTGAATTTGCTTATAATAATAGTTATCATACCAGTCTCGGAATGGCACCATATGAAGCGTTATATGGAAGGCCATGTAGAACACCATTGAATTGGCATGAAGTGGGAGAAAGGCAAATGGTAGGCCCTGAGTTGATACAGCAAACTACTGAAATGGTAGAGTTTATTAAAGAAAAGTTGCAAACAGCTCAGAGCAGGCAGAAAAGTTATGCTGATAATCGAAGGAGACCACTTCAATTTGAAGTTGGAGACTTTGTCTTTCTAAGAGTTTCTCCTACTAAAGGTATTGTGCGGTTTGGTAAGAAAGGAAAGTTGAATCCAAGATATGTGGGACCCTTTCAAGTATTAGAGAAAATTGGAGAGACAGCCTATAGACTTGATTTACCAGCTGATTTTGCAGATGATCATGATATTTTCTATGTCTCCATGTTAAGAAAGTGTATTGAAGATCCAGCTCAAATAATCAGTTATCAGGGTGGAGATTTAAGGCCAGATATGTCTATGCCAAAATATCCAGTGCAAATTATAGGCCATAAAACAAGAAAGTTAAGAAACAAAGAAATTGAGTTAGTTAAGGTACGATGGGAAAATAGACTGGGAGGTGAGGATACCTGGGAGCTAGCCGAGGAAATGGCTAAGGGGTATCCTTACTTGTTTGAGTAAGGTTTTTAAATCTTTTTAGATGATAGTATTTGTAATTATGGTTTTAAAGTTGAATGTATTTGGAATGTGTTATGGATTTCGAGGTCGAAATTTCTTTTTAGATGATAGTAATGTAACGTCGTGTATTTTTCGGATCCTTGTGGATCTTGTGTTTGGCGCTTGTGAGGCCAATGTGTGGCCAATGTGGTTTGTGTTCGGTGTGTGCGAGCATTTTTGGGGCTTACTGGGCCGATAGTTTGGGCCTACAGTACCCCAGGATTCTCTGTCTGTGATCGCGATAGCAGAGGATGTCGCGTTCTTAACGCGACACTCTTGCCCGTCGCGTTCTTGTTGTCGCTTTCTGGCGCTGATCGTCTGCATGTGCACCACGTGTTGGGTGCTGGACAACCTATAGACGTCAGCTGATGGGAAGGCGACGCTTAGCCCCGTCGCGATTAGGTCGCGACGTGACGATGCATCGCGATTTCAACCGTCGAGGGTTTTTAAATAACCCTGGCCAGGCAGAACTGTAACGAGTTCTGCTCGGCCAGGGGGAGAGGTTGTGCGGGTTTCCTGGAGGATTTCGGCATGGAATCTCGCGGATTGACGTGTTCTCGCCGTGGGAAACTCGCGTGAAGTGGAAGGAACGCCGAGGGATCGTCGTACTGCGGGTTCTTCGCGAAGGTAGGGTGACTCCTTCTGTTTTTCAGGCTGAGGATTGCGTAGGAGAGTGGTTTGATCAGTTATATGCTTTCCTAACAATAGATACCATGTTTAGGGATTCACAAATGCATGAAAATTGAGAATTAAGGGTGGTTTGCATGGCATAGAATGGTAATCCGTGGAGAGGATCCCGAACTAGGGTTCCTGCCTGTGAAGGCGACGGAACCCCCTGTCGCGATCTGAACGCGACAGGCCGACCTGTCGCGTTCAGGTGGAGAACGCGACATGTTGGTGCGTCGCGTTCATATGATGAACGAGCCATATCGGGCCGTCGCGTTCTGAAGGAGACACAGGCCCACGTCGCAACCACAGCCGAGTGGTCTGAATGTGTATGACTTATGTGATGTGATTATCCGATTATTATTATTCGGTGTATTTGGTAATATCGTGTGGTGCATTGGCACCTGTAGCACTCTGGGAGTGCATGTTTACGAAGCTAGCATGTTGGTTACGTAGCTAGCTAGTGGTTTGTGTGTTGGCGTGGTATGCACGCGAGTTGCACTATGTTCACGTGTTATAGACAATCGGTACTCGTGAATATTGTCGGATTTCACGTGGTTTATGCGGTGCGCACGTGGTTTTGTGTGCGTGGCAGGTAGTACGACGCCTACCGTGGTTACCTCTCCAGTTGGGTGCCCCAGGTTCTCTGTGAACCAGGCTGTTAGTTCGGGGCTTGTTCCGATACTTGTGTTGTACCGTTGAGGTCTGTGTCGTCTGTCCTAGACACCCTCACTCCCTTGTTTGAGTTGTACGTCCGGCTGAGGGAAAGACGACAATGGGATAGTGACTCTTGAGTTTGTTTTTAGTCATTTGTAGCGCGCTCTTAGTTGGGGGTACGGACATCGGTAGTCGACACTGGTCCTCATCTAGTCCTTTCCAGTGCCTCACTCTAGATTGCTCCGGCCAGAGGCCCTAGAGGTGTCAGGCATGGGCCTGCGGTTGTGTACCCACAGGAGTGGTGTTTAGTTGGTCTCCACAGTTGTTTGACTTTTTCACGTGGAGCGGCAGCTGGACCTTTCATCCGTGGCTGCGAGACTGAAAGGTAGACCTGTGTTTGTTTGTCCGAGTCTGTTACTGGTGTCGCGAACTAGTCTACGTGGCTCGAGTGTGGCAAACTCTACTTTAGCTCGTACACGTAATTGAGTTTTGCCGTTTATTTAATTACTTTGTTTAATATAGTCGACAAATGGTAAGTATGTTTATTGCTTCAATAATCTGCGTGGTTGTGCTATAAATTGCTAGTATAGTTTACTGCTTCCGTACTTGTGTATGGTTTGCTCGAGTTGGGGGAGTTCCCTACTGAGCCAGTGACTAGTGAGGCTCACCCCTACTCCCCACAGGCGAGGGCGAGGAGGAGGTTTCGTTACCGTCTTCCAGTTCGGAGCCGCGTCGCAGCGGTGTTGGGCTAGCGCCTCCAGCAGTGTAGCTTCTTTCCTCAGTTGTACTAGTTTACATCGGGGTATGCCCCAGGCTCCTGTACTTCCTTATACTTTTTTTGAAATTTGGCTATGTAAATCTTATACATTATATATGAATGGTGAATCATATATGTGATCAAGTGTGTTCCTTTTTGTTTTTCACGGACTCGTGTATGGTATCCCTTGCGAGGCTACAGCCCGTTCGCGGGAGGCGGACTCGGATCAAGTTCGTTAATAGTTTAACGGGCTTGAATGAGGCGTTCTGTCACACAAATCATGCCATTACCACCATAAAACCATTGTCTAATTCAATTTACAGTCAATCTCACAACGTAAGAGAATCACCAGACTCACAAACTGGGGGTTTAGTTGACTAAAAGGTCAACCCTAAACTCCACAAGAGAACTCCACTCACGGAAGGTTACAATGCGACAGAGGTACAGGGCACATTAAGAATGCGTCACCCCGATAGGTGCATTCACAGTATAGAATGCATCGAGGGTCACTGCCACGTTAAGAATGCGACTACCACCCAGATCCCGTTCTCACGTAGAGAACTAGGCCACTCGGATATCACCCAGAAACCCCTAAAATCTACTAGAAACCATTTGATAATCACAAGTCTTTCTATTAAATCACAATAAACCTTCAAACAACCATACTTAACACTTCGTTAATCATAAGATCAACCCTGAAACATTACTGGGAAGACATCTATTGGAAAAGGAGAACGTGTCACAGGGCCCAATTGCGTTAAGAACATGCCTACCCGATCAACCGAGTCTCTGATTAAGAACGCGTCCTGGTCTTGGCCACGTCATCAACACGGCTACCCAGACAACTGCGTTCTCAGACAAAACATAGACACTCACGGGTCTCACGTAGAGAACCCCTAAGTCTAGCCACACAGGCCCAACCTCATCGACTCAAATCATTCTAAACTATAAACGACGTGTATAACTAACCATTCCATCATTTAAACCTCATTTTAAAACCATATAAACTCTACACATAAACCTTGTTAATCATGAAATACCTAATAACATGACTTTAAACTTCTTTTAAAATCCAAAGTTCACATGTTACATCATGATTCCAATCATTCCATGGTACTCCTTTACTATGAACGTTATCATTTTAAAGCTGAAGAACATGAAGGACTACAAGGAAGAAAAGGTAAGAATCTTCCTACCTCCGCAAAGAAAAACTCTCGGGGAGGCTTTTCCAAGATCCAATCACCTTCTTCGGGCCAAAACCGTGTCGAACGGGGCTACAAACCATCGGAACCCACCAAAATCGCCAGAGCTCCCCTTCTCCCCCGCTGAAACAAGGATCTCCCATGTTCAATTGGCAGAATAATTAAGGAGTTAAAATCTCAGAGATTGATAACGCATCTGGGGCACCGACCGTGTTCATAACGCGTCATATCGAGTGGTTGCATTACGAAAAGTGGCGCCACTTGTCGCCCCAACACGCACCACACGTCGCGCATGCATTGGAAAGTCAAAAACGGCAGTTTCGATAACATGTCCGAGGGTATGGCCGCGTTATAAACATGCCACCCAACTCCACTGCGTTCTCAACCAGAGAACCACGATGCACAATGAGCTAACATTTCTGATTCAAACATTAACTCAGGCCACAAAAATCCTAAAACACGACCTGCTAACCCCACTTTGGCCCAACAACCAACCAAAACCCAATAATTAGATGATCCGAACGCTACAACATTTCTTGAGTTTAGAGCTAAATAGTCGATTTACAAGAATAAAAAATTAACACCTTAACATGTCAAACTATTTTGAACACGTTAACCGTTAACATGTTGACTAGCTAACTTATTTAAAGCATTAATTGTTTAACACCTTAACATATTCACACGATAATTGCTTCGGGTTTTAAAACATTAAAATATTTTAACATGTTAAGAACAATGCTCGAGGGTGCTAATACCTCGACATTTTAAAATATCTTAACGCGTTAGGAACAATGCTAGCGATGTTAATATGTCAATATGTTACAACATAGTTCAATGGCTTAACGTGTTAATACTGTAAAACATTATGACCACTTAAGTCATGAATGCCTGAGGCATAATTTTTTAATGAGTCAAGGTGTTAACCAGTTAATGATGTTTTAGCATGTTAAAACTAACTTCTTGATGTTTTAACTGGTGCAAGGGTCCATGATTGGCCCACCCTTGTGCGCCCGCTCGGACGGGACGCTTTTGCACTTGCAACAAACATTTCTCCTAAGAAAGTATCTAATTGAGATATTAAATACTCAGTCGGTTTACTAACGATACGTCAAGTTTCTGAACCCCCATGAGTGGGCTTAGACCCAAAAAAGAAGTCCACACAAAAAAGCATGGAATAACATACACTTAGTTTTCCGATAGGGACACGTCTCAACGACACTGAAGCATTCGTGACTACTACTTACTTGAGGGCTTCATGCATACCAATGATATGTCGAAGTTTTTGGATGGTGGAGTAACATTTACTGTGCATCTCACTAATTGATTACATAGCAAACATATTTTCGTATGATCGATACAGAATCTAAGATGAAACGTTTGTACACGAGAGTCTACATAATTGTCATGACCTATCTTAAATCTCGTCATTTTATATGAATCAATGATATTGATATGGAGGTGTGCCCAGATGCTGGACCCCAGTCCAAACTGAAAAAGTTTATGCGACGTCCCTGTTAAGCTACGGCGGGCAGAAGGCTCAAGTAGATAATAGTATAATACAAAGTTTTAGTCTTTCATACGTTTTAAATAGAATAGGGTAAATGGCGAATTTGAGTTATTCCTGACTGAGCAACCAAAGCATACTTGAAACCACTCCGTGCTATGGAAGTGGCCGTTAGCCATTTGCTCGAGTCAATGCGGAAGAATGCTTTTAGAAATGTAAATCCTAAAATCTTCAAGTATTTAGATATCAGCCATCAATCTTTGTTATTTACCCAATTTAGAGAAGAAGAAAAAAAAAAGGCACCTCCACCTCTTCTTTGAAAACCCAATTAATGTAACTCAGCCTTAATCTACTTGCAATTATAAAAGTAAAATCTTCTCATGCAAATTAAAGTTAGAACTTCTTATGGAAGAATTGCGGTCAACAAATTAGAAAGTTATTGAAAACTTTTGTTATTTTCCTCCAGGCCAAGAACTTAATCTTCCCTCCTTTCAAACTAGAAGAGGACCTGCCTACCTATATTTATCCACCCAGTGCTCTATCTGGTAACATCCACAACCAGAACAGGTCACGGGCAGTGACGGCCTATCTTTCATTTTTTTTTCTCTTTATTTTTGGAGGAGATGAGGCTGACGTCGCCCTCTTCTACAACATTGTGAGGTCCTCCACTACAACGGACGCGGTCCCATCTCACACATCCTTCAGGTTGGAAATGGGAAGCCATAGTCATGGTCATCATTCGAAATTTCGAATCGATCAAGAGAGAGAGAGAGAGAGAGAGAGAGAACATTTCAAATATGCACCACGTTTCAGACGTGGATCTCTTCTTCAATTTGTATGGGATTGACCCCACAGGGATGGCACGAGTCCCACTAATTTTCCTTCCTCTTCCTCGTATATTTTTACTAAAAGTATGTAAGCCAAGGACCTAAAAATAAGTCCCCTCTTTTTAGGTCCCTGACTTCCATACTATTAGTCACAGAAATACATAGTCTGTTCTGTCAGTGGATCGGATTCCGTTGGATCCTTGGTGATCTAAACTTGGATCTGAATCCACAAGATTCAGTTCCAACCTGGATCCGAATTTAGAGTACATTTCAGATATAGATTCGGATCAAGATCCAAATTCAATTTCGGATCTGGGTCAACATCCGAATTCCTATCATATTGCATCTTAGACTCTTAGTTGTCTTCTTAAATATAATATTTAAAAAATCTCAAAACCAAATAGACTGTGTGCTGCTTATAACAAGAGTAAACACCTGGGTTTTTTTCATTGACGTCTGGCTCACAAACAGATAAGAAAAAGGCAACGGATCTGCAAGGCAACAAGGCATTCAGAAAGAAATAAAATATGTACGAAAGAAACGAACAAGAGGTGGAGTCATTTGCTAGGTCCTTTCATTTCATTTGAATGACATGTAGAGGGGGGATACTCGTGTGTCCATTTTATCACTTAAAGGGCGAATTAAACCCTAAACTCCATCTACTCTGCTAACGTCATCCAGATGCCTCGAATAGCAAGGCCATAAAAATCCAAACCTAGATCCATATTCGCTACTCCAGAATCCCAACATTTCTCACACAGCAGCTCTTCCTGAACCCAGATAGAATGCGTCCACAAATTGCCCAAATTAACAAGGTTTTCCTCCGCTCTGAAAATTTTCCCCCCTACACTGATCGACAGAGAAATCAGGCTCCTCGTAAGAACAAACATCCCCGATAGAAATTCAAAAGAGAAGGAAACAAAAGCACATGGGAGCAGGAGCAAGCGCAACTCACATTTACCCGGGAGACCTCCATGTCCAGCCCCGAAGGAGATGGCGGGGCAGGAGGAGGCGAGGCACATAAGCGTGAGGAAGCTGAAGGCGACGGCATTGTAAGCCCCCGTGGAGCTCCCCGGGCCGAGCCAGTCTTCCACGAAGACATAGACAGTGGAGTAGTGAACGATGGCCATATCAGCACGACCAAGGCGAGGACGGGGAGCGAGAGGAGCCTCCCGCCCTTCCCCCTGTGATGGGGACGGAGGAGGAGCTTCCCTACCGGCAGGGGGGTGGGTGGGGGAGGTCGGCGGTAGGGATCTGAGAGCAGGGCGACGCCTCGTTCTCGTCATCTTTCACATCCCAGGCCAAGTGCTCTAATAACCCCCCTTCCTGTTCCGCAGCCACAGCCATCCCGCTGGGGTCCGCCCTCCAAATACTGAAGGTTGAGGCCATCTTCGCACTCTTCCCTGCCCACCACCACCGTAAGAAGAGGATGGCCGCCGCGGAGCACGAGAGAGTGGCATACCTGCGACGGGAGATGGGAATGAAAGGAAAGCACAAGACCCTTTTTTTGTCCTGATTGGGTTTTCGGTACATCCGAACCCAAAATTGATAATCTCGGGTCAAAATGTCTGACTCTAGATCTAGATGGAAAAGCCATTTCGGGTCAAAATATATGATCTGAATCCAATTTAAATTTTGGATTCAGGTCAAATTTTCGGATCCCATGGATTCATTGACACCCCTAATGCTTAAGTTGCTATTTGTCACCGTTGACAACACTAAATTCAATCCTTAATAATTCTGAAGGTGTTCCACAGTGGTGTTCCAGAGTCTATTATATTTATTACCTACTAAGAAAATTATAAACGAGACTTATCAAACATATTAAGACCATGCCTATGGTCTGGAAATCATAGACAATCCACGTGCAAAAACGTACAAGGAACCAAAGACATTAAGGACCTGACCTTATGGATCCCAGGTTCGATTGTCGGTGGAGGCTTGACTCATTAATCTTTCCATGAATGTGAACCCAAATTTGATAGTCTTGGGGAAAAAAGGATGCCTTGAACGGAATATGGGATTTAAACTCCACGCAAGCATGAGTACCATTGTGCTACCTTCCCTATCATTAAAAAAAATGGATTGTAAAATAGAGTTTGTATGAGACGAAGTTCCGCAACTTCATGAACCATCTCTATAGATCATAAAAAGGAGGGGACAAGAAAATTTTGGGGGAATGTTCGGAGGGATGGGTATAGTCAGATCCGATGTATCGTATAAAACCGTACCAAAATGTGATTTAATGATACAGTATGATACTGACCATCCCATACCATACTACAATAGTTTGAGCCTATTCTCATAATATAAATACAAACAACTTAAAATCGGATGACCTGTCTGGATAACATGATCACCAAGGTACGATACATCTGAACCGCACATACAGCTAGGTAAACCATGGGGTATAAGTAGCCCTGTCACTGGATCGGATCCAGGTCGGATCCTTTGAGATCCGGGTCAGAACTGAAAGAACATGATCTGGAACCAACCTGGCCCAAATTTCGGATCTGGATTCGGATCGGATCAGGGCTGGTACCGACATCATCGTTGTGCCCCCCCCCTGTTTGTGTGTGTTTGCCCTGTTTGTGGTGGGCATCGCCGTGCAGAGGAAGGCCGGCAGGCAGCTGGCCTACCTGTACGTCACCCTGTCGCAGTACACGGCGTACAGGCTAACAGAGGCGGGGCGACATGGCAACGAGGCGGGGAAGCTCCTGCACACCTCCAGCAGCTCCCCAATGTCGCAGTGGCGTTTGTCCATCACCATCCCTGTTACCGCTGCTGCCGACACCCACGTGTATTGCCCTAGGCCTCTGCCGCCGGGTGGTAAGTGGTAATGCATCCTGCAACTACAGGCTAGTTACTCCGCCAAAGCAAGCTAGCTCACCTGCCCACCAAGAATTATGAAGAAAAGGTGAACTTTGAAAGAGGAAGTCCACAAATGATCTCAGTCAGAAGGGTGATCTCCAGGCTAAAGCATGCGTTCAGACTAGACGGTGACTACTTAGTGCCAACACCGCTGACATCGCCTCTCCCCCGAAGTCTCTCCGTGTCCACCGCCGTGCACCCCTCTTGCGGTATGTCGCTGGAAGCCCCTCTGGGATTCTCATCTGGGCCTCCAGTGGCCATGCCAAGGAAGCAGGACCATTGCTTCTTTAATGTCACTTCCGCAGCGCTCCAGCCGTCACCCAGCACCCTTAGGGATGCCGCAGTAGCACTGCAGTGCTCCAATGTCATCGTCCTCATCGAGAGGATGATCCAGTGCCCTCGGTCGATCAGGGCCGATGCAAGGGATAAGCTGTATGCCTGCTCAAGGCAACCGTGCACTTGCTGCTGTGGTTGCGGCTGCACGAGGTGGGCCGGTGCACGGCCAGCGACGCCAAACTCACGAAGAAGTGGCGAGTGGCGCTGATGATGGGTGTGCAGATGCTGAAGTCGCAATGCTGAGAGACGTGCCCATGCTGAGCCATCCACATCCGGTGCTTCTCCACCACCTCCTCTTCCATGAGCTCCCTGTGCATCGCCGAGTCGGCTTCTGTGTGGGGGAGCTGCGGCTCGCTGGGGTGGGTTGGGCGCCGTTTCGCTGGGGGTGGAACTCATGGTGGGAGTGTAGGGGGAAGCAGATGGGGGATGATCGAGTCAGAATGGGGAGATCTAGAGGAAGATGGGCGTGCAGATCCTGAAGTCGCGGCAGTGAGGGGGCTTTTAATGGAGATGGATGTACATCTTCCAGAAACCCTACCTGTGGCGATGATGGGAGATGGGAAAGAAATGTGAGTACGCAGCTCTCTGGATCGGGTTTTGGCGCCCCGGAATGCAACCCAAAATTCGTAATTTCGGATCAAAATTCGCTCTCTCCAAATCTGGATGAAGAGGTAATTTGGGTCGAAATGTGTGATACGAATCCGATTCAAATTTCAGATCTAGGTCGGGTTTTCGGATCCAGAGGATCCATTGACACCCCTAGTATAAGACCATAAAATTTGAATTTACGGGGAGGAGGGACAATCACCTCTGCACCTAGGTTGAATTAAAGTGAAGAGTGCGATGGTGCAGAAAAGTGAACTACACGATCTCAATACTCAAGTTGGTGGCGTGTGGCATAAGGTGGAAGATTGAAGCTCTCGGACTCATACTGCCTGAAGCACGCCATTCTTCCTTTTCCATGTTTTCCAGAGAATTGCAGGAAGCAACAAACTTCAAGTTTAGATAGTAGTATATTATACGTAAGCTCCTTCAAGTTCATAAGCATTTATTCAGGTGAAAATTGTTGCTCCCTCTTTAAAACTAGTCTTATAAATGATTATACAAGTTAAGATAGCATCCCCACTCTCATCTGCTACCTTTCTTTTTTAGCATCCCATTGAACTTTTTCACTTTTGACACCAATTTTTCCCCAAAATCCACTCATGTTCGTTCCCCAATCAGAACTATGTTAAAAAACAGTGTTCATGGTTTTATTACAGCTTTCCCAATGGATAGGCCTGCAATTATTGCATGGAGAAGTTTCCCATCCACTGCACATGATTGTCCAGTCCATCGATCACTTTTCTTACACAGACATTGAAGACAGGGCCTTGTTTTCTAATTCTATCAGTAAAGAAGCTACTCTCTAGTCCACTGAAACACCCACTTCCTGCCAGGAAAACCCCTTTCCCTTAACCTGTTTCTTTCCTGAGACAGTTGCTGTCCTCATTGCCTCCATCTTTCTTTCCAATGTATTTGGAATTCTAAAGAAAGGCGACAGCAGATTTTGAGAGATCAACTACCTCCATCTCATCAAATTTTAGATTTCCAATCCGGTCAATCCGTTTCTTACATTTCTGTAAGATGATCCAACATTTCAATATTTTGCCTTCAGAATGATATGGACACTCTTAATGCTGTCAGTACAGATTAATGGGAAAATAAATATATCCTCTGTATATTGGGGAACAGTCATACCTAGTATCACCCCTGATTTAAACCATGAATCCTAAGATTAAGTGCATACAGGGGAGGCAATGGAAATTCAAAAAATCTTTAAACACCATCTACGGAAATAGACAATGTTGCTGTCTTTCGATCCACTTTATACATCTTGAAGCAGATGGCTCTCAGAATGACATATGCCACCTCCAAATCAAGCTTTAGGACTCTGCTCTTTCTTCAGATCATACATAATTTGATGGGCAGACTGCAATAGTTAATAACAAACGGGAAAGAGCATCATATTAACATTTTCAGAGTAGCGCAATAGCCTTCATAATAATCTGTTACCTTGTTCAGACTCACACAGTAGCCTTCACGATGATCTTCTCCATTTCAGCAATAGGCTCAAGACTGCATTGAACATCTTAACATTCCTTCGGTGCACCAAAAACCTCTGACTGGTGCGACCATGGATGGCAGAGTCGGGTCGGGTGGGTGAGTCGGACCCACCCGACCCCGACCCGGGTCGGGTCGGATCCTTGGATCCGGCCGACTCCCATGGAATCTGGCCGACCCTGGGTCGGCCAGTTTAAAAAATTGTTAAAAATTTGTGGGAAAATCCATAAAAATCAGGAAAAATCAGTAAAAATTACAGAAAATTATGAAGACACATACAACATTCATTGAATACAAACACAATCAAATTCTATTAGACACTCAATTGCACATTAATTTCATTCATGGACACAAAATCCCTAATTTTTATACCCTAATTAGGGCTCAATTTGGAGATTTAGGAGAATGAGAGTCATAAACATGTTAAATATGCTATCGATCTATAGCATATTTAACATTTCCTATTTTTTCAGATTTTAAAAAAGCTCACCTCACAGAAGAGAGAGAGGAGAACAGAGAGAGAGGAAGGAGCAGCAGCAGCGAGTGCAGTGGCGCCGGCGGCGGTGGCCGGCGGCGACCCTCCTCGGAGCTCCGGCGGCGGCGGCGGCGGCGGCGGTGGCGGGTGACAGCAGCCCCGGCGGGGGGAGGGGGGGGCAGGGGGCTGGGAAGGGGACTGGGAAGGGGGGGGCTCGGGACTGCGCAGACAGAGGTGTCTGCGCAGTCCCGTGATCCCTCCTTAAGGAGGGATCCGCGGAATCCGCGGAGTCGCCCTAGTTGGGCCGGAGTCGCCTGGAGTCGCGCGACTCCAGGCGGATCCGGCCCGACTAACCGGACTCCGCGGATCCTGGGGTGTTCCCAGTCAGGTCGCAAGGGGCCGACCCGACTCAGACTCGGGCGACTCCGAGCGGACTCAGCCAACTTTGCCATCTATGGGTGCGACCTCCCAAAAACACTGGTAAGTGAGAATCTGTCTGCCTTTGACAGGTGTGAGACCTCCCAAAGCCACACGGGCGGGGGTTCCTCGTCAGCAAAAAAAAAAACAGAGAATCTGTCTGCTCAAGATATTCTGATTGGAGCCATGACCATACAACCCTTGATTTCTTCCTCTTTCAAATGGTTTAGTTAAATACTGTCAGCTGCCTCTATAGTAAGCTCCTTAGAGGACTCCTCCATAATGCAAGGCCTTTACACAGTTACCTCTTTAAATAGGTTCAAATAAAAAAATGTCTGATCCTAAAATATTACCCTGACATTCTGGCTGATTCAGTTTTGTTCCATTTCCTTTTGTCTTTTATGCCTCTTGGACTATTGTACTTTAGCCCTCTGTTCCCTTTAACTTCCCACCATCCTCCTGTTTCTGCCTTTCTTGTCACCTATAAGCCTTTCCAGGCCACCTTTTACGACAAACTCTCTCATTTTCTGTAACAATTTTGTCTAAGCAGCAGCCACATATCCAAACATTACTACTCTGCATAGCTGAACTCATCATTTAATAATTAAGATCATGCGTAAATTATTTATTCAGCAAAACTATTTACACTGGCTTCCAATAAAAAAACTGCATATAACATAAAACAAAATGTAATATTGATAGTCATCTGCTGAAACATCCACATCCCAAGTCCTTCAACTATTAAGATTTACATCTGTGTTTAGCCAACAAAATGTTTAGACATTTAAGATGTAAAATGATAGATCTGACGGTCTCCAAAATTTACCTGATATCTTGTAAACCCCACATTCACATGTTTCAATAGAACCATAGATACGGCAGGTATAACATCTAAAGTTATATGGCAGTCATAGAAACAGTATCTTAAATACAAGATAAAGAAAACAAAGAATTTTTACAACTCTAATACTATAAAATAACATACTAATAATTTATCATAGCCAAGAGGTCAATATTTCTGATCTTTCCAACATAATGACCACAACGGCATTCTAAATGCTAATTCCTGGTTTTTGGCAGCCCATCCACACAAGTAAAAGATAGGTGGGTACATAATGATACAGAGAAATGGTAACACCAGATGTAGGGAAGCCAGATTCCTTGAGGCTGACAAATAGGTTCAGTTTGTTTACTAACTAATAATCTGTGCAAGAACAGATTCAGCAGAAGATGGGAAACCTAGAGTTATATACAGCACTTAAATGGTGAAACCTCAATATAGATTTGATACTGATGGAGTGAACACCTTATTCAAACAAGATCAGTTTATTGAGACTTAAAAGTAACAGATTACCAGTAAGCATTCACCATGACAGTGAAAGTGAAGAAATGATATGACATTTTGTGTAAATAACCATATGGCATAATCAGCATATACTTTTCTATGCCATAAAATAGCTTAAACAGAGGAGACATGATTTCAGGGCCTGGAGGCTTAAGAAACAAGTGTGGGGCAAATGGGAAAGACAATAACTCATATATGTACCTCATTCATAGGGATGGATTAAATTATGCTAGAAGACCATATAAAAAAAGCCTCTTTTGTCTTAGGAATAAAACTCAGCTGTTCTTTGAGAAATCCTCAGCTCAGTTTGAGAAGCACACTGACACTAATATGCCACAGGGCTCTGTAAGCCTCTCACTCCAATCCTGTGGTGCAAACACGTCCATCTGCATAAATCAGTTGTGAATTTGCCAAGAAAGCTTCAGAGAAATCCATCACTAACAACCTGCATGTTATAGAGATGACAGCGGCCAACATACCATTAAAGGTGGCAAAAATAACCTATATACACAAACCTACTAGTGGCTTATTACAAAGCCATCTTTTACTAAACTAAACACAAAGAGGGACATGAGTTTAGAGATCTTATCATGTGAATTTACTACGAATTGAAATGTATACTGCACAACAGGTTAGCCTCAAACATCATCCTGTCGCCTTGTAGGCTATGAATGCGGAGACGAAGAGAAGAAATATGACATGTGAACATCTACTCTGCCACGTCATAAAATGTCATCCTGTGACCCAGAAAAAAAAAAAAAAAAAAAAAGAAAGAAAAAAAAAAGAGAAAAGAAAAGGCAAGAGATAAGCAGAAAATACTGCAAAAAATCTAATAAATCACCCATGAAAGAAGTAACAAAGAAAGAATGAGTGCAAATATCCAAAATAGGAAACACAATATATATGCAGCAAAGTGATGCACCTCACGTGAGGATGTGCTTTATCATTCTTCCAATAATCACTCATGCAGCAAGCTATTACAGCAATCAGCCCCTGCATTGGATCCAATATTAAGCATCTACCCTAAGCTCTTACTCATTAAGTGAGCGCATCTTCAAAGAAACACATTGGCATAACAAAACAGCATATGAACAACCGATGGTGGAAGAAAGTTAAGAAGTTCATAAGTAGATATCAGGGATTACTAAAGCAAAGACATCAGCTAATCCCCACCTTCCATACATCAATGTACGTGAACAACTTTGATACAAACATATAGAAATAACCTGTTCCTGAAGATAGCACCCAAGAATTCCCCATAAAATAAACCCAACACAGGCTGTTTCATATACTCCAAGCTTGCAGACCTGCAAGGACAAAAGGACAAGCACAGAGCTAGAGAAGCCACATATCACATTGAAGTCAGCATAGTAGAAGAAACATAGAACTTCCAATATGGGAACTCTGGAATGCAAGAACTTCTGCCTTGTTAGGTGAACAATATGAAGATGATGGATATAAGCTTTCAGGAGTCCTCCAGTGCCAGATGAGCATTCCCTGCCCACTCACACTGCATTATCATCATCAACTCTGCGCATAAAGCTCCCAGGTTAGAGGCAAGTGGATATCAAGGTTAGACTATAAATCACCTTCCACATCAATACAGGTCCAATGATCCCTCTCTTCTGAGACCAATAAAGCAGAACTAGACTGAAGAAAGAAATGAGTTCCTACCTTTTAATACATTCAGTCCCAACATAATCTTGCTGCCAGATCTAGAATGTATTGTCTGATCCATTCCATTTCGTGGATTCATCTTGCTCCACTTCAATTGTCATATCTTGAGGCTTGCCACATCTGAGAATGGAATTTCATGGTGTTATTACTATTTTCATGCTTCTTCTGCTCCTCTTCTACTGTCTCCTTTTTGATTGCATATTGTGCATCACTTGATATCACATGGTCAGGCAACAGAAAATGGTCATCTTCAGTGAAAATTCCTCCAGATGTTTTTTCTCCATGTGAGCTTACAATAGAGTCCTGAGATTGAGAAATTTTCTCAATAGTCTCTGTGACAGAGAAAAGTTCAGCTACTTTATTGATGCTCAGTCCACATCCCTTACAGTCAATATCTCCATGATTTTCAGTGACTGCATCAGTGTTGGGTGAGTAGATTTTCACGTCTGCTGAGACCTGATCGACATGATTGTGACCACCAGTTTGAACATGCTCTCCATATACATCTGTATATCTGTCCACACAAGGATCCATCAGGGAGACATGAGAAGTCTTTGGTCCTGATAGAATGATACTAGTTCCATCTTCATCATGTTGCTCTAAGATATGTTTTGAACAATAAACATCCTTCATATGCAAGGTTTCTTTACCACAGTGTTCTTCAGAATTTGCCTTCTTATAGTATTCAACATCAGCATTATCTTCTGTTTTCAGCAATGAATTGTCATACTTTCTATGATCATTTTTATCTGAAGATAAGTGCATCTGGTCTTCCAGTACAGGGCTTCTATTATCACTCATCAACTCATCTTCAGCATTAGTATAATCCCCTGAGTATCCTGAATCAATGTTATCCCTAGCTTTCTTCTTCTCAATCAAGTTAGTATCACTATCATGCCCATTATCCACTATGGATGTTTCAAACCCTCTATTGCTTTTTGATTTCCTTACAACTCCATCCTCAGGTGACAAAGAACCTAAGCTATAAGCCTTCAACTCAGAAGAACCCTTTACTCTTTCCTCCCTCACATCCAAGTCAGAATCAACATGTCTATATTCCTTGGTGGTTTTAACTCTTTCATGCTTTTCATGGTCTGCTTTTGACTTATCTTGTCTGCCAGGGTTTCCATTATGTCTCTCATGCTTTTCATGTTCCACTTTTGACTTGTCTCGCCTGCTAGAATCTCCAGTATCTCTATCATGCTTCTCATGGTCCAATTTTGACCTGTCTCGTTGGCTGGAACCTCCAGTATCTTTTTCCTCCGCTTTTAACTTGTCTCGTGCACTAGATTCTCCAGCATCTCTGGAATAATTTTCCTCCAAATGCCTTGAGCTTCTCTTGTGAGATCTGGAACTTGGGTAATCCAAAGACCCTTTATCATCTCCTAATTCTTTTTTCCTGGAAACTATATCACTTTTACCATGTCTTCTGTGTTTTGAGCTTGACTTTTCATGCCTGCTCAGGTCTCCTGACTCACCCCCATGTGAAGAACCCTTTCTGTGTGACCTTGTTGTCGGTGAACTTTCTGGCCTCCTAGAATCCCCTGAATCTCTTTCTCTGGTAACAGTGTCACTTTTCTCAAGTTCTCTGTGCTTTGAACTTGTCTTGTCATGCCTACTCGAATCTTCAGAGTCACCCTTCCTATGTGACTTTGATCTTGGTGAATTTGCTGACCTTTTCTCTTGCCTCACATCTGAGTTATTTGCACCAAGATTTTGATCTCTTATGACAGAATCTTTCTCAGAGACTTGATCATCCATTCTTGATCTTTTTTGCTTGCTCTGATCTTTTCTCTCTCTTATGGTTCTATCATCTGATACCACGGAACTTCTCTTATGGCTGTTTGAAGAAGAATCCAGAGTCTTATCTTCCTTATTTTCTCTTGCATCTTTTCTAACAGTATCTGCATCTCTCACAGCTGATTTACTCTTCTCTGATTTTCCATAATCTGCTTTATTCTCATCAAAAGTTGACTTTTCTTCTTCCTCACTGGAATGATGCCCATTTTCTGAGTTAGATCGAGAACGTCTACTGTGATGAGAAGTGGTCCCATGGTTTATAGAAGAAGATAGCATGGCCTTATCTTCCCTAGCTTTTCTGGAATCTTTTACAGTAGGATCTGCATCTTTCGTAGCTCGAATTCTTCTCTCTCCTTTTTCGGAGTCCACATCCTTCTTTTCAATATCCATCTTGTTAGAATCAGCATCTTTAGTAGCTCGAGTGCCCTTGTCTACTTTTTTGGAGTCCACATCCTTCTTGTAACTTCCCATCTTGTCCTCTCTCTCAGTAGAATAATGTCCTTGATCTACTGACCTAGACCGAGAGCGCCTACTATGACGAGAGCTTGCTCCATGCTTGTGTCTTGGTGGTGATATATTTCCTCTATGATGCCTTGGTGACTTTGAAACTGCACGATATGACTTCCTAAATCTGGGACTCGAGCTCTCTTTACGCCGTCTTGGCGACACTGATCCTGCTCGAGATGACTTTCTCATGTGAGGACTTTTGCTCCTACTTCTGTTTCTCCTTGAAACAGAAGAATAACGATCATGAGATCTTTCCCTTTCTCGTCTTCCACTGCGGCTATATTCACCCCTGTCATCTCTGTATGACCGCCGCTCAGAACTATAGTTAGTATGGTGACGAGATCTTACTGGTGTTCTGGATCTCCTATCTCTCAAGAATCGAACGGGAGGCGAGAATGAGCGAGATCGTCGGCTTCGACGGTATTTGACTGGAGACCTTGATCTGGATTTTGGTCTAGAGTGAGAAACAGATGGTGACCTGACCAAGACATTAGGCAATGTCAGCGCAAACCATGTTAGAGAACAAGAGCATGGAAGCACTTTCATAAGAACAGCTTGCATTCTGAAGAAAGCTAGAAAACAAAGAAAACATGAATATGCTGACTAAATGATCAGAACAGACCCTAGGCGAGTACCCATCAGTCAGCAGCATATGAATCTGGTTGTCTTAAATCAAACCATCAGTCAGCAGCATATGAATCTGGTTGTCTTTAAATCAAACCATCATGGCAATTTATTGGTTATTTGCTCTTCAAAGTGGGTTCACTACTAAATATGTGCCATACAGGCAAATACATTCAAATTAAAGGATCAGTTGACAGTTCAAAGCCCTTTTTTTTAACAAATTCCCAGGGATGAACACTAGTGGTAAGTGTCTTCTCTTTTTTTTGCAAAGGGAGTAGAGAAACAAATAACTAAAGCCAATGAATAGCTCAATGGAGTGAATCGATAATATAGAACAAATAGCCACTCAAATGTTTTTCTTGCTTAAGTTCAAAGGAAGTGACAATGAATAGTCTAATTGTTCCCCTTGCATTATCATTTTTCCAAGTAATAGGAAATAAGCAAATACTTTCTTTTTTGGCCGGAAATAAAAAACAAATAGATTTAATCACTGATGCCTAATTCAACTCAAGCAAATGGCCGCATAATTCCTTTTTCTTCCAAATATCTGAAGCAGTGGACACAAATTAGTATAGGAGCAAATCACCTGGATTTTATGGTTGCTTCCTTATCTTCACTTGGCAAATCTGCTTTTAGCTTTTTGCTTATTTCAGCAGCTCTTGCTGATGCCATTTCTGTTGCAGATTTCATTGTTGCTGCTCGAGTGGCCGCCTGCTGTGCAGCCAAATTTTGTTGCATGATTAATGACTGCTGAAATTGCATCTGTTGTAGTGCAACTGCTTGCTGCATCATTAACGGAAGAGATGACTGCTGCAGAGAAGAGCTCGACACTGCAGATTTAGAAGGAAGAGATTTTGCCATCTCCACATTTAAAGGACGACCACCAACATCCATGTTGTTGAGGTGCAGAGCAGCAGCAGCTTCTTCTGGCTTTGAATATTCAATGTAAGCAAAGTGTTTGGAATCTGTTATAGTACAATCAACAACAGTTCCACAGAAACCGAACAGCTGTTTCAGATGATCCACTGTAAGAAGAGGGTTGAGATTGCTAACTTGTAACGTTTTCTTCAATGTATCATATTTTTCTGCCATGACGGTCATGAAAAATATATTAAAAACCAACATAATTAAAAATTGTCAGAACATGAACAACAGGGGAAAAAACATGAACAAAATGGGGGGGGTACAAACAGTACCTAAAAGATGTTAGAACATTACCGACCAAAATGCTTAAGATAAAATCATACAAAGGAAAACATGTATGAGATTATGTTTCTCGAATACACCATTGAGAGGATCTGAAACTTTTGCACTTGACCAAAGGAATAACAATATTTTCTTTTTGAGCACTGTGAGAAAGAGCAACCTATGACAAACTATTTTGCTGATTTAAGAATGCATACAAGTTGGTAGACCATCTAAAACAGGTCTGACTACCTGAATTCCATGGCAAGTGCAAAAGTTTCAGATTTTATTACACATTATGCTCACTATTTTATTAATCATATCAGTTTAGATTCATTAACATAGGTGCTTAAAAAAACATCTTAAAAATTGATAATGTGCATTAGAAAGGAAGAAGAAATTAAGACCAGAATTCTACTAGTCACATGAATTAAAGTGTTAGCATCATCATGGTATGATGTAACAGTTAAACATTATTTGCTCAGTAATTAACAGTGCAGGAATATAATATGAAAATAGTGTGGATACAGGCACGAGATAGCTTTAAGATCATTTTACTTTAAAAGGTAAGCCTCCAAAGCAGACAAAAAAAGCATCTCTCTCTCCCCTTCCTCCCTCCCTTTCTTTCCTGTTTGTATGGGCATTTGTTATTTTGTTACTATGGTTAAAAGAAACCATAATTAAATGGGTAATATGAACAGTAGGTGAAAAGATGACATTTTTGCAGCATTTGACTAAATACGATATTTGTGCAAATATGTTCCTCCGAATGATAGATTCGCAAGTGTCATGTGAGGATGGTTTATATGCAAAGACCCCCAGCATTTCTATATGGTTTTTAAGAACCTCCTTAAATTCAATAGTATCAAAGTACATGTGGCTAACCTTCATTCAATATACAAATGAATATTTGCTTCACATACATAAAATTGTGTTTCAATGAAAATATTCCCATAAAGGATAGAAGCAAGAAACATTCCACACCATGGTGCACAGTAAACCCCTAGTCATCTTGAATACATTCATGTGATTGGTCCATATGGTATGACACTACTTGGGAGAGCAAGAAACCTCCCACTAACAGTCAAACAAAATGTGTTTTTTTGGGGGGTTGGGGGGGGAGAGTGGATGGTACCACTAGTATATAAATAAAAATGAGTAAGAAGTCAAACAAAATGTTATGTCCATGCCACTTTAACAGGCCTTGTCTCCAAAGTCATATTATCTCATGTGGACAATCACACGGAATTGTGCAAGATGAGTGGGCATTTACTTCACATCATGAGAAAATTGAGAAAGAAACTTATAATCTCTTCATAAAAAGCCAGCAAACACCGAGTTGGAGTATTGAAGGCTTGACATCCCCCAAGCTCCTCCTAAAACAGCAAAGTGATCTTCTCCCATGCTCATTAATGTTCATTAGGTGTTTATTATATAAATTTTCTATTTTTAAATTTTTAAAAATCTTTTGAATTTCAGAGTGCTAAGCATACGTCTAATCATGATCAAAGGCAAGCTAGCCAGGAGGCAGGATCGGTCCGAATCAGATCAGAATTGGCCAACCTAATCAGGCTGATTCATCCATTGGCACACCACATACTTTTCATTCTTGCTCCAGTAAAAGGGGGAGTGAAGAAGAATTCAAGGAGGAAAAAGTACACACAAAAATGTAGAGGAGGAGTTAGAGGTGGAAGAGAGAGAGGAAGTCAGTCCTAAGACTCTTGGAGCCTGACTTGTAGCATTTTCAATACAGAATTAGGCTTAGACGAGATTATCTATAATAACATGTTCTTCTAGTACATGAATATCAATAACAAGATAAAAAAAGAAACCTACCATCAACTGCTATTGCAATATCTTATAACTAATGTAGGTCTTCTATCCCATAACACAACATACCATGAAATATATGCAAGAGATGGACAATTTATAGGTTTAAACAGGTCAAAAAGTGGGGGTGGACCTTTCATCAGGAACACCAAGTATGATGCCAACTGGACTTTAGATATGATCTTATAAATGCAAACCCAGAGAATAGAGATTTTTCCGGAAAAGATCCAATATTAAATGAACATATGCAATGAAACAGAAACCCAAAAACACTTGGAAAAAATTAGTAGGAAATGAAAAGTTTGATTGCAAAATGCCACCCACATGCTTAATCATTATACAAATTGAAGACCTTTGTTGGAAAGAAAAGAAAAGTTTAAATTCAAGCTCAAAATAAGCAACGTATGATTAATTCAAAGCTGACAAAGAGGTTTGCAGTTACCGTTAGGGCTGTTCACAATTCGATTCAAACCGAAAAACCGAACCAGACCGACCAGCTCGGTCCGGTTCGGTTCGGTTTGGGCCCCTACGCAGTTCAGTTCGGTTTCACTTTCTGAAACTGAATAAACCGAATATATATATAATATGTATAATAATTACACAAACGAAATGTAGCGCAGTTGGCTAGCGCATGGACTGTAAGCTTTTCTGAGGCGTCGTGGGTTCGAAACTCTTCTCCTCCAATCGATTTTTTGTGAAAGAGTGTTGAAACTAAGAATTTTTGTCAAAAAAACCTTGGCGGAGCTGAGATTCGAACCTTAGACCCCCAAGTGGAAGCGTCAGCGCCTTAGCCGCCAGGCCAAGTGCGCGCTTTTGATGTAAGAGGCATTAGACTTCGGTTTAAACTGAACCGAACCAGTTCGGTTCGGTTTGACCTTGGGATTCGGTTCAGTTCAGGTTGGCCAAAAAATGAACCAACCCGAACCGAACCGACCTATGTTCACCCCTAGTTACCATCCTGTGTTTCAAGAATTATGTTAACATTCTGGTAGCTGCCTACTAATTAGTGAAATTGCATATCGTAAGCTCCATTAAGTTATATCAATTTCACTGCAGTTGTGCTTTCCTCTCTTTCTTCAAGTTTTGTTTAAGTGAAATATATAGTTTTTTAGTAATTGGCAGCAATGAGAAGTTAAAACCAGTTATAGAACATTCATGGTTATACACGTGCATTTCATGAATGAAACTTGATATCTCATGTCAATATTGTTCGCATCGACTGTTTTCTTGTGGTATATCAGGATAACAAATAGGGGTTCCACGTAACAAACTTTGGAGATGATGCTGATGATATATTATTTTCTTAAGTTTACGTTTTCCTTATCATATCAAGAAACTTGTCCACATGGGCAAGCCCAACAAGAACATGAAAGTAAAGCCGTGACGGTGACATGAGAAAGGCATCGTGACTCAGAACCTATGCCAAAAACAGTACAATAACTTAGTCCAAAATACAAAATGTTCCTCATGAAAGTGGCATCCTCAAATGGAGAAAAAAAGAAACATCTTCCGACCACTACATTTCATGTTTCTACAGTTAAACAAAGTGAAATTTTCTATTCTTCACAAAAATGTTACTATGAAATAGCGAAAACAATAATCTAAAATATACAACCATTTCCAGAAGTAAATCTTGGTCAAGTTTAGTCAAGAAAAAAAGGTAGGTAGCAAACCCGTTGTATCTCCCTTGGACTTAGCCTGTGCCTGCACTTGGGCAGCATGTGCCTGAAGCGCCTGTGCTGCAACAATCGTCTGAGCAGCAGCCATAGCAGCCGCAGAAGGTGCCATGGGCTGCTGGCTTAAGGTTCCCATGGTGGTAGTTGCCGCCAGTGCCATCATGAGCAGGTTATGGGGTGGGTGTGCAAACTTGCAGTCGCCCTTGCTACAACGCCCGCTAAGATACTCCCGACAGACTTCTCCCAGCGACGCACCGATCCCCGGCAAAACTACGCCCCCGGATGCACCAGGAACAGCCGCGGGAAGCATACCCAGTAGTCCAGGAAACGCCCCAGAGACCGAACCCGAGTAGTTCGGCATGTTCGGCATTGTCTGATTAACGAGATTTGGATACGGCACAACCGGCGCCGCAACGACCCCCGTCCCCACGGCGGCTCCGCTGCTAAAAAACACTGGGAAAGGGCTCCCCATGATAGGTTTCCCGTCACACTCCACGTGCAGCATGTAGTTACCCCGCTTGGGCACGGCATAGGTAACTGTGTACGTCCCGTCACCCAGGTCCTTCACCATGCCCTCTTGGTCCGCCCCGCCAACGCCTACCCCCGGCGAGATCTTAACCATCAGCTTTACCCCTCCCCTCGGGACCTTCCGGCCGTCGGTGTCCTTCGTAACCACGACGAAAGACGACGGTGCACAGGCGGTGCCGCCAGCGATCCCGGCACCGGTGGCGATGCACTTAGAGGGATCGACAGGGCCCACGGGTTTGCTCGCGACGGTCTCATCCCTCTCCCCCTCGCTGTCGGAGGAGGAGCCGGAACCGTCGCCATCGGCGGCCGCCCGCTCCACGCCCTTGAAGGTAGCCTCGAAGGCGGCCTTGGCGGCGGCGGCCTTCTCGGCCTCGCTCTTGAGCTTGGCCTCCTCCGCCTGCTTCAGCCAGATCGGCTTGGGAGCGGCCGCGCCCCGATCCGTCATCGAAGCAGGGCGCAGCAAACCCTAGCAAGGAATTCGTCGACAGGCGGAGGCCGGGGGGGTGATGGACGGAAGAGGAATCCGCCGAAACCCAACAGGAACCAAGATCAGGAGGAGCTTCCCGCTATGGCGACGCCGGGGTGGAGTGAATCAGATCCACGAGAGGAAACGACGTTAGGGTTCCTCATCCGCATTTTGTCTGTTCTTTCTCTTTAAAGCAAAGCCTACCCTTACCTTCCTTCCAAAGGCTTCGTTTTCACCCTTTTCGCTCACAACCCCAACCCCCCCCCCCCCACCACCGGCGAGGAAGAAACGAATATAATAATTAATTAATTAATTAATTACAATTATGGTGAAAATGGACTGAAGGAGTCATATGGATAAACACAAAGAGACATGATTAAAAGAAATACATGTTTGTGGGTCGGACAACAATGTCCATATGAATTGTTTATCAAGTAATTTTATTAGTTAAAAAGAGATAAAAAAATAATTTGATAAGATGAAATTACTTGACAAATAATTATTAATTTAGATTAGTAACAACTATTTCTTAATGATTAACGCCCCCTTGCATTGTGTTTACGTGCAAGGGGCGGCCTACCTTCTATGTCTGTATGCAGATGGCAGCCACTGGCTCTTAGGACTATCAATGGATCGGGTTTGGGCTGGATTTATATAAGTCATGTCCAGACTCGACTCATCAATATGTAAGTCTAAGTTCGGTGCAAGTCCGAACAATGTCGGATCGGATTGGGTCGAGTTCAATATTTTTACAAATTTGTAAAGTCCAACTAAAGTCCGGTCCGATCCGAATACTTAAATAAAATAAAATTAATAATAATAATAATATGTTTAATAATATAAAACTTATAATTTCACTCGATTAAATAGAGTTTTGATGTTACTTATTTAATTTGTTTGAAAAGAGAGTTTTTAACTTTTAAATAAGTAAAATAACATAATTTTAACTAAATAAAATTTAAGATCTGGAAAAAAAAAAAAGAATGGGTCGGGTTGGCCCATCGAGCCGAACTCAAGGTTTGAGTCCGACCCATGGATTTAGTCGGGCTGGACTTTTAAGTCCTCCTAAAAATCTATGAACCGAAAAGAGTCTTGCAACCCGACCCAAAATTAGGTCAAGTCTGCAGACCTGTCGAGTCAGCCCGGCCCATTGACCTACTACCTCTGTACGGGCAACAAATTGCACTACAACGTAATAGATGGGCCACCTTTGCATTTGTGCCTCATCATTTGTACCAAAATATATTTGATGATTTTTTTAATCGGAAATTCTACTATCATAGTGCTATAAAATATTCTTATGATATTATTTTATCATATATTTTTGTGATTATTATATATTTATACCCCTACAAAGAGTTATTATGATCCATGCTACTAGATAAGTTCATGTCATGCACTTCCAATGATAATTTCTAGAAAAAAAAGTACATGCATATCCTAGAATACATCATATTTGAGATTATACCGCCAAAATCTTTATATTCTATTTTACATCTCTATATTCCATATATTTATCATGTAAGCTCTTTCAGTTCTTTATATTATATTCGACGTACTCTTTGTCGAGTATTTCTCATACTAAGACGTCTTTACATAAGTGTTGACTCTTTTATTTTCATGATTGTTGACTCATTTATTTCTATAATTATATATTTTTGGTAATAACAAAATTTATCAGAATATTTTTATATTTATCTAAATCATGTGTATATACCTTAATATCATTCTGATTAAGTCTGTCAACAGAAGACTCATGCTTCAAAGATCATCATTGTAAGTATTTCTAAGTTCACTAGATGGTGTTCAATTACTTGTAAGTCCATGTTGTCATTCATAGTTTCGTTCATAAGTTCATGTGTTTCATCACTGATAATCTTTTTGCAGTTTCAATCGAAGTCAAGTTTCATTTTCTATTACTTTAAACTTCATCATCCGAAGTCATACATGTTTTTGGTCATGATCAGTCGAAGCTCTACTTCGTCATATCCGAAATTGGCACTTTGTCATGCATGTTTTTGGTCATGATCAGTCGAAGTTCAACTTCGTCATATCTGAAGTCTTATACGAAGTTTCACTTCGATCGACAGCGCGATGATATGTTTTATACGAAGTTCCACTTCGTCATATACGAAGATCACTTCGTCATATCCGAAGTCTTATACGAAGTTCACTTCGTCATATCCGAAGTCTTATATGAAATTCACTTCGACCGACAGCATTATGATCTGTTTTATACGAAGTTCACTTCTTCGTATACGAAGTTCACCTCGTCATATCCGAAATTACACTTCGTCATATCTGAAGTTCCACTTCGACTGATAACGTATATTTTGGACAGTCGAAGCTTTCACTTTAACCGTTTATGTTGTTTCCTTGACATATCGATTGCTAAACATTTCATATCAATTGCTAACCATTGTAAATATCGATTGTCTTTATAAATATCAACTGCCTTCACCAATCAATTGCTTCACATACTGATTGCCTTTGTAAACATTGATTGTCTTTATAAATATCAACTGCCTTCACCAATCGATTACTTCACATACCGATTACTTAAGATATTGATTGCCTTACTATTGGACATCCATTGCCTTAGACATCGATTGTCTTGCACTGAAACATCGATTGCCATCTCATATCGATTGTCTTCATAAACATTGATTGTCTTGCATAAACATTGATTGCCTTGTACTTAAACATTGATTGCTTTAGATATCGATTGCCTTACCTTTAAACATCGATTGCTTAGATATCGATTGCCTGTATGAACATTGATTGACTTTATCATATCAAATGCTATTTCAAATAAAATATATATTATCCTTATCAAGCCTTTTTCCTTGATGAAATCATATTGATCATATTGCATATCTTCTTATTAAGGAACTTTCTGAAAACATCCTTGATAAAATGATTAAAGTATTCTCAGACTTGTTTCAAATTTGAACACGTGAAATTCAAATCTTCCGCCGTCTGTTAATATTTAACATACGTCTTTCATATGCATAGTCTGTTGTTGGATATAGTTCCCATGCAGTATGACTTTTTTACTAACTACTATTTTCATGATAAGTCTTCTAATACTTTACGTGTGAATAAAAATGAACATATTTGTTTGTGGCTTACTTAGTCACGGGGCACAACTCCCTTGTAGAAAGCGCTTTATGATTTGTCATTCTTATAATGAGTCTTCTTATAATTTATATGGTGACATAATGGACATATATATTCCTGTAGAACACCTTTTGTTTGTTGACTGAAGATATCTCTTTTAGCATTTAATGTCTGTAGATTTCCAATAATCACATGTTTCTACAATGTAATTAGACCTGCTATGACTGTATGAAAATGAGCATCAAGAAATAAGAGACAATAGATATCTCAGCGGTCTCATATGAAGAAAGCAAAAATTCTTATAAGAAAACAATGGTTGTGAAGAACTGTACATACTCAAGCACACATACACAAGTGTACACGATACATACAGAGATCTTCACCACCATTTAGATTAGAAGAGTAGTGCGCCCTCACTCCAAGTCCATCTGCTCAGAGCTCTCCTGAAGCCTTCACTTCTCTTTTTTATTTTGAGATTATGTTGTTTTTGAGAGAGTAGCATCATAGCCCTATTCTTCTCTCTCCCTCAGTTCATGCCTTAGATCAAGCACTGCATTGTTGTATAAGCTCGGTCTAGGGGTCATCCCTTCAACTATTCTTTAAGAGTGCTTCTCTTCCTGTGAGAAGAGAAGACACGTTGTGGGTTTGTGGTTTGTTCCCCTTGTTGAAGGGAAGACCTATTGCTACAGGTGGTTGTATTACCTTTTCGTGGGTTGAAGAGAAGGCCAGCGGGTGCTAGATGTGTAAGTGTCCTTGAGGAGACTGTACCCTTGGTCAGTGGAATCCCAAGTAGTTTCTTGGTGACTGGACGTAGGACCCCTAGTGATAGGAGGTCCGAACCAAGATAAAAATCCTTATGCATTTTGTGTGATTGCTTTTATCTTATTTCCGCTGCTCACTAACTCTAACACCTGCGTTTAGTGTTTCTGTTTGAAGTTATTTTTAACAGGAAAATTTTAAGATATATTTCAAGCAACCCATTCACCCCCCCCCACCCCCTACCATTTTGGGCTTGCAACCTGGTCAACAATAAGACCTCTGTAAGTCTTTGCTGGTCTTGGATTCCCATAAAGTCGCTGAGCCGGTTGTACCATGAAAATCCAAAAAACCCTTCTGATTATGTTGGAGAACTGTACGACATGTATCAACTAGTTGTGCGCCAATTGTTCTTGCTATTCTCATATTGTTTTAACCTTGTATTGTATCTATGCACATATGCCAGGTGGAAGTCATTTCTCACAATTTGGAAAGTGGAAACCCAAATTGGTTCTTGGATTTCAAGTTCTCATATTGTCCTCATACCGAAATCTCATCTTACTTCATAACTCACGTGGCCATTAAATGATTGTCTAGATAAAATCATGTGGATCTTTGGATTTGTTGGATCAACAATGCTAGGTGTTAATGGGGATTGGTCAGGTACTAGGATGTAGCAACCTGAATTTTTGAGAAAAATAAAAATTTAAATAATAAATTAAAAACTCAGCTAAAGGGATATTTAATGAAAAGAACATTAAATAAAACCCATTAAATGGAAAAGAGTAATGGGCTTTGCTTAATGGATCCTCTAGAACTTATTGGGTCAAAATATGAATTTACAAATAGTAAATAAAAAGAAAATATCCTAAATTCGGAGTCTTAATATCTCCTAAATAGAAAAAACTCTTTAAGCATTAAAAGAGGTAATAAGAGTTGGAATTGGATTCCTAAGCCTATCCCTTATGATTTAGCACGAATTTAGATCCCATCCTAACCTAAATAGAGGTTGGAAAGCAAGAAAATGAAGGTTGGAGTTAGGAAATCTCGTAATTAAAGAGTAATTAGAATAGAAGTAGGAATAGGAACCCATACATGCATAAATACATCTCTTAAACCCTCTTGGCCGACCCTAGCTCGTTGCCAAAGGTTGTTGGACGTGGAGAAGAGGCCAAGGAGGAGAGGATCTCGTGGGGAGAAGGAGTTCTTGGAGCTTCTTCCTCGTTCTTGGAGATTTTAACCCTAGAAGACAAATCGAGTCAAAGGTAGGCATTCTCACAAGCAAAACTAAATCAAATCCATCTATAGGTAGTTCCAATCACCAGGAACAAAAGTCCTCTTGTTTCATAATTTTTCATCGAGCCAATCTGTTGTTCTTTATTTTAGAAGTTCTGCAAACATGATAACTCCGAGTCATCATGTTTGAATCATATCTCCATGTACACTTGATCCCATGCTATGAAATTTTTACTGTAGACACTTCATGTTGTTAGGGATCTTTTGCCCCTGAAAGCCCTAATTTTTGTTGAGCATGTTGCTCGAATTAAATCAATCTTGCTCTCTGTATCATATTCTGTGTTACTCATTATTGTTCATGCTCAAACCATGTTCAAACCATGCTCTCTCTCTAATTCCTATTTACTAGAAGTACTCTCACATGTCTAGTTTCATTTGCCACTAGTTTCATGATTTTTCATCGTGTGTAAAATTAGTTATGATTTTCTGAACGACCCTGTATCAAAATCTGATATTTCTGGACCGCAATCCAAGACAGAGCAGAACTCTGTCAGACTCAGGCCATGGACCTGAGAACGTGACGGCCCGATAGGTCGCGTTCTCAAGCCCGCCGCGACGCTTCCCTTGTCGCGTTCTGAACGCGACAGTACCCTACGTCGCGTTCTGGCCTTCTGTCCTGGCAGCCCTGTCGCGACCCTTTTCAGGCCCTGTCGCGATCTGCCCTGACCCTGTCGCGACCCTTAATGGCCTACGTCGCGTTCACAGGATTTTTGATGAAAACCCATAAAATTTATTGCTCTCACTTTCTACAAAATTCTTACGCCTTTTTAATAGTCATACACGCAGTAAAAACACCTGTTTTAAAATGGAGCTATATTGAATGCTTTAAAATACATATTCACGACTTCTTTTCTATCTATGATTTCTCTTACACATGCACACACATGAACCATCCATATATGGCTGAAATCTGGCATAAAATATCTCATAATGTATCTGGTAATTTATTGCAATAAAGTATATTAATTGCCCTATTTTAAAGGACTTGTATTCGTTTCTTGCGTTGTTTATATACCGATATCGACGCTCCACTATTCTAGAATTCCTCTAGAACGTCGAGCACCTGTTTTTATATACACACTTTACTTGGCTTGTGGTGAACTCTCCGTCGGATATTCCTTTCGCCGGACTAGTGAACCCGTGCACAAGGCCTCCGTAAGTCTCCTCTGATCATGGATTCCCACATGGTCGACGAGCCGGTTGTACCCTAACACCTATTACACCTTTAGGGATCGATATGATCCAAACGGCTATTAGAAGTTCGCTCTTACTTTGAATCACGTCGGACCTCTGGACTTGTGCATAACATGGCCAGCGGGAAGATCGTGAATTCCACCTGACTGCCAATACGACGTGCGCGTGTTGTGCAACTGTTACTATCGCCTGTTTACTCGTTGTTTTATGTGTTGTACCCTTAGCTCTCATCTATACTCTACTCGCTCGTCTATTCACGTTCTCTCTACTATCTCGTCTATTCATCTAGTGCTCTTAACTATTCTTGGTACTCTATATTGGCCATTGACTGATTGTCTAAAGATACAATATAACCAATGCCTGGCAATATATAAAGGGCCCGATCTGGTCTTGGGATGTGCGCCCGAAAGTGCTAGTGCCCATGGGAGTTAAATGATCAGAGTGTTTGACATTACACTCAAGTGCTATCTATCTCGACTATCTATATGACAATCAAAACACAAAACGTGCTATACTCTCTCGATGTCTAGAATGACAAACAAGTGCTATACTCGTCGTGCTATTATTATACTTGTGCTAGTTGTGCTATGGCCATCCTGCTATTCGTGCTATACTTGATACTTGTGCTATTTTTGGAAACTATACTCGATCTCGTGCTATTGTGCTATCCTGTTACCTGTTGTGCTATCTCTTGCTATATTTTGACTCTCTTGTACATGCTATCTTTAGATACTCTGCCATTAAATACGTTAATTATTTAAAGCCTGCTTGAGCCTGAGATTTAAGTCCTACTGGGCGTTATCGCTCACCCTACGTTATTTGATGTTGTGTTCTCAGGTGAGACCGAGGATGACACATACACTCACGAGGAAGGGAATGACCAAGAGTGAAGCCAGGAGTACCCTCGAGTCATTATGTTATCTTAGAGTTGTAGTTAGTTATTTCCTTTGATTGCAATGTAATTGGGCCCCATAGAATGGCTCTGATATTAGTGGTTGTAACTAGACATTTGATAAGTTATTAATGAGAAAGATTTGCTTTAGTATTATTCAATGTGCAATGGTTTGATGTCTAGTATACGCTCTATACCTTTTTCTTGCAACTGCCTTCGCGCTCCGATATTCCGCGTCGGGGCGTGACATAGGAGGACCATCTGAAAGTCATATACTTACAAGAATGGTATGACCATGGTGTTGGCATTGCACCAAATCGTGTTAAATTGGTCTATGACAACCAAATTGTGTACTACTGTATCGTGCTCGTGCATCATGATCTTGATATGGCTAAATCGTGTACTCATTATTCATGACATACTCTTGCTTCTTTGCTCATACTAGACATGTGAATATCTTGTCTTGATATTTGTAAAGTGCTCTTGCTTATTACCTATTATCATTGTTTGAATACTTACTATCATGATCGTGCCTTCAGTTATTCTACCTGTTTAAAATGTTAATTCATGTAAAGTCTATCTGGCTTAAGATGTTATGACCCCGATTTTTAGCAGCGGAATTAGTCGGGAGCCGACGAACAAACAAGCATTCAGAAGCCATAGACAAATGACTAATATCAATAGGGCCAATAATTCAATAATCAAACTCTTTTATTCATCACAAGTGATTATTCCAATCTCTAATGTCAAAATAAGAACATCTCTTTACTACTAGTCTCATCTATCTCTCAAAGGAAGACAAGATTACAATGATGACCAATCTTTCACTAACTAACTAAATGATGACTCTCTATGGTGTATGTTACGCTCGGCGCACAAGTCCCATCATTTGACATACTCCTTATCTTCACTACCTGAAAAGTTAGGAAGCAGGTATGAACGAACTTGTCACGCCCCAATATTTTAGCAGCGGAATAAATACCGGGAGGCGTGAACGATACAAACAGACGTATCACAGTTGAGTAACATAGAGTCACAATTAAACAGAAGAACACATTCGTGACTATAATATGGTCACCAAAAGTATACTTTATTCTATTCCATTCATCTAGTTACAACCTTACATAGAAAGAACTCACTGAAAAGAGTTCATTATTCAAATGAAAATGTTTCTCTAATACATCGACTACTCAAATGTCTATTTCTAAACTGTCAACTATTCATATGACGGGTGCTCATCACTCTTGCCCTGCCCCATCTGACTCCTCTGGTTCCTCATCACTACCTGAAAAGGGCAGGATGATAGGGGTGAGCGAACTAGCTCAGTAGGATTTACATCTCAATATTGTGCGGGCACTGATATACATGATTAACATTTTAAATAGGCAGATGTGCACATGAATATGATGACAATGCATGCAATACTAACAGATTGAATAGCAGAGTAGAACGGATATCATATCAGATCAAATGTCGAATTGCATATACAATGGACAGATATTTCAAGAGTAGAATCATATCAAAAGAGATTGGCCATATTCAGACAGATACCATGCGTTCACATGATCAGACGTATCATATCAAATCATATCATATCAGATCAAATCAGACTTATCATATCATACAAAGGCACATTCTCACAAATCTTGCATATCGTATCAGTGCCATGCCACGCACCACAAGTCCATACTCCCTCGGTTAATAAGTACGTTGGGGTGCTCCTCCCCAGGACCAGACAGGCCCCTTTTTTTGCACAGGCATTGGATCAAATTTGGACCAGAGTCCCACGTTGTGCCGAACAAACAGATTCATATTATGGCCACAAAGTTTCAATAACAAGCTCGTAGTAAAAGGAACACGATCATTCATAGAGTCAATGTATGACAAATAGCTCAAGAGAACAAAAGGCAGTATAATGACGTATCATGTTTCATAATCCATTAATGTCTTGACATGAGGATGTTTCTAAAGACAGATCGTATGCGGAACATGTGCTCTCAATTTCCCAAGAAGGGTGTGCCTATTCGTGCAAATATGTAAGTGATGAGTTACGGATCTTTCCTATCATGTATGCAATTGACAAATGATCATTTGAACACCGGAAAACATAAAACTATTGAAAACTCATATGCAAATTATGACATTAACTCCACTAACAAGTCCATACTAACATGTATTCATCCCCATATTCACATCATATTCTTATCTTATCAGTTGACAATAGGTAAGATCACAAGATAATCCAATGACATAAGATCAATCACAATTACACATTAGAATCGTATTCATATCATTACTATTTTTCAATGGGTTGATTTATTTTAGGTCCATGCATACCATATAACATCATGCACATGCTAGTAGACATCATGAAATGGTCAGACCCAAAATATGCAATTTTTGTAAGGGTAGTGTCGACATTAGATCAAGTGGTGTCGACATAATGCTTCAAATACAAGGCAAAATGATCAAGTAGTGTCGACACAGGATCAGGTAGTGTCGACACTAGAGACAGCTTCCAGAAAACCTTCTGGCCAATATGGGACAGTGTGTCGACACTAGATCAGGTAGTGTCGACACTAGATCAGCTCCCAGAAACTTTCTGGGTCAAACTGGGACAGTGTCGACACTAGATCAGGTAGTGTCGACACTAGAGACCTTCTCAGAACACCTTCTGGGCTGTTTTGGGACAGTGTGTCGACACTAGATCAAGTAGTGTCGACACTAGTGGCCCTCACAGACAAAAACATATAAATCAAGTGTAACCAGAAAACACGTCTCATGCAGTAATTTACTTTCCCTTCTTATAACTCTCTAGAAAATGACATTTAGACAAAATGTTCAACATTAAAGATGACGAGGACAACTATTAGAAGAACTTTTATGTTGGGGGTTTGATCAAATTCGGTCTTGAATCCTAAGAAAATATATGAAGAACATAAAGCTAAGTGCAGCCCGAAATCACAGTATCATGCAGAGACTCTCTTACCATGCTTATAACTCTCTAACGAAAGACTTTTGGATAAAACGTCCAACATAAAAGATGATCGTGACTACAAGTAGAAGAACTTTAATGAAGAAAGTTTAGTCTAATTCGATCTTGAATCATGAGAAAAATAAGAAGAACGGGAAAAACCCTAACTGTGCGAGACTTCGGGAAAACTACGAATACACAATGTATACTCCATGAAAACTAGTCAAACCAAGTGCAAATGAACCTAGACTCAAAGAACTACATGATGGTGTTGGTTTTCTTTAATCTTGGCCCGAGAACACCTACATTTATGAAGATCTAAGATCAGTCGACGTTCTGGACGCAGCAGAGGATGAAGGGGATGAAGCTCCGGGTTCCCAGCCTTTCTCCTTCTCCTCAGAAGCTCTAGCCTGCCTCCAAACGACCCCAACTCGTTGTTAAACCTTACCCAAGAGTTTAAGGACGAGTTCTTATAGATTTAGGTTGTATTTATGAGTCCTAACGAGACTAGGAAATGGGCTACGAGTTTTGTTTCCTACTCTCCAAGAAATCTGGGACTCTTTCCTCCAAAGGAGGTAGCAACGGTTTAGGAAACCACCAATTGGGGTTGGGTTCGGTTTTGGCTTACCTTGCATGACTAATTACCTTAATTTTTAACCCTAACTTGCCCTCTCTAATTATGACATAATTACATACACGAATTACTGGTAATTTCCTATCCTAGTTTTCATCCTTGGGTCAAATGTGCTCCAGTGGCCCAAATCTTGTTAATGGATCATTAATACATGGTGTTGGAAGTCTCTCCAATCTGTTTATTTAATTTATCCCCCTTTATTACCAAAATTTTTAAATCACTAAATTTCCGGGGTGTTACATCCTCCCCCACTTAAGAAATTTGGTCCCCAAATTTATGCATAATGGTGTAGTTCGTACCTGAGAATAGTTCTCGGTGGTTTTTCTTCATTCTTTCCTCCGTTTCCCAGGTAGCATTAGTAACTCCGTCTCGACTCCATTGGACCTTCACCATAGGTATGGTACGATTCCTGAGTCGTTGAATCTTCGATCCAACAGTTTGATCGGCTTCTCTTCATAAGTCAGGTCCTCCCGAATCTCCAAGTCCTCATGGTTGATTACATGGTCGGCATTGAATAAGTACTTCCGCAGCATGGATATGTGGAACACATTATGCACGTTCGCCAGCTGTGGAGGTAGTGCAAGTCTATACACCACCTGACCAATCCTTTCCAGGATTTCAAATGGCCCTATGAATCTGGGACTTAGTTTTCCTTTGATCCCAAATCTTTGTATTCCCCTTGAAGGTGAGACCTTCAAGAAAACATGTTCGCCAACCTGAAATTCTAGTTCTCTCCTTCTCTTGTCTGCATAACTCTTCTGTCTAGATTGTGCTATCTTTAGACGTTCCCGGATAATTTGAACCTTCCTGACAGTCGCCTCAATTAAGTCGGGTCCAACCCATTGGTTCTCCCCAACCTCTTCCCAACAAAGGGGTGATCTGCAACTCCTGCCATATAAGGCTTCAAATGGATCCATCTTGATACTTGCCTGATAGCTGTTGTTGTATGCGAACTCCATCAGGTACAACTGATCATCCCATCGACCTCTAAAATCTAGCACCAGAGCACGAATCATATCTTCCACAATTTGATTGGTCCTTTCAGTTTGTCCATCAGTCTGAGGATGGAAGGCAGTACTAAAGTTTAGTTTAGTACCCATTGCTGCTTGTAAACCCTTCCAGAAATGTGAAGTAAATCTAGGGTCCCGATCCGATATTATGTTAGATGGAACCCCATGCAATCTGACTACTTCCTTAACATATAGTGCAGCCAATACATCCACTGACCATGTACTCTTGATCGGCAAGAAGTGAGCCGACTTAGTCAATCGATCAACTATTACCCAGATTGCATCCATACCACCTCTAGTCTTGGGCAATCCCATGATAAATTCCATACCGATTCTATCCCACTTCCATTCCGGGATTTCTAGTGGTAGCAGTCCACCAGCTGTACGGAAATGCTCGACCTTGACTTTCATGCATGTTAAACAGTATGACACATGATCGGCCACATCCCTCTTCATGTTTGGCCACCAGTACGACCTTTTCAAGTCTTGGTACATCTTTGTTACTCCAGGATGAATCGTGTACTTGGACTGGTGAGCTTCATTTAATTAACCTCTTCTTGAGCTCTCCATGATCAGGGACACATGATCTACCTCGGAATAGTAATCTTCCTTCAGCTGATAGAGTAAAGTCAGGCCTTTGCTCTAGCTTCTCCCTGATCTCAACTAAGAATGATCCTCTCCCTGTTTCTCCTTGATTTCGGTCAGTAGATCGGATTGTATCTGGAGATTTGAAATCATTACTTGTTTTTCCTTCTTTCCCATGTCTAAGTTCAAACTTGCAAATTGCTCCAGTAACTTCCATTCGCCCAGCATCATACTAGCTAGCATAGCTCCTGGTTGTCTACTTAAAGCGTCTGCCACTACATTGGCTTTCCCAGGGTGATACTGGATGGAAAAGTCAAAGTCTTTCAAGTACTCTAACCACCTTCTTTGTCTCATGTTAAGCTCCTTCTGTGAGAATAAGTATTTCAAACTCTTGTGGTCAGAAAAGACTTTAAATTGCTCACCATAGATATAATGCCTCCAAATCTTCAAGGCGAATACTACAGCTGCTAACTCCAGGTTGTGAACCGGGTAGTTCACTTCGTGGATCTCCAACTGTCTTGAGGCATATGCTATTACTTTCCCTTGTTGCATTAAGACGCATCCCAGACCTGTTCCAGAAGCATCTGAATAAATTTCAAATCCTCCCTCTTCAGTGGGTAAGGCAAGGACAGGAGCAGTAGTCAGACACTTCTTCAAGTTGTTAAAGCTTTCTTCACATTCATCGGTCCACACAAACGGATTTTCCTTCCGGGTCAGCTTGGTTAATGGCACTGCCATCTTTGAGAAATCCTTTATAAACCTTCGATAATATCCTGCTAATCCTAGAAAGCTCCTGATCTCCGTGACGCTTGTTGGTCTTTCCCATTTCAGCATAGCCTCAACCTTTGATGGATCAACAGCGATACCATCCTTGGTTACCACATGTCCTAAAAAGGATACCTCCTCAAGCCAAAATTCACATTTACTTAGCTTGGCATATAATTTATTCTCCCTTAAAATCTGTAATGAGATCCTCAAATGCTCCTCATGCTCTTCCTTTGTCTTGGAATAGATCAATATATCATCGATGAATACCACCACAAATTTATCAAGATATGGGCGATAAATGCTATTCATCAACTGCATGAAAACTGCAGGGGCATTTGTTAGTCCGAAAGGCATAACAATGAATTCATAATGCCCATACCTGCTTCGAAAGGCTGTCTTGTGAATGTCTTCTCCTTTGATCCTCAATTGATGATAACCGGATCTGAGATCTATTTTAGAGAAGTATCTAGCTCCAGATAATTGATCAAACAACTCATCAATCCTTGGCAGAGGGTATTTGTTCTTGATGGTTAACTGATTTAGTTGTCTGTAATCTATACAGAGCCTCATCGACCCATCTTTCTTCTTGACGAAGAGGACAGGTGCACCCCATGGCGATGTGCTTAGTCGGATGAAACCTTTCTCTAACAGTTCCATCAGTTGCTCTTTTAATTCCTTCAGTTCTGTGGGGGACATTCTATATGGTGCCCTAGATACTGGTGCTGCTCCAGGGACCAACTCGATGGTAAAATCGACCCCTCCGCTTAGGAGGAATTACTGGCAAGTCTTCAGGGAAAACATCAGCGTATTCGCTGACAACATGGATGTCCTCAACTTTGACTTCCTTCTTTGCGATGACAACAGCAGCAAGAAAGGCCATACAACCTTTCCTCATCATCCTTTTGGCTTGTAGTGCAGAGATAAGTGACAATCTCCTGCGGCTTCTATCCCCTGTGAACACTAGTTTTGGGTAATGGCTAAAGGTTACCCGACTTCTCCTGCAATTGATACTAGCCCCATGTTCAGACATCCAGTCTGCTCCCAGTATCACATCATACCCCGCCATGTCCATACATATTAAATTTGCTGGTAGGTTTTGGGTTTCAATCAACACTTCACTGGATGGCATATGGTTTGTAAGATTGGTGCCAGGACCAATCGGGGTTGACACAACTATTCCGGATTTCATTGGGACGGGTTTCACAGGTAGGGTATCAACAAATGTTTGAGATATAAAGGAATGTGTAGCTCCCGTATCAAAGAGAACATATGCGGGTCAGGAAAGAATAGTAAGTGTACCTTCCACGATACCTCCTTCTTCAGCAGTTTCTAGTTCCTGAATAGCTTGCAAGCGGCCTTGCCTCTTCTGTCCATTCAGACGTTTGTCCTGAGGGGCTTGTTCTTTCAATATTGGGCAGTCCGAGATCCTATGGTCACGACTCCCACAGCGCAGGCATCTCCCTTGCGCTCTCCAGCATTGTTTAGACCGGTGACTAGCTTTGTCACAGTGTTTGCACCTTTCTCCCGTTGTCACCACTATTTGCTTTCCTAACTCCTTTGGATTTTTATCAGCTGGTTCATTTACCCCGCCACTGGGCCTTTTCTTCCCAATGGTCGGCTGATACCTTCCTGTAGAAGACACTTGCTCCCTTTTTGCGGGTCTTCCCATAATTCTTTCAGCAGTCTCCATGGCATCTTCCAGTAACTGAGCCTTCTTTACCATGTCAGCATAGGTTTGAATGTCCATTGGCACCAGTTGAGTGATGAACTGGGGCCTCAAGCCATTCAGAAAGTGTTTTGCCTTCATCCTTTCTGTCCCAATTAAGTGAACAACATATCGGGACAGACGAGAGAATTGGGCCTCATACTCAGCCACATTGAGTCCTCTCTGCTTCAAAGCCGCAAATTCGGCTGCTTTCCGTTCCTGGACCCTCTCAGAAAAGTACTTGGTGTTGAATTGCTCAATGAACTGAGCCCATGTTAGTTGCTGGCCATTCAATGTTGCTTCTACCGACTCCCACCATGCCCTGGCATCCTTTTCCAATTGGAAAGTCGCCAGTAGTACTTTGTTCTGGTCTGTGCATTGTATGACCCTGAATACCCTTTCAATTTCCTTAACCCAGTGTTCAGCAACATCTGGGTCAGTACTCCCTTCAAACCTAGGCGGATCCATATTCCGAAAATTCCGATGGAGATCACCGGCTCCACGGTTACCTCCACCCTGGGTGGCTTGCAGGATAGCCTGAGTCAAGTTCTGTATTGTTTGTTGCATGTTCCTAGCCTGGGCACGTTCAACGGCCATGAAGGTAATAAGTACCTTCAAGATAATAATATAAGTCAGTCATCTAAATATATCACATGTGACTTCTATTCCCATGGCTCTACCCAAGCTCACATTAGGTACGACAGATTTTAACTCGTGTAATCTAGTTTCATTCTATGTTCCTAATCCCTTGGACCCTAAAGTTCAGGCTCTGATACCAACTGTCACGCCCCGATATTTTAGCAGCGGAATAAATACCGGGAGGCGTGAACGATACAAACAGACGTATCACAGTTGAGTAACGTAGAGTCACAATTAAACAGAAAAACACATTCGAGACTATAATATGGTCACCAAAAGTATACTTTATTCTATTCCATTCATCTAGTTACAACCTTACATAGAAAGAACTCACTGAAAAGAGTTCATTATTCAAATGAAAATGTTTCTCTAAGACATCGACTACTCAAATGTCTATTTCTAAACTGTCAACTATTCATATGACGGGTGCTCATCACTCTTGCCCTGCCCCATCCGACTCCTCTGGTTCCTCATCACTACCTGAAAAGGGCAGGATGATAGGGGTGAGCGAACTAGCTCAGTAGGATTTACATCTCAATATTGTGCGGGCACTGATATACATGATTAACATTTTAAATAGGCAGATGTGCACATGAATATGATGACAATGCATGCAATACTAACAAATTGAATAGCAGAGTAGAACGGATATCATATCAGATCAAATGTCGAATTGCATATACAATGGACAGATATTTCAAGAGTAGAATCATATCAAAAGAGATTGGCCATATTCAGACAGATACCATGCATTCACATGATCAGACGTATCATATCAAATCATATCATATCAGATCAAATCAGACTTATCATATCATACAAAGGCACATTCTCACAAATCTTGCATATCGTATCAGTGCCATGCCATGCACCACAAGTCCATACTCCCTCGGTTAATAAGTACGTTGGGGTGCTCCTCCCCAGGACCAGACAGGCCCCTTTTTTTGCACAGGCATTGGATCAAATTTGGACTGGAGTCCCACGTTGTGCCGAACAAACAGATTCATATTATGGCCACAGAGTTTCAATAACAAGCTCGTAGTAAAAGGAACACGATCATTCATAGAGTCAAGGTATGACAAATAGCTCAAGAGAACAAAAGGCAGTATAATGACGTATCATGTTTCATAATCCATTAATGTCTTGACATGAGGATGTTTCTAAAGACAGATCGTATGTGGAACATGTGCTCTCAATTTCCCAAGAAGGGTGTGCCTATTCGTGCAAATATGTAAGTGATGAGTTACAGATATTTCCTATCATGTATGCAATTGACAAATGATCATTTGAACACCGGAAAACATAAAACTATTGAAAACTCATATGCAAATTATGACATTAACTCCACTAACAAGTCCATACTAACATGTATTCATCCCCATATTCACATCATATTCTTATCTTATCAGTTGACAATAGGTAAGATCACAAGATAATCCAATGACATAAGATCAATCACAATTACACATTAGAATCGTATTCATATCATTACTATTTTTCAATGGGTTGATTTATTTTAGGTCCATGCATACCATATAACATCATGCACATGCTAGTAGACATCATGAAATGGTCAGACCCAAAATATGCAATTTTTGTAAGGGTAGTGTCGACACTAGATCAAATGGTGTCAACACAATGCTTCAAATACAAGGCAAAATGATCAAGTAGTGTCGACACAGGATCAGGTAGTGTCGACACTAGAGACAGCTTCCAGAAAACCTTCTGGCCAATATGGGACAGTGTGTCGACACTAGATCAGGTAGTGTCTCCCAGAAACTTTCTGGGTCAAACTGGGACAGTGTGTCGACACTAGATCAGGTAGTGCCGACACTAGAGACCTTCCCAGAACACCTTCTGGGCTGTTTTGGGACAGTGTGTCGACACTAGATCAAGTAGTGTCGACACTAGTGGCCCTCACAGACAAAAACATATAAATCAAGTGTGACCAGAAAACACGTCTCATGCAGAGATTCACTTTCCCTTCTTATAACTCTCTAACGAATGATATTTAGATAAAACATTCAACACAAAAGATGACGAGGACAACTATTAGAAGAACTTTTATGTTGGGGTTTGATCAAATTCGGTCTCTAACCCTGAGAAAACATATGAAGAACATAAAGTTAAGTGCAGCCCGAAATCACAGTATCATGCAGAGACTCTCTTACCATGCTTATAACTCTCTAACGAAAGACTTTTGGACAACACGTCCAACATAAATGATGATCGTGACTACAAGTAGAAGAACTTTCATGAAGAAAGTTTAGTCTAATTCGATCTTGAATCATGAGAAAAATAAGAAGAACGGGAAAAGCCCTAACTGTGCGAGACTTCGGGAAAACTACGAATACACAATGTATACTCCATGAAAACTAGTCAAACCAAGTGCAAATGAACCTAGACTCAAAGAACTACATGATGGTGTTGGTTTTCTTTAATCTTGGCCCGAGAACACCTACCTTTATGAAGATCTAAGATCAGTCGACGTTCTGGACGCAGCAGAGGATGAAGGGGATGAAGCTCCGGGTTCCCAGCCTTTCTCCTTCTCCTCAGAAGCTCTAGCCTGCCTCCAAACGACCCCAACTCGTTGTTAAACCTTCCCCAAGAGTTTAAGGACGAGTTCTTATAGATTTAGGTTGTATTTACAAGTCCTAACGAGACTAGGAAAGGGGCTACGAGTTTTGTTTCCTACTCTCCAAGAAATCTGGGACTCTTTCCTCCAAAGGAGGTAGCAACGGTTTAGGAAACCACCAATTGGGGTTGGGTTCGGTTTTGGCTTACCTTGCATGACTAATTACCTTAATTTTTAACCCTAACTTGCCCTCTCTAATTATGGCATAATTACATACACGAATTACTGGTAATTTCCTGTCCTAGTTTTCATCCTTGGGTCAAATGTGCTCCATTGGCCCAAATCTTGTTAATGGATCATTAATACATGGTGTTGGAAGTCTCTCCAATCTGTTTATTTAATTTATCCCCCTTTATTATCAAAATTTTTAAATCACTAAATTTCCGGGGTGTTACAGAACTAGCACAGTAGGATTTATATATTGATGTGCGGGCTATAATATAAGTGATTAACGCTTTAAGAACTAGGCAAGTACGGGTGACAAGCTAAATCATAGGCATGATAGAATCGATGACAAGGTGTTAGCAGGATTTCATGCAAACAGGAACGTGCCCAAACAATAGAATTTAGACTATCAATGTATAAGGTGCTTTTCACGAGACGAGTAAGTACTTTGTTTTAGTCGAGTAATAACATGTAACATAAATAATAGTGATTGAATAGTAGCAGTGCAATAGGAGAGCACTAGCAGGACAATAGCAGTGCTGTAACAATTAGAACAGTGGTAGTACAGTAACAATGCAGTATGTCTGAATTAACAGACTAACAGTAACAGTATAATAGTCAGATGTCTAGCTAAATCAAAACAGTCAGAACCGGTGCAAATGTCGACACCGTCATTAGCCCCTGCAGGTATTTTCGGGTGGCTCTCTACCTCGAGGACTAGATTGGAGCCCCTCGGACACTCTCTGTGCCCTCAGTACACTACAAGAAAAAGCACACATAGCGACTGCATTTGAGACCGAATATTTCGGTAACTATTCAGTCTCTGATTTGAGACTGAAAGTATTCGGTCACTAATATTTTCATTTAGTGACCGAATAATTATCGATCACTATTCGGTCTCAGATCAGAGACTGAATAGTGACCGAACATTTAGGTCTCAAAAATAGAGACCGAACTGTGACCAATAAGAATTCAGTCACTAATGCCATGTGTTTGGCGCATCTGGCATGAAATACTGTGACTGACGATATTCAGTCACAATTCAATCTCTATTTTTGAGACCGAATTGTGATCGAATTTATTCGGTCGCAAAATAAACACGGTATTAGTGACCGAATTTTTTTCGGTCACAAGGTTGTCTCTAAATCTCGAGAATTTGGGACTGAATAGCGACCGAAATTTTCGGTTGCTATTCTTGCCCTTTTCCTTCTTCCCCCCTTCTCTTTTCTCCTCTCTCGCTTTGTCTCTTCTCTCTCACTCCGTCGAGACGTCCGTCTGCGTCCGCGTCGCCGCCACCATCGTTGTCCGCATCGCCGCTGCCGTTGTCCGCGTCGCCGTCGTTGGTCCGATCTTCATCGTCGCTCTCTCACCGCCGGAGCTCCACGTCGTCACCGCCAGTAAGCTCTCTCTCTTTCTCTCTCTCTGTGCGTGTGTGTGTGTGTGTGTGTGTTTGTTGTGTGTGGGTGGGTGGGTGGTCTTGGGCTGCAGGGAGGGCCACAGTGGGAGGGGGCCAGGGGCAGACAGCCGGGGGTGGGGGTCTCTCTCTCTCTCTCTCTCTCTTCTCTCTCTCTATGTGTGTGTGTGTGTGTGTGTTTGTTGTGTGTGTGTGGGTGGGTGTGATGATCAGTCTATCCCCATGTAATTTTAATTACATATTTATTTTGGTAATTAACAAAACCCTATCAAAATTTCTAACATATATTTCATAAGTCTTAAGTACAGGAAATATACCAAGGTCAAACAAGCCAATATTGGTAAGTATCACCTATTTGAAGCTTTAATCATTTCAAGGTTATATTTCTCTAAGTCCACATCGATCTCTGTTGAAAGTCACAACGACTTCCTTTATGTATAACGATTTCATATGTGTCTTAACGATTTCTTTATAAGACAGTAACATCGTTTGGTTACAAACAAGTCGCTCCCGCAACGATTCCTTAAGTCATCGTAACGATTTCTTTAGAACTCGTAACGACTTGCCCATCGTAACGATTCCTTAAGTTATCGCAACGATTTCTTTAGATCTCGTAACGACTTGCCCGTCATAATGATTCCTTAAGTCATCGTAACGATTTCTTTAGAACTCGTAACGACTTGCCCATCGTAACGATTCTTTAAGTTATCACAACGATTTCTTTAGATCTCGTAACGACTTGCCCGTCGTAACGATTCCTTAAGTCATCGTAATGATTTCTTTAGAACTCATAACGACTTGCCCGTCGTAACGATTCCTTAAGTTATCGTAAACGATTTCTTTAGATCGCGTAACGACTTGCCCGTCGTAACGATTCCTTAAGTCATCGTAACGATTTCTTTAGAACTCGTAACGACTTGCCCGTCGTAACGATTCCTTAAGTTATCGCAAACGATTTCTTTAGATCTCGTAACGACTTGCCCATCGTAACGATTCCTTAAGTCATCGCAACGATTTCTTTAGAGCTCATAACGATTTGCTTCGCGCAACGATTCATAACGATTCCTTTAATGAATACAACGATTTGCTTCTATAACGATTTGTTCAGTATTCATAATGATTCCTTTAATGAATACAACGATTTACTTTCTATAACGACTTGTTAAGTGTTCATAACAATTTCTTCAGTAAACACTTGATCATAACGATTTCATAAGTCATATAGGCAACGACTTTATGGTTTATATTGACTTGATATTTATCTTATTTCTGAAAGCGTTGAATAGTCAAGTCTTCACATATCTATCTGACTGCTGTGCATTTAATGAAGACAGAACGCATCTCTGAATGCATGCAGATGATTTCTTTTCATTATCGTGCATATTCTGTCAACATCCTTTAGAACAAGCTTGTGGCATTGCTATTTTGGTGAATATTCACATCAACGTCTTCTGACATCAAGAGACAGTCTAGCTGTCTACTGTTCTAGCATTTAATATGTGTAGGGTCCTAAAGACATTATGTCATACAACGTTGGACCATATAAACGCCAGAAGACCCTATCTCTTTGCGTGCTCAAATGGATAAAAGATTGTTGACTAGAAGCTTCCAAGTGTCAAGCAGTCTAACGTCTACCAAACTAAGAGACAACGGTTACTCCAACGACTACATTTCAAATTGGATATATAAATTCAAGATAGTAACTCCAGAAGAAAAGACACAAAAGAGAGAGACTTACTATCGTAGAACAACAAGCTTTGCAGAACTTCTGGAAAAAAAATCCAAAAGCCAAGAATTCAACTCTAGTGTGTCTTTAGCTCTTTGCTCTCTGTGCTGTAATAGAAATCCTAAGAGAGCCAGTGTAGTTCTGAGAGAGTGCCTTGCTTACATTATCTGCTCTCAGTGCTAGTAGCTTCAGATCTTGTCTTGCTAAAGCTTGATCTAGGGGCTTGAATTCCTGTTTATTCTTCTTGTGTTGTTGTTCCCTTCTGTTGTGAAGGAAGACTTGGTGGGGAGCCAGAGTGTTGTGTTGCCTTCTGTTGTGAAGGAAGACCTGGTGAGGGATCTAGGGTTTTGTAGTTCCCTTCTTGTGAAGGAAGACTAGCTGAGCTGGGTGTTGTATTGTTCGTAGGGGGACTGTACCCTAGTTAGTGGAATCCTGAGTTGTTGCTCAGGGACTGGACGTAGGACTCCTAAAGAGAGGAGGTCTGAACCAGGATAATTCCTTGTGTTGTGTAATTGCTTATTGTGTGTTTTTGTTTTATATTAACCTTCTCTAACCTTCATCGAAGAACATCTTTGTATGAATGTTGTAAGTACAGTACTAATCAAATAAATTTTTAAAAGACCCATTCACCCCCCCCCCTCTGGGCTCGTCAACTGGGCAACAAGTGGTATCAGAGCGAGTCTCTTCGACAAAGAAGAAAGATCCAACGATCTGAAGAGTAAGATTCATGGCAGCCCAAGGTAATTTGAAGGTCAGTCTGTCAACCGACCCCCTCTCTTCGATGGTGAAGACTATGCTTATTGGAAGACCAGAATGGAATACTTTCTCCAAGGTCACGACTATCAGATATGGTCAATAGTAGAAGAAGGCGATCTCCTGGTCACAAATGAGAAAGCTCAATGGACAGATGATGACAGAAAAAAGATCTCCTTGAACTGCAAGGCTAAGAGTATTCTGTGCTGTGCACTAAGCAAAAAGGAATTCAACAGAGTTTCAGCCTGTAAATCCACAATGGAGATGTGGGAAAAGCTTAGAATTATCTATGAAGGCACATACAAGGTGAAGGAGATAAGAATTGATATTCTTGTTACTCAATATGAAAGATTTCAGATGCAATCAAGTGAGTCCATAACTCAAATGTTCAGTCGATTCACAATATTACAAATGGATTGGCTGGACTGGGGAAAACCTATGAGATTGGAGACATGGTGAGGAAAATTCTTAGATCCTTACCATCCTCATGGACCCCAAAGGTCACAGCTATTGAGGAAGCAAATGATCTGAAAAGGATGTCTTTGGAAAAGCTCATTGGGTCCCTTATGGCCCATGAGAACAATATGGAAAGGCTAGGAGAGTCCTCAAGTAGAAAGAAGCACTCCAATTTTTTAAAAGCTGAAGAAGACTCATCAGAAACAAGCTCAGATGAAAATGAAAGTATTAAGGACAGTGAAAATGAAGAAGCAATGCTATCAAGAAGACTGCAACGGATTTTAGTCAAGAAGAAGAAATTTCAATCTGGCAGAAGATTCTTTAAGAAAAATAAAGAGTTTAAGAAGTCAGAAGGAAATGATCTAAAGAAAGGAGAACCAATATGCTATGAGTGCAAGAAACCTGGACATATCAAGGCAAAATGTCCAAAGCTTAAGAAAGATGGACACAAGAAAAAGGACAACTTCAGACGATTCAAGAAGTACAAGAAAAAGGCAATGGCAGCCGCTTGGGAAAACATCAGCGACTCGGACAGTGAGTCAAGCTCAAGCAGTGATAAAGAAGAAGCCAACCTGGCATTCATGGCAAATACAGATGATAAGGTAACATCTGACTCCTCCTTTGATTCCTGCAATAATTCTGATTCGGATAATTTAGAGGAAGCATTCAATGAACTATATAGTAAATATAGAGAAGTAATCAAACTATTAAAAGTAAGTAAGAAAAATAATGCTTGTTTAGAAAACACAAATTCAGATCTAAAATCAGAAAATGAACAGCTAGAAAAACAGTTAACTGAACTTAAAAGAATAAACGATTTATTATGTGAAGATCTAAAGGATAAGAATGAACAAATAATTAAATTTGAAAAACAAGCAAGCTCGGATGAACTAAAAATAGAGATAAACTCATTAATAGAAGAGAATAAAAAGTTATCCAACACATTGGAAAAGTTTACAAATAGTAAAACTCCCTCATATTAAAAGGTGCTAGAAGATCAGGTAAGAAGAAAAATAGATTAGGATATACACCCCCAGATAATGAAGAAACTATAGTTTATCCTAAAATATATCCAACACCAAAATTTGTACCTGAACAAGACATTGCATACAAGGCAGATTTCAAATATATAGAAAAAGTAACCAAACTGTCATGTTGTAGTCACTGTAACAAATTAGGACATATCATAACTACATGTCCAACTAAACATAAGAAATGGATAATAAAAAGGGAAACCAGTGATACTAACCAATCAGGACCCAAAAGAACTTGGGTACCTAAAACTTAATGTTTTCATTTCAGGGTAACTCTCGAGCATCCAAATGGTATCTGGACAGTGGGTGCTCAAGGCACATGTCAGGTAATCGAAAGCTATTCTCTCATCTTCAAAATGAAGAAGGAACTGTTACATATGGAGATAACGGAAAAGGAATAGTGATAGGCAGTGGTTCTGTGAACAATAAAGGAAAAACAGTTATTGAAGATGTATTGTTTGCCAAAGGGCTAAAACATAATCTTATTAGCATCAGCCAGCTTTGTGACAGAGGCCATCAGATTCAGTTTCAAGAGTCAAAGTGCAGCATATTAAAGGATGGAGTAGTAATCTTCGAGGCAAATAGAGAAAAGAACTTATATGTGCTCTATCTTGAAGAACTCAAAGACCAAAATGTTTGTTTAGCAGCAAATAAAGATCAATCAACTGAATTGTGGCACAGAAGATTGGGACATTGCAGCATAGATGGTATGAGAAAATTGTTAAAGAAAAATCTTGTGGAAGGTCTGCCAAAAGTCAGCACTAAGATGGAAGGTATTTGCAGACCTTGTGCCAAAGGAAAGCACTCTAAGAGCTCCTTCAAGTCGAAGACTGTGGTAACCACCTCAAAGCCTTTGGAACTCCTTCATATGGACTTGTTTGGACCAATGAGGACCACCAGTCTTGGAGGAAAGAATTTTGGTTTTGTTATTGTCGATGACTACTCCAGATTTACATGGGTGTCATTCCTAGAACATAAAGATGATACATTTGAAAGCTTTATCAGTTTTAGCAAGAAGGTTCAGAAAGACAAGAAATTCAGTATTGTTAGTATTCGATCAGATCATGGAGGTGAATTTCAGAATGAGAAATTTGCAAAGTTCTGTGAAAATGAAGGGATTGAACACAATTTCTCAGCACCAAGGACACCACAGCAAAATGGAGTTGCTGAGAGGAAGAATAGAACTTTATTGGACATGGCAAGAACAATGTTGTCAGAATATAATTTGCCAAGATATTTTTGGGCTGAAGCAGTGAACACAGCAAGCTATATTATCAATAGAGTAATGATCAGGCCAATCCTAAAGAAGACTACATACGAACTGTTTAAAGGAAAGAAGCCAAAGATCAGCCACTTTAGGACATTTGGATGTCCTTGCTTCATCCACAATAATGGAAAAAGGGACATTGGTAAGTTGGATGCCAAATCAGATGAAGGCATCTTCATGGGGTATGCTTCTAAACCCAAAGGTTATAGAGTATTTAACAAACGTACCTTATTGATTGAACAGTCTGTGCATATTATTTTTGATGAGACTAACCCTTCCTTGAGGAAGGAAGAAGATAGTGAAAATGATGATGCAGACGAACTATCCAAGAAACTAAAGGATACCTCAATTGAAGACAGGGATGATCCACCTCTGGAAGACTTGCAACAACAAGATATTACTCATGAAAATCTTCCAAAGGAGTGGAGATACAAGAAAGATCACCCACCTGAGAACATTATTGGTGATCCATCTGTAGGGGTAAGAACAAGAGGTATAATAATACCTTGTGATTATCTAGTATTTGTCTCTCAAATAGAGCCTAAGACAGTCAATGAAGCTCTCACTGATGAATCCTGGATTATAGCCATGCAAGATGAACTTAACCAGTTCAAGAGAAACCAAGTATGGTCACTTGTTCCCAGACCATCAGACCATCCAGTTATTGGCAACAAGTGGGTGTTCAGAAACAAATTGGATGAGGCTGGTGTGATCTTAAGAAACAAGGCCAGGCTGGTAGCTCAAGGCTACTCCCAAGAGGAAGACATAGATTTCGATGAAGCTTATGCACCTGTAGCTAGACTTGAGGCTATTAGAATTTTGTTAGCATATGCATCTGCTTTGGATTTAAAATTATTTCAAATGGATGTTAAATCCGCTTTTTTAAATGGTTTTATTAAGGAGGAAGTGTATGTTGAACAGCTTCCAGATTTTGATGATACAAATTTCCAAATCATGTTTTTAAACTTCATAAGGCATTATATGGTTTAAAGCAAGCACCAAGAGCTTGGTATGAAAAACTTAGCTCTTTTTTATTAAATCATGGTTTCACTAGAGGACAGGTAGATAGCACTCTATTTGTAAAATCGAAAGTTAAAAGCATATTACTTGTACAGATTTATGTAGATGACATTATCTTTGGATCTACTGATGAATCCCTTTGCAAGTATTTTGAAAAGTTGATGCAGGGAGAGTTTGAGATGAGCATGATAGGGGAGCTCAATTATTTCCTTGGACTACAAATCAAGCAAGGAAAAGATGGGACCCACATCTGTCAAGCAAAATACACCAAGGAGCTTCTGAAAAAATTCGGATTCGACAATGCCAAGCCACTGTCAACACTTATGAGCACATCAACAAGGATGGACAGTGACAAGAATGGTAAGAAAGTAGATCAAAAGATCTATAGAGGTATGATTGGTTCATTGCTTTACTTAACGGCCAGTAGACCCGATATTCTATTCAGTGTATGCATGTGTACTGGATATCAAACAGATCCTAGAGAATCTCATTTAATCTCCGTAAAACGAATATTTAGATATTTAGCTAGAACTCATGATTTAGGTCTGTGGTATCCAAAATCTTGTGAAATTAATTTAGTAGGATACTCTGATGCTGACTATGCTGGATGCAAAGTAGATAGAAAAAGCACCAGTGGTTGTTGTTAATTCCTTGCAGGGTATTTGATATCCTGGTCCTCCAAGAAACAAAATTCAGTGGCACTGTCTACAGCTGAAGCTGAGTACGTGGCTGTTGGAAGTTGTTGTACACAACTCCTATGGATAAAGCAACAACTTGAGGATTTTGGACTAAATATCAAATCAATTCCACTATTGTATGACAACACCAGTGCTATCAATCTCACCAAAAATCTAGTCCAGCATTCAAGGACCAAACATATTGAGGTTAGATATCATTTTATTCGTGATCATGTAAGAAATGGTAACATAGAAATATCCTTTATTGATACAAATAGTCAGTTAGCAGATATTTTCACAAAAGCCTTACCCGAAAAGAGATTCACATCTCTTAGAAGGGAATTGGGCATGTGTAATTTGTGAAAAGATTTCTGTGTAAAACTGGCATATAAATTTTCAGAATTAAGTAAATTTTCTCTCCATGGCTTTAAGCAAAAGAAATTTAAATTATCTTTCCTGGCCGCTCTCTTTATAAAGTCTGTTGAGTTGGTCAAACTTATTTGTCGTTTTCTGCCACCTTTTTGGCGTCTCACTTTTCGGTAAAGCTTTTATTTATCCCCAAAAGTCGATGTGGGAATGACTCATCTCCTATCTTCTACCTTTTTCCCTCTTTCGTCTGGTTGCCTGAGGCGATGCCCTAACGACTCCGACATCGACTCTCTGCTCTTTGAAGCTTCGCTCTCATTCCCGAGAATAGTTTCTTGAGGGCTTTCACACCTCCTTCCTTCCCAACCCTCCAGAAACCTTTTTCACCTGAATCCATGGCCGCATCCGTCATTTCCGGCAGTCTTGGGGGCTACGGCGCTGAGTACCTCTCACCTGAGCAGCAGGAGAGGTTCATGTTTGTGAAAACAAAGCTTTGTGGAAATAAAGCAGTGGACGTAGCTGATCTTGAGAGGAACGTCATGCACAGCATAGTGGCCGCCGTGAGCAGAATGCAGTGGTCAGTCATTTCAACCTTCTCAGAGGTAAGCTATCCAGACCTCGTGAAGGCGTTCTATGTTTGTTTGAAATCAGAGGCAGATGGGTCCTTGACATCTTCAGTCAAGGGAACCCCGATCAAGATTGATCATGATCTTCTGAAGACTCTGTTTGATGTAAGCACGACCGGTCACAGTGGAATTCACACTGTGGATACCCAGGTCAAGGGTCTCGGAATCATTGATCCTGAATTCCGGCTGAGAGATGGGAAATTAGACATAAATCAACTGAATGCATTCAACCGTCTCCTGCATTTTATAGTCTGTCAAATACTCATTCCTAGAAGTGCTACTTTCTCTACCTGTACCAAGGCTGATTCGGACATGATGTTCTGGGCCATCCAGAACAAGGAGATTAACATGGCCCAAGTTATGATAGAGAGGATGAAGTTTGCTCGTGATCAAATTTGGGACACGAAGAGCAAACTGAATGTTTCTCTGCCTTACGCCCATTTGCTCACCAAGATTTTCAAACACTTTGGCGTTGACCTGTCTGGGGCAGTAGTCGAAAAGATGGGCCAGAGCATTAGGTCCAGAAATCTTCGAAAAAGTGGCTTCTCAGTCATCAATGGAGTATGGTCCAAGATCTCTGTGGCTGAGGGTGAACCCATCATCGGGGAAGCCCAAGACGTCCAGCAAGAAGTGGCAGCAGCAGCAGAAGAGCCAGCAGTAGCAGCAGACTCACAAATTGTAGAAGATATTCCGGAAGCACCAGCAAGAATAGCAGTGGAAGTTACTAACAGAAGGATTGAGGACATTTCTCCTGAGGTGATTGTCCCCATTGTATCTACAGCAGCAGATCCTCTACCCTCCTCCATTGTAGCTTCTATACTTCGAGAGGTATTGGACTCCATTCACTCCACCCCAGTCACTCCAGAATCTAATGGAAGGTCAGTGGAAGAGGCTGTGGCATCATGCCACATTGAAGAATCGGTGGCAGCAGGACCAATTTAGGAGGAGCAAACAGTTGCTCAAGAAGATACTGTAATGGGAGATGCTCCTATTCAGGGGGAGCAAGAGAGTATTGAAGGAGATGCTCCTGTTGAGGGGGAGAAGTCAAAGGAAGATCAAGCGGAGACAGCTGTGGCATCAGGCCACACTGACATTTCTATGACAGCAGAATCAACTCCAGCAGCAGAAGTAGCACACACTAATGTGCCCATGAGCAGTGTGCCTACTGAAGAAGTTTTTCCTCATACAGAGGATGATGGACCTCAGGGGGAGAGACATGACAATCCCTCAGATAATGATGCTAGAGATGGGGAGACTGCTAGCTCCTCAGAATCTGATGATGATGGTCAGCAGCCTCCAGCAACAGAGGCAAGGAAGAAAGGAAAAGAAGTGGCATCCGGAGTCCCTCTCCTAGCAGACACTCCTTTTGAGAGGCAGGTGAGACAAAAGATTGTCATAAATTTGAAGCCTGTCATTGAAAGATTAGATGCTCAAGGTGATATCTTGTGCTCTGTTCAATCTGATGTGAACTCCATTTTCATGAGCTAAGCATCCACCACTAAGGAGATTTCTCAAATCAGAAATGCCATGAAGTGGTTCAACAGAGAGTTGGGGAGCATGAAGACAATGTTGTCTGAGTTTTTGAAGGTAGTTGGAGCTCAGAACATTGATGCTGATACCTCTAGGCCATCAGGGCCATCTGTTCCAGAGTCAGGCCAGCAGGCATCTGTTCCAGAGTCAGGGCCATCAGGGCCATGTTCCAGAGTCAGGGCCATCTGTTCCAGAGTCAGGGCCACCAGGGCCAGCACCAGCAACAGCATCAGCAGGGGTCAGTGTGCAAGGGACATCTATGCCAGCTGAGCAGGTAGTAGGGTCACCAGGGGCAGCTGAGAAAGTGTCAGGGCCATCAGGGCCAATGGAGTCTGAACCTGTGCAGAGTATGGCTGAAGAAGAGATCTTGGCTCCTGTGCCCTCAGCTCCCTCTTCTTCTCAAACACCTGTTCCTCCATCCCCACCTTCATCCTCTACAGCTCCACCTGCCCCACAAACCTTCAAGAAACCTCATCCCAGACCTGTCTCTTCACCAACACCCTTTCCCTCTGAATCCACCTCTTCTCCTGCCTCCTCTACTCATATTCTTCCACCTCCTCCTGTCTTTGAGGCTCCTCCAGCATCCTCTGCTGGGGCTTCATCCTCCTCTGGTCCCTCCTTTGGACCAGTTGATGACATCCCTTCTTCTTCTGATTCATTTCTTCATCCTTCTCCTCCACCCTCCTTCATTACCATAATTCCTGAGCGAGCTCAACTTGACTCTCCCTTTCTTGAAAAAGTAAAGGATGAGTTTGAAGAAGCAATTCTCAGGTCGGTCCTGAAAGTTGGGGATCACATTCATAGGGCAGAATCTTCCAGTTCTGCTCCTAAAAAGAGGAAAATCTCTTCTACTTCATCTCTTTCCTCTGAACCCCAATTTCCACCTCTGTGGTTCTCTCTCACAGTGGACAACAAACATAAACCACTGTATAGGGAGTATCTTCAGAAGGTTGTCTTTGCCTCCATCATCAACCTTCCATTCCTTAACCTTACAGACCACTTAAACATTGTTCTCCCCTATACTCCTCTTACCAAAACTGAAAAATCTAAAATCTTCTCTGTTGCTCATTCCAAAACTGAAGAGCAATGGGGCAAGGGCCACAAAGAACTTTTCAAGAAATATCTTCTCGCCAAGTCTGCCAGATTCCCTCCAAGGGACCATTCCCTCACCCTCTCAGAATGGTTTCAAATCCACCATAAAGATTCTTGGGGGCCTTTCATTCAGAAAGAGATCAAGATGGTCAGACACTTCCTATTGTTCAATAACTACAGATATGTCCATCGACTTCCTGAAGTTCAACTGAGCCAGTTCAAGCAGGCTATCTAAGCTCTCAGTCCAGGCATTGCCCACACTGAAATTGTTCAGATAGACTTTGCTACCCTTCAGGTGCCTGATGAGATTTCTCTTCCCCAGATCCACTTCCTTATCATGGAATCCTCTGTTGGATCTATCATCTTTGAACGCTTTGCCAGAGTGATGGGAAGAATCAAGGTACAGAAAGGCTTTCTGGTTGCATTTCATAGATTTCTCTTTAGAGAATATCACCAGGGCCATGTCAGTGCTGAGGTTCTTGCACCTATTCTGTCAGAATGTGAGAGACTGACTCCCTCAGAGTGGACCACATTCTATCCATTATCTGCTCAGCAGTTATCTGATCTGAATGAAGCTCAAGTCAGGGAAGGAAAACCTACAGCTTCTCCTGCTACCTTCTTGGACATGAACTCCATTCACCTTGTAAATGATCCCCTTAAGGCTTGGGAGGAAAGGTACAAGGTGTTTGTAGCCATGCGCCAAGCTCTCAGGCAGAAACAAAATTTCTACCCTGTGACAATGGATCAGTTTCTTACTTGTGCCAGTTTCGGGTCAGTTCTCTTCCTCAAAATAACCATGGATAAGGACTCATACGTTGATTTTCTTTCCCAGCAGCTCACTCTTCATCTCCGAAGGGTGGCTCCCTCCATGGGACCAGCCTATTCTTTATCTCCTGGGGTGTTCAAGCTGTATTTTGAAAGGCAGGAAGAGCAGGCATGAGAAATCATTTCTCATTTTGCCTCTCTTTTGTCTCATGCTTATTATTTACCTGTACCTCCTCAGAATTAATGAAATATCTTTGCTTGTCTGTCCTTCAAATCTTTTCTCTTCATTCTTTGTCTCAGATTATCTTTTGCTTAATGACAAAAAGGGGGAGAAAATACCATGTCTGAAATACATTCCGCAAATATTCAGATTTTTTATTCATGCTTATTGATAAGTTTTGTCATCACCAAAAAGGGGGGAGATTGATGATCAGTATGTCCCCATGTAATTTTAATTACATATTTATTTTGGTAATTAACAAAACCCTATCAAAATTTCTAACATATATTTCATAAGTCTTAAGTACAGGAAATATACCAAGGTCAAACAAGCCAATATTGGTAAGTATCACCTATCTGAAGCTTTAATCATTTCAAGGTTATATTTCTCTAAGTCCACATCGATCTCTGTTGAAAGTCACAACGACTTCCTTTATGTATAACGATTTCATATGTGTCTTAACGATTTCTTTATAAGACAGTAACATCGTTTGGTTACAAACAAGTCGCTCCCGCAACGATTCCTTAAGTCATCGTAACGATTTCTTTAGAACTCGTAACGACTTGCCCGTCGTAACGATTCCTTAAGTTATCGCAACGATTTCTTTAGATCTCGTAACGACTTGCCCGTCGTAACGATTCCTTAAGTCATCATAACGATTTCTTTAGAACTCGTAACGACTTGCCCGTTGTAACGATTCCTTAAGTTATCGCAACGATTTCTTTAGATCTCGTAACGACTTGCCCGTCGTAACGATTCCTTAAGTCATCGTAACGATTTCTTTAGAACTCGTAATGACTTGCCCGTCGTAATGATTCCTTAAGTTATCGCAAACGATTTCTTTAGATCTCGTAACGACTTGCCCATCGTAATGATTCCTTAAGTCATCGTAACGATTTCTTTAGAACTCGTAACGACTTGCTCGTCGTAACGATTCCTTAAGTTATCGCAAACGATTTCTTTAGATCTCGTAACAACTTGCCCATCGTAATGATTCCTTAAGTCATCGCAACGATTTCTTTAGAGCTCATAATGATTTGCTTCGCGCAACGATTTCTTTAGAGTTCATAACGATTCCTTTAATGAATACAACAATTTGCTTTCTATAACGATTTGTTCAGTATTCATAACAATTCCTTTAATGAATACAACGATTTACTTTCTATAACGACTTTTTAAGTGTTCATAACAATTTCTTCAGTAAACACTTGATCATAACGATTTCATAAGTCATATAGGCAACGACTTTATGGTTTATATCGACTTGATATTTATCTTATTTCTGAAAGCATTGAATAGTCAAGTCTTCACATATCTATCTGACTGCTGTGCATTTAATGAAGACAAAATGCATCTCTGAATGCATGCAGATGATATCTTTTCATTATCGTGCATATTCTGTCAACATCCTATAGAACAAGCTTGTGGCATTGCTATTTTGGTGAATATTCACATCAACGTCTTATGACATCAAGAGACAGTCTAGTTGTCTACTGTTCTAGCATTTAATATGTGCAGGGTCCTAAAGACATTCTGTCATACAACATTGGACCATATAGACGTCAGAAGACCCTATCTCTTTGTGTGCTCAAATGGATAAAAGATTGTTGACTAGAAGCTTCCAAGTGTCAAGCAGTCTAACGTCTACCAAACTAAGAGACAACGGTTACTCCAACGACTACATTTCAAATTGGAGATATAAATTCAAGATAGTAGCTCCAGAAGAAAAGACACCTAAGAGAGAGACTTACTATCGTAGAACAATAAGCTTTGCAGATCTTCTGAAAAAAAAATCCAAGAGCCAAGAATTCAACTCTAGTGTGTCTTTAGCTCTTTGCTCTCTGTGATGTAATAGAAATCCTAAGAGAGCCAGTGTAGTTCAGAGAGAGTGCCTTGCTTACATTATCTGCTCTCAGTGCTAGTAGCTTCGGATCTTGTCTTGCTAAAGCTTGATCTAGGGGCTTGAATTCCTATTTATTCTTCTTGTGTTGTTGTTCCTGCTGTTGTGAAGGAAGACCTGGTGGGGAGCCAGGGTGTTGTGTTCCCTTCTGTTGTGAAGGAAGGCCTGGTGAGGGATCCAGGGTGTTGTAGTTCCCTTCTTGTGAAGGAAGACCAGCTGAGCTAGGTGTTGTATTGTTCGTAGGGGGACTGTACCCTAGTTAGTGGAATCCTGAGTTGTTGCTCAGGACTGGACGTAGGACTCCTAAAGAGAGGAGGTCTGAACCAGGATAATTCCTTGTGTTGTGTGATTGCTTATTGTGTGTTTGTCTTTATATTAACCTTCTTTAACATTCATCGAAGAACATCTTTGTATGAATGTTTTAAGTACATGTACTAATCAAATAAATTTTTAAAAGACCCATTCACCCCCCCTCTGGGCTCATCAACTGGGCAACAGGGTGGGTGGGTGCTGTTGGACTGCAGGGAGGACCGCGGTGGGAGGGGGCCGGGGGTGGGGGTCTGTGTGTGTGTGTGTGTGTGTGTGTTTTCTGTGTGTGTGTGGGTGGTGGGTGCTGTTGGGCTGCAGGGAGGGCCGCGGTGGGAGGGGGGGCAGACAACCGGGGGTGGGGGTCTCTCTCTCTCTCTTTCTCACTGTCCAAGCGGGAGGGGGGCCTTGGTGGAGGGGGAAAGAAGGTGGTGGGTTGGGTGGGAGGTTAGTAATAGGAATGTATGTGCAGTACGGCAGTACAATCTTTTATTTCATTTTTTTTAGTTTAAACTTTGTCTATATTGATTGATATACATTATAAAAAATGCTTTCCATGTTAATTACTTCAAATAAACATACTTCATGCAACTACTTATTTTTTTTTAATATTGGATGATGAAGATGATAGATATGATGTGGCCTTTATTAGAGGAGAACCGACCGTGTGGATATCTAATATAAGAAAAGTAAAATTTTTACATGTGCGTATATATTTTGGATCTTAGAACGTCAACACTTAAGTTTTGTGGGTTTCTGCATAATGTTAGAGTAGGGCTAGGGCCCACTTTGATATTTTCATCTCCCCAATCCAATTCCTATATACAAAAAATCAAGTGGAATTGGGTTTCTACAGCATTGAAGCCATAGGCATGCAACTTGGGATGGCTGATGCAAGATTCCAAATGTTTCTCCTATTGGGTGAATATTGCTTATAATTAGCATGTGCATGCCATTAATTTGTCTAATACCCATTGTCATATGGTTTCTGGGTATGCACCCTTTTATCAGTGCACTTCAATAATCCCACATGCTGAAGACCTAAGGAACCTACCATCTGGCTGCAGCTAATTAAACATTATATCCTAAACGTTAAAAATAAGGAAGATTCCATCATGTAATTATATCTAGCCGTCTATGCTATCATGGTCTCTTAAGTTCATGTTGGGAATCGAGGATACATCATGTAATTTTCTATTACGGATGAAGATTCCATCATATAATTATATCTAGCCGAGGATACAACATATACCATACACTAAATCCATTACGGATTTTAGCGTATACCATGCACGAGGATACAACATATACCATATAAATTCAGCCTAAAAATAATATTAATAAAAACTATCTAGTATAATTTTTAAAAAGTAATGTATTTAAAATAAAAATGGATAAGTTGTTCCTTTTCACCTTCTATACGTGACTTGAAATGTTGGGAATCAAAATGGAAACATGGTTTTAGAACATCTACGCACTAAAGCTCAAACTAGTGGCTTGAACTACTCTTTCTATTTCTTGATTCTACAAAGACATGCACGCACGCATGCATGCATGCATGCGTAACACATGCAATGTGCTATCTTGCATAGGTGAACAGTCAGACTAAAAGACCAAAGCAATAAGTTTCAATGTATGTGGAACTACTCGATTTTACGTTCATGAAGAAGCAGAAGTAAAAATAAAAACATAAGTTTTCATGTTTGCTTCCAAATCTATTTTTAAAATCATGAAAGAAACATTATTCCTTGAAGGGGGTCTAGGCCAAGTCCCAAAGCAATATTGGTTTCAAGTCTGAGATCTTGCTGATCGACAACGTAAGTCAATCTTGGACAAAAACTTTATAAACAAACTAAAACTTTGCAATAGTTCTGTATGGTTTCCCTTGATTAAGGGAATATATAGATGATGGTTTGTGGTCTATTCACTTTCAAATGATATAGCAGAATAGGATGATAATAAAAAAAAATGTGTAAAGAGTGGCACAAAACCTCCTCACCCCATTGATGATTTATAGAGTTCAGTCCTCTCATGTACCAAGAGGATCCGAACACACCCAGAAGGGGGGTACCCCATCGGCAGTGATCAAGGGGAAGACTCCACTCTTCATATTTGTGGGGATCTACAATTTCTCACTCTCTTCCCTCATGGGTGTCATGACATTCAACTGCCTTTGGGTGATCTTCCCATTCATGCGAAGACATTGTCCAAAACCTTGTTTGTTCATAAAAGAATAGAATAGATGCTCCTCTCAACTTTGCAGTACACGCCATCTATAGAGTAAAATCTAGGGACTTTTGTTGAATATAAATTATAGAATACCATTCCTATGCCTGCATTTAATATACCAAAGTATGGTCAATATATATCACAACCCATATTAGAAGTTTAGATACGTATTCCTCAATCTAATAGGTAAAGCAGCCAGGTCAAGGGAAAAAAGAGAGGAAATGAGTTACAAATTAGAAATACAGATCAAAAACTATAAGCAATATACATCATTAAAGCTTCTAAAAATATAAAAAACAACAACAAATATGTGCTCCCCAACCCAGTAGGAAAGTTCCAAGATATGAGAAGGAAGTATCAGAAAAGAAGATATATAACAGAAATAAATTTTTGCAATCAAGAAAACAAAATTGTCAAAAAAAAAAAGAAAATTCTCTGGAAACAACATAGATAAGAAGAAATGAATAGAAGAAACAAAAGAAAATAGAAACTAAGTTGATTTTTTGGACCTGGATTCAATTTACTGGCTAGGGTCTTGGCTTCTTATTTATATGAGATAGGTTAGAGTATGATTAGATAGAAAATTTTAAGTTTTTTTTTTCACTTTAATAGAGAAGTTCTTATTTGATTCAGATACTTATACCCATAGAAATAACAAACTAAGTAAACATAACTTTTATCCCCTATAAAGTGGGTTTTTCTTAGAGGACACAACCCCTAATATGAATGAATTAATAATTAATGGCATGTAGGAAGAGGACACAACCCTGATTCAAGGTCATTGTGAATTTTTAATGTGCAGGAAGTCACAATCCTCTCCCCTCCCCAACTCCCTTGGAGCCATGGGATGGGCGTTTCGAAGTGTGTTACACACCACTTATTAGCCATGGGATAGGCGTTTGTAAAGAAGCCAAATACAAACACCAATGAGGTATACATCCCAATTTAGGGAAAAAAATTTAGTACAAACTTTTCCTTCTAGACATTAGTTTAGTTTACACTTTCAGTTTAATGATTAGTATTACACTTCCTATTTTAATGTAATGTTTAGTATTGTACTTGTTTATATGTATGATTTTATTTTCATTTTCTTTTCATATTTATGTGGTATTTAAATTTGATCTATGCATGCATAGCAATTTAAGCCCGTGTCAATGAACCTTCTCGTTCAAGACTTTGGGATTGATGTGCACGAGTCTTATTTTCAATGATGAGAACGTGTATATCTAACTCAAAGTCTTGAATTGTCCCATTTTTGACAGTCTGTGAATGTTTGATCGTAGTTAGGTGGTCATTTACTATGTGTTTGTATTATTTGTTGAAAATTTCGGGTGCGTCTACTCACTCCTCTCTGATATACCTTTATTGATTTAGAATATTTTCTTAACCACTTCTTAGTAAGTGTTTAAGAAAATATCTTAATCAATAAATATTTTTGGTATATCAGAGAGGTGTGGGGAGATGCTGCCGAAATTTTCAGCAAATTATACAAACACATAGTAAATGGCCATCTGAGTGCGATCAAATATTCACAGATGGGTAAAAAGTGATAATCTAAATAATATATCCTTCCTATTCATTTCGGTTGCGTCGAACGATGTGTGTAAATGGTCAGATTTAGTTTTTTCTGAGTTTAAATTTTAAAGTTATTTGTCTGTTAATATTGGTTGGGCGCAGGAATAAAATGGCTTCAGACCGTTCATGGATGTATCGTAGAATAGTTGATCATGTGGTATCTGTGGAGTTTAGGGTCGGAGTTGAGACTTTCATTCAGTTTGCATTGGGGAATCCAAATGCAGCAGTAGACAGCGAAGGTTGCATCCAATGTCCTTGTATGATTTGTAAAAATTTGAAGTGGAATTCACCATGGGAGGTTCAACGTCATTTATACAGAAAAGGGTTTGTTGAAGGTTATATGAATTGGACATGTCATGGTGAGGAGATCTGGTCGCACGAGCCTAGTAATGTGGAAGGCACAAGTACGTATGTGGACATGGTTGTAGATGTTGTTGATCCCACATTCAATATACATGAGGATCCTGTATACGCTAAAGACGTGCCGAACAAGGGAGCCGAAAGATTCTATCAGTTACTTAAGGATGATGATGAGCCATTGTGGGATGGTTGTCAAAAACACACTCGGTTGTCAGTGGTGTCACAGTTGCTGAACTTGAAATCTGAATTTCATATAAGTGAGAATTATTTTGATCGTCTCCTCCTCATCATCAAGAGCATGTTACCTCGAGATGAGAAGTTGCCTCCAAATTTTTATCGTGCCAAGAAGATGGTCAATGATTTAGGACTTGGATATGTGAAAATAGATGCATGTTCTAATCATTGTATGTTGTATCACAATGATGATGTAGATAAGGTATCATGTTCTATTTGCCATCATGATAGGTTTAAACCTAAAAGAGGGGCCAATTCTAGGGGAAATGATATACCTTATGCGTCATTGCGATATTTCCCCCTTACACCCAGACTGCAGCGGATGTATATGTCTTCAAAGACAACTCGACATATGAGGTGGCACGCATAAAGAGTACATCGGGACGAAGATATTATGAGTCATCCTGTAGATGGCGAAGCTTGGACTCATTTCAACCATGCTCATCCTATCTTCTCAAGGGAGTCGCGTAATGTGAGGCTTGGTTTGTGCACTGTCAGATTCAATCCATTTGGAGGTTTAGTGACATCCTACTCCAGCTGGCCAGTGTTCGTGACACCATACAACTTTCCTCCGAGCATGTGCATGATGCGAGAGAATTTATTCCTGTCTTTATTGATTCATGGTCCTAAAAGTCCTACAAAAAATATAGACATCTATCTCAAACCATTGATTGATGAATTGAAATTATTATGGACTGAGGGAGTCAATACTTATGATGCATCTAGAAAGCAAAATTTCACCATGAGGGCAGCATTGATGTGGATGATAAGTTATTTTCCTGCATATGGAATGCTATCTGGTTGGAGCACACATGGGAGGCTAGCATGTCCTTACTGTATGGATAATACCAAATCATTTGTACTTAAACATGGTGGGAAGTCATGCTAGTTTGATTGCCATCGACAATTTTTAGCAGCTGATCACCCTTTCAGAAGACAAAAAGATGCATTCCTAAAGAACAGAATGGAACAAGATGAAGTTATATTCGAGAGGTTGTCCGGTCATCATATGGCAGCACGTGTAGAAAATTTGCCAGATATCACACAACTGATGGGCAGTACCTGACACCTTTCAGGTTTTGGGAAGGAGCACAACTGGGTGAAGAGAAGCATTTTTTGGGAGCTACCTTATTGGTCGACTCTTCTTGTGCGGCACAATCTAGACGTGATGTATATTGAGAAAAATGTCTTTGATAATGTGTTCAACACCGTTATGGACATAAAATGTAAAACAAAGGACAACATGAATGCACGTTTGGACTTGTCCATGCTTTGTAAACGTCTAGAGTTAGAACTTGTTGAAGTAAATGGGAAATCAATTAAACCAAAAGTAATTTATATTCTTGGAGGAGGACAAGTAAAGGAAGTGTGTCAGTGGCTGAAACAGTTGAAATTTCCTGACGGTTATGTGTCTAATATTGCTCATTCTGTCATCGTCAGTGAGGGAAAAATATATGGAATGAAGAGTCATGACTGCCATGTGTTCATGCAAAGGTTGCTACCTATTGCATTTCATGACATGTTGCCGAAGCCTCTATGGGGAGCATTATCTGAGCTGAGTTGATTTTTCACGATTCTGTGTGCATCAAAACTCAGACTTGAGGATGTGCAAACTATCGAACAGAATGTGGTCACTATCGTATGAAAGTTGGAGAAGATATTTCCGCCTGCATTCTTTGATTCGATGGAGTATTTACTCGTACATCTACCATATGAAGCTAAGGTCGGGGGGGCAGTACAATATAGATGGATATATCTATTTGAGGGGTATATGCGAATATTAACTTTTTTCTTCTTAGAATTGCACCTTATATATGATATGTTTCCCATTTGTCTTGTACATTGTTGATGTAGGTGTATGCATGACCTCAAAATGAAAGTCTGAAATAAAGAAAAAGTGGAGGGTTCTATTGCTGAGGCATACATTATGGAGGAAATCTTAAACTTTTGTTCGATGTACTTTAAAGCAGGCATACAAACTCATCGTACTCAACCTCCATGTAATGATGATTGGGGGGAATCTGTGTGTTCAGATCGACTCCCCATATTTAATCATCTTGGACGTGCCTTCGGACGTTCTTCAACTCACATGCTGGATGACAGAGAGTTATGCGCCGTAGAGATATATATTCTTTTAAATTGTGCTGAGCTAGAGTGTTATGTTGAGTAAGTGCTGAACTCACAATTTATTATGTATATAACTTCTTTGCCCTTATTCTAGCTATTGAAGGTGGTCTTCCATTCATATTGCAGATAATTTGATTCAGAAATAATTCAAAGAAATCCACATCTCAGTGATTATGAGGTTGAAAAAGAATGAGATAAGTCATTGGCCTTATGGCTAAGAAAACGCGTAAGTGTACATGATCAAAGAGTACGAAAGATAAGTTATGTTCACTTTTTGACTAGTCTTCTCTATACGTAGGTTGAACAAGGTTTAATTACTGATGAAAGAGTTCGTTAGATAGCCTATGGCCCATCAAAAATTGCACAGAACTATCCTGGATTTATTGTGAATGGGTATATATTTCATACAAAAGACTATGGGCAGAGTAAGTCTACCATGAACAGTGGCGTATGTGTTAAAGGAAGTACATACAATGAAAGTGAATATGACTACTATGGTATTGTAGAGGAGATCTTACAGTTGCAATATCTAGGACAAGACAATCATATATTCTTGTTCAAGTGTCATTGGTTTGATCCGAATTCCATTCGAAATGACACAACGCATGGGATTGTCGAGCTTAAACATAAGTCGAAATTGAATACTTATGAGCCATTCATTTTAGCCACACAAGCCCAGCAGGTGTACTATACAAGCTATCCATCATCTACGAGCAAAGAACGAAATAATTGGTGGGCAGTTGCAGAGTTAAGTCAAGACTATTCTCTGATTATGAATTGGACATGACTGATCAGACACCTGAAGAGGTCAACGCCGAATTCTTTCAAGAAGACTTGGTTGAAGATGTAGAGTTGACATCTCATACTGGAGAAAACAAATTTGAAGCGCCAATTTGCTTGTCTAATGGAAATGAGGTCGAAGAAGTCGATCCACATGAGATAAAAGGGAGTAGTGGAAGGCGAACAGATATTGAATGTGAAGGTTCTGATAAGGAGGAGGAATATACCAGTGATGAATGTGAAGATGATGATGAAGATGGTGCTGAATTAGATATATCGTCATCATCTGAAGAAGAAATGGATATCATTTAAAAATGGATAGAATTTTTTCACATCTGTTCAGTATATTTAAAGTTGCCCACTTTCAATATAAGCAATTGACTAATGAATATTAATTTTTTATGTTCTCAATAAAGATATGGTGCATGGAGCACGATCGGGCTCCAGTTCTAGGAGGATGAGCAGCCGTGGGAGGGGTTTGTTTACAGCATCAGGTATGTATATTTTTCTTTGGTATTTTTCTTTGTGCATTATTTATACATATTATTTATGTCATTTAAATTGTTACAACTTCTGGTCCTTCCTCTGTGCTTCCTCCTCTAGCAGCAGGTATGTATATTTAAAGTTGTACTTTCATTGTGCATTGATTCTTATGCCATTAAAATTCTTACAGGTTCGGGTGAGTTTACACATCCACCTCCTAGAGTACCAGGTATGTATATTTAAATTTGTAAGTATTTGTATAGTCATTATTTATATTCTTGTACATTGTATATTTAAAGTTGTATTTTTCTTTGTGCATTATTTATGCCATTTAAATTGTTACAGCTTTTGGTCCTTCCTCTATGCCTCCTCCTCTAGCAGCAGGTATGTATATTTAAAGTTGTACTTTCATTATGCATTGATTCTTATGCCATTAAAATTCTTACAGGTTCGGGTGAGTTTACACCTCCTCCTCCTAGAGTACCAGGTATGTATATTTAAATTTGTAAGTATTTGTATAGTCATTATTTATATTCTTGTACATAGTATATTTAAAGTTGTATTTTTCTTTGTGCATTATTTATACATATTATTTATGTCATTTAAATTGTTACAGCTTCTGGTCCTTCCTCTGTGCCTCCTCCTCTAGCAGTAGGTATGTATATTTAAAGTTGTACTTTCATTGTGCATTGATTCTAATGCCATTAAAATGTTACAGGCTCGAGTCAGTGTACACCTTCTCCTCCTACAATAGCAGGTATGTATATTTAAATTTGTAAGTATTTGTATAGTCATTATTTATATTCTTGTACATTGCTTATGTCGTTGTGCATTTTTTTCCAGGACCATGTGTTTCCGCAGCTCCACCTTTTTTGGCAGGTGCATCACGGTGCCAGAGGCAGAGGATGCTGTCAATCTACAGGAGCGGGGAGGCAGTTTTTATGAAAGCACTCTGCAAGAGGTGTGGATAAATGGGTATGTAATAAACTTGTATGTATATTTTATTAAGGAGGTATATTTAGTTCATAAATTCATTATAACAAGTTACATAATTACAGGGATAAAATAGAGCCTGCCCAAGCGTCTCAATTCATCACAAGATCAATTCAGGCACACTTTCCTGGGCCTATTCATAGATTCAATGATTTCCCAATGGAGGTCCAGGAGTTGTTGTATCAGATGTTAATGATATGTAATTTTTTATTATATTTTATTTGTTTTCTTATTCCTACATTATGTTAACTAACTCTTATCTGTACAGAGCAATCATCGATTTACGCGTTGTTCGGACAAGGCGCGGTCTCGATCAGTATGGACAACAGCCGCCCGATCAAATTTTAAACATTTGTTGTATAATGCGAGGAAAAACGTACTAGAGTTTGTTAGAGTGCAGACCCGACTCTTTGGAGGGAGCGCGCACCGACATAGATGAGGAGAGACTACTTGGAAGGTGTGTGCAACATATGGGCTGCAGAGAGATGGCAACAAACCTCCACAACAATGAAAGTGAATCGGGCTGCCAATCCAGAGGCCAACATGCATACAAGTGGGTCTGTCTCCTTTGCGACCCATCAGTACAGATTGGTAAGTCATGTGTCTGTTTGTGATATTTTTTTTATATAGGTACTCATTTATGTAATATTTTTCTGTGAAATAGGAAAAAGAGCTAAAACGGCCTCCGACATTTCAGGAGGTGTTTGATAAGACACATAAGAAAAAGGGGACAGATCAGTACATTAGTGACAGAGCCCTAGAGGTTGCGGTAAGTATTTACAGTCTATTCACTATTTAATTTTTCTCACTACAAATTAATATTACATTGTCAATGCTATTTTTTGCAGGAGTCGTATAGCCAACAGATGATAGAGAAGTACGCCGGGGAGGAGGAGCAGCCGCAGTTAGATCCTGAGGTATGGGTTGCGGCATCTGGTGCCCCAAAGAAAGGCCATGTGTATGGTTTTGTGCACAGTATGGACATGAGCAGGGTGTTATCTGGAGCCTCGAGTTCAGCATCACAGACTAGTGCATTCACCACACCTGGTGCATCAGATACTCCCAGTGAGATGATGGGCTTCATTCGAGGTGAGATCTCTGGTTTGGAGTCTCGTCTGGCCCAGACGATGCAGATGCAGGTGTCCGACGCAGTCCAGGCCCAGCTCTCCCAGGCCCTCTCCCAGGCTATCTCCCACGCCCTCTCCCAGGCCAGCATTCCTCCTTAGGCAGCACCATCGACATCAGCACGGGCCCCTCATGTGAGTAAATTGATTTTATTTTAGCTTTTCTATTTTAACAGTCAATTTTAGTTTTGTTTTATTTAAAAATGAAGAACTTAATTAGGTTTGGGAGTCCAAAATTGGAAATACTAATCCGATTGGCCTCCGATTTGTTCCAGCACGGTCGGGGTGATGAGTGTGATTTGTGGAAACTGACGGAGTTCAATTTGGACTCCTGGTTTGAGCTCGACGCTCAAATTCACATTAAACAAGTTAGTTTAGTTTAAAAATGAAGAACTTAGGTTTGAGGGTCCAAAATTAGAAATACTAATCCGATTGGCCTCCGATTTTTTCAAGCACGGTCAGGGTGATGATTGTGACTTGTGGAAACTAACGGAGTTCAATTGGGACTCCCGGTTTGAGCTCGACACTCAAATTCATATTAAACAAGTTAGTTTAGTTTTAAAATGAAGAACTTAGGTTTGAAGGTTCAAAATTAGAAATACTAATCTGATTGGCCTCCGGGTTTTTTCAGCATGGCTAGGGCAATGGTTGTGACTTGTGGAAACTGACGGAGTTCAATTTGGACTCCCAGTTTGAGCTCGACACTCAAATTCACACTAAATAAGTTAGTTTAGTTTGTTTTCTTTAAAAAGGAAGAACTTAGCTAGGTTTGGGAGTCTAAAATTAGAAATACTAATCCGATCGACCTCCGGTTTGTTCCAACACGGTCGGGGCGATGAGTGTGACTTGTGGAAACTGACGGAGTTCAATTCTGACTCCCAGTTTGAGCTCAAGGTTCAAATTCACATTAAGCAAGTTAGTTTAGTTTAAAAATGAAGAACTTAGGTTTGGACATCCAAAATTAGAAATACAAATCCGATTGACCTTTGATTTTTCCAGCACGGCTAGGGCGATGATTGTGACTTGTGGAAACTGACGGAGTTCAATTTGGACTCCCTGTTTGAGCTGGACACTCAAATTCACATTAAGCAAGTTAGTTTAGTTTGTTTTGTTTAAAAAGGAAGAACTTAGCTAGGTTTGTGGGTCCAAAATTAGAAATACTAATCCGATTGGCCTCTAATTTTTTCCAGCATGGCCAGGGCGATGATTGTGACTTCTAGAAACTGACGGAGTTCAATTTAGACTCCCGGTTTGAGCTCGACGCTCAAATTCACATTAAGCAAGTTAGTTTAGTTTGTTTTGTTTAAAAATGAAGAACTTAGCTAGGTTTGAGAATAATAATGAAACCAGTTGCATATTGACCTAGACATGCGTTAGTACTAACAGTAAATAGGAATTTGTCAATAGTTAGGGTTTCGACATGCTTTATTCACATCAAACATGAAGTACATGATACAATGAGCAGTAGAGATGAACGATTTAATTCGCGAGATAGAATGGACTAAAATTAGGGCTTTCAGGGGTGAAAGAAAGCTAACAACCCTCAGAACTTCCAATAAAAAATTCGAGGCTTGAGGTTTAGCAAACATGGAGATTAAGAGATATGAAAGGGGTTCGGGGTCATGTAAGTTACAGAACTTAGAAAATCAAGAACAAAAGATTGGGTTGCAGGAAAAATACGAAATTTTATGGCTTTGTTCATGATGATCGGAATAACCTACAGATAAATTTCATAGTTTATGCTCGTGAGAATGCCTACCTTTCACGTTTTTCCTCTTCTAGGGTTTGAAGGTGAAGAACTCGAGAAGAAGCTTGGAAGATCCTTTCTCCCCACGATTTCTCCTCCTCTTGGCCTCTCCTCCTAGTTCAGCAACCTCTTGGCACGAGCTAGGGCCGGCCATGAGAGTTTTAGAGAAGTATTTAAGCTTCTCCTCATTCCCTTTCGTAGTTTAAGTCTAATTCCTATTTAATTTTGAGTTTTCTATTTTCCTCTCCCCTTTTAAAGCAAGAGATCTCTTAATTGGATTGAGAGAGAGAGGATTTCGTGGCCAAGCAATTGGGGTAGGTTTAGGATTCCAAATCCAACTCAAACCACTTATTTAAATGCATTAAATACTATTTTTTTATTTAAATAATATTTTAGTTACGAATTTAGGATATTTTTTCATTATTCCCCTATCAAAAATTCCTCTTTTGACCCACTAAATTCTATTGTGTCAATTTAATAAATCCCATCACTTCTTTTCTTTTAATGAGTTTTATTTAATTCTATTTTATTTGATTTTCTAAATAATTTAATTAGTTTTCCTTTTATATTATTAAATTTTTATTTTTCAAAAAAATCTAGGTTGCTACATATATGATGTCCAATTAATCAATTTAAATCACATGTATGACATAACAGTTATGAAAAAATAATATAAACTTTTATGACATATTTTAGGTTATAACAGATTATCTAGACATTTATATTTTAATTAAAAAATCATATCCCCATCAAATCAATTTATATCGATCACAAATTTTTATTACAATTTTAAATAATCATAGATATGCTATAGAATAATTTTCAACATTTTCTGACAATCATGGAAATTTTCATATTATAACTAATATTAGGTATTCTAATGATTTAATTATGAAAATAACTTATAATAGCATAAAATTAACCAAAATTTATTTTGGAGATACTGGAATAAAATCAAACCAGTCACTTCAAAATTGGAATTTTTATAAAAATATATAACTTTTGGATAATTTTTCAGTGAAAATTATAAGTAATGGAAATTCAAAAAAATATAAAAATGTTCTAAAAAAATCCTAGAACAATTTTTTCGTTACTCAGAACATCAGAACTTTAATATTATTTTCTCTAAATGCCCATAATTAAAATTTGAAAACTAATTTAAAATAATGATATATATAAGAAAATAATCATGGTAAGAATCTTGGCATCACTTGCCTTTATAGAAAATCCTCTCGTAGATATATACGCAAGACAAATTTGCCTACTGCTTGACGAATTTAATTTCATGCACACTGATGTTCAATACCACTGCTGCAAGCTTTCTCCACGATGTCACCACATTGGGAAGAACACAATAATAATAATAATAATAATAATTCTCCCTCCTTTTCTGTCTATAAACTAGGTTTGAAAGGAAAAGGATAAGAGAATATGGTATGGATGCTGCGTGGGTGTCCCTCCCTCACTTTCTCTCTTGCTAGATGGGTAGAAATGTGGCTTGAGGCTCTATTTATATTCTCTCCTATCTTAATGCCAAGACTTGAAACCGAGTAGTCAAGTTTCTCTCATGCCATACATGTAACTTTCTAGATATTAAATGCTAAGAAACTCTATTGTCATACCCTCAACCTCTCCATGCATTAAATGATCAAAACCTCTTACCTTTATGTAACAAGTCTAGAAATCTACTCTTAACCTATCCGGTTCTAACCCAACCCATTTATTCTCTTTATTTCACCAACGTTAGAAAGGGTTAGATAATAGAGGGAAAAAAAAAACATCCAACCAGACCATTAACTTTAGCATTTTATTCCTCTTAATATGTTCAATTTTAGTCTTAAAAAGTTATTAATTAATAATTACTTTATCTTTATCTATAGTTAAAAATTTGTTAATAAAAATAAATAAAAGTAAAAAAATTAGCATGAACAGTGTCATAGTTATGTGACACTATGCATTCACGCACAAAGTGCATGGGAGCTTAAATGCTTAATCCCACCAACCTTTTGTTTGTTTGTATTATGTTTATATCATTTTCTTATTTGTTCTATTTTCTTTCTTTATACTTTAAGTTTGGAAATAATTGAACTAGACAAAGTTGTCTTCACAAAAATTGAAGAGCACCTCATTATCTTTCTAATGAATTTAGAATCACTTGATAGTATGCATTTAAGTCCAGTAGAGTCGCAAGACCCGTTATAACGCTAGACAGTTCAAAGCAGTACAAAACAGTAGGAGCCACAACAGCTCAAAGGATCCCAAGAGGGTACTTTCCAGAGTTCAAGAATGTTATATCAGGATGTCCGAGAATATTAGTACGATCATGTCAAGGGACAATGTTCATTAGCAGTCCGAGATTATGATATCAAGAGCGAGTTTCAAGGGAAAGTACCACGAAGAAGATGGTCAAGGAGGTTCAAGACTATCAAGACAATAACAACGGTTTGAAGTATCATAATAACAAGTCGTGAGAACATGATTTCATGAAATAATGGTTAAGAGACTCACTCTGGATAGCACATGGTTGATCATTATTTCTTTTAGTTCCATAAACTTTAACGATTGTTGACCAGAAACGAATAGGATGTGTACAGAAGAAAGAGTTGGAGAACTCCAGATGTAACACCCTGAAAATTTAGTAAATTGAAAAATAGAAATAAATTGAAAACGATAAATTCAATATTTGTGAAATAGCAAAAACGTACGTGCCATTATCGTACATACAAAAACCCATTAGAAAATTCCATAAAAAAATTATAGTTCAACTCTAAATAATACTCCCTAATGACCCACAGAGAAATTCGTGCAAAGAAAAATCCGATTGCCTAAGGTTAAGGAGTTTTACGATCGATTATCGTAATTAAGAAATAAGTTGGGAAATCATTATCACATGTACTTAACGGAGTCCAAAATTATAATGAAATTTATGGGTGGACTCCAAACAATATGTGGGGATCGTCCATAAAAGAAATTAGACTAATGGACAACTTATGACCCATGAACAAATTCAAATATGAAAATAGTAAATGAATAAAAATGTTCAAATAAAAATGTTGAATAGAAATAAATAAAAGTCATGGTTAAACTCCCAAGAAGTGGAATCAACCATTTAAATTATATTGGGCCAAGACAACTCTATTTGGGCCAAAGAACAAAACCTAATGTCATAAAATCCCAAAATTCGTGACCATAAATATGCAGAAATTAGAAAAGGGTAAATTAGGGCTAAAACTAGGGTAATTATCCATCCATGGCAACTGTGGTGGCCAAATCTAGTCACCTAAGCCCACGATGGCCCATCACGACCCTCTCGTGTCCTGTCAACGAACATGACACCATTTCAAAGGGCCACGTCCTCATCAGGGCGGTTCGAAGACTCCCAAGGTATGACCCCCGTGATCGGACGTCGTCAAGCTCCACAGCAGCATATTCCCGATCAGGTCATCTATCCTTCCATACCGAAGAACTACGGACGCTACCGATCAGCGCGTTCCATTACCACGCGAGTCACCTGCTCGGTGATCTTGTTCGGAGGTTGCCGAACAGCTCTCCGTATCCTCGCGACGGTTATAACTGCCACAGGCCACACGCCCCATCATCAAGAGGCGCGTTAACTGCCTGGCATCCCAATGGGCACCTGAGCACATAACTCCTCCCGTTATGCGCGCCCATCAAGGCGCCTTTTCAGGCACGATCTACCAACGTTACGCACGTTCGCCTTGGCACCAACGCCTATAAAAACGTAGGTACAGGACCATGCACTGGTACGTTCTCTCTGACGCGAACACACTCTCACACTCCGAAACCCCCTGCCTTGCAAGCCTCGTACTGACTTAGGCATCGGAGGGTTTCCCCGGTCTTCACCGGGCCCCCTGATCCAGTTCTGGTTTTGCAGGCTCTCATCCACACCGGCCTTCGTCTTCCCCATCTTCTCTAGTGGAGGCCCGTTTGGCTCCGGCCCAAACAGGATTACACCACCGCATTTGGCGCCGTCTGTGAGAACGATGTAGCCATGGCTCGCGGACGATCCTCGTACCAGAATGTGGGGAGCAGGGCGACGAGATCCCGTCAGTCACGAGGGGACTCTCGCCGGCGATCCCCCCTATTGACGTCGCCATCGCCCCTTCCGGCGTTAACAACGACGTCCCTGCACCAGTTGCCGCTGCGCCGGCAACAGCCCTCGAAGTGGCAGAACTTCGGGGGCAGATGCAGCAGTTGACAGGTGTCTGCCTTGCCCTGCAGGCCCAACTGGCTGGACCACCAGCCCCAGTGGTTCCTCTGCCACGAGAGCGGCAGGCGGAGTCGTCGCATCGACGCTCTCGCATCCTCCCGGCGCCTCAGGAGCAGCAGGCAGACTCGCCGCGCCGGTCGCATCGAGCCCCGTCCGAGGAGCGGGCGCCGGAGTGCCGCGGGCGTTCGCCCCGTCGCTCTGTCGCCTCCCCCCGTCCGCCACGATCAGTCGTGGGAGGCAACTCCCATGCGTCTGGACGAGGGGGTCCTACCAATTCTAAACAGGAGCTCGCCAGGCGCTTGAGGTGTGTGGTCGACCTCGAGCGCCGCGTGGACGCGATGGTTCAGCGCGCGGAGGGGAAAGCTTCCAGCGGAAGATGACTTGGACTTCCGCTCCCCTTTCAGCAGGGAGATCCTGGAAGCGCAGGTCTCTTCCAAGCTCCCCCTACCCACCATTGCGCCCTATGACGACACTACCGACCCGGCCGACCACATCCACGGCTTCGAGTCGCATATGGTGTTCCACGGAGCATCAGATGCGGCCAAGTGCAGGGCCTTCCCTGCAACTCTCAAGGAGACCGCCAGGGCCTGGTTTGAGACCCTTCCGGCGGGCTCCATCACCTCCTTCCGCCAACTGAAGAAGTCCTTTCGGGACAACTTCCTTGGTGGAAGGTCGCAGCCGCGAACGGCGGCTTCGCTCCTGGCCGTGCGCCAGAAGAAGGGCGAGGCGCTCTGGGACTTCGTTAAGAGGTTCCGAACAGAGGCGCTTCGCATCTCGCGCCTGGACGTCCCTCTGGCAACCAGTGCCTTTATTCAGGGCACCCGCGACGGTTTTTTGCAGAGGACCCTCAGCGTCCAGCAGCCCGCCACCCTTGCCGAGCTGCTCTCCATCGCACAGCTCCACGCCGCCTACGAGGAGAGCCTAGCAGCGAGTAGGGCCGAGCAGGGGGAGCAGTCGGATAAGAAGCGGCCTTCCGACAACGGTTCCGACCGAGATCGGAAGAAGGGACGACGCAATGGTGATTCTCCGCGCCGTCCGCGCCCCTTCACCAACTACACCCCCCTCACTGTGGCACCCGAACAGATCCTGGCGGAGATCAGGAACGAAGCATTTGTTCGGTGGCCACAGAGGATGCGTTCCGACCCCCGGAAGCGTGATCAGAACAAGTACTGTCGCTTCCATCGCGACCACGGCCACGACACCTCCGAGTGCCGCCAGCTTAAGGACGAAATCGAAGACCTTATCAAGTGCGGCTATCTTGGACGGTTCGTGCGCCGGAATGAAGAGCGCCCCAGACGCCGAGAGCGTACTCCCGAGCAGCTGATCAACAATGAGCCCAATTGGCAGGAGATCAACGTGATCGCGGGAGGCTTCGGCGCAGGCGGAGAAAGCACTCGAAGCCGACGCGACTACGCAAGGCGAGTGCATGTCGTAGATAGGCCCTCGGCACCTCGGCCGGCTCCATACCCCGCCAGTCCTGCACGCGCACAGCCCGAGGAGGCTATAACCTTCTCGGACGAAGATCTTGTAGGGGTTACGACCCCACACACCGATGTGTTGGTCATTTCGGCCACCATCAACCACTGTAATGTGCGCCGGATTCTGGTGGATAATGGAAGCGCCCCCGATGTCTTGGCTTATGACTATTTTTTCCTCATGGGCCTGAGAACCGATCAACTCACCTCTGTAAACTCGCCTTTGTTCGGCTTTTTGGGAGTTTCGGTCCAACCCATGGGAAGAGTTCGCCTCTCGATTACCTTAGGGACGGCTCCAAGGGTCGTGACCAAGATTGTTGACTTCTTGGTCATCAACAATATGCCTGGATACAATGCCATCCTCGGCAGAGGTCTGATCGGGCGCATCAAAGCAGTACCTTCGTTGCTCCATCAGAAGATGAAGTTCCCTACTCCGAGCGGAGTTGGCGAAGTGCTCGGGTGTCAGCGCGAGTCCCGCCGTTGCTATGTCCTCTCCTTAAGGGACAAGCAACCACTCGCTGATCCAGCCCCTCCAACGTCCGATCAGCCTTCCACCAGCCGAGGAACGCCTGCTGAAGATTTAATCCCTATCCAGGTAGACGATGACCCCGAACACGTCCTATACATTGGCGCCTTGTTGACAGAGGCCGAGCAGCAGCGCTACACAGCCTTCCTGCTGGCCAATTTGGACGTGTTCGCCTGGTCTGATGATGAGCTTCCGGGTATTCCCCTGGAGGTAATGGTGCATCGCCTCCGTCTGGATCCCCGGATCCCACCAGTTCAGCAAAGGAGGCGACCTGTGAACCGAGAGCGGCAGACCGTAATTCAGGATCACGTAGTCAAAAGCCGAACTGTTGGGCTCCTCCGAGAAGCCCAATACCCAAGATGGATCTCCAATGTGGTCCTCGTACGCAAGGCCAACGGTAAATGGCGTGTGTGCGTTGATTACAAGGATCTCAATAAAGCAACGCCCAAGGACAACTTCCCTCTGCCGCGCATTGATTAGCTGGTGGATGCTACTTCCGGTCACGAGCTTCTCAGCTTCTTGGACGCTTACTCTGGTTACCACCAGATCAGTATGCATCCTCCGGATCAAGACGCCACGACGTTCGTCACAGACCTAGGCTTGTACTGTTTTACCAGAATGCCTTTCGGCCTAAAGAACACGGGCGCAACTTACCAGCGGCTGGTCAACAAGATGTTCGAGCAGCAGATCGGGCGCAACATGGAGGTCTATGTTGATGACATGCTGGTCAAGACGCTTCCGAGCATTGACCACATTTCGGACCTCCAGGAAACTTTCGCAACCTTGCGAAAGTACAATATGAAACTCAACCCTGCCAAGTGCGCGTTTGGTGTTCGTTTGGGCAAGTTCCTCGGTTTCCTTGTGTCAAACAGAGGAATAGAAGCAAACCCGGAGAAAATCCAAGCCGTGCTTGAGATGAGCAGTCCAAAGACAGTGCGCGACGTCCAACCCTGACAGGGCGTCTTGCGGCACTGAACCGGTTCATGTCCCGAGCAGCAGAAAGAAGTTTTAACTTCTTCAAGTTGCTCCGAGGCCCTAAAAGCGCCTCGAAGCAAGGGGGGCAAGTACGGTGGACTGATGAATGCGAGGCTGCCTTCACCGAGCTGAAGGCATATTTGGCAGCCCCTCCTGTTCTCTCAAAGCCTGTGCTCGGGGAGCCTCTGTTCGTGTACCTCTCGGTTACCGAACACTCCATCAGCGCAGTCTTGATCAGAGAAGTAGGAGCGGCACAACATCCAGTATACTACATCAGCAGGGTCCTCCAAGAAGCTGAAAGGAGGTACCCCAGAGCAGAAAAACTCGCCCTTGCTCTCGTCACGGCTGCCCGGAAGCTTAGGCCCTATTTCCAAGCCCATTCCGTCACGGTTCTGACCGACCAGCCGCTGAAATCCATCCTTCAGCGGCCGGAGGCTTCCGGCAGGCTGGTTAAGTGGGCGATAGAGCTTGGTGAGTTCGACATCAGCTTTCGACCGAGGACGGCGGTCAAGGCGCAGGCGCTAGCAGACTTCGTGGCGGAATGTACCCTCCCGGCCGAGCAGGATCCACCGTTGGCAGATGAACCCCCATGAGAGCTCTACGTCGACGGATCCTCTTGCGTCACAGGGAGTGGAGCTGGTTTGGTCCTCACCTCCCCGGAGGGGTTAGAGTTCCAATACGCCCTCCGTTTCCGCTTTCCGGCCTCCAACAACGTAGCCGAATACGAAGCTTTGCTGTCCGATATCCGCATGGCTAGGCACCTTGGAGCCATTCGGCTTAGAGTCTTTAGTGACTCCCAATTGGTTGCCAGCCAGGTGAGCGGGCAGTTCGGAGTGAGGGAACCCCGCATGGCTCAATACCTCCAACAGGTCAAGAGCCAAGCAGAGGGCCTCATATACTTCGAAGTTATACATGTTCCACGGGAGCAGAATGCGCGAGCTGATGCACTGGCCAAACTGGCATCTTCAGGTGACATCGCCCCTTCCCGCTCCGTGTTTATTGAAGAACTCGCCTCATCCGAGCACGGAAGTAAATGTTGCAGCCATAGAAACGGGCCCACCAACTCCGAGTTGGGTGGACCCTCTCTTGGCGTACTTACTCCGGGGTGAGCTTCCGCCTGAACAGGGCGAAGCTCGGAGAGTCAGGATGCGCTCTCAACATTTCACCCTTGTGGAAGGTAAGCTGTACCGACGGTCCCTTTCAAGACCTCTTCTGCGTTGCCTCAACCCTGAGGAGGCCCTTGCAGCCACAGAAGAAGTTCACGAGGGGCTGTGCGGAAGCCACCTGGGGGGCAGAACGCTAGCGCGCAGCATTATCCGAGCAGGGTTCTGGTGGCCTTCTCTTCAGAAGGATTGCATGTCCTTCGTCAGGAAATGTCCAGAATGCCAAAAGTTCGGAGAGCTCATCAAGCAGCCTGCTGAACAGCTTCACAGCCTGTTCGAGCCGCGCCCTTTCGCCAAATGGGGCATTGATATCTTGGGTCCCTTCCCAGAGGCCCAAGGGCGGAAGAAGTTTCTGTTTGTGGCCATCGATTACTTCACCAAGTGGATCGAGGCCGAACCTGTTGCCACAATCACCGAACAAGCCGCATGGAAGTTCGTCTGGAAGAACCTTCTCTGCAGGTTTGGCGTCCCAAGGGTGATCACCTCTGACAACGGGAAGCAGTTCGACAGTACCTTCTTCAAACAGAAATGCGCCGAGCTCGGGATCTACAACCACTTCACCTCCGTGGCTCATCCCCAGGCTAACGGTTTGGTCGAAAACGCCAACCGAACACTGCTGCACGGGATCTGCACAAGAGTGGAGGCTGCAGGTGGATCATGAATTGACGAGCTCCCTAACGTCCTTTGGTGTCATCGAACGACTGCTCGGGTAGCTACAGGGGAAACACCTTTCCATTTGGCCTACGGCTCGGAAGCTGTCGTACCTCTGGAAGTATCCCTTCCCACCATCCGAACAACCCACTTCGACGAAGCCGCCAACAACCGTGCCCTTCGTGAAAACTTGGACATGCTTGGCGAACGACAAAGCGATGCCAGCATTCGCCTCATTTCTTATCAGCAACGACTCGCACAGTACTATAATGCGCGAGTTCGGGAAAGGCGGTTCAACATGGGAGATTTGGTTTTGCGCCGCTGTTCAGCTTCGGATCCCCGAAGAGCAGTCGGCAAACTTGCCATCAAATGGGAAGGACCTTATCAGGTCACCCATGTCCTCAGAAAAGGCTCATATAAGCTAACTACCCCTAGTGGCGAAGCCATACCCAGGACTTGGCATGTCTCTAATCTTAAGGCTTATCATTTATAAAAGTCTTTTTTTCAGCATCCTACCTCTCTTCTTCCTACTCCTGTTGTTTCACAAGCATTTGGCATATACACCTAATCGGAACCTCCTTTACGGTTCCCAACGATCTGCGTCTTACATGCAACGCTTATGAAGCTAGCGGATTCCGATCCGAGCAGGAACAACCACAAAAGGGAGAAGATAGAGAAAGTGAAGCTATAGATAAACTCATGAAGCAGAGAATTTCATTTACAAGAAGTTTTGTGCTTACAAGCAGGCCCTTCTTGGCCGCGGTTACAAAAAGAAAGTATAAGAAGGACACGGAGCAGAAGAAAACTAAGGAGCCTGTTCGGAAGGGCCAGCATCTTCACCCGAAGAGGGCATCCGCCCAGACTGGAATTGTGCGAAGCGCACACCATCTAAACGGGCGTCATGAGTGCGACGCCGGCACTCCCGAACAGCAGCCTCAAAGGCTTCTCGGGCGCGTTCAACCCAGGAAAGCCGCTCTCCGAGATCCTTCCCAGCATTGAGACCCACCCTGTAGCAGCGGGCCCCATACTGCTCCAAGTCTTCCTTGTACTCCGGCCCGGCCTTGTAGTCAGCAACGGCACGGGCCCCCGCATCTACTACCACCTTGGCCAGGGCGTCCTTTTCGGCCCGCGCCAAGGTAGCATCTAGCTTCGAAGCCTGGAGGGCAGCTTTGAGGTTCTTCACCTCCTCCTCCAGCGCTGCCTTGAGAGCTTTATGCCTCGCTGAGAGGTCCTCGCAGAAAGCTGTCTGCGCCTCATGGAGATACTTCTGTCTCTGGCCCCGAACAGCCAGAGCCTTCAGAATGCCCAGCGACTTGGACATTCCATCCGCAAGCGCCTCTACATCAACGTCGCTCAAGCCATCTTCCCCGTGGCCCTCTGGGTGGTAACCTTCCACTGACCTCTCCGGAGTCTGCTCGGAAGGAAGGTCTAGGCACCTTGCCAGCTGGTCAAGTTAGGAAGCAGTAGGACTCGCAGGCAGCTCCCTTGGCGCATTCTCCATACGACGAAGGGTCGCCTCCAACGCTGCCACAGAAGGGTCTTCAGGAAGCTTCTTGAGCAGCGCTTCACTGAGGGGTCGTCGGTCGTCATCAGACTCTTCAGCCCGATCACTGACCCCAACAACCGCAGCCTCCCCCCCATCACCTTCAACTACCTTGGGGTTGAATTTATATTAGCAACCACCTCGGTGGGGGGCATGGGGGGCAGGATTCCCCCGGTGGTAGCAGCAATCTCCCCGGGCGCCCCCATTGTCGCGGCTGCTTTTTTAGTGGCCCTTGCAGCAGGAACCACTTCCTATCCCTCAGACGGAGTTGCGCTTGGCGTTGGAGCCACCACGCTGCTTGCTACCACCCCAGCAGGGGCGGAAACCTCCGTCGCATCAGCATCCTCCTCCCGCCGAACAGGAGACACTGCAACTTCTCCACTCCTCTTGGAAGAAGCCCCCGTAGTGTTGCTGGTAGCACCATGCTCGGCACCACCAATGTTGGAAGCATCAGAGGGCTCCCTATCCTTCGTGCAGGTGGAGCCCCTGGCCTCTTCTCCGGCAGGGCTCTCGAACCTGTCGCTCACGACGACGAGCCCCAGCTCAGTCGCCATCTTCTGCGCGACCTCTGGGCGCGCCACGGAGGCCACCCGTGGCACTCCCTGATCGGCCGATTCCACGGCCTCACTTTTTCTGCGCAGCAGCAACTGCGCCTCTTCCGCTTCCTCCTCAGTCCCCTCCTCGTTACGTGGAGGGGTAGCTTGGACCGTCTTCTTCCTCTTCCGAGCACGGAGTTGTTCTGCCTCCTCTGCGTTCTCGTCGAACAAAACTGGCCTCCTTTTTATGGAAGCGGAAGGACGACTCGCCCCGTCGCCCTTCTCTAGTGGAGTCCGAGCTCCAGCCGAAACCACCTCCTTGGTGGCCTTCTTCTTCAGGCGAATTCTTCCGGGTCCCTTTTCAGGGGCCCGTGTCTTGGCTGGACGCTCCTCAGTAGGCAAAGGAGCAACGAGCGCCGTTGTTACTGCGGTGCCGACCCTCACGGCAGAGGGAACCCGAACAACGGCAGCAACGTCGTCGTCCTCATACACCATATGCGCCAAAACAGGGATCTGCTTGGCAAAATCTTCATTCGCCTCCTGATCCCTTCCGGCCTCCAGCTCTGCGGCAGCTGCACATAAAGAAAAGAAGAAGAGGAAGAGTTAGAGTGAGGTCACCAAACCAACAAGTAAATAACCAAGAGTTAGTATACTTACTCCACAGTTTGCTCAGGCCGTACTTGACGAGTAAGAACTCGGTCACATAGCCTTCTCCATTCCGAACACCTGCTCGGAGAAGACTGTCCGATGCCCTCGCCTCGTCCTGGATCAGCTTCGGAAAGCTGTCCTTCCGTGCCGAGCGGATAACAGTGGGGAATCCCCACTCGGCACCACCCCGGTGGCGCACAAAAAATAGCCTGTCCATCCAACCCTTGTTGTTGGAGTATTTGTTGGACAGCCCGATGTGCATCCTGTCTGTTCGGTGCTTTGCATAGTAGATATCTGCTCCTGACGCCCGAGAAACAGACAGCTTGAAGTGAGCCCGAAAAACATCCGCCGAACCCCAGATCTCTTTCATCTTGCAGATGACGCCGAAGATGCAGATGTACCTCCATGTGTTGGGCGTCAGTTGTATTGGTGAAACGCCCCAATAGTTCAGGAGCGCCTTCGCCACTTCCGGCAGCGATAGCCGGAAGCCCGCCTCCAAGTGATCTACAGAGAGGAGGAGGCAACCTGGTTTGTTCACCAGGAACGACTCCCCTTCTTTTGCGTTGACGATCTCGTACTCGTCACCGATCCTGAAGCGCTTACGGAGTCCGCTGTAATGGCGGTACCGTGGTCCACTGGACGCTGCGACGGTCACCCCACTTGCTCCGGCGACGGCCTTCCCTCTTCTCGCCATCACTGGAAGAGTCGCGGGAAGCGGCGGCAGCAACAAGAGACGAAGGAGAAGGTGGAAAGCTGGGAAGGCAAGAAAACTCGAAGGCTGGAATGCTGGAAGGTTTTTCGTAGGCGTGACTCCCGCCTTCGCCTCCTCCCCTCCTTATAAGGAAAGGGGAAGGAGCGAAATTCCAGGCGGGCCCTAAAACGCCGCTCCTTCCAGTTTCGAAAATTTCCCCTCAGGTACAGCGTCGGCGGCCGTTCGAACGCAACGATGATGCTCCTGGCTTGACACGGCTTTGCACCCATCATGACGGGTTAGCCGTTTGACAGGACTCCAAGTGGCGGCACCAAGCAACGGGCCATCGCATTAAATGCGGAAGCGACGCCCTCGAAGCGCTCGTCTCACCGAGCCACTCGAGAGTGTGGGGGGCAAGTGTGGTGGCCAAATCTGGTCACCTAAGCCCACGATGGCCCATCACGACCCTCTCGTGTCCTGTCAATGAACATGACACCATTTCAAAGGGCCACGTCCTCATCAGGGCGGTTTGAAGACTCCCAAGGTATGACCCCCGTGATCGGACGTCGTCAAGCTCCACAGCAGCATATTCCCGATCAGGTCATCTATCCTTCCATACCGAACAACTACGGACGCTACCGATCAGCGCGTTCCATTACCACGCGAGTCACTTGCTCGGTGATCTTGTTCGAAGGTTGCCGAACAGCTCTCCGTATCCTCGCGACGGTTATAACTGCCCCAGGCCACACGCCCCATCATCAAGAGGCGCGTTAACTGCCTGGCATCCCAACGGGCACCTGAGCACATAACTCCTCCCGTTATGCGCGCCCATCAAGGCGCCTTTTCAGGCACGATCTACCAACGTTACGCACGTTCGCCTTGGCACCAACGCCTATAAAAACGTAGGTACATGACCATGCACTGGTACGTTCTCTCTGACGCGAACACACTCTCACACTCCGAAACCCCCTGCCTTGCAAGCCTCGTACTGACTTAGGCATCAGAGGGTTTCCCCGGTCTTCACCGGGCCCCCTGATCTAGTTCTGGTTTTGCAGGCTCTCGTCCACACCGGCCTTCGTCTTCCCCATCTTCTCTAGTGGAGCCCCGTTTGGCTCCGGCCCAAACAGGATTACACCACCACAGAAACCAAATTATTACCTAGCCATGGTGGGAAGATTCTTATTGGCATTCTTGCTCCAATTGGGAGGAGAATCCCCAAAGCAAGGAAGGGGCCAAGCCAAAACCACAACCCTCTTTCCTAGTCTAGTTAGGACTTAAAATTAAACCCTAATCATATAAATAATCGTCCTAAAACTAGTTGGGAAGGTTTACCATCGAGTTGGGGTTGTGTGGAGGCGACCTAGGGTACCAGGAGGAGAGGAGAACGGCCAAGAACCGAGCTTCTTCCCCGACTGTCTCTGCTGTGACCTGTGCATTGACCAGTCTAAGATCTACTCAAAGGTAGGTGATCTCGGGCTTAACCTAAACGTTGCACACACCAATGGATAGAGCATCAAGTCTAGTTTCATTTGCATGTATTTTCCCTAATTTTCATGGAGTATGTAAGTTGTATTAAGTGTTTTCCAAGAGTCGCGCAAAGATAGAGCTTTTTGTGTTCTTACTGTGTTTTACGAAAACCAAGGTCGAATTGGGTCAAACCAAAATGGTAGTTCTCTTCTTTTTTATGTCCTCGACACTTTTCATGATCAAAGTTTTGGCTAAGGACCTTTGTATGTCAAGTTATAAGTCTATCATGAAGGAGTGTTACGTTTTTCTGCATTTTCAGGCCGAACCCTAAATCGCGACAAGTCCAGACGTCGCGTTCTGCATGGCATGAACGCGACGTACTTGTAATAACTGAAAATAATAATAATAATAAAATCAATCAAGTTAACTTTGTCGATTCTCTTGTGGTAATTCATATTTTGAAGCGGAAACTAATATCTTGAATGAATGAACTCTGAATCAAGTGATTCTAAATTCATTAGAAAGATAATGAGATGCTCTTCAAATTTTGTGAAGACAACTTTGTCTAGTTCAATTATTTCCAAACTTAAAGTATAAAGAAAGAAAATAGAACAAATAAGAAAATGATATAAACATAATACAAACAAACAAAAGGTTGGTGGTATTAAGCATTTAAGCTCCCATGCACTTTGTGCGTGAATGCATAGTGTCACATAACTGACACTGTTCATGCTATTTTTTTTACTTTTATTTATTTTTATTAACAAATTTTTAACTATAGATAAAGATAAAGTAATTATTAATCAATAACTTTTTAAGACTAAAATTGAACATATTAAGAGGAATAAAATGCTAAAGTTAATGGTCTGGTTGGATTTTTTTTCCCCTCTGTTATCTAACCCTTTCTAACGTTGGTGAAATAAAGAAAATAAATGGGTTGGGATAAAACCGGATAGGTTAAGAGTAGATTTCTAGACTTGTTACACGAAGGTAAGAGGTTTTGATCATTTAATGCATGGAGAGGTTGCGTGTATGACAATAGAGTTTCTTAGCATTTAATATCTAGAAAGTTACATGTATGGCATGAGAGAAACTTGACTACTCAGTTTCAAGTCTTGGCGTTAAGATAGGAGAGAATATAAATAGAGCCTCAAGCCACATTTCTACCCATCTAGCAAGAGAGAAAGTGAGGGAGGGACACCCACGCAGCATCCATACCATATTCTCTTATCCTTTTCCTTTCAAACCTAATTTATAGAGAGAAAAGGAGGGAGAATTATTATTATTATTATTATTTTTGTGTTCTTCCCAATGTGGTGACATCGTGGAGAAAGCTTGCAGCAGTGGTATTGAACATCAGTGTGAATGAAATTAAATTAGTCAAGCAGTAGGCAAATTTTGTCTTGCGTATATATCTACGAGAGGATTTTCTATAAAGGCAAGTGATGACAAGATTCTTACCATGATTATTTTCTTATATATATCATTATTTTAAATTAGTTTTCAAATTTTAATTATGGGCATTTAGAGAAAATAATATTAAAGTTCTGATGTTCTGAGTAACGAAAAAATTGTTCAAGGATTTTTTTAGAATATTTTATATATATATTTTTTGAATTTCCATTACTTATAATTTTCACTGAAAAATTATCCAAAAGTTATATATTTTTATAAAAATTCTAATTTTGAAGTGACTGATTTGATTTTATTCCAGTATCTCCAAAATAAATTTTGGTTAATTTTCTGCTATTATAAGTTATTTTCATAATTAAATCATTAGAATACCTAATATTGGTTATAATATGAAAATTTCCATGATTGTCAGAAAATGTTGAAAATTATTCTATAGCATATCTATGATTATTTAAAATTGTAATAAAAATGTGAGATCGATATAAATTGATTTGATGGGGATATGATTTTTTTAATTAAAATATAAATGTCTAGATAATCTGCTATAACCTAAAATATGTCATAAAAGTTTATATTGTTTTTTTCATAACTGTTATGTCATACATGTGATTTAAATTGATTAATTGGACATCATATATGTAGCAACCTGGATTTTTTTGAAAAATAAAAATTTAATAATATAAAAAGAAAACTAATTAAATTAATTAGAAAATCAAATAAAATAGAATTAAATAAAACTTATGAAAAGAAAAGAAGTTATGGGCTTTATTAAATTGACCTAATAGAATTTAGTGGGCCAAAAGAGGAATTTTTGAAAGGGGAATAATGGAAAATTATCCTAAATTCGTAACTAAAATATTACTTAAATAAAAAGATGGTATTTAATGTATTTAAATAAGTGGTTTGAGTTGGATTTAGAATCCTAAACCTACCCCAAATGCTTGGCCACGAAATCCCATCTCTCTCAATCCAATTAGGAGATCTCTTGTTTTAAAAGGGGAGAGGAAAATAGAAAACTCAGAATTAAATAGGAATTAGACTTAAACTAGGAAAGGGAATGAGGAGAAGCTTAAATACTTCTCTAAAACCCTCATGGCCGGCCCTAGCTCGTGCCAAGAGGTTGCTGGACCAGGAGGAGAGGCCAAGAGGAGGAGAAATCGTGGGGAGAAAGGATGTTCCAAGCTTCTTCCCGAGTTCTTCACCTTCAAACCCTAGAAGAGGAAAAATGTGAAAGGTAGACATTCTCACGAGCATAAACTATGAAAATTTATCTGTAGGTTATTCCAATCATCATGAACAAAGCCCTAAAATTTCGTATTTTTCCTGCAACCCAATCTTTTGTTCTTGATTTTCCAAGTTCTGTAACTTACATGACCCCGAACCCCCTTCATATCTCTTAATCTCCATGTTTGCTAAACCTCAAGCCTCGAACTTTTTATTGGAAGTTCTGAGGGTTGTTAGCTTTCTTTCGCCCCTAAAAGCCCTAATTTTAGTCCATTCTATCTCGCAAATTAAATCGTTCATCTCTACTGCTCACTGTATCATGTAATTCATGTTTGATGTGAATAAAGCATGTCGAAACCCTAACTATTGACAAATTCCTATTTACTGTTAGTACTCACGCATGTCTAGGTCAATATGCAACTGGTTTCATTATTTTTCCCTAGCGACAACATAGTATGTCACCAACACATCCGGTGCAGACAAAACCTTCTCAGTTCGTAACGGGTTCTATGTTAAAGACCATGGAATTGGGATTAAGTGTTAATCCATGTATTAGATTAAGTGTTAATCTAATGGTTTTCTTTATTAAAGTGTTTAATTAATTTCTATTAGCTTACATATATGCATGTGATGTGTATGATGTGGGCGAATGATCACGGACCTTTGTGGGATGCTTGTATGTGTGTGAATGGTGTTTCATTGGGGCTTGCGACCCACCTCCCTTGCTCTCTCTCATTAATTTTTGTGCATTTCTACCTCCCTCCACAATTATGTATCTCCCCTTGATATGATCAAGGTTTCTTATTTGAGATAAATGTACATTTTGGGCATGCGTGCTCCTAGTTATTTGTAATTATTGTAATTACTAGAAATAGCTTTCGGAGGCACGGCGGAAGCGTGGAAATGCCAACAGACGTGATGAGGAAGAGGAGGATGAACATTGTTCATGGGATGCGCCAACGACACACATAGCTGTAGACACGCGAATTCGGCTCCATTGCGGGCAAATTTCATATTGCGCCATAGCGCCACAAATGGCCTTCATTTTGCCTTGAAAGAGTGTTTTCCCCATCATTTTGGATCATCCCCATTCTTCCCCGGTGCTTCCCCTTCATTTTCGGAACCCCTCGGGTAATATAAGCATCAATTTCTTGTCGCGACGGGTCTTCGGGGCACGATCATTCTGTCGCGGCGGGTATGGCAACTGCGTTATGAAAGGCGTCTGGCGAACCAGACGCGATTCAGGATACTAGGCTTATCGCGACGGCCTTCAGGGGCGTGATCTTATAGCGGCCGGTGTTCAGGCCGCGACACGATTAATGCGTCAGCCCTTCGCGACACGATAATGAAGTCTTATTTTATTTATGGAAAATGCCCGTGTTATTAACGCGTCCACCATAGGCGACGCGTTTCCAATTACCCTTTCAGCAGAATTTTCATAAATAAAATAGGAAGGCTTATCGCGTCGTGCAGTGTCGACGTGACCCAATTTATAGTCGCGTCCTGCCGCCTGGACTCGATTCAGTGGCCCAGAAAGTCGTCGCGACCAGGCCCGTAATCATGAGAAAATCATGTAATCGCATCCTTGTCAGAAGACACAATTTAAAAGGTCAAATCATAATTTCATGTCAGTAGACAGCGCATTTATGAGCCGATTGTATCGGAAATTGCCCATAGGTAATCGCATCGGCCATGGCCGCCGCATTTCAAGTCGCGGCAGCCCTGGCGGACGCGATTCAGTTCCTTATCGCGGCATTCTGACAGGACGTGATTCAGAGACATGACGGCAATCATGCGCGTGTCTCATCCAAGTTGACCTTCTGAAACGCGGCCTGCCTCCAAGACGCATTTAAATCCTTGTCGCGGCGCCCAAGCCCAGACGCAATTAAACTCATAATCGCGGCTTCCTGTTTAGATGCGATTCAAGTTTTTACCCCTATAACTTGACCCCCGAGGGTCATTTGTAAAGGGGGGTTCCAAGAAGCAGCGAAGCCCTGCCGAACCGGCAACCCGACATCCTCCATCCTCGCCTTCTTCCACGTGTATCGGAGCGGAACGAGGCGGGAACATCTTCCTCCTCTTCTTCCTCCACTTGTTCAACCGGCCACGCCGCAACGCCGCCGCGCCGTTCATATCTGGGGAAGCACCCCCTCCCCTTTCTTTCTCCCTTTTATTTGCATTTCTACTCCCTCCGGGCCCCACATGGCTCTTTATGTTTTCACCTCCTCCGGGCCCCACGTGGCCCTTCTTTAATCCTTTTTTTACACGCATGCATGCATACACACACACACACACACACACACACCTAATTTAGGGGTTTAAAAACCACCATCCGGTGAGTCCTCCCCATTTTATTCATTTCATTTATTCATTCGGGATTCGATATTACACGTCATTCGGCTAATCCCCTTATTCTTCTTTGTTTATTTTGTCAGGATAATCAAACGAGGAAAACGCCCTCTACCACGGCCGGCCGTGTTCGTAGAGGAAGATAGAACCCACATCATCCCCCGCGCAATCTCCCCGCTCCAAAAAAAGGTACGCTCGCGATCACTCCTTCCATCCCGCACCCTTCGCCGTGCGCCTCCATTCGGTGCCCACGTGCACCTGGCGATCACGATCCATCCCCCCATAATAACATCCCTCTTTGTGGACCGCGCGTTGAGTCCGTCGGCGGCATCTACATATTGGCGATTACGGTGGGACTTCTTTTTGCGTATTTTTCTCTTTGATTACCCCCTCCTCCGTGCCCCACGTGGCACTTTTCTTTCATTTTCTGCTTTAAAAACATGATGTGTGTTTAGTTTTTGTTTTTAGTTTCTTTTTCTATACATATCCAGCTTTCCTGCGCTTCTTCTTCTGTCCTCGGGTGGCTATTGGAATCACGTCCAACACAGAGGACGCATTCATAACGCGTCCACTGTTCCGGACGCGTTTCGTTTTGTTGTTGCGGTGGCCGAAGTCGACGCGTTCAGTTGCCTTATCGCGGCGGCCTTACCTAACGCGTTCCTATTGTCACGGAGGCTAAGCCCGACGCATTTCTTTACTGCTTTTTTTCCTACTTTCTACTTTCTTCTCGGGTGCCTGTTTGGAGTCACGTCCCACACAGAGGACACGATTCATTGCTTGTGAACGTAGCCGTCAAACCGGACGCGTTTCTGTTTCTTGTCGCGGCGGCCAGAAACGACGCGTTTCTGCCTGACAGTGACCGTCCATAGGGACCTGTTCGCGGTTCTGATAGCCTTCCGGGGCTTTCATATCCGCATCCCGGTGACTGGACGTGATTCAGTTCTGACAGAAACGCGTCGTCCTGCCATTTCTGCTATAAATTGTTGCATACAGGGTATTCTTGCATCGGTCGGGGGACCTCCTTCCCTCATATCCTAGGCTCCACACACCCCTCTTGGTAAGGGCAACCTCTCCTTTGGGCATTCCGTCTCATTGGACTAGGGAACCTTTACCAAGAGCCCCGTAAGACTCCGTACCCCGTGGATTCCCTCACGACGAACCGAGCTGGCAGTACCCTTCCGTTGACCCGGGTTTAGCTATCCCATTGCGTGGTGAGGGTGAGCTTAGTTATACCCCGAAGTATACATCTTCTACCCAACTAAGGTCTCACCTGGAGTGACACAATATTCTTCAATCCATTTAAATAATTGTGAAACTCCTTAAAAACAAGCGTTAAACATTACAACTTGTTTGAACTACGTATTGATTGATTAATCTTTGTTCGACCTTGTTTGTTTATTGCTTTGTTAAAAATGGACCCATATTATCATGCCGATTTTTATTATGAGGACTATGAGGATAATGTTAGATCTCCATCTTTCCAATCTCATGTCCGTCCATCTCACCATCGTGCCGGGACAACCTTCCACTTCCTATGGTTACGTGCGCACACCGCGCACTAGCCTATCTGATGTCCCTTCACACCTCACTCCAATCAGAACCCGGCAAGAGCCTATCTCCCACCATGATCCCACTATCCAGCATGTCCTACATGCCATTGATCAGCTCACACCTCAACAACTCAATCTGATTCAATCTTTAGTTGAGGGTGCAACTCCTCCTCCCTCTCCTTCTCCCAGGCACCCACCTTTGTATATCCCGACGACTTTGCCACATACCTCTGTACATTCTTCATCACCTCGGCCCCCTGGCCATTTGCACTCCCATGCTCCGGTCCGAACAGACTGCCCCTTGGGAAGGCCCATTAATTCAAGGCCACCCCCATGTACTCCCTCACATGCCCAGCGGCAACCATCCATTCCACTCCAAGATGCTCTTCTCCAAAAAGTGAATAATTTGGAGGTGCAAATCAATAAGCTTTCCAAGCCTATGGATGACCCCGTCGCCGCCATGCCGGCTTTCCCTCAAATTTACATTCATCCTTCGGAGATGCCGTCGTACCGACTGTACAATGGCACGGGGAACCCCTACCTTCACATTAAAGAATTCCTTTATAAGTCTCCTCATTGGCAACGTGACCCCATCACGTTGGCATATTTGTTTAGAAAATCTCTTGACGGCCCTGCGCTCGAATGGTTCTACTCACTAGAGCCAAGTGAGGCAGGAGACTTCCGCTCTCTGCATAAGAAATTCCTTCAAAGGTATAAAGACCGCGTCAGCCCCTATCTCTCTATCACGGATCTAGCATCCGAGAAGATGGGGGCCAACGAGGCATTTGTACAATTTGCTGACCGTTGGAGGTCAATGGCCACGCGCTTACAACTTGAGCTCTCGGAGTCAGAGCAAGTTAAAATAATCATTTCCAACTCTACTCCGAGGTTCAGGCACATCTTGGCCATGAACTAGATCACCTCCATGGAGGAGCTCTACGAGCGGGGATGTTACATTCAGACCCATCTGATGGAGTCCCCGATCGTGGAGCTATTTGATCAAATTAAATCGAGAAAGAACGGATCAGTGGACGCCATCCACCATCCACCTCACCACTCTACAACATACACTCCATGCATACCTCCACAAACTCTCGTTTACCACAACATGCCGCCACCCAGGCGTCCACTGATTCGTCCTCCTCGGACTCAACAACCTCCAACTGGGCCCTACGATGCCCCTATTTTTCATGAAGAAGCTCCTGCGCCCTACGTTGCGCCTGCTCCGGCACCCGTGCCAGCTCCCATGCCAATTCCTGTACCCCCACCACAACTGCCCCAACAACAACCTCCACCTCCATCACAGCCTGTTGCTCGGGCTGAAGTTGCCAATGCCGAACCCCTCCAAGAAACCACTTGGTGCTACGACGATGAACCTTCCGAGGTCATGTTCGTACGCCATTTACCTACACCTCCCATATTGCCATCCATTACCATTAAGTCTTTGGTCATTAAGCCTCCACCCATCATTGCACCAATCATTACACCTCCCACTGCGCCAACCCCATTGGCAACCCAACCCGAACAACCCCTTGCTATCATACCCATTACGCCTCCACTGGCCATACAGCCTTCCATCACACCCGCCATGTCTACCCCCATCCAACGGAGCAGGCGCAAGTTTTTAAGGAACAACAAGCGTCAGCAAAAGAAGGAAGACCCGGGACCGGGCATGCTTTTTAAAATCCAAGATTGTATTCCTCGCATGTCGGTCATTGTTTCCATATCTGGCACATTTACCGAGCGGGAGTCCTCCCCTCCAATCATGGCCGTCAAGAGGCCTTCTAAATCTATACTGTTCATACCCATTGCCAACCGGGTTCATTTCAAAATACTCATAGGGAATCTCTCCCTCCAACCTCTCATGACCCCTCACACCGTTATTGTGAACCTTCCAACTCCAGTGAAGGGGTCAAACATTCAGATTGTGCTCACTCATTCCAACGCCAAATCATTGGCACAATATATTATTCAAGGGGTCGTGCCCCCTTCCATATCACACATTATACAATCTTTGGGCACGGTCCCCCCTTTGTTGCTTCCAACTCCACCGGTGGAACTCCCCACCCTTTCATTCAACTATATTCCAAGGGAGTTTCCACTATCGCTTGAAACTCCAATGGAAGTCAACCCTCCAATCATTGATAGCTGCTCAATCCATCGGAGAAGAGCAAGACCATCTGCCCGCTGGGCAAAATTTATGAGGAAGTATCTGAGGGTCAAAATACCAATTCCCAAGCGGAAGCCTAAACCCCGGGCAAGGCAAAAGACTAGGGGACCTCCATCTTCTTCATTTTCTTTCCAATCATCGTTTGTGCTTCTCAGCACCTTTCTGTGGGTTCTCCACATTCCCTCCCCACGGGAGGCATTTTATTTTCACCTTTTGTATAATCCTTACTCTTGCACTGGGCATCGCGCCCCTTTTTATGTTCATCGTTCTCCATCCTATGCCCCACGCGGCACATCTCATTCCAGTGCCCCACGCGGCACATCTCCTTCCAGTGCCCCACGCGGCACATCTCCTTCCGTGCCCCACGCAGCACATCTCCACTCCGTGCCCCACGTAGCACATCTCCATCTTGCGCCCCATGCTGCGCACCCTCCCTTTCGGCCCCTCGCGGCCCGCTTTTTCCTTTTTCCCCTCCGGCCCCACCGGAGTCTCTTCCTCTTTCAGGGCACCGCGTCCTCCTTCTCCTGCAAACCCCTCCGGCCCCGTCGGAGTCTCCAAAATATTTCCTCCACTCTCTCCTTGCCGCCTTTAATCGGGTCCTTCGACCCTTCTCGCACTATTTTTGGGGCTTCAGTCCCCACATGCCTTTTTAATTTCCAAAATAAAATGTAAATTCCTGTAGACCCCGAGTCTCGCCCCAACGCAGGGCATTCGTCCTCCTTTTACCTTCTAAACTCTTATTATACTAAAAATTCTATAAAAAAATGAATATTTCAGCATTGCCATACCGTCGCAGCATTTCTGTTATAAGAATCCCGAGCTAGGAATCCAACATTCCCTCCCGGGTCATTAAAGTTTGCCCTTAGCATGGGCACTTGCACACACTTCATGGCGCCCTAAGCCAATTGTTCCCAGTAGACACCGTCACCATCATAGCCTCGCCTGAAAGGCACATTGTCTGTTTCTCCCCTTACTCGACCAAAATATGGGTAGTGGAGGTAGTCTGGGCAAGGCAATCAACCCAAAGCACCTCCATCATAAGAAGACGTCCTCCAAAGTGGGCAAATCAAATGACCAAGAAAAATCAAGTCAAATGCATGTCAAGAGTGGCAAAGTCCCCGCAGAGATCCAAATAGACCCGGTCGTAAGCCTGCAAAAAAAAAATCAAAATAAAATCAAAGTAAATAGGGCATGGCAAAGAGTGGCAAAGTCCCCGCGGAGATCCAAATGGACCCGGCCGTACGCATGTCCCTATAATCAAGTGGTCATCACTCAAGATTCAAAAATAATTCAAAAGCCCCAGTGCTTAATGAGAGTGAACCTTCTGACAGTTGTGCCAAGGAAGGAAGTCAAACCCAACTCCTCAATACCCACATCAAAACTTATCTCCAAATTGTCTTCCCTTCCTCCTGCCAGACCTAGTCACCTCTTCAGGCATGGTTTTAGTGGTGCATTGTTAACCAAGTGCAATTAGCTCGTGGGCTCCTCGTTAAAACGCACGCCCTACTCTGGGTATTCTTTAATGACACAAGAGGTAACAAAGACCCCTCGCCAGTCAATTTTTATAACTCTAATGCCGCCATGGCATGGCATTGTTCTAAAATCACAAAAAAAATCAAATACTTTCAAAACCCACAAAAATCAAATATTTTCAAAATCCACAAAAATCTAAATAATTTTCAAAATCCAACAAAAATCAAAATATTTTCCAAAACACCACAAAAATTCAAATATTTCTCAAAACCCACAAAAATTCAAATACTTTCAAAAATCTAAAAAGTTTTCCGATGGTATTGCATGGCAAGCACATTGCCTCTTGTCTGCGTCAGATCACATCACTTCTTCCAATCATGGGTTCCTCCCATCCTGAACTCCAAACTCCTTGGCGAGAGATCACCTATCCTCATGGTTAAAAACAAACTGAATGAGCTATTTATTTAAATACTTTATTAATGCTCCAAGACATGCTTTGAATGAATGTTGTTTTTCCATGATGTTTGTTGTTTTTTGGCTAATCAGTTTTGAGCGTAGGATTCGAGTTACCTCATCTGGCGCAACACCAGGCCACTGTTGCCTTCACCATCAACTATCTGCATCTACTATATGTTATACCCTTAGAGTATACCAAGGACCTTGTGGCTCTGAGGAATCTGGGATTTGAGTTCCCCTCTATCAAAAACAGTGATTATACCAGTGGATCCTCAGCCGCACGGATAGGCCGTTATGCTTGGCATGTGAGGACGACGGACACATGCATGAAACCCCGATCCTGACTCACCGGCGTGACAATATTATCCTTGGTTATTTTCTACTCCTCGTTTAATCTTTATTTTCCTTTTAGCCCAACATACATGCATATTGAAATCACTGTGGAAATCCACTCTTCAAGTCAATTTGAGGGCCATCCGCACCTCGAAATCCAAAGCAATCTTGAAATATTCCAATCTGGGTCGAATACCCAACTCCCTTTGTTGTCGCCTCTGGGCTGATTTCCTTCAGAATCTTTTGTTTGGACTTATCCTTTACTTTTCGTTTTACTCCCAGAGATCCACCTGAGGCAGTGGCAGACCCCCCCGATGGTGCAACCTAACGGATTGTGTCCTTAGGTACTTCCCCGACGCTGGAAGTTGATCTCTCCTTCTCTCCCAAGATCCACCTGAGGCAGTGGCAGACACCCCCGATGGTGAAACCTAACGGATTGTGTCCTTAGGTACTTCCCCGACGCTGGAAGTTGGTCTTTTCTTTCCTTTTCGCCCCACGTGGCACCTTTCCTTTCCCTTTCCTTTGTCCAAACATTTGTTTCTTTAGGTCTTCTTCCTGGTGGTGACTTCCTAGGTTGTTGGTGAAAGACTCTTATCAGGTGGCAGTCACCACATTGCCCGCGTGTCTATTTTTCACCTTGGCGTCTACTTTTCAGTCCGTTCCCACTTCATTCCACTTCGCTACACTTCATTTCTTTCATTCCATTACACTCCATTTCACTCCACTTCGTGTCTCTTCGCTTCGCTCCCCTGCAAAGCAGATGCCAAGGCGTGGCAGCTGTAGACACGCGAATTTGGCTCCCCCGCGGGCAAATTTTATATTGCACCATAGCGCCACAAATGGCCTTCATTTTGCCTTGAAAGAGTGTTTTCCCCATCATTTTGGATCATCCCCATTCTTCCCCCGTGCTTCCCCTTCATTTCCGGAACCCCTCGAGTAATATAGGCATCAATTTCTTGTCACGAAGGGTCTTCGGGGCGCAATCATTCTGTCGCAGCGGGTATGGCAACTACGTTATGAAAGGCATCTGGCGAACCGGACGCGATTCAGAATACTAGGCTTATCATGACGGCCTTCAGGGGCGCGACCTTATAGCGGCCGGTGTTCAGGCCGCGACACGATTAACACGTCAGCCCTTCGCGACAAGATAATGAAGTCTTATTTTATTTATGGAAAATGCCCATTTTATTAACGCGTCCGCCACAGGCGATGCATTTCCAATTACCCTTTCGACAGAATTTTCATAAATAAAATAGGAAGGCTTATCGTGTCGTGTAATGCCGATGCGACCCAGTTTATAGTCACGTCCTGCCTCCCGGATGCAATTCAGTGGCCCAGAAAGTCGTCGCGACCAGGCCCGTAATCATGAAAAAATCATGTAATCACGTCCTTGTCAGAAGACGCGATTTAAAAGGTCAAATCATAATTTCATGTCAACAGACAACGCATTTATGAGCCGATTGCCTCGGACATTGCCCATAGGTAATCGTGTCGGCCATGGTCGCTGCGTTGCAAGTCGCGGCAGCCCTGGCGAACGCCATTCAGTTCATTATTGCGGCATCCTGGCAGGACACGATTCATAGACATGACGACAATCATGCGCGTGTCTCATCCAAGTTGACCTTCTGAAACGCGACCTGCCGCCAAGACGCGTTTAAATCCTTGTCGCGGCGCCCAAGCCCGACGTGATTCTTGCCGCGGCCTGCCGCCCAGACGCGATTAAACTCATAATGACGCGATTCAAGTTTTTACCTCTATAAATTAACCCCCAAGGGTCATTTGTAAGAGGGGGTTCCACGAAGCGGCGAAGCCCTGCCGGACCGGCGACCCGATGCCCTCCGTCCTCGCCTTCTTCCACGCGTACCGGAGCAGAGCGACGCGGAAGCTTCTTCCTCGTCTCTTTCTCCAATCCGTCCAACCGGCAACGGCCCGTCACGTCGCACCAACATTTGGGGAAGCACCCCCTCCCCTCTCTCTCTCGCTTTTATTTGCATTTCCACTCCCTCCGGGCCCCACGTGGCTCTTTACATTTTCACCTCCTCCGGGTCCCACGTTGCCCTCCTTTAATCTTTTTTTACACACATGCATGCATACACACACACACACACACCATTTTTAGGGGTTTAAAAACCACCATCCGGTGAGTCCTCCCCATTTTACTCATTTCATTTATTTATTCGGGATTCGGTACTACACGCCTCATTTCGCTAATCCCCATTCTTATTTGTCTTTTTTGCAAGGGTAATCAAATGAGGAAACGCCCTCTACAGTGGTCGGCCGTGTTCGTAGAGGAAGATAGGGACCACATCATCCCCCGCGCAATCTCCCCGCTCCAAAAAGGTACGCTCGCGATCACTTCTTCCATCCCGCACCCTTCGCCGTGCGCCTCCATTCGGTGTCCACGTGCACCTGGCGATCACGATCCATCCCTCCATAACATCCCTCTTTGTGGACCACGCGTCGATTCCCCTATCGGCGGCATCTACAATAGCATTTTGTGATCAAGTCTTTTGGCTCCGGCTTGATCACGCTAGATTTTGGTCCATGATCATCTGGTGTGGTTATTTATATATATGATATATATTCATTTTTGCACCAACCAGGTACATATTTTCATGCAATGTAAATATATGCTAAATATATGTGTGGGATGCGTATTATTTAGCTATGAACCAATCAAGATCAAAACCCCTCTATTATTAATATATTAAGTCGGAAAGTGTGAGGCAATAAGATTGACCTATGTGGCCTTCCATCATTATAGGGCAGGCATTTTTTCTTGATATGGACTGAGTTGGCGGAGTCCCTTTGGGCTTACCTATATTGGGATTTGATATCTTCCCTACGACATGGAGATGTCACCGATGGCTTGAGGACACGGTATACTTGGCGGAGTCCCTCTGGGGCATATCTTCGCATCAAGTCCATCTTGTAATGATGGTGCTGACTTAACCAAACGTCATGGTTGGCAGAGTCCCTCTGGGCCATGATAATTTGGAGGCCAAATGTGATGGAAATCGCAAGGAGTTGTGATTGGCAAGAGTTTCCTACCCTTTGGGCTTGGTGTGATTGGTTGAGTCCCTCAAGGTCATACCAAGGCACCAATTGGATCCCAATCCCCGCTAGAAGTTTGCAGAAAACTTCGATTCACATGCTAAAGGGTGTCATGTGTCTCGCGAGAAAATAGTGGGATCTAATTAAGATAAAAGTCCATGTCTTAATTTTTTCCAAAATCCAAAAGTCTACATGTTATTAATTTTATGCAACATCTTTATTTTTCAGAAATATTTCACTGTCAAACCCACTCCGTAGCATACTAGATGCCTACCGTCTTACTAGTCCTAACTATGCGGATTGACTCCAAAAATTGAGAATTGTTCTCACATCGGTGAAAATCGCATATGTCCTCGATGAAATCGTGCCTAAGATGTTTCTCGCTATAAAAAGTATAAGGAAGACTCAACTCTTGCTCAGTGTTACATGTTGGCATCTATGACTCCCAAGTTGTAGAGACAACATGAGAAGATGGATGCACAATCCACTATCCAGCAACTCCGCAAATTGTTTGAAGAGGAGGGACAGATTTAGCGATATGAGATATCAAAGAGTCTATTCCGCGTTAGGATGACTGAGGGGGCATCGGTTCAGAACCATGTCCTAAAAATGATTAAGTGGATTGAGAAGCTCATGGGCCTAGGAGTTGTCTTAGAGGATGACCTGTGTGTGGACCTTATACTTCAATCCCTTCCAGACTCCTTTTCACTGTTCATTATGAATTTCAATATGAACAAGATAGAGGCAACCTTTTGAGCTCCTCAATATGTTGAGAGAGGCAGAAGGTTTTATCAAGAAAGAAAAACTTGTTCTCTATGTTGGTGAGACTAACAAGAAGAGGAAGTCCAAAAAGATCCTTAAGAAGGGCAAAGGCAAAGACAAGCCGCCGGGAAAGCAAAAGTTGCCAATAAAGAGCCGGTGAAGGACAAAGGACAGTGCTTCCACTGCGGCAAAGATGGGCATTGGAAGAGGAATTGTAAGTCTTACCTTGCAGAAAAGGCAAAACAGAAGCTAGAAGTAGCTTTAGGTGTGTTCATATTTGATATTCACTTGTTGAAAAAATATGATAATGCAGAGTATTAGATACCAGATATGCATCTCATATCTGCAATTCGTTGTAGGTCCTTACAAGGCACATAAAATTGGCTAAAGGCAAGGTGGACGTGAGAATGGGAAACGACGAAAAGGTTGCTGCTGTTGCCGTTCTCGAGGTCAACCTACGGACGTTGGAAGGAGCATCTTTTGTTTTGGAAACATGATATTTTGTACCATCTCTAAACAAAAACATTACCTCAATCTCTTGTATGACAAAGTTGGGATACAAATTCCTTTTTGAGGACAATGGTTGTTCTATGTTATATAATGATATGATCATTTTGAAGGGGTTTTTAACAAATGGTTTGTACTTAAGAGATGTTGCTCCTTATGTCATGGACATACATTGTGTCTTTAAGAGAAAGAGTGATGAGGTGAATTATGCATACCTTTGGCATTGTAGGCTAGGTCATATCCATAAAGGAAGAATTCAAAGGATGCTAAAAGATGGACACTTAGATCCATTTGATTATGAATCATATGCAACCTATGAATCTTGCCTCCAAGGGAAGATGACCAACTCTCCTTTTAGTGGAACTGGAGAGAAAGCCTCTGAGTTATTAGAACTCATACATAGTGATGTATGTGGACCTATGTCCACACTACTAGATGTGGGTTCTCTTACTTCATTACTTTCACTGATGACTTCTCAAGGTATGGACATGTGTACTTAACGAAGTACAAATCTGAGGTCTTCGAGAAATTCAGAGAATACAAGAATGAAGTGGAGAAACAAATTAGAAAGAGTATCAAGACTCTCTGATTAGATCGAGGAGGAGAATACTTAAGTATAGAATTCACCCAGTTTTTCAAAGACTATGGGATTTTATCTCAATGGACTCCTCTTTATACACCACAACTCAATGGTGTATCAAAAAGGAGGAACTGAACGCTGTTAGACATGGTGCGGTCCATGATGAGTTTTGCCTCCCTCCCAATATCACTCTGGGGATATGCCCTAAAACCGTAGCTTACCTTCTGAACAGAGTTCCAACTAAAATGGTAGTGTCTATTTCATATGAGATATGGAAAGGGAAGAAGTCCGATCTTAAGGTTGTTAAGATTTGGGGCAGCCCTGCCCACGTTAAAAGATACAATCTTAACAAGTTGGAATCTAGGACAGAACGGTGCTTGTTCGTGGGATACCCCAAAGAGACATGTGGGTATTACTTCTATCACCTTGAGGACCAAAATGTCTTTGTTGCTAAGAGGGCTGTGTTTCTTGATAAGGAACACATTCTTGGTGGGAACAGTGGAAGCGTGACAGAGTTGAGTGAGGTTGGAGAACCTAGCTCGAGCACCATTCCACTGGACGAGTCTGTTCAGATACATGACACACAAGATCCAACTTTGCGTAGGTCTAGTAGGGTTCCTATCCCTCCTGAGAGATATGAAGAACATATCAAGGGGCAGGACTCTAAGGGTGTTGATCCTCAAACCAATGATGAGGCTATTATGAGCATAGACTCCTGGAAGTGGGAAGAGGCCATGAATTCTGAGATGGATTCAATGTACTCCAACAAGGTTTAGAACCTAGTTGTTGCACCTGAGGGTATTGTACCCATTGGGCGCAAGTGGATATTCAAAAAGAAGATTGGAGTAGATGGAAATAGATAGACCTTTAAGGTAAGGCTTGTGGCAAAGGGGTATTGTCAAAGACAAGGTGTTGACTATGATGAAACATTCTCGGTCGTCGCCATTCTGAAATCCATCAAAATTATATTGGCTATTGTGGCACACCATGACTATGTGATCTGGCAAATGGATGTAAAAATCGCATTCCTCAATAGCAACCTCGAGGAAGAGGTGTATATGATACACCTGAGGGATTCGTATCCAAAGATAGTCCAGATAAGGTGTGTAGGTTGCTTAGGTCCATTTATGGACTAAAGCAAGCTTCCCAAAGTTGGAACATAAGATTTGATCAAGCAATCAGATCTTATGACTTCGTTAAGAACGAAGATGAGTCTTGTGTGTACAAGAAGGTAAGTGGCAACACTATCACTTTCTTGGTGTTATATGTAGATGACATCCTCATCATTGGGAATGATGTAGGAATGCTATCCACTGTTAAGGCTTGGCTATCCAAGAAATTCTCCATGAAGGACTTAGGGAAAGCATCCTCCATATTGGGGATTCAGATCTATAGAGATAGACCGAAGAGGATGTTGTAATCATGAGGATGCGCAACCCTCAAAACACAGAAGAAATAACACTATATGACAGTGAAAGGGGTGTGATCGCCACCTAGCATGTTGCCTAAAATATAAACGAAAGTAGAAGGCTAATGTACTAGAAAAAGGAAAGAGAGAAGGCCACTTACTTTAGTTGCGACTTTGATGCCCATCGCGATATGATCCTTGTCGCGACCACATGTAGTTGCGACCTTGCTATCGTGACCAGGGGTGTCGACGCCTTCTCAACAGGAATGCGGGAGTGTGGATGGACCTCCTTCCCTTCCCCTGGTCGGCCAGAGGAGGAAATCTCCTCATCTACTCTTCTTGGTGTGCCTGCCAAAACAAAGAAACAAGAAAAGAAAACCCTATTAGACAACTTTTAAGTGAGGTATCTACATAATATAAAAGAGAAAAAGGAAAGCATGGAGGGAATGAACCTGGGGTGTTTTGGAAACCCCTAGGGTTGAGGAAATTGTGGGTATGTGGATGTGCAATTATCTAAAATAAATAAACAAAATGCATGGAAAGAAAAGGAGAAAGAGAGGGAGAAGGATGAAGAGCCCAAAATGGATGACTCCCTGCCTTAGAATGGAATCCTTGGGTCGTGCAGCAACCTTGTAGACGTGGAGGAATCACCTATTGGCTACCACGCTCTAGATATGGAATAAAAATGAGGTGTGCCGACGAAGGGAATATGGGAAAGAAGAGGGAAATGTGAGAGCTAAGGGGAAGCTCAGGAGTGATTTGGGCAGCACTTCGTAGTGATCTTAGGGTTCTCTCTCGTTCTAAAGAGGGTGGATTGGTTTTATAGGGAAGAGAGAGGGTATCTCATCCATGAGGAATAATTGCCCATAAAAGTGAGATAAACTCAAGTAAATCTACATGGGAAGAGTCCTAGAAGAGTTCTAGGGCTGGATAGAACCTCACCCCGCAGTTGGAGCCATTCCAAGGTTGTTGGGGATGGAGATAGAGCTTGTTAGGATCGGAGAGAGGTGGTTACGCGGCCAGCCCATGCAGAAGCAAGTTGCGACGGATCGTGGGGGCGCGATAAAGGCTGTCATGACGGCCAGGATGGTCATGACTCTGATGGTACATAAATGGATATGCATGGGCTGTCTCGACGGCCTAGTCGGTCGTGACAAGGATCACCAATCGATAAAGATGGGCATCAATCGATACTAACACGATGCTACAGTCCATCACGTCAATATTAGTTATCAATCGATAGCCATGGTCATCAGTTGATAGCCATGATCATCAATTGATGGCCATTAACTTGTCGCTGAGAGTCGTCGCCTTAATATCAACTGATACAGTAACGCATCAATGAGGATCGTCTCGTTAACATTAATCAATTCACATGGTCAACAATCGATGCTAATGCATTGCCATAGGTCGTCGCGTTAATGTCAATCGATTCCCATAGTTAACAATGTTTAACCACTCTTATATTTTACCCTTATATTTTGGTGATAACAAAACTCATGATTAATTAAATATTATAAATATATTTAATATCATGTTTTCCTAATAAATATAAATTTATGGCACTATCGCTTCTTGATTTGCACTGAAAAGCCAAATCGATGGCTATTCAATACACATCGATTACTGACTAAGTGCCACAACAATTTCCATACAAATACATCGACTTCAACACACTCAAAACATCTCTGTTCAACACCGAATTCATTAGAACATGATTTTGTTCAAACAACGATTTCAGTTTAAACATCGACTTGTTCAACATTGATTTCACTTAAACATCGACTCTATTGAACATCAATTTCATTATAACATCGATTTTGTTCAAACAACGATTTTAGTTTAAACATTGACTATGTTCAACATCGATTTCACTTAAACATTGACTCTGTTGAACATCGATTTCATTAGAACATCGATTTCATTCAAACAACGATTTCAATTTAAACATCGACTCTGTTCAACATCGGTTTCACTTAAACATCGACTTCTCTAGAGCATCGACTCCATTGAAACATCAATTACGTTTCACTTGAACATCAATTATGTTCAAACATCGACTTCATACATGAATTACATTGAAACATCGATTGTCTTTCACATCGACTCTATTATACTTAAACATCGATTTCTTTTATATTTCAAATGTTTCAAATTGTCTTTGGCGCCCAATGAAAGTTCAAATATATTTCATATGATTAACTTATCATTTCTCTGACTGAAGATCTTTTTGCTTGTCTGATAGGATCTCTCTCCTCCTCCAATAAAAGAAAATCATCTCCATTCCATTTCTGACTATCTGCAGGACATACAGACATAAAGCAAAAAGAGGTATGAGCCATCTGACAAAGGACTTCACCAGTCTAACATCTGTCTTGCATTTAATGTCTGCAGGTCCACCTCTACACAGAGTCAACATCTTGGACCCGATGTTGGCAACCTTGGAAGCGCACACCAGCTAGAACATCCTCCTCCACTCCAAATAGCCAATGACATAAGAAGGAAGCCGTTAGACTCAAAGAAGAAGAAGAAGAGCAACGATTAAGAAAGCTCCAACGGCTATCAGTCTAAGGATCTGTTATAAACTACTCCATATAAAGGGAGAAGAAGAAGAAGAATAGACATAGATGAACTGAGCAAAACCTGAAAATCATTCAAGGAGTGTACATCCAGTGAGAAGCGCAAACTCCATACACACTCAAGCAAGTAGAGAGGAAGAGCTCGAGCCCATTCAAGTTGCAGCTTTCAAGCAATCTTCTCTCTTCCTTCCTCATTCTCTCTCTGTGCGTCTCTGTGTAATTGAGAGAGAGAGCTGAGGGTTAGCCTAAGGAGAGTTCGTCAATGTAAACTCTTTCCTTCTTAGGCTCAGTCTCAGATCAAGCATATCACCGATTATCTTGAGCTTGATCTAGGGGCTTCAGGTCCTTGCTTCTGAGTTCAGAAGTGTTCCTCTTCTGTTGAGAAGAGAAGACCAGCGTTGCTGGGTGGTGTGTCCAGCTGTGGGACTGTACACAGTGTTCCCCTTGGTTAGAAGGGAAGACCTGCTGGGGTGTGTACCAGTGAGTTGCTTCTGAGCTCGTAAAAGAAGCACCTAGCTGAGGTGAAACAGTGGGCTACCTTCTTGCCCGGGAAAGAGAAGAAGAGCAGCAGGAGTTGGATGTGTAAGCATCCTTAAGGGGGACTGTACCCTTGGTTAGTGAAATCTCAAGAGTTTGCTTGGGGACTGGACGTAGGACTTCCATGTGGGAAGGGCCGAACTAGGATAAATTCTTATGTTCATTTGTGTGATTGTTTATTCGCTTCCGCACTGCTACTCTTTATCTCCTCACATAACTACATTCACTAACCGAAGTTTTCAAGTGGTGACTTCTGTGTTTAAGTTTCTATTTCTGCAGCAAATCTATTCACCCCCCCTCTAGATAGCTTGCTGCCACCGTACCAAGAGGACCAAAAATGGTATCAGAGCCTTGATCTCTAAATATTCAAGAAGATCCAACGATCTTAGAGTAAAGATCCATGGCAGCTCAGGGATTTGCAGAAGGTCAATCCATCTTCCAGCCTCCACTGTTTAATGGATAAGATTATCAATACTGGAAGACAAGGATGGAGTTCTTCCTTCAAGGCTACGACTATCAAATTTGGAGCATCATAGAAGACGGTGATCTCCAAATATCCAAACCAAAGGAAGAATGGATAGCTGAAGATAAACAGAAGATATCTCTGAACAACAAGGCCAAAAGCTTCATGTGTTGCGCACTAACAAAGCAAGAGTTCAATAGAATTTCTGTGTGCAAAACGGCCAAGGATATGTGGGGAACACTGAAGCTTACATATGAAGGAACTGACAAAGTCAAAGAAACCAAGATTGATATCTTGGTAACAAAATATGAGAAGTTCCAAATGGAGCAAGGTGAGTCCATATCTCAAATGTACAATGACTTCACTGAAATCCTCAACGGACTTGTAGGTTTGGGAAAGAAATACAGCCAGGGAGATATGGTCAGGAAGATCTTAAGATCTCTCCCAAAGTAGTGGACTCCAAAAGTCACTGCTATAGAAGAAGCTAATGACCTCTCCACCATGACATTGGAGAAGCTTATTGGATCTCTCATGGCCCATGAGATCAACATGAAGAGATTAGAAGAAAACATTTCAAAAGGAAGATCAATCAACACATTCAAAGCTGAAGAGAAAACATCGGATGAAGGCATTACCAATGATGATAGTGATAATGAAAAAGAAGAAATCATCCGAAAAATTCTATCCAAGAGCAAGGAGAAAAAGAAGAAAAGAAAGGAGGAGAAATACAAGAAATACAAAAGGAAGACCTTCACGGCTACTTGGGATGGCTCCTCAGGCAGTTCAAGCACAGAAGAAGATGAAGAGAATGCCAATCTACTCCTGATGAGTAAAACTGCAAAAAAGCATTCAAATGGGTATGGTTAGAGGATGCTCAAAAGCATCCAATTAGTGACTACCTACTCTTCACTTCATTCATATCTGAAGAGGAAGTAGTCATCCTTATTTTTGTTATTTTATTCATTTATTTTTTTTTTCATATTCTTTTTAACTACAATGCTACTAATATCCTTGCAAGTTTTTCTGTTTAAGATCAATGCAGATAAAACACTTGAAGACTTGACAAGCAACAAGTTAAAATACAATAGTAGCTGTCGACAGATTCAAGACAGGTCGACACACTATGAACATATGTCAACAGATGATGCCAAATTGGTCGACAGATTAAAGGAGCCATAAAGACTCACAAGTCTCACATTTAGGGGGAGCCTCATGCTTAGGGGGAGCAAACACAAAGGGGGAGCAGTAATCAATGACGCAGTAACGTATTGTTGAACCCCTCTCCTTCAACTTGGTAAGAATATTCTTTAAGGGGAGAACATGCAATGGTAAGATCCTTTTTGGTTATTGACAAAAAGGGGGAGAGTAAGTTTAAACTCGGAATTTTTTTATTTATTCCATGCTTTTGAATAATCTTTGTCAGAAAATTCTCATAAGTTTTGTCATCACCAAAAAGGGGGAGATTGTTGAACCACTCTTATATTTTACCCTTATATTTTGATGATAACAAAACTCATGATTAATTAAATATTATAAATATATTTTATATCATATTTGGCACTATTGCTTCTTGATTTGCACTGAAAAGCCAAATCGATGGCTGTTCAATACACATCGATTACTGACTAAGTGCCACAATGATTTCCATACAAATACATCGACTTCTATTGAACACTGACTTCACTTAAACATCAACTCTGTTGAACACCGATTTCATTAGAACATCGATTTTGTTCAAACAACGATTTCAATTTAAATATCGACTCTGTTCAACATCGATTTCACTTAAACATCAACTCTGTTGAACATCGATTTAATCAGAACATTGATTTTGTTCAAACAACGATTTCAGTTTAAACATCGACTCTGTTCAACATCGATTTCACTTAAACATCGACTCTGTTGAATATCGATTTCATTAGAACATCGATTTCATTCAAACACCGATTTCAGTTTAAACAACGACTCTGTTCAACATCGGTTTCACTTAAACATCGACTTCTGTTGAACATCGACTTCTCTAGAACATCGACTCTATTGAAACATCGATTACGTTTCACTTGAACATCGATTATGTTCAAACATCGACTTCATACATGAATTACATTGAAACATCAATTGTCTTTCACATCGACTCAATTATACTTAAACATCAATTTCCTTTATATTTCAAATGTTTCAAATTGTCTTTGGCGCCCAATGAAAGTTCAAATATATTTCATATGATTAACTTATCATTTCTCTGATTGAAGATCTTTTTGCTTGTCTGATAGGATCTCTCTCCTCCTGCAACAAAAGAAAAGCATCTCTATTCCATTTCTGACTATCTGTAGGACATACAGACAGAAAGCAAAAAGAGGTATGAGCCATCTGACAAAGGACTTCACCAGTCTAACATCTGTCTTGCATTTAATGTCTGCAGGTCCACCTCTACATAGAGTCAACATCTTGGACTTGCTGCTAGCAACCTTGGAAGTTCACACCAGCTGGAACATCCTCCTCCACTCCAAATAGCTAGTAGACAGAAGAAGGAAGCCGTTAGACTCAAAGAAGAAGAAGAAGAGCAACGGTTCAGAAAGATCCAACGGCTATCAGTCTAAGGATCTGTTCTAAGCTACTTCATATAAAGGGAGAAGAAGAAGAAGAACAGACATAGATGAAGTGAGCAAAACATGAAAATCATTCAAGGAGTGTACATCCAGTGAGAAGCTCAAACTCCATACACACTCAAGCAAGTAGAGAGGAAGAGCTCGAGCCCATTCAAGTTGCGGCTTTCAAGCAATCTTCTCTCTTCCTTCCTCATTCTCTCTATGTGCGTCTCTATGTAATTGAGAGAGAGAGCTGAGGGTTAGCCTAAGGAGAGTCCGTCATTGTAAACGCTTTCCTTCTTAGGCTCAGTCTCAAATCAAGCATCTCACTGATTATCTTGAGCTTGATCTAGGGGCTTCAGGTCCTTTCTTCTGTGTTCAGAAGTGTTCCTCTTCTATTGAGAAGAGAAGACCAGTGTTGCTAGGTGGTGTGTCCTGCTGTGGGACTGTACACAGTGTTCCCCTTGGTTAGAAGGGAAGACTTGCTGGGGTGTGTACCAGTTAGTTGCTTCTGAGCTCGTAAAATAAGCACCTGGCCGAGGTGAAACAGTGGGCTGCCTTCTTGCCCAGGAAAGAGAAGAAGACTAGCAGGGGCTGGATGTGTAAGCGTCCTTAAGGAGGACTGTACCCTTGGTTAGTGAAATCCCAAGAGTTTTTTTGGGGACTAGGCGTAGGACTTCCATGTGGGAAGGGCCGAACTAGGATAAATTCTTGTGTTCATTTGTATGATTGTTTATTTGCTTCCGCACTGCTACTCTTTTTCTCCTCACATAACTACATTCACCAACCGAAGTTTTCAAGTGGTGACTTCTGTGTTTAAGTTTCTATTTCTGCAGCGAATCTATTCACCCCCCCTCTAGATAGCTTGCTGCCACCGTACCAAGAGGACCAACAAACAATCGATGCTAACGTGTCACCATAGGCCGCCGCGTTAATGCCTGATATTCGAAAACCTAAAAAATAGATAGAATAAAGACTTTTAAGTGATATTTGGACTAGGTAAGGTGAGAATTGGACTTAATGGGCTCAAGAATAGGCCAATAAATGGGCTCAAGAGAGTGACCAACTTGGGGCACACTATAAGAACAAGAAATATGGTTCGACTCATAGGCTAGAATTGGATGTCTACATATGCTTGGCTTGTCTCAGTCCAGGTACATAGACACCATTGTCAAATGATTTGGCATGGAAAATTACAAGAGATGTCTCATACCGATGAGACATGGAATTTCACTTTCTAGGAGTATGTCCCCAAATACTCCAGAAGAAAGGGCAAAAATGGACAAGATCCCTTATGCTTCTGTGATAGAGTCCATCATGTATGCTATGTTATGTACTAGGCCTGATGTAGCGCATGCTCGAAGTGTTACGAGTAGGTATTAGGTGGATCCATGTTTGGAACACTAGAAGGTAGTAAAGTGTATCCTTAAGTACTTGAGAACGACTAAGGATCTTTTACTGGTATATGGAGAATGTGGCCTCAAGGTTGAGGGCTACATAGACTCGAGTTTTTAGTCCGATGTTGATGATAGAAAGTCTAACTCAAGGTTTATGTTTACTCTGTATGGAGGAGCAGTAAGTTGGAAGAGTTTCAAGTATGAGACTACTGTTGACTCGACCACAGAGGCGGAGTACATTACTGCTTCAGAAGCAGAGAAGGAAGTTCTCTGGATGAAGAAGTTCATCACAGACTTAGGAGTGGTGCCTAGCCATGGAGAGCTGATTGCATTATTCTGAGACAACAATGGGGCGATTGCTCAAGCAAGGGAACCAAGCTCTCATCAAAAGTCTAAGCACGTTCTGAGGAGGTTCCACTTGATCAGGGAGATCGTGGCCCGCGGTGATGTAGCAATGGAAAGAGTTCCATCCGAAGATAACATTGCGGATCCACTAACAAAGTTGTTGACTCAGATTGTATTTGAGAAACACTGAGGTCTAATGGGGATTAGATGTGTAGGTGATTGACTTTAGGTCAAGTGGGAGATTGCTAGTTATGAGTTCTCTGCAAGCCAATTCACTTTGGTGATGGCACTTGTAATCTTGTACTGATCTCTTTTGGTAATTATATTAATGGCATTATCTCATTATATATTAGATGCATGTGATGATGTACATATGATGTGACATCCATGGATCTGTGCAATGGAAATTGGATCATGATGAGATCATGATAATGATGCCAATTCTCTATAAACATTGATCCTTAATATCCCTGGTCATAGGTTGCTCGAGAACGACATCGAGATAACTGGATAGACCAGTGTACTATATACCCGTCCATATGATGGAGGTAACTGGTCTCATAGCTACTTGTGTGGAGACACTAGGGGTATGGTACAAGTGCTCATTGTAGAATGAGTTCACTAAATGATCTGCTCTCGGAATGTTGGATGGTTGATGATACCTTATTGTCGGACAGTGATTCCGTGGTTCTAGTTGTGTAACTGGTCCTTAGACTTGAGACACAAGGATCCCTTGCTAGAGTACTCCATTCTTTGATACTGGTCTTATAGGTCTAGTTGTCCTAGATCTAGTATAGCCAGTCATTGGAAATGGTAGCCAACTCTGCGAAGTCAATTGAGTGTCAACAAAGGATCATCCACTCTCGGTATCATGAGAGGAATATCCCGTGTGTTCTTACTCAGGCAATTCCCTGGTCAGGGTCGATCGGATTAAAAGAGAAAGAGTTCACCAGGAGAATCAGATAAGAGTAAGACCAAGTTGGATTCTGTATGGGCCTAACTCAACCATGCCTTATATACGATCTCTGAATATTAGTTGGATGAATGACTATAGCTATACGGTAACTGAGGGTAGAAAGGTCCAATGGATTTGATCCCCCTATGTTGTCCAGTGACTATGGCATGGTAGCTTGGTATGTCCATAGTCGATGAGTTGGGTGGATTATTATTGAGACAATAATCTATTCAATCATAAGGAGTTCTAAGTCAGAAGTGTTCTGGCAAATGCAAGTCACAGCTAGCTCAGTATTGGGCCTAAAGGGTCACACACAAAAGGTGGATGATGCGACGACTATAGAGGATTGGATAAGAGTTATCTAATAGGCCCCTTTCCCAACCTAGGATGATAAGAAGACAGTCCATCGCCAGGATGGTCCTGGCTACGGGAAGCACTGTCGCCAAGATGGTCCTGGCGACATGGTCGATTGTCGCCAAGACATCTTGGTGGTCGGCTGTCGCCAAGAGGGTCTTGGCGGCAGTGACCATTGTCGCAAGTTATGACTGGCAACAGTCTGTCTTACCGTCAATGCAGGTATAGTAGCATGTACTTTAGGTCATACCATGCACGTCCGCACGACCTGGAGGTCATGTGGAGGGTCGAAACCGGCACCCTCCATCATGATGGAGTGGTTAGGAGAGCCCTACAAGCTGAGGGGTCTCCCTACCACCCCAACACTCTTCCACTCTCATCTCCTCATTCTCCTCCAACCCCACACCTGCAGCCCTCTCCCTCTCTTGGAGAAGAGAAGAAGAGAAGCAGGAGGTGAGGCCTCCTACTTCTGTTGATGTTGCTTGCTGCTGCTTCAAAAGCAACAACGGCTACTACTGCTGGTGTTGCATTGTTGTTGTTGTTGCTGCTACTACTGTCACGCCCCAACGTTATGGCAGCAGAACAAGCCGAGGCGCAACATATAAGAAGGTGAAAGAGAAACTTACTTGTGTCACTTGGGGTTCAGTCAGTCAGCACACTTCCTGACCACTTTACTTTACACTTGAAAATTTTCCTGAAAAATGTTAATAAAAATAACTGGCCACTGAACTTTTAAAGAAATCTAATTCATAACTAGCAATTAATAAAGTTAAAGAAATCAAGCCTAGGAGGTTAATAAAGTTAAAGAAATCTAATTCATAACTAGCAATTAATAAAGTTAAAGAAATCTAGGGATAACGAGAGGTGAACAATAATTCACTAATGTAGATGAAGAGATCACTGGAAAGAATACACTAGAGATTTCAATAAATAGATACACTACAGATTTTAGAAATAACTAGCAAAGTGAATTAACCAAAAGATGGTAAATAATCATTATTAAGAAGTTGTATGCATATATCTTTGAGATTGTCATGATATTACAAATAACTAGGTGGAACTAGATAACTCAGGAGGTTTGTCTCTGATCACTTTTCACAAATAGTACGCACGTAAGTCACGAGAATGAATTTATCGAGTAAGAAACTACGAGAGATTAATTAACAAGCATGGAAAGATTAACAATGGCAAGACAAGAGCGTGAGCTTGATCAATAGTAGTACATGATCATTGGAGTGGTGTCCACTAGATTTCATGCAAGACAAGCACGAGTTAAATCAATAACACTATTCAATCACTGAAGTGGTGAACTTCACGCAAGACAAGAGCAAGAGATCAATCAGTAACACTTTATGATCACTGGATTTCATGCAACAAGATTGTATAGGAATGTCATGAAAGCAACGCTAGATCACTCAAGAACTGGCCACTGAACTTTTCACGATTATTACGCACTTGGATTCACTATGAACTGTTTCACGCAATCAATCACAATACAATGAACTTTTCAAGCAAGTTAATCAAGAACACTCACTTGTGGTGCATGCCAAACACCTTGCCATCACTCTCCATATGGTACCACTGGGCACTAAGAGCATTTGGGATCGTCCTGGGGCTAGACCAAGCCCCCAGACCGGCATAATTCCATTATGGGTCCACGACCCTATTCAAGCACTTGCTGACAGTTCATACATACACTTAAGTGGCTGAAAATTTCAAGGTTGGTTTAGAGTATAGACAAGGATCTTAAGGAAATAAGCATACAACAGTAATTAAATCAGAAAAGGAGACCATGTTGAGATAGTATTAGAGATATGTAAGCTGGAGACAAGGTTAACACGATGATGGGAAATCTAAGGATACTCTGAACCAAGGCTCTATTAAGCACATGCTTATGGCTTTCATACATGTAGTAGAAACTTAGTTTAAGAATTAATCACGATAAAGAGGATCAAGATGTCAATAACAAATCATCAAATCAACAACACGAATCATTATAAAACTACGGTCTGAATGGAAGCCACGAAAGATGCTGATCATGAATCTCAGGAACACTTCATTAGGAATTCACTTAATATTGTACTAACTAAGGTTATTAACACTTAATCTTATATTCACTAAGAACATTAAGTGTACCAATCAAGAAATTAATAAGGATCTAGTAAAAGGTTATCACTAACGAAGCATACTAGGTCACGGCAAGGAGCACAGAAAAGAGTTACACAGAGATTATATAAAAAATAAGGTCCTTAACATTATTAACTACTAAAGGATGACTTAGAAAGTATTAGAAGGAACCTACTTGAAGGCTGAAAAATCTTCAATGACAAAGGAAGCAGACTTTACGCTGGCAGAGTCCCGACGTATAAGAGGGTCTCAACTTGATAATCCAGCAGAATCTCCGGATAGAGAGGGATTCCGAGCAGCATATCTACATAGAGAGGGATTCTAAGGGATCAAATTGGCAGCATGTTGGCATAGGAAAGGATTATCAGTAAACAATCCGACAGCATTCCGGCATGGGTAGGGATCCTCAGTGAACAATCCGGCAGCATTCTGGCATAGAGAGGAATTTCGAGGAATTAGACTGGCGGCATTCCGAGATGGGAAGGATCTTCTAGCAAAGCTCCGGGATAGAGTGAAGGTCCATACTAAATTTCAGCAGAGTTTCAGGTTAGTAGGGAGATTGACAAGGAAATCCGACAGAGTTTCGAGATGATATGAAGATTGGAACGATAAACCATCAAAACTCCAGGATGGCACGAAGAAGATGCAGACAAACAAATTGACAGCATCTCCTCATGATAATGGACCAACAGAAGCCTAACTACGGGCTGAACACTCTTGGACGGGCACTCAATCTCCCTCTCTTTAAACTAGCATAGTGTAACGACCCTCTTCATACCGGTACGATTATACCAATCCCCATCGGTATAAAGGGCGTCGTCACAGTGGGACATTTACCCAACACTGGTCGATAGGTTGATATGTACCTGGATAGCGATGGAGTACAGCGGAATAAAATAAACAACTCAATTATTGATCCGTCACCAACACACATTCCATAATCTAAATAGCGAGATAGAAGGACAATGTCCACATTAATACAAAATAAAGAGAGTTACAATGTCCAAAATATTGTCCATACATTAATCCTTTTTGTGCAAAAGAAAAGATACAACTGGTACGGCTCCACAAAATAGTCTTCTAATGATGATCCTCGCCACGCTACCTTCTAGTGCACGATACCTGTCAACCTGTACGCCGAAGCAAGAGTGAGTCCAAAGACTCAGCAAGCGACACTACTCATGATATACACATACAAGTCTTAGTGGTTTCTACATGCACTTTCACAATTAAGAACACATAGCATGCTAGTCAATCCAAGTTTTCAACCTATCATGAAAGTTCTACAATTTTATGCATAACTCATGCTTTCAGATTTATAAAATGAAATTCACCTATCACATGATCTCTATTCAATTTACTTGGGAACTTTAATCTTTTAAGGAGCTAAAACATGAAAGCTATCAACATGAACAATTTACATACATGAAAGGAAACACAACTAGCATGGATTCCACATAGTTTTGAACACATACACGAACCTTTTCACATGCTTTAGATTGCTGATTTCATATTATTCAATGGCTATAAATCTACACATGAGAGCTACAATAACACATAAAACACATCATGTGAACAAGTAATCAAGCTATCTTGCACTCATTTTTACTAATTATCCCTAACATGGATTCTAGGCATTTATGCACACATAAGCATGATAATGACAACATGAGTTTACAGATTTCACATGGCTTCCAATAACACATTCTCACGTTTTCGGTTTCACATGATTTCATACTTACTCATTCACATTGTTCACTTTTACACATTTAGCATGTACACATGTTCACACTTATACAATTTACTCATTTCCACATCATTTTCTCTTTCACTTTCACTTATCACATATCACATCGATTGCACTTACCATGTGCATCTTGGGCACTTACCACGTGCCATATTCACATATTTCACATTTTACTCATTTTTCATTACTTAACCAATTTGCCATGACACATAGTCCTAACCACCAGTAGAGGACACTAACAATATCTCATAGCTCGTGCTCATTCCTTAGCACAGCTCTCAACACAACTCATTACACAACACATGACACAACACTTACACAACTCATACACATACTCACCACCTAGGCAATACAGCGGTGAATCTTGGTAACTGCGCAGACCGGGAGAAGCCCTCTCCACCCTATCCAGTGGTACTTGTCCACCTCCGGGGTTTTCCCAATGCCTTTGGGACAAACTTATATCACATGGGGCCTTCTATAGGGACTTTTCTATATACGGCTCCCGATGCCTCTAGGGTAGCAGTGTCACATAGGCACAACTTTTACACTTTTATACATTTTCCGTTTTACACATGGTTTTACACATAACTCATCTCATTTCATTCACTTTCTCACTCACATTAATATCTCTGTTTTTCCTAATCATGGCACTACAGAATTTCAAGAGTTAAACACAGTAAACACATTAATCATGCTGGTTTTAGACTATAACAAATCACATTACGATCATATGCACGAATTATCACCTTTCACATGGAAAACACATAACTTTTTATTTACTGCTCCAAATGGCCTGAAATTTTAACCACATGCTGGTTTCGGGTTCATGATGATACCCTCAATTTTTCATATTTTTCTGAGCTATATAGGATTTTCAGAAAATCAAACACCTATTTTTGCATGTTATTCACAATTTACGTTAACATGGAATTTACACATCATGCAATTTACCACTTGCTGTTTAAACATAAACTACCAACCTATGCATGAATTTAGAGTGCAAAATTTCCCTAATTCATACATCTATGGATTAAACACTACGAATCATTTTTACATACTTCTATTTTATCGAACCGAATCTATTAACAAATTGCACAAGCATGGATAAGTTACCTAAATTTTGTAAACACACATGCTGACCCACAATCTTCATGATTAGACCGAAATCAAGGCATTCAACTAATCCTAATCATGGAGCATGGACATGCTAAGGTTTCATCAAGTCATGCTCATAAGTTTAAAAGACACCATTAACCACATTCATCCACACACCACAAATGATAATATACATAGCTTATAGGAATACCATATATCCTCATCACGGAAATCATAACGAAATTAACGTACAAGAGGGACAGAACAGCTCACTGTTCTGTCCAGAAGAACTAGACGGCGGTCTCTGGCCGCTGACTCAGAGTCAGCGGCAGGGTCGATGGACGCCGAGTTCATGAACTGGACGTCCAGGAACCTTGCCGTCAAGCCAGGTCTGTGCAGAAAACACAGACCGAGCTCTCAATCTTGGGTGAATTGGAGGGTCTAGGACTCGAATAAAATTCCATAAAAATATCAAAACCCACCTAGACTCATACGGGGACACCATAGATAGGTCACTTGCCTTTCAAAAATTCTTCTAAGGGATTTAAAGGCTTGGTGAAGACCTCCTTGGGCAGTCCCAAGAAAGTTGCAGAAGGCCTTCAAGATCTCCTTCCTCCGGGTTCTTGGGTGAGTTCCACAGCAAGGGGACGATGGGGAAAGCCTTCTCCTTTGCTTCAGCTTCCTCCTTGTTGCAGTAGATCTCCAGAACAAGCTCCAAGGGGGCCGGATTTGAGGGTGCCAAGATGGGTTTTCTCACAGTTTACCTAGGGTTTTTTTTCTCTCTTCTTCTCTCCTCTTGCAAGGGTGAAATGAGAAGTGGGAGAGGCCAAATCCGGGTTCAGACCTAAGGAAAGCCCCTCACCCACTCACCATGCCGATTAGACAGCCTTAGATCCGTTGGGGAACATCCCCCAATGGGTGGCCATGCCTTGTTTCAGAAGACAGCAGCTCTGCTGCGCATGCAGGTCAGAGAGGTTGACGTCCACATCGCTGGACGCCTGGGTCAGGCTTGGCGTCCAGGTCTGGACGTTGACTCCACCTCGGCGGCCAGAGGTTGACGCCAAGGTGACCTTTGGCCAGAACCCTAATTTATGCAGAAACTATGCATACCAAGCTTATATACATGCAATATGTATATGGTATTATATCCATACTGTCATCATGCAATACATACCTTATTGATATTTAATGTAAACATATTGACGCTAATTGGCCCTTCGGCCAGAACTTGAAACATGTAGAAATTATGCTTACTCTATATATATACATACAATGTATAAGGTGTAACATGTATATTACCATACCAGGCAATCAACATTATTTATACCTAGGCATACACAAGCATACATAAATACACTAAGATAGATGTACGTAGATATCTACCTATGCGTACATGATGTTTTACATAAGTGTGACTCAACACACGGTAAATTAAATGACGAGAATTATGAGGGCTTCGCAAGTCATTAGGAGATGATATGATTTATGCTAGCTAGGAATAATCCATTCGATAAAATAGTCCTCGCATGCACACACTTGATTTGACATATATATAGTATACGCACACTGGTGTAGCCTATTTATGTACATTATGATTGAAACAGATGGGTACAATATGCGCAACGGTAATTTGATTAACTTACACAACTTTACCTAACATTTGCTTAAGTATTACATGTATAGGATTTCTTAATATACGCTACATGCATAATTCGTCCAATTGACTATTCTCACCTAATCATCATAAAGATATATGCATGTTATTCATGAGGAGTATAGAATCCCAATATGACCACTAATTACACCTACTATGCTTGAACTCTTTACGTACATGAAATGCACGAAGTACAATGTACACATTAACTAAACCATGCAATAACAACGTTTACAACCAAATATACATATGCATACGCAAATACACCAAGGTGTTATGCCTGTAGAATTAAATATACAATTGTCACACATATAAGATAACATACATACGTACTTACACATATGTACTTCATACACTTCCATACAAAGTTCCATAAAATAGGTAGTATAGGATATTCTTCAATATTAAGATAGCACAAGCATAGTATTATTCAAGTATCCTAAGTCAGAGATTCTTGGTATTCATAATACACCTCTAATTGTCTAGTTGTTCAGTTCCACATTAATTATCATATACACCCATGTATACATATATAGATATTCGCACATGCTCATGTTCAAGGGAAGGATAAAATTCATAGTAGGCACAATGAACTACGCACGCTAAGCACACAAGAAGCTAATACTCAACACACCATTCATATACATACGTATATTTATAAAGAGGATAAAAATCCGGGGTCTTACACATAGCCTCTCCTATTACCTTCAATTGGATGGATGGAATGGGAGGAGAGAAGAGGGGGTATTTATAGGCCAAGGGAGGGGGTGGCCAAGGAGAGAGAGTCGGTGAGAGGGTGACACTTGCCCCCTTGGAGGTGGCACATTCCTGGACACACTTTCCAGGGTTTGCTTGGAGTGGGACAAGTGTCCCTTTCCAGGGTCTTCCAGGATCTTCTTGGAGATTCTTACATGATTTCACTTAACCACTCATATATTTTATCAATTACATTTTAACCCTCAAGTTTTGAAAATTAGAGATATACCCACTCCTCGCCCTTGATTCGGTCGTTCAGGCCTTGAATGACCTCCGATTGGGAATCCGATTATGTCTCTGGGGGTCTATAGAAATTTCAATGGGGTCCCCAGGAAAATTAACAATCGCATGAAAACCCCATATTTTTATAATTGTAGATATGCCCTTCCTATTTGCATTTATACTTTGTCCTCTTATTTAATTCTAGGCTTAGTGTGAACATGGATATATCTATATCCTTATCCTCTTTCTTTACCAATATACTTACTTTTAGTAATACCCCTTACTCTTACAATTTACCTTTAGTAGTATCCTTTAACAATATCATTAGTAATATACTTTACCAATAATAGTATCCTTTAGCATATTTTTAGTCAGGTCTTAGATAGATCCGGATTTGCTTAACCTCTTCATCTGCCCACAAATTGAATTACATTTCCTCGACTGTTTATTACTTATTTATCATCTTATATCTTGGGGTATTACACCTACTGCTACCGTCGTCGCTTATGAAGTGGTTGCCACCGCCACTATTGCTTCTTTCTATCATGCTGTCGCTGTTGTTGCTGCGGCCCTACTTGAAGGAAGGGGACAAGGAGGAGGTGCTGTTGGGAGCAGCCTCGATGAGGACGAGACATCGGCGAGAGGAGGAGACGTTGGCGAGAGGAGGAGGAGTCGTCCTAATCGCCGCCGTGCGGATTTCGCTAGATGGAGGTCGTGAGAGCTCTTTCATCCGGCAAGCCAGGTTCTACGGTTCAGGGGTTGTACGAGCACCTCTAGGTGAGATAGTCTCACCCTTGGATGTATTGCATGAGTGTCATGCACCCGACATCATCTCAGTATGATAACAAGGTGTGGGAATCGTGGTTTTAAAATTTTAAATATCGTTTCCGCTGTGCATGTGATGCCCACCATGTATTCCTACAATGGTATCAGAGCCTAGGTTCATGAGATGATGTCTGGTTGTGTTTCCATGGGATTTAAAATCAAATTTTCTTATTTCTATCACGGTTACAATATAGGCGACATTGACTATTGTCGCTGGAAGTGTTCCAGCGACAATGTTTGTTGTTTAGGGGTGTCAACTAGGCCGGGCTGGCTCGAAGGCCTAGTGGTCTGGCCCGATTTTACATGGGCTTAGACCAGATATTTTAACCTCTTTTGAATTTTGAGCCAGACCCAGTCCGGAGTAAGATTGGACCGGGCCCGAACTTGGCTCGGCCTAACCCGGGCTGCCCGGTGCCCCGATAAATTTTTTTTAAAAAAAGCAAGCGACACGACTGTAATTCTAATATTCTGAATTAAAAATTATGTTGTGTAGCTATATTTAATGAATTAATATTTATTTCATATTCATAACAACTAGAAATAAGTTTATCTAGATTAGTCTAATGTTTATTTTATGTTGTTTTGATTCAATAACACCAATTTTATTGTAAAAAAATAAAAAATAGTAAGATACCTTTAAAAAGGCAAAATCAAGATGCGTCGGGCCTGGGCCAAGCCTTATCTAATCATCTTGGGCCGGGCCCGGGCTGATCGGTTAAAGACCGGGTTGGACCCGGGCCAACCTAGGCCTGGTTCAGACCCGGCCCATTGCCACCCCTACTGTTGTCGTCCATATCTGACCACAGTCGTTCTTGACGCCTGGAGAAAGATTTTTATTTATGTTACACTGCCTTCTGATTGACGGCAATGATGACTATCGCTAGGAGTGTCCTAGCGACAGCATGAACCGTCACCAATATAGTACTAGCGACAGTGAACCTCGTCGCCAGGATTGTCCTGACGACATGAATTGTTGTCGCCAGGAAGTGTTCATGGCAACAATATCTTTTATCACAGATGTGTTGGTGGCTCAATTGGCTGTCGACTGAAGTGTTATTAGCGACACAGTATGTTGTCACCAGTCTCTAGCGACAATATAGTATGTCGCCAACACAGTTGGTGCAGACAGAACCTTCTCAATTCGTGACAGGTTCCATGTTAGAGACCATGGAATTGGAATTAAATGTTAATCCATGTATTAGATGAAGTGTTAATATAATGGTTTCTTAATTAAAGTGTTTAATTAATTTCTAGTAGCTTACATATATGCATGTGATGTGTATGATGTGGGCGGATGATCATGGACCTTTGTGGGATGCTTGTATGTGTGTGAATGGTGTTTCATTGGGGCTTGCGAGCCTCCCTGTCTCTCTTTCTCTCTCATTACTTCGTTGTGTATTTCTACCTCCCTCCCCAATTATGTATCGCCCTTGATATGATTAAGGTTTTTCAATTGAGATAAATGTATATTTTGGGCCTGCGTGCTCCTAGTTATTTGTAATTATTGTAGTTGCTAGAAATAGCTTTCGGAGGCGCGGCGAAAGCATGGAGATGCCGACGAACATGATGAGGAAGAGGAGGATGAACACAATGCATGAGATGCACCAACGACACACATAGCATTTTGTGATCAAGTCTTTTGGCTCAGGCTTGATCACACTAAATTTTGCTCCATGATCATCCGATGTGGTTATTTATATATATGATATATATTCATTTCTGCACCTACTAGGTACATATTTACATGTGATATAAATATATATTAAATATATATGTAGGACGTGTATTATTTAGCTATGAGACCATTCAAGATCAAAACCTCTATGTTCTTAATATATTAAGTCGGTAAGCGTGAGGCAATAAGATTGACCTATGTGGCCTTCCATCATTACAGTGCAGCCGTCTTTTCTTGATATGGACTGAGTTGGAGGAATCCCTCCGGGCTCACCTATATTGGAATTTGATATCTTCCCTACGACATGGAGATGTCACTGATGGCTTGAGGACACGGTATGCTTGGCGGAGTTCCTCTGGGGAATATCATCGAATCAAGTCCGTCTTGTAATGATTGTGCTAACTTAACCAAACGTCATGGTTGGCAGAGTCCCTTTGGGCCATGATGATTTGTAGGCTAAATGTGACGGGAATCGCAAGGAGTTGTGATTGGAAAGAGTTGCCTACCCTTTGGGCTTGGTGTGATGGGTTGAGTCTCTCAAGGTCATACCAAGGCGCCAATTGGATCCCAATCCCCACTATAAGTTTGCAGAGAACTTCCAATTCACATGCTAAAGGGTGTCATGTGTCTCGCGAGAAAATAGTGGGAGCTAATTAAGATAAAAGTTCATGTCTTAATTTTTTGAAAAATCTAAAAGTCTGCATGTTATTAATTTTATGCTATATCCTTATTTTCAGAAGTATGTCATGTCAAACCCACTTCGTGGCATACTAGATGCCAACCGTCTTACTAGTCCTAATTTTGCATATTAGCTCTGAAATTTGAGAATTGTTCTCACATCGGAGAAAATCGTATATGTCCTTGATGAGATCGTGCCCAAGCCAGTGGAAGGGGCTAGCGAGGAAGATGTTTCTCACTATAAAAAGTATAAGGAAGACTCAACTCTTGCTCGGTGTTACATGTTGGCGTCTATGACTCTCGAGTTGCAGAGACAACATGAGAAGATAGATGCACAATCCATTATCCAGCATCTTCGCAAATTGTTTGAAGAGGAGGGACGAACTCAATGATATGAGATATCAAAGAGTCTATTCCGTGCTAGGATGACTGAGGGGACATCGGTTCAGAACCATGTCCTAAAGATGATTCAGTGGATTGAGAAGCTCACGGACCTAGGAGTTGTCCTAAAGGATGACTTGTGCATGGTCCTTATACTTCAATCCCTTTTGAACTACTTTTCACCGTTCATTATGAATTTTAATATGAACAAGATAGAGGCAACCCTTCCTGAGCTTCTCAATATGTTGAGGTAGGTGGAAGGTTCTATCAAGAAAGAGAAATCGATTCTCTATGTTGGTGAGACCAACAAGAAGAGGAAGTCCAAAAAGACCCTTAATGTCACGCCCCGACATTTAGCAGCGAAAATAAATATCAGGATGCGTGAACGATACGAGTATGAGTATCACAGTCGAGTAATTCAGAGTAACAACTAAGTATAACAATAGACTTGAGTCAATAATATTGCCAGCCAAATACTCTTTATTTCATTTTCATTCAACTAATTTAGAACCTTACATCATCAGAGCCAAACATAGGGCCCAATAATGTATTTCAAAGTACATATGACATTAAAGGAAATAAACCTATCTATTACAGACTCTTTCAATTCTAATCATCTTGGATGACTAGCTATAACGACATGTACAATTGAGCGGCTCATCACTCTTCCCCGGTCCCATCATTCTCCACTTCTTCATAATCATTTCCTGAAAATATTAAGGAGAATAGATGTGAGCACACTAGTGCCTAGTAGAATTTACATCTCATGGTGCGGACATGCTTTACGTAATTAACATGTTAACAGTGGCAATACTATCATGTAATACTCATGTCGATAACGATGGAAACTGTTTCAAGCTATAACATGTACGAGGATGGTTCGGTAACAATTCATGACAATTCTCATGTAGGACAGAACGATTATCAATGACAATGATGACAGTACGGTCACTTGACATGTAGAAGGGATTCAATAACGTATACAATGGATATCTTATGTTGAATTCCGTGAAATTCCAATGGACAATGACATATTGGTTTCAATAACGATGACATGTACACTAGATTAGGCCATTTCACATATAACAATTCAATCAATCAGTCAATCATTCAATAACCATTTGGAAATTACCCAGATCAATCTTGCATTCAATTAGGTGACTGCCAGACACCTCAATGGATCATATACTCTCGCGATTTACAAGAATTTCAGGTGCTCCTCCCAGGACCAGACTGGGCCCTATTTGCACAGGCATGGTTGTGAACCGAAGTTCCAATAGTTTCTGGTAATTCCATTCATTCATTTATAATAGCCAATATGATTTCCAAACAATAGACAGTAAGCACTAAAGATCATGACAAAGATGATAGAGAACAAGGCAAGGAGACATGATCTAGATTAATTTCGGCAGCATAACGGCTTAATCTCATTAGTTCAATCTTTACATTTAATGGCTTGTTTTCAATGTTATCAAATCACTCTCACGAGAAGTAGGTAAGAATATAAGTGCATTCTATCTTCCGGGTACTTCATTGGTACAACCAACTCGGTCTCCATGAGGGAATCCATGGAGTACGGAGATTTACGGAGGTCTTGAGAGAAAGATCACTAGACTGCCGATACGGAATGACCGGTCGTGAGTTTCCAATCCCCCAAGAAAGGGCTGCCTATATGTGCAATGTGATGTGTAGAGCGTGTCTCAATCCACAATCCATCGGTTTAAAACAAGCCGGAAAGCTTATAACAATTAATCATGACATGTATGCAATTCAATCTATTACATGGTTGCTGTAATTTTAGCACATAACACTTTCCAATTATGAACAAGACAGAGTATAATCATAGCTCATATCAATCACATGGTTGATGAAATCAATCAACCATTAACACTTAGAATAGATGTTCATATTCTTATAGTTTTCATATAGGTTGATCACTTTTAGGCCATTGCATAGCTATATGACATGATATGACAATAGGGCATGCATATGGTTGACTGAACATCTCAATAAAACAGTCTCGGGTCGGCCTTTAAATCGCGACGGGTTCAGTCATCGCACTTCAAAGAACCATACACAGACAAAACACGGTTCTGTACAAAGTTACTAAATCGTGATGGACCTACCCGTCACGTTCAAATTGCGACGGGACAGATCGTCACCTTTTCAGCAGGAATCGATTGTCCAAACAAAATCGCGATAGTTCTACCCATCGCGTTCACATCGACATGCTCTGAATCGCGAAGGGTCGACACGTCTCGTTCAAGTGTTGGTTCAAAAATATGAATATAAAAATAGACAAAAATTCTTGGGCGAGAAAACAGGTCAAATCGCGACGGCATATGCTGTCGCGTTCAAGACAGCACTGAAAACCACGCGGCGCACAGTTTCATGCATCAGGGTTGACTGGTAAGACCTCAAAATGCGATGGAACGGTCTGTCACCTTTATCAAAATCACGACGTACATGTACGTCGCGTTCATGCAACAAGAAACGTGATGTCGGGTGTCGTCGCGTTCTTGGATCTTGCCCGAAAACGTAGAAACGACTACACACCTTCATGATAGACTTATAACTTGACATATAGAGATATTTAGACAAAACTCTGAACATGAAAAGTGTCAAGGACATCCAGTAGAAGAGAACGACCATTTTGGTTTGACCTAATTTGGCCTCGGTTTGTGCAAAAATAGTAATAACACATAAAGCTCTATCTTTGCGTGACTCTGGGAAAACGCTTAATACGACTCACATGGTTCATGAAAATTAGGGGAAATACATGTAAATGAAACTAGACTTGGTTCTCTTTCCATTGGTATGTGTAACGTTTAGGTTAAGTCCGAGATCACCTACCTTTGTTTAGTTCTAAGAGATGTCAGTGCATAGGTCACAGTAGAGACAGTTAGGGAAGAAGCTCCGGTTCTTGGCCGTTCTCCTCTCCTCATGGTGCCCTAGCTCGCCTCTACACGACCCCAACTCGATGGTAAATCTTCCCAACTAGTTTTAGGACGATTATTTATATGATTAGGGTTTATTCCATGTCCTAAAGAGACTAGGAAAGTGGGTTGTGGTTTTTGCATGGTGCCTACCATGTTTTGGGAATTCTCCTCCTAATTGGAGTAGCAATGTCTTTAGGAAACATCCTCTCATGGCTAGGTACGAATTTGGTTACTATGTATGGCTAATCACCTTTGTTTTAGCCCTAATTTGCCCATTTCCTATTTTCTGTATAATTATGGTTATGAATTTTGGGGTTTAATGTTATTGGGTTTGGTTCTTTGGCCCAATAAGGGTTGTATTAGCCCAGAATAATTCAAATGGTTGATTCCTCTTCTTGGGAGTCTAATTATGACTTTTATTTTATTTCTATTCACCATTTTTATTTATTGCTATTTTTCTATGTTTTAAATCATTTAAATTTCTGGGGCGTTACACTTAAGAAGGGCAAAGCAAAAGTTGCCAAGAAAGAGCCAGTGAAGGACAAAGGACAGTGCTTCCACTGCGGCAAAGATGGGCATTGGAAGAGGAATTGTAAGTATTTCCTGGTAGAAAAGGGAAAATAGAAGCTAGAAGTAGCTTCAGGTGTGTTCATGTTTGATCTTCACTTGTCAAAAAATTATGATAATGCATAGGTATTAAATACCAGATGTGCATCTCATATCTACAATTCGTTGCAGGTTCTGACAAGACACTGAATATTGGCTAAAGGCAAGGTGGACCTGAGAATGGGGAATAGCACAAAGGTTGTTGTTGTTGCCATTGGTGAGATCAAAAACATTATCTCAATCTCTTGTATGATAAAGTTGGGATACAAATTCTTTTTTGAGGACAAAGGTTGTTCTATGTTATATTATGTCATGATCATTTTGAGGGGGTCTTTGACAAATAGTTTGTACTTAATAGATGTTGCTCCTTATGTTATGGACATACATTGTGTCTCTAAGAGAAAGGGTGATGAGGTGAATTATGCATACCTTTGGCATTGTAGGCTAGGTTATATCCATGAAGGAAGGATTCAATGGTTACTAAAAGATGGACACTTAGATCCATTTGATTATTAGATCCATTTGATTGTGAATCATATGCAACATGTGAATCTTACCTCCAAGGGAAGATGACCAACTCTCCTTTTAGTGGAACTGGAGAGAGAGCCTATGAGATATTAGAACTCATACATAGTGATGTATGTGGACCTATGTCCATACTTTCTAGAGGTGGGTTCTCTTACTTCATTACATTCACTGATGACTTCTCAAGGTATGGGCATGCATACTTAATGAAATACAAATCCAAGGCCTTTGAGAAATTCAAAGAATACAAGAATGAAGTGGAGAAATAAACTGGAAAGAGTATCAAGACTCTCCGATCAGATCGCGGAGAAGAATACTTAAGTACAGAATTCACCCAGTTTCTCAGAGACCATGGGATTTTATCCCAATGGACTCCTCCTTATACACCATAGCTCAATGGTGTATCAAAAAGGAGGAACTGCACACTGTTAGACATGGGAAAGTCCATGATGAGTTTAGCCTCCCTCCAAGTATCATTCTGGGGATATGCCCTAGAGACCGCAGCTTACCTTCTGAACAGAGTTCCAACTAACACGGTAGTGTTTATTCCATATGAGATATGGAAAGGGAAGATGCCCGATCTTAAGGTTGTTAAGATTTGGGGCTGCCTTGCCCACGTTAAATGACATAATCCTAACAAGTTGGAATCTACGACGGAACGGTGCTTGTTCGTGGGATACCCCAAAGAGACATGTGGGTATTACTTCTATCACCCTGAGGACCAAAAGGTCTTTGTTGCCAAGAGGGATGTGTTTCTTGAGAAGGAACACATTCTTGGTGGGAATAGTGGGAGCGTGATAGGGTTGAGCGAGGTTGGAGAACCTAGCTCGAGCACCATTCCGCTGGATGAGTCTGTTCAGATACATGACATATAAGATCTAACTTTGCATAGGTCTAGTAGAGTTCCTATCCCTCTTGAGAGATATGTAGGACATATCAAGGGACAGGACTCTGAGGATGTTAATTCTCAAACCTACGAGGAGCTATTATGAGCATAGACTCCTGGAAGTGGCAAGAGGCCATGAATTTTGAGATGGATTCCATGTACTTCAACAAGGCTTGGAACCTAGTTGTTGCACCTGAGGGTATTGTACCCATTGGGTGCAAGTGGATCTTCAAAAAGAAGATTGTAGTAGATGGAAAGGTAGAGACTTTTAAGGCAAGGCTTGTGGCAAAAAGGTATCATCAAAGACAAGGTGTTGATTATGACGAAACCTCTAGCCCGTTGCCATGCTAAAATCTATTAGAATTCTAATTGCTATTGCAACACACCATGACTATGGGATCTGGCAAATAGATGTAAAAATTGCATTCCTTAATGGCAACCTCGAGGAAGAGGTGTATATGATACAACCTGAGGGATTCGTATCTAAAGATAGACCAGATAAGGTGTGTAGCTTGCTTAGGTCTATTTAAGCTTCTCAAAGTTGGAACATGAGATTTGACCAAGCAATCTGATCTTATGACTTCGTTAAGAATGAAGATGAGACTTGTGTGTATAAGGTGGTAAGTGGGAGCGCTATCACCTTCTTGGTGTTATATGTGGATGACTTCCTCATCATTGGAAATGATGTAGGAATGCCATCCATTGTTAAGGCTTGGCTATCCAATAAATTCTCCATGAAGGACTTAGGGGAAGCATCCTCCATATTGGGGATTTAGATCTATAGAGATAGACCGAAGAGGATGCTTGGCTTGTCCCAGTATAGGTACATAGACACCATTGTCAAAAGGTTTGACATGGAAAATTCCAAGAGAGGTCTCATACCGATGAGACATGGAATTTCACTTTCTAGGAGTATATCCCAAAACACTCCATAAGAAAGGGCAAACATAGGCATGATCCCTTATGCTTCTGTGATAGGGTCCATCATGTATGCTATGTTATGTATTAGGCCTGATGTAGCACATACTCTAAGTGTTACGAGTAGGTATTAGGCAAATCCAGGTTGGAACACTGGAAGGCAGTAAAGTGTATCCTTCAGTACTTGAGAAGGGATAAGGATCTTTTATTGGTATATAGAGAATATGGCCTCAAGGTTAAGGGCTACACGGACTCGAGTTTTCAGTATGATGTTGATGATAGCAAGTCTAACTCAGAGTTTGTGTTTACCCTGAATGGAGGAGCAATAAGTTGGAAGAGTTCCAAGCAATAGACTACTGCTAAATCAACCACAGAGGCATAGTACATTACTACTTCAGAAGCAGCGAAGGAAGCTGTTTGGATGAAGAAGTTTGTTGTAGACTTAGGAGTGGTGCTTGGCCATGGAGAGCTGATTGCATTGTTCTGTGACAACAACGGGGCGATTGCTCAAGCATAGGAACCAAGGTCTCATCAGAAGTCTAATCATGTTCTGAGGAGGTTCCACTTGATCAGGGAGATCGTGGCCCGTGGTGATGTAGCAATGGAAAGAGTTCTATTCGAAGATAACATTGCAGATCCACTGACAAAGTCGTTGACTCAGATTGTCTTTGAGGTTCACCGAGGTCTGATGGGGATCAAACATGTAGGTGATTGGCTTTAGATCTGTTGAACGACTCCTATATTTTATCATTTATTTTGGTAATAACAAAACTCATGATTAACTTAAATATATTGAATATCATGTTTTCCTCATAAATACAACATACAGTCGTTTCATGATTTGCACTGGAAAGCTAAATCGATTATTGTTTAATGCATATCGATTACTGACTAAGTCCACATCGATTATAATTAAACATCGATTGTGCTTGAACATCGACTGTGTTCAAACATCGATTACACTTGAACATTGATTATCTCTCACATCGATTACATTTCACTTGAACATCAATTATATTTCACTTAAACATCGATTATCTTTCACATCGATTACATTTCACTTGAACATCGCTTACATTTCACTTAAACATCGATTATCACTCACATCGATTACATTTCACTTAAATATCGATTATCTCTCACATCGATTACATTTCACTTAAACATCGATTATCTCTCACATCGATTATATTTCACTTGAACATTGATTATCTCTCACATCGATTACATTTCATTTGAATATCGATTATATCTCACATCGATTACTATTATTTTGATGATCTTACTCCGACTCCTTGAAAGTCGAAGTATAACATCTTCTTGATCATCTATACATAAATATTTTTTTAACTATCTATTATTATTTTTACAGAAATGTCAATATATTCTTAGTATGATTAATGTTTTAATTCTGATGAACTAATCAATGAACTAGAACAACACATGATGTGCACTATGTTACTTTCTGTGTGTTATCTAAATAATAATATTTAAATAAGCTTTGTACTTCTCTATTCTTCTGTTTAATGCTTAATGTCATTTCCAAATATCAGTTTCATAGTTTATCTTTTCAGAATGCTACGTGTCTCTCAAAGACATGTGCTAGCATGCTTCAGAATATCTAGGTTCCAGATTTTAAGGAAAAGTCCCCTTTGCAGCTGTACTACGCGCCAAGCAGGTGTCCCTTCCTCTTGAATGCTCACCTAATCATGTATAGCTCAAAGGACAAATTGTTTGTCTGAAACTGATAGATATCTGTTAGAAACTACATGTCCCTTACCTTCTTATACTTGTTTATATCTCTTAAGATTAACTCCGAGAAAAGGAAAAGACATGGTATGGTGTCTGCAGAAATTCATGAAAAGATATCTGAAGAAGAGCCATGCATCTGCATAGCCTGAAGCCGTTGAGACTCAAGGGCTGAAGATCTGATGATGGACATCTCAGCTGTCTCAAGTCTCAAGACCCAACGATCAGATTCAAATGGCTACCTTCTAACGACTAGTTTCAAACAAGAAGCCCAAGTCTCTGATGGATATATATGAGCTGAAGTTTGAACAAAAGGGATGTGTAGATGCATACAAGAGTTATACACAAGAACCACAACTCAAAGACACCTTCTACAGAAAAGAGAAAGAGAGAGAAGCTCACAAGATCTGAAGAAAACCAGTTGCTTCAAGCTTCCACTTTCCAGCTCTCCGCATTTAGAAGTCTTTTCTCTTTGGGTGACATTTGTATTCTAGATCATCTCATTCCACCACCTTTGAGTCAAAAAGAGTTAGAGCAGTCATTCTTATCGAGTATCTCTTTCTGATTTTCTTGTTTGCTTACTCCTTGAGCAGACACACTATAATCTTTTAAGTATTGTAACCAGCAGGGGGTTTGTTCCCTGCCGTGCCCCTCTTGTGAAGGGAAGACATGTGGTTGTAGGTGTTTGTGTTGTCCCTTCGTGAAGGGAAGACTTGCTTGGGAGCAAGTGGGTTGTAATACCTCTTAGGTTGAGAGAAGGCCAAATGTTCTTGGCAGTTAGTGAAATCCCAAGTGGTTCTTGGGGACTGGACGTAGGACTTCTATGTGGGAATGGTTGAACTAGGATAAAACCTCTGTGCACTTTGTGTGATTGTTTCCGCCAAGTATTTCACTTGTTTCACACACTACACTAGTACTAACATCACTATTTAGTGTTATCTATTTTCAGATAATTTTTAAAGTGCAAAGCAGTCCTATTCACCCCCCCCCCCCCCCCAGGACATCTAAAGCTCCATCTCAATCCAACAAGATCAAGTGGGAGATTGCTAGTTGTGAGTGCCCTGCAAGCCAATTCACTTTTGTGATGGCACTTGTAATCTTGTACTGATCTCTTTTGGTAATTATATTAATGGAAATTTCTCACTATATATTACATGCACGTGATGATGTATATATGATGTGATGTCCATGGATCTATGCAATGGGAATTGGTTCATGATGAGATCATGATCATGATACCAATTCTCTTTAAACATTTTTGCTTAATATTTCTGGTCATAGGTTGCTCAAGAAGACATCTTGATAACTGGATAGACCGGTGTACTATATACCCGTCTATATGATGGAGATAGCTGGTCTCATAGCTGCTTGTGTGGAGACACTAGGGGTATGGTAAAGGGCTCATTGTGAATGAGTTCACTATGGCCTGTAAGGCCCTCGAATTTCCGTCATTTTTCGTATTTATGTGTGTATATTGTGTTGAGTATGTATGTACGTATTTACGTGGATATTAAAATAGTATAAATACGTGTACATGTGTTTATATTAAACGTAAATAATGTATGTATTGCATGATGATAGTGTGAATATAATACCATGTACATATTGCATGTATAGAAGCTTGGTATGCATGGTTTTCTGCATAAATTAGGGTTCTGGCCGAAGCCCTATTGGCGTCAATCCCCAGGCCGTTGAGGTGGTGTTAGCGTCCAGCCCTGGACGCCAACCCTAATTCCGGCGTCCAGCGATATGGACGTCAACTTCTCTGGCCTGCATGCGCAGCAGAGCTGCTATCTTCTGAAGCAAGGCATGGCAACCATTGGGGGATGTCCCCCAACGGCTCTGAACATGTCTAATCGTATGGTGAGTGGGTGAGGGGTTCTCCTACATCTGAACCCGAATTGGCTCTCCCCACTTTCTTCCCTTTCACCCTTGCAAGAGGAGAAAGAGGAAGAAAACCCTAGAGCTTCTGTGAGAAAACCCCATTTTGAACCCCCAAATCCGACCCTTGGAGCTTCATTTGGAGATCTTCTGCATCAAGGAGGAAGCTGAAGCAAAGGGAAGGCTTCCCCATCATCCCCTCGGCGTGGAGATCAACCAGAACCCGGAGGAAGGCGATCTTGGAGGTGCTTCTGCAACTTCTGGGACTGCCCAAGGAGGTCTTCACCAAGCCTCTAAATCCCTAGAAGAATTTTTGAAAGGCAAGTGACCTATCTATGGTATCCCCGTATGAGTCTAGGAGGTTTTTATAATTTTTATGGAATTTCCCTCGAGTCCTAGACCCTCCATTTCACCCAATTTTCAGAGCTCGGGTCTGTGTTTCTGCACAGACCTGAGTAAACGGCAAGGTCCCTGGACGCCTGTGATGAGCTTGGCGTCCATCGACCCTGCCGCTGACTCTGAGTCAGCGGCCAGAGACCGCCGTCTAGTTCTTCAGGACAGAACAGTGAGCTGTTCTGTCCCTCTTATACGTTAATTTCGTTATGATTTCCGTGATGAGGATATATGGTATTCCTATAAGCTATGTATTTTGTGCATTGTGGTTGTGAATGAATGTGGTGTGTTGGTGAATGTGGAAGATTGGTGTCTTTAAACTTGTGGGCATAACTTGTAGATAATTCTTGCAAATTAATGTTCCATGATTAGGATTAGTTAAATGTCTTGTTTTCAGTCTATTCATGAAATATTGTGGGACATGTATGTATGTTCTGAATTTTTGTAATTCATGCATACTTGTGGAATTGCTAGAAAGTTCGATTCGGTAAAATGAAAGCATGAAAGAAATGGTTTGTGGTAACGGATTTATAGATGTATGAATTAGGATGATGTTGTATTCTGAAATCATGCATTTGTGTTTTCTGTGCAAAACAGTAAGTGGGTAAATTTCAAATGTGTTAGACCCATGTTAGTATAAGTTGTGAATAATATGCTAATTAGGTGTTTGATTTTCTGTAAATCCTATTTAGCTCAGAAAATCTGAAAATTGAGGGTATGATTTTGAACCTGAAAACAGCATGTGGTTAAAATTTCAGGTTATTTGGAACAGTAAATAAAAGTTATGTGTTTTCATGTGAATTGTGAATAATTCGTACATATGATCGTAATGTGATTTTATTTTGTTTAAACCAGCATGATTGGTGTGTTTACTATGTGTTGAATCTTGAAAACTCTGTAGTACCATGTTAGGAAAAAAAAGGTGTTCATGTGAGTAAGAAAGTGTGAATGAAATGAAGAGTGCCAAGTGTAAAACCATGTGTAAAACGTTAAATGTGTAAAAGTGTAAACTGTGCCAATGTGATACTGCTTCCGAGAAGGCAGTGGAGCTGTATCAGGGAAAAGTCCCCCTGAGAAAGTTCATTGTGTTAAGTGACCCTAAGGGCATTAGGGGGAAATCCTGGAGGTGGACAAGTACCACTGGTTAGGGTGGAGACTTGTTCTCCCGGTCTGCGCAGTCCAAGAGTCACCATTGCATTGCCTAGATGGTGCCTATGTGTTATGTGATGTGAATGTGTCCTTCTTTGGTGGTTTGGACTATGTGTCACGGCACTAAAATATGTGTAAAGTGTAATGTGTAAAGTGTATGTGACCATGTGTAAATGTGTAAGTGACATGTGAATGTGTATGTGTAAAGTGTAACCATGTGAAAAGAGGAAATTGTGAAAAAGGAAAATGTGAAAATCTAGATGTGCAATGTGTTATTGAAACCATGTGAGGCTAAATCTGAAACCATGTGAATTCAGAAAATGCATGTTATCCTTCTTGTGTTTATGTGTGCAAAGTGTTTAGAACCATGATAGGGACAACAAATGAATATGTGTGCAAGATGGCATGATGGATTGTTCATAGATTATGTTTTAAGCAACGTTGTAGCTCTCATGTGTAGGTTATAGCCTTTGAACCATGTGAAATCAGCAACCTAAAGCATGTGAAAAAGTTATGTATGTACTTAAGAACATGTGGAATCCATGCTAATTATGTCCTCCGTTTATGTATGTAAATTGTCCATGTTGATAACTCTCATGTTTGGTTCTTTATAAGGTTAAAGTTCATAAGTGAATGGATTAGAGACCATGTGATAGGTGAATGTTATATTTTGAAATCTGAAAGCATGCGTTATGTATAAAATTGTAGAACCTCATGATAGGTTGAAAACTTAAATGGACTAGCATGCTATGTGTTGCTAATTGTATGTGCATGTAGAAACCACTAGGACTTGTACGTGTATATCATGTAGTGTTACTTGCTGAGTCCCTGGACTCACTCCTTGCTTCGGCGTACAGGTGTAGTTGGTGACACGACACCGTTGGAGGAGACGGTGGAGACGGACTCCGAGCGCGGAGACTAGTTACTTGGAGCTTCTTTGTGATTGTGTACTTCGTCGTATGTACTTGAACATTGTATTAGGATTATCATGAAAAGAATGTAATATGTGGACATTTTGTATTTCCATTTCAGCAAATTAAATCATGTGAATTTTAGTTCCTTTTTGCAAATTGTAAACTGCATGTATGTTTAATGTGGATGATGAATGATTGGAGATAGTTCTCTTTTACTTCCGCTACTCTGTTATTATATTCGCGTGTATCTCAGCTGTTTGTATCGTTGGGTAAATGTCCCACTGTGAGGACTCTCGCTATATCGACGTGGGTCGTCACAGAGATTGGTATCAGAGCGACCGGTTGAGATTACACATGAATATAACTAAGTCATCATCCCCATTGCATGCTAAGTATGTCCACATGTGTAGAAAACACTAATAAGAAGTGAAAAATAGATAAGAAAATGGTTAGAAAACTTAGTAACCTAGCTCTAATGGTGGCTGAAATTTTATTACAGCCATGGCTTCCCGTGGACGACGTGGAGGTGCGCCAGCTCGCGACGACGAGCAGAGGCGTGAGGAGCGGGCGGAGCAGCAGGCCCCGGCCCCACAGGGTCCTGTGCTTCCCCCACCACCGCCAGTGGATTATGGAGTGTTCATGCAAGGTCTGGTGCAAGCCATGCAGACCCAGGCACACACCCAGGCAGCACTCCAGGCCCAGTTGGAGGCCCAGGTAAAATAATAAAACAACTAAGTAGTCTGCTATTTGAATTGTATGATATTGTGTTTATTGTATATTGCTTGTTGTTTAATGTAGCAGGCTCAGGCCCCAGCTCAGGACCATGGTGGACCTTCCATCATGGAGCGATTCAAGAGGATGACCCCACCCTCTTTTAAGGGGGAGAGTGATCCGCTTTTGGCAGAAAGCTGGATGAGGGAGATCGAGAAAATCTTCCGAGCTATCAGGTGTCCTGACGAGGACAAGGTGACCTTAGCCACCTACATGCTACAGGTATGCTTTAGTTTATGCTTGAATGTTGTTGTAAAGTTAGAATTGTTAGTTGAGCTTATGAAGGTGTGTTGCAGGAGAGAGCTGATGTATGGTGGTCCTCCCTACTGCGTACGCGCTTCGAGGACGGAGCAGTAGATGTGGCGTGGGACGCGTTCGTGAGGCTCTTCCGAGCCAAGTTCGTCCCAGAGCACGTCCAGGACAAGATGGAGCAAGAATTCCTTTCCCTGACGCAAGGATCAATGACCGTCCTGGAATACGAGGCAAGGTTTTCTGAACTCTCTAAATATGCACCGCACATAGTAGAGGATGAGCGCAGGAAGACCAAGAAATTCGTGATGGGTCTCAAACCATCCTGAGGACGAGGCTCGTGGCGTTCGACCACCGCACGCTAGACGAGGCCCTCAGCGCAGCCTGCAGACAGGAGGGAGAAATGGAGCAGTATCTAGAGGAGAAGAAGGCTCGCAGAAGAGGCCGGCAGCGACTTTCCAGCGGCAAGACAAGAGGAAGACGGTGTACCAGACACCGCAGAAACAAGTGGCAGTCAGCAACTATCAGGTACCCTCTGTACGTTCCCCCGGTGCGAAGAAGGAGTGTCCCCATTGTGGGAAGACCCATGGAGGTTCGGAGTGTTGGTTAATAGCGGGTAGATGCCTAAAGTGTGGGAGCAGCGACCACAAGATCAAGGATTGCCCGAGGCTTCAGCAGGAAGCTCAGCGAGGAGCGCCAGTACCAGCAGTAGCGGCAGCCGCGCCAGCTACAGGACGACCAGGAAGGCCTCGAGCCCCAGCTCGAGTGTTTGCTTTAGCTCGTGAGGACGCCGAGCAGGCGGAGCATGTCACCGAAGGTACAGTTTTACTTTTCGGTGTGCACGCTCGGGTTTTGTTTGATACGGGTGCTACTCACTCGTTCATTTCCGAGCGGTTCGCTAGGCAGTTAGCCCTAGAGTCAGGCATAGAGTCTGAGGAGTTAGAGGTCCCTTTGTCTGTGCACACCCCTGCGGCACGGTATCGACTAGGAAGTGCATTCCGTCGTTACCTGTGTGCATTGAGGATAGATTCCTAGATGGGTGTTTCTTCTTGCTAAAGATGAAGGACTATGATTGTATTCTTGGTCTGGATTGGCTAGAGGAGCACTATGCGTTAGTGGATTGTCGTAGGAAGAAGATTGTTTCCGCATTCCTGGTGAGGACGAGTTCTCTCATCCCTTGCCAAAGAACTTAGCGGGAAAGTTAGTCATCTCTGCCATGAAGGCGATGCGTATGGTGAACAAGGGTTGTGACGCATTTCTTGCCAGCGTTATGCTAGTACCCGATGCTGGTTCGTCACTGACTCTTGCAGAGATCGATGTGGTGCAGGACTTTCCAGATGTCTTTCCCGATGACTTGTCTGGATTGCCACCGGATAGGGAGATAGAGTTCACTATAGAGTTGCTTCCAGGCACCTCTCCTATCTCGAAGGCCCCATATCGGATGGCCCCTGCAGAATTAGCCGAGTTGAGGAAGCAATTGCAGAATTGCTCGATAAGGGATTTATTCGCCCCAGTGTTTCCCCTTGGGCGCGCCTGTATTATTCGTCAAGAAGAAAGACGGGTCACTTCGGTTGTGCATCGATTATAGGAAGCTAAACCAGGTGACTGTGAAGAACAGGTATCCCTTACCTCGGATTGATGATCTGTTTGACCAGTTGCGAGAGGCATCAGTCTTTTCCAAGATTGACTTGCGATCTGGTTATCATCAGTTGAAGATTAGAGTGAGGATGTGTCCAAGACGGCATTTAGAACCCGTTATGGACATTATGAGTTTTTGGTTCTTCCTTTCGGATTGACCAACGCCCCTGCAGCGTTCATGGATCTCATGAACCGGGTGTTTAGTCCGTATTTAGATAGCTTTGTTGTTGTGTTTATTGATGACGTGTTGGTCTATTCTCCGGATGAGGCCACACATCGTCAGCATTTGAGGTTAGTCTTAGAGGTTCTCCGTGAGCACAAACTGTATGCAAAGTACAGCAAGTGCGAGTTCTGGTTGCGCGAGGTTCACTTTCTCGGGCATGTTATCTCCGGCGCTGGTGTAGCTGTTGATCCAGCAAAGATCCAGGCAGTTATGGATTGGGATGTTCCCAAGACTCCTTCGGAGATTCGTAGTTTCCTTGGGTTAGCTGGTTACTATCGGCGATTCATTGAGGGTTTCTCATCCATCGCCGCCCCTATGACAAAGCTGACCAGAAAGGGTGAGAAGTTTGTATGGTCTGAGGCATGTGAGCGCAGCTTTCAGCTATTGAAGGCTAAGCTTACTTCTGCTCCGGTATTGGTATTGCCCAGTGGTCTAGAAGGCTTTGCCATTTATACGGATGCATCTCGGATTGGTTTAGGCTGTGTGCTCATGCAGCAAGAGAGGGTAGTAGCTTATGCTTCTCGTCAGTTGAAGGAGCATGAGAGGAACTATCCGACTCATGATTTAGAGCTAGCAGCTGTGGTTCATGCACTAAAGATCTGGAGGCACTATCTTTATGGTGTCAGATTTGAGGTGTTTACCGACCACAAGAGCTTGAGGTATCTTTTCTCCCAAAGGAATTAAACCTGAGGCAGAGAAGATGGATTGAGTTCTTGAAGGACTATGACTTCGACCTTCAGTATCATCCTGGAAAGGCGAACGTCGTAGCGGATGCTCTTAGTAGGAAGAGGTCTTCGCTCCAGCAGGATTGGAAGATGTTGGAGGATGCAGCGTGCTCTATGACCGAGTTAGAGCCATCGTTGTGTCAGGCTTTTGTAGCTCAGCTATCCCTTAGATCCTCAGTCTTGGATGAGGTGATTGAGCAGCAGAAAGCCGATCCTAGATTGTTAGAGTTAGTGGGTAAGGCGGGCATTGCTCGTGATGAGGACGGTGTGATTAGATTTCAGCACCGCGTTTGTGTCCCCGATGTAGTAGATGTCCGTGAGCATGTGTTAGCGGAGGCTCATAGATCGCGATTCTCTATTCATCCGGGTAACACTAAGATGTATCAAGACCTGAAGAGATCATTTTGGTGGTCCGGCATGAAGAAGGATGTTGCGGATTATGTGTCTAGATGTCTAGTATGTCAGCAGGTGAAAGCCGAGCGGCAGCGACCATCCGGCCTTATGCAGAGGATGGATATCCCCGTATGGAAGTGGGAAGCTGTCACTATGGATTTCGTATCGGGTTTGCCTCGATCTAGAAGGGGCAATGACTCGATTTGGGTAGTTGTAGATAGATTCTCGAAGACTGCTCATTTCTTACCTATGAAGAAGAAGCAGTCAGTAGAGAGCTTAGCTAGATTGTATGTTAGCGGTATCGTTAGATTGCATGGTGTGCCGAAGTCGATCATTTCGGATCGAGATCCGAGATTCACTTCGAGATTGTGGAAGGGTCTTCAGGATGCGTTAGGTTCGGAGCTTAAGCTCAGTTCGGCGTTTCATCCCCAGACCGATGGACAGTCCGAGAGGACTATCCAGACGCTCGAGGATATGTTGAGAGCGTGTGTTCTGGATTGGAAGGATGATTGGGAGCGTCATTTACCTCTTGTGGAGTTCGCATACAACAACAGCTTTCATGCTAGTATTGGAATGGCTCCATTCGAGGCGTTGTATGGTAGGCCCTGCAGATCTCCTTTATGTTGGGAGGAGACTGGTGATAGGCAGTTGATCGGACCGGAGTTGGTTCAGGAAACTTCGGATAAGATTCAGCTTATCAGGAAAAGGCTTGTTGCGGCACAGGATAGGCAGAAGAGTTATGCCGACAACAGGAGAAAGGATTTGGAGTTCGAGGTTGGCGATCATGTCTTCTTGAAGATATCGCCTACTCGTGGAGTTGTCAGATTTGGCAGGCATAGCAAGCTAAGCCCTAGGTTCATTGGCCCATATGAGATTCTCAGACGTTTGGGCAACGTGGCGTACGAGCTAGCTTTACCCCCAGCTTTGGCTAGCGTTCACCCGGTATTCCACGTATCTATGCTCAGGAAGTATGTCCGAGATCCGTCTCATGTGATTAGTCATGAGCCAGTGGAGATCCAGCCAGATCTTTCGTATGTCGAGCAGCCAGTAGCCATTCTTGACCGGAAGGTTCAGCATCTCCGGAACAAGAGTATCGCGTCGGTGAAAGTTCTATGGCGGAACTTCTCGCGTGAGGAGGCTACGTGGGAGCTTGAGGATGCGATGAAGAAGAAGTATCCCCTTTTGTTTGAGTAGTGTCGTTCTAACTTCGAGGACGAAGTTTCTTTAAGGGGGAGAGGGTGTAAGACCCTCGAATTTCCGTCGTATTTTTCGTATTTATGTGTGTATATTGTGTTGAGTATGTATGTACGTATTTACGTGGATATTAAAATAGTATAAATACGTGTACATGTGTTTATATTAAACGTAAATAATGTATGTATTGCATGATGATAGTGTGAATATAATACCATGTACATATTGCATGTATAGAAGCTTGGTATGCATGGTTTTCTGCATAAATTAGGGTTCTGGCCGAAGGCCCTATTGGCGTCAATCCCCAGGCCGTTGAGGTGGTGTTAGCGTCCAGCCTGGACGCCAACACTAATTCCGGCGTCCAGCGATATGGACGTCAACTTCTCTGGCCTGCATGCGCAGCAGAGCTGCTATCTTCTGAAGCAAGGCATGGCAACCATTGGGGGATGTCCCCCAACGGCTCTGAGGGTGTCTAATCGGTATGTGAGTGGGTGAGGGGTTCTCCTACATCCTGAACCCGAATTGGCCTCTCCCCACTTCTTCCCTTTCACCCTTGCAAGAGGAGAAAAGAGAGAGAAAACCCTAGAGCTTTCTGTGAGAAAACCCATTTGTGAACCCCAAATTCCGACCCCTTGGAGGTTCATTTGGAGATCTTCTGCATCAAGGAGGAAGCTGAAGCAAAGGGAAGGCCTTCCCCATCATCCCCTCGGCGTGGAGATCAACCAGAAGCCCGGAGGAAGGCGATCTTGGAGGTGCTTCTGCAACTTCTTGGGACTGCCCAAGGAGGTCTTCACCAAGCCTCTAAATCCCCTAGAAGAATTTTTGAAAGGCAAGTGACCTATCTATGGTATCCCCGTATGAGTCTAGGAGGTTTTTATAATTTTTATGGAATTTCCCTCGAGTCCTAGACCCTCCATTTCACCCAATTTTCAGAGCTCGGGTCTGTGTTTCTGCACAGACCTGAGTAAACGGCAAGGTCCCTGGACGCCTGTGATGAGCTTGGCGTCCATCGACCCTGCCGCTGACTCTGAGTCAGCGGCCAGAGACCGCCGTCTAGTTCTTCAGGACAGAACAGTGAGCTGTTCTGTCCCTCTTATACGTTAATTTCGTTATGATTTCCGTGATGAGGATATATGGTATTCCTATAAGCTATGTATTTTGTGCATTGTGGTTGTGAATGAATGTGGTGTGTTGGTGAATGTGGAAGATTGGTGTCTTTAAACTTGTGGGCATAACTTGTAGATAATTCTTGCAAATTAATGTTCCATGATTAGGATTAGTTAAATGTCTTGTTTTCAGTCTATTCATGAAATATGTGGGACATGTATGTATGTTCTGAATTTTTGTAATTCATGCATACTTGTGGAATTGCTAGAAAGTTCGATTCGGTAAAATGAAAGCATGAAAGAAATGGTTGTGGTAACGGATTTATAGATGTATGAATTAGGATGATGTTGTATTCTGAAATCATGCATTTGTGTTTTCTGTGCAAAACAGTAAGTGGGTAAATTTCAAATGTGTTAGACCCATGTTAGATAAGTTGTGAATAATATGCTAATTAGGTGTTTGATTTTCTGTAAATCCTATTTAGCTCAGAAAAATCTGAAAAATTGAGGGTATGATTTTGAACCTGAAAACAGCATGTGGTTAAAATTTCAGGTTATTTGGAACAGTAAATAAAAAGTTATGTGTTTTCATGTGAATTGTGAATAATTCGTACATATGATAGTAATGTGATTTTATTTTGTTTAAACCAGCATGATTGGTGTGTTTACTATGTTTGAATCTTGAAAACTCTGTAGTACCATGTTAGGAAAAACAGAGGTGTTCATGTGAGTAAGAAAGTGTGAATGAAATGAAGAGTGCCAAGTGTAAAACCATGTGTAAAACGTTAAATGTGTAAAAGTGTAAACTGTGCCAATGTGATACTGCTTCCGAGAAGGCAGTGGAGCTGTATCAGGGAAAAGTCCCCCTGAGAAAGTTCATTGTGTTAAGTGACCCTAAGGGCATTAGGGGGAAATCCTGGAGGTGGACAAGTACCACTGGTTAGGGTGGAGACTTGTTCTCCCGGTCTGCGCAGTCCAAGAGTCACCATTGCATTGCCTAGATGGTGCCTATGTGTTATGTGATGTGAATGTGTCCTTCTTTGGTGGTTTGGACTATGTGTCACGGCACTAAATATGTGTAAAGTGTAATGTGTAAAGTGTATGTGACCATGTGTAAATGTGTAAGTGACATGTGAATGTGTATGTGTAAAGTGTAACCATGTGAAAAGAGGAAATTGTGAAAAAGGAAAATGTGAAAATCTAGATGTGCAATGTGTTATTGAAACCATGTGAGGCTAAATCTGAAACCATGTGAATTCAGAAAATGCATGTTATCCTCTTGTGTTTATGTGTGCAAAGTGTTTAGAACCCATGATAGGGACAACAAATGAATATGTGTGCAAATGGCATGATGGATTGTTCATAGATGTGCAACATTGTAGCATGTGTAGTTTTATATCTTTGAACCATGTGAAATCAGCAACCTAAAGCATGTGAAAAAGTTATGTAGTACTTAAGAACATGTGGAATCCATGCTAATTATGTCCCCGTTCATGTATGTAAATTGTCCATGTTGATAACTCTCATGTTTGGTTCTTTATAAGGTTAAAGTTCATAAGTGAATGGATTAGAGACCATGTGATAGGTGAATGTTATATTTTTGAAATCTGAAAGCATGCGTTATGTATAAAATTGTAGAACCTTCATGATAGGTTGAAAACTTAAATGGACTAGCATGCTATGTGTTGCTAATTGTATGTGCTTGTAGAAACCACTAGGACTTGTACGTGTATATCATGCATAGTGTTACTTGCTGAGTCCCTGGACTCACTCCTTGCTTCGGCGTACAGGTGTAGTTGGTGACACGACACCGTTGGAGGAGACGGTGGAGACGGACTCCGAGCGCGGGACTAGTTACTTGGAGCTTCTTTGTGATTGTGTACTTCGTCGTATGTACTTGAACATTGTATTAGGATTCATGAAAAGAATGTAATATGTGGACATTTTGTATTTCTATTTCAGCAAATTAAATCATGTGAATTTTAGTTCCTTTTTGCAAATTGTAAACTGCATGTATGTTTAATGTGGATGATGAATGAATGGAGATAGTTCTCTTTTACTTCCGCTACTCTGTTATTATATTCGCGTGTATCTCAGCTGTTTGTATCGTTGGGTAAATGTCCCACTGTGAGGACTCTCGCTATATCGACGTGGGTCGGTATGACCGTACCGGTATAATGAGGGCCGTCACAGAGCCTCTCTTGGAATGCTGGATGATGATGATACCTGATATCATACAGTGATTTGTGGTCCTAGTTTGTGTAACTGTTCCTTGGACTTGAGACCCAAAGATTTTTTGCTTTATTACTCCATTCCTTTGATACTGGTCTTATAGGTCTGGTTGTCCCAATCTAGTAATAAGCTAGTCCATTAGAATGGTAGCACCCTACGGAAGGGTATTGATGTCAACAAATGATCATCCCCTCTCGATATCATGAATAAATATCATGTTGGTCTTATCAGGCAATTCCTTTGGTCAAGGTCGAAACGATTGAGAAAGAAAGAGTTCTTTGGGATAATCCGATAATATGACACCAAGTTGGATTCCGTATAGATCTAACTGAACATGCCTTAGATATTGTCGTTGATATAGTTGATTGAAGACTAGAGCTAAACGGTAACTGAGGGTAGAAAGGTCAATGGATTGTTCCCCTTGTCCTGTCTAGGGACTATGGCATGGTAGCTTGACACGTCCATAGTTGATGAGATTGGTTGGATTATTAAAAAAATGGATAATAAGCCACATTAATCCGAAAAGGTTCTGATTAGAAGTGTTCTGACAAATACAACTCACGGCTAGCCTCAGTATTGGCCTAGAGGGGCACACCAAAAGTTGCTGACTATGAGGATTGGATAAGAGTTTTCCAATAGGCCCCTTTTCCACCTAAGATGTAAGAAGACAGTTTGTCGCCAGATGTCCAGAACAGAAGAAAACACTGTTGCCAGGAAATGTCCTGGTGACATGGTCGACTGTCGCCAGGACATGGGCGATATGGTCGCTGACCGCCAAGAGGGTCTTGACTAAGTGACCATTGTTGCCAGTTATGACTGTCGACAATCTATCTTGTCGTCAATGTAGGTATGAAAGCATGTACTTTAGGCCATACCAAGCACGTCCGCACGACGTGGAGGTTGTGTTGGCACCCTCCATCATGATTGAGTGATTAGGAGAGCCCTACAAGCTGAGAGATCTCTCATACCATCCCAACACTCTTCCACTCTCATCTCCTCACTCTCCTCTAACCCCACACCCATAGCCATCTCCCTTTCTTGGAGAAGAGAAGATGGGAAGAAGTGTTGGCTCACTTACAGTTGGCAGCAAGACTAACCTAGAGAGGGGGTGAATAGGTAATCTGAAAAACTGAAATAAAAATCACCACTTGAAAATATTTTGTTAGTCTAAATAAGCGTGCGCAAGGAAATTAAAGTGCAGAAGCAAGCACACAAGGAACACATAGATTTATTCTGGTTCGGACCTTCCAAATAGAAGTCCTACGTCCAGTCCCCAAGCAAACTCTGGGATTTCACTAACCACCAAGTAACATTAGTCTTCCCTTAAACAAGGGCATACAACACCCAACACCCCAACTAGTCTTCTTCTCTTTTTCGGGCAAGAAGGCAGCCCACTGTTTCACCTTAGGCATGTGCTTCTTTTAAGAGCACAGAAGCAACTCACTGGTACACACCCTAACAGGTCTTCCCTTCTAATCAAAGGGAACACTGGTACAGACCTCAGATGGTCACCACCAGGCGCAAGCTGGTCTTCCCTTCTAATCAAGGGGAACGCTTGCACTGCAAGCCTTCTCTTCCAACCGAAGAGGAACATTTCTGAACACAGAAGTAAAGACCTGAAGCCCCTAGATCAAGCTCAAGATACACAATGAAATGCTTGATCTGAAACTGAGCCTAAGAAAGAAAGAGTTTACAGTAACATACTCTTCTTAGGCTAAACCCCCAGCTCTCTCTCTCTCTCTCTCTCAAATACACAGAGACACATAGAGAGAGAGAATGAGGAAGAAGGAAGACCGCTTGAATGCTTCAACTTGAATAGGCTCGAGTTCTCTTCCTTTCTTGCTTTGAGTGTGTATAGCGTTGGATGCTCACTGGATGTACACTCTTTGAATGATCTGCAGGTTGAACAAATCCGTTGACAAATGGCCGTTGGAGTTTCTTGGCCCTCTTAGGCTAAACCTTCCTTTGAGTCTAACAGCTTCCTTCTTGTGCCTACTGGCTACTTGGAATGGAGGAAGGTGTTCCAGCTGGTGCGCACTTCCAAGGATGCCAGCAGTAGGTCCAAGATGTTGACTATGAGTAGAAGTGAACCTGCAGACATTAAATGCAAGGCAGACGTTTAGACTATATGTCTTTTGTCAGATGGCTCATACCTCGTTTTGCCTTCTGTTTGTATTTCCTGCAGATAGCTAGAAATAGAATGTAGGTGTTTTTCTTTTGTTGTAGGAAGGAAGAGATCCTATGAGATAGGCAAAAAGATATTTGGTCAGAGAAATAATAAGTTAAGCATATGAAGTGCATTTGAGTTTTCATTGGACGCCAAAGATATTTTGAAAAGTTTGAAATATAGAGGCAATCGATGTTTTATAAAGGTAGTTGATTTATAACAGTAATCGATGTTTAAGTGAAGTAGTAGATCTTCTAATGTAATCGATGTGTTCAGAGGCAATCAATGTTTTTCATAAAAGGTAATCGATATAAAAGACAATCGATGTTTGAATATAATGTTTGAGACAATCGATGTTGTAAGGTATTGATGTTTAAGTGAAGCAATCGATGTTTGAAGTCAATGGATGTAATCGATGTTCTAATGTAATCGATGTGAAAGACAATCGATGTGAAACAACTGTAATCGATGTATGAAGCATCGATGTTTAAGACAATCGATATAAGCAATCTATGTGTGAAGCAATTGATGTATGTTATATAGTAATCGATGTTTGAGACAATCGATCTATAAAGAGGCAATCGATGTGTAAGACAATCGATGTTTGAATATAATTATATCGATGTTTAAGCATAATCGATTGTGGACTTCAAATAGTAATCGATGTGGACCTTTGTTCTCTAATCAATGTGGACATTTGTTCTCTAATCGGGTGGCACTTAGTTTAATCGATATACATTGAACAACAATCGTTTAGCTTTCCAGTGCAGATCATGAAACGATAGTGCCAGTATGATGTATTTAGGAGAAAACATGATATTAAATATATTCATGATATTTAAGTTATCGAAGTTTTATTATCACCACAAATAAAGGATAAAATATAATAGTGGTTTAAACATCTCCCCCTTTTTGGTGATGACAAAACTTATGAAATTTTCTAACAAGATATTCAAACATGTAATAAACAGAAAATTCACAGTTTAAACATACTCCCCCCCTTTTTGTCAATAACAAAAAAGGAAGAATCTTACCACTATGCTCCGAGTTTGAAGGAGAGGGGTTCAACAATATGTTTATAGTTGTCAGTGATTATTACTCCCACTTATTGTTTGCTCCCCCTGAATGTGATACTCCCCCTGAATGTGAGGCAAGTGAATCTTCACGAAGATTCCCTGCATTGGTCTATAAAAGAGACAAAAATACTTGCAAGGATATTAGTAGCATAAAAAAATGAATGTAATTATAAACAAAAATTTGGAATTAAGGATGACTACTTCCTCTTCATATTGGAATTAAGTGAGGAGATGGTCGTCACCAACTGGATGCTTTTTTAGCATCCTTTAACCATACCCATTTGAATGTCTTTTTGTTGTTTTGTTCATCAAGAGTAGATTGACATTCTCTTCATCTTCTTCTGTGCTTGAGTTGTCTGAGGAGTTATCCCATGTAGCTGTGAAGGTCTTCTTTTTATATTTCTCATGCTTCTCTTATTTTCTTTTCTTCTTTTCTGATCTTTCAAATCTTCTAAGCTTTGGACAATCTAATCTTAGATGTCCAGGCTGCTTACATTCATAGCATGTGGGTTCCTTCTCCTTTTTATTTTTCCTCTTGACTAAGATCTTTCGAATAGCTTCTTCTTCCTCACTGTCAATATCACTGCTCTCACCAGCAGTGTCTTCATCTGAAGTGCTCTCCTCAGCCTTGAATGCATTATTTGGTCTTCTTCTGAAAGAGCTTTCTCCTAATCTCTCCATGTTGATCTCATGAGCCATGAGAGATCCAATGAGCTTTTCCAGTGTCATTTTAGAGAGGTCATTAGCTTCTTCTATAGCAGTAAACTTTAGAGTCCACTCCTTTGGGAGAGATCTTAGGATCTTCCTGACCATATCTCCCTGGCTATACTTCTTTCCCAAACCTGCAAATCCATTTACAATTTCAGTAAACTTGTTGTACATCTGAGATATGGACTCACCTTGTTCCATTTAGAACTTCTCATATTTTGTCACCAAGATATCAATCATGGTTTCTTTTACGTTGTCAGTCCCTTCATATGTGAGCCTTAGTGTTTTCTACATATCCTTTGTTGTTTTGCACGGAGAAAATTCTGTTGAACTTTTGCTTGGTTAGCGCGTAACACATGAAGCTTTTGGCCTTGCTGTTCAGAGATATCATCTTTTTCTCTTCAGCTGTCCATTCTTCCTTGAGCTTGGAGATTTGGAGATCACCATCTTCTATGATGCTTCAGATTTGATAGTCGTAGCCTTGAAGGAAGAACTTCATCCTAGTCTTCCAGTATTGATAATCTTCCCCATCAAATAGTGGAGGCCGAAATATGGATTGACCTTCTGCAAAACTTTAACCTGCTATGGATCTCCCATCAAATAGTGGAGCCGAAATATGGATTGACCTCTGCAAAATTAACCTGCTATGGATCTTTGCTCAAAGATCGTTGGATCTTCTAGATGTTTAGAGACTAGAGCTTTGATACCACTTGTTGGCCCACTTACGGTTGACAGCAAGACTAACCTAGAAGGAGGTGAATAGGTAATCTAAAAAATTGAAACAAAAATCACCACTTGAAAATGTTTGGTTAGTCTAAATAAGCGTGTGCAAGGAAATTAAATGCGCAGAAGCAAGCACACAAGGAACACAAAGATTTATCCTAGTTTGGCCCTTCCAAATGGAAGTCTTACGTTCAGTCCCCAAGAAAACTCTCGAGATTTCACTAACCACCAAGTAACTTGGTCTTCTCTTAAACAAGGGCCATACAACACCTAACACCTCAACTAGTCTTCTTCTCTTTTCCGGGCAAGAAGGCAGCCCACTGTTTCACCTCAAGCAAGTGCTTCTTTTACGAGCACAGAAGCAACTCATGGTACACACCCTAACAGGTCTTCCCTTCTAATCAAGGGAACACTGGTACAGACCTCAGATGGTCACCACCAGGCGCAAGCTGGTCTTCCCTTCTAATCAAGGGGAACGCTTGCACTGCAAGCCTTCTCTTCCAAACGAAGAGGAACACTTCTGAACACAGAAGTAAAGACCTGAAGCCCCTAGATCAAGCTCAAGAGACACATGAAATGCTTGATCTGAAACTGAGCCTAAGAAAGAAAGAGTTTACAGTAACATACTCTTCTTAGGCTAAACCCCAGCTCTCTCTCTCTCTCTCTCAATACACAGAGACACATAGAGAGAGAGAATGAGGAAGAAGGAAGACCACTTGAATGCTTCAACTTGAATAGACTCGAGCTCTCTTCCCTTTTACTTTGAGTGTGTATAGCATTGGATGCTCACTAGATATACACTCCTTGAATGATCTTCAGGTTCGCACACTTGTTCCTCTTTTTTTGCTTCTCCCTTTTATGGAGCAGGTTGAACAGATCCATTGACAGATGGTCATTGGAGTTTCTTGGCCCTCTTAGGCTAAACCTTCCTTTGAGTCTAACGGCTTCCTTCTTGTGCCTACTGGCTACTTGGAATGGAGGAAGATGTTCCAACTGATGCGCACTTCCAAGGATGCCAGTAGCAGGTCCAAGATGTTGACTATGAATAGAAGTGAACATGTAGATATTAAATGCAAGGCAAATGTTTAGACTATAAGTCTTTTGTCACATGGCTCATACCTCATTTTGCCTTCTATCTGTATTTCCTGCAGATATCTAGAAATAGAATGTAGGTGTTTTTCTTTTGTTGCAGGAAGGAAGAGATCTTATAAGATAGACAAAAAGATCTTCAGTCAAAGAAATAATAAGTTAAGCATATGAAGTACATTTGAGTTTTCATTGGGCACCAAAGATATTTTGAAAGGTTTGAAATATAGAGCCAATCGATGTTTCATAAAGGTAGTCGATGTTTAAATGAATAGCAATCGATTGTGGACAAAACAGTAATCGATGTGGACCTTTGTTCTCTAATCGATGTGGCACTTAGTCAGTAATCGATATGTGTTGAAAATCAATCGATTTAGCTTTCCAGTGCAGATCATGAAACGATAGTGCCAGTATGATGTATTATGAGAAAAATATGATATTAAATATATTCATGATATTTAAGTTAATCATGAGTTTTGTTATCACCAAAATAAAGAATAAAATATAAGAGTAGTTCAACAAAAAGGAGGTGAGACCACATGCTTCTGCTGTTCTTCAGAAGCAGCAACTGCTGCTAGTGCTGGTCTACGTTGCTGCTGCCATTGTGCTTCTTCTCTTCTTGATGTCGTTGTTGTTGCTGCGGTCCTACTTGAAGGAAGGGGACGAGGAGGAGGTGTTGCTGGGAACAGCCCCGAAGAGGAGGAGACGCCGGCTAGAGGAGGAGGAGTCAACGTGTGGATTCCGCTAGAGGGAGTTCGCGAGAGCTCCTTCATCCGACGGACCAGGTTATACACTTTGGGGGTTCTACGAGCACCTTTAGGTGAGATAGTCTCACCCTTGGATGTCTTGCATGAGTGTCATGCACCCAACATCATCTCGGTCTGATAATAAGGTGCGTGAATCATGGTTTTAAAATTGTAAATATTGTTCCCGCTGCGCATGTGATGCCCACCACGTATTCTTGCAGAAAGTTGTCTTCTTATGGTCCCCTGGGTGCATCAAATTTGTTGTGTCTTGAATAGGCATCAAGGAAGCTCAATAGCTCATGTCCTGAGGTGGCGTCGACTAGCTGGTCGACTCAGGGCAGTGCGTAGCTATCTTTGGGGCACTTACGCCATTTACCTAACACCTTTTTGACGAGGACAATGTTGGAGACACACATCGGATAGTGGACTTGTTAGAAGAGCCTAGTGACACGACCGGCTCAGAGCTAGCCGAAGACGATCTCCCTCCTTTCTTCGTTGAGGGCATACTTCTTCTACTTTACCGACTGAGTTGAAGTGTCGAAATTTAGTTTTTGTGTGATGACCTCAGGTCAAGCTCGGGGAGGTCATCCTCCAACCATGCGAAAACTTCGAGGCAAGGAGAAGACAACATCCCTTCTCTAACAATGTTGTGCCAATCTTAATTGCTCGGTCCTGGTTCCCAGATAGGCTCACAATGGCTAGCTCTACTGAAGGTTCTACTTGGGACTAGAGGTCAGGCTCCCCCTTCTCGGTGACTCTTATGGTCTCTGGTCGGTTGGCTTGGAGGGCTTTAGAGTAGCACCTCCTCACCTTGGGATGATCGCCCTTGACCTCCCTGACCACAACTAGGGTCAAGCACTTCAACTTCTGATGCAATGTGGATGGGATGACACTGATTTGTGCTAGGATTTCTCACCTATGATCACATTGTACTCCGAGGTAACGTGCACTATTGCAAAGTCGGCCTAGATTGTAACTTGATAGGGGTCAGACCAGAGGGTGACCGCCCCCTCCACTTCGGCAAAGGCCCTTTTGAATTCATAAATGGGGGAGCGGACCCCTCCACTTCGGCAAAGGCCCTTTTGAATTCATAAATGGGGGAGCGGACTGGTCGAACCCGACTAGGAGGGATGTCAAGCTTTTGAAAATAGTTGTAAAACAAGACATTGGGTGTGCTTCCGTTATCAACTAGGACCCTTCGTACATCATATTGATTGATGTTGGTTGAGATGATCTAAGCATCGTCGCCTGGTGACTTGACCCCCTCTAAATTGTTATTCGAAAAAGATATTACCCGCTTTCTGTTGGCTTTGGGGTACTTTCCTTCCACGATCTAGTAAACTTCTCAGACACCCGCCTTTCGCTTTCCTGAGCTCAACCCCCCCCCCCCCAAGTGACGATCCGCTCGAGATCATCACCACCACACCCTTGACTGATGCTTCTTCATCTTGGATAGGGTTGGGCGAGAGCTGGCCTTCTTCTTCACCTCGACATTGACCCTCAAAGTTCCTATCGTCAACACCCCACTTGATGAGTGCCTAGATCTTGAACCTGAGCTGGCGGCACTCGTCGGTAGTATGATTGTGGTCTCAGTGGATGTTGCAGTATCTACCTTTGTCTCGCTTGCATGGGTCTGACTTCATATTATCGAGCCACCGCAGGAAGGACTTATCTCAGATCTCCATTAGGATCTAGGACGGAGTGATCGCGAAGGTTAGTAGAGGAGAGCGATCTCCCCTCAAGGGAAAATCGTGTCGACTGTCCCTTCTCGGCCTCTTCTCATCTCAGTGGTAGAACTGCTCAGGGTCAGAGCTCCTCTTCTCTTTAATATTGGGCAGCCGATGCGTGGGCCTTCAAGATTGCTTCTCAATTTAAGTATCGGTTCGCCTTGCCCATGAGGTCCGTGAATGTGGTCAGGGCTTCTTGGTGAGGGAGCCCCAGATCTACATCAATGGTGCCCCCCCCCCCCCCCCCCCATTAGAGCTAAGACTATTGTGGCCACGTCGATGCTTAGGATCTGCAAGGCCTTTGAGTGGAAGTGAGACACGGAGCTCTTGAGCATCTCATTGGGCTATTGTCGAATGGAGAGGAGGTAGGTCGATCTCTTCACAGGCTAGGCGTAGCCGGTGAAGTGGTCGAGGAAGCGAGCTCCGAGCACCTGGAAGGATGGGATAGACCTTGGTGCTAAGGTTTTGAACCACGTTGCGGCTCTGCATTTGAGCAAGGTCAGGCCTGCCCAACACTTGACCCCATCTGACGTGCCCTCAAAAGATAGGAGGGTGTTGAAGTGCTCCAAGTGGTCAGTCGGGTCGGTTGTGTCGCGCCTTCATGCTCGACATCTCCAACTTTCCCACGTGTGCTGCCTACTGGATCTCCTCAGTGAAGGGAAATCAAAGAAAACATGGGGTGTTGTCCCAACCCGACATCTGCTCGACAAGACTTTGAACTTACTTCTACATCTCTTCAAGCCTTTTCCCTAACCTGACGGCCTCATCGAAGGGTGGGATGGCCTGACGCACTGTGGACGCGGTCGGCCTTATCAGTTCGAGCGGTTCTTGCATGGTTGACTTTTGGTGGCATACCTACAGCTCGAGAAGATGAGACCAAGTGATGAGTCAGGGTCCCATCATCTTGGGGAGTCCCACAACCCCCTTCAATGTCTCGCTCACCCTGCTACCTACTGTAAGAGAGCTTGGAATTATTCCATCGAGACAGAGGTGGTCTGGGTGGCTATCTGGTCGCTGCCACCTGAGGTTCCCTCTGGCTCTCAGTGCTTGGACTCTTTTGACTGAGCTATTACCTTGCCTTTTGGTGGAGCCATGGCAAAAAAGTCTTGTTCCCACAGACCGCGCCAATGATATGGTATGTCCTGACCTGGCTTTATGGGTTAAGAGAGAGGGAAGACCACATTGATCCTGAGTTGACCTTGTGTTAGGAGCTGGGAGGTGGAGAACAAATCTTCTGCTCATCTCATCCCTACCTCGACCTACAAGGAAGTTGGTTCCAAGGATGTGATCTTAGGGACGACCCTCCGACAATCAAGTCAGTAAGAGGAAAGTTCGAGTAAGGGGAGAATAGACTGAGAGAGAGTAGAAAGAGAATGTGCTAGTAGTGTCTAGTAGTGACACTTGACCATCTTCTTTTACTTGTGACTGTTCACCTCCCTTTGAAGCCTCCCGTGGATGGGGGGAAAACCCCAACTTGATATGGGATTTACTTCCCTCAAGGGGAGACTTGCGCACTGCCTGGGATGTTCCTTATGTTGTGTTGGGCCTCATTGTTGCTGAATGAATTGAGCCCTGGTAAAAAGGCACAGCCTTGAGGCTGTGAGGCGCACGCCTCAAGGTGAGGCACCCACAAACAGCCTGAAGGCTTACGCCTCGGGACAAATCTATGAGGCTTATGTTTTATTTCAAATGAGGCGTTGAGGTAGTGAGGCTAATTTAAGGCATACACATAGAATGGATAGTCAAGATTTCATTTGAGATACTTAGTTAAAACATTAAAATAGGTTTTAAAAGTGGGGTCGATTCTCTTCGTCGAAGTGCCACTCGTTTACACAAGAGAAGACGAAAGACTCTGCAGCAGCTGACAGAAAGATTGGACCCAGTGGTTGGCCTCGCGGGTTGGAGTCTGGTGGGCAGTGACTGTGTTTTCACTTCGGGAAACTAACAACGAATCTCTGTTCTCACAGCAAGAAACCAACCGTGGGAGTTCAACGAGTCTCTACTTTTACGGCGGGAAAACAATCGTGGTGGCCGATATGTAAAATCCCTCCTCCTCCTCCTCTTCCTATGGTTCTACCTCTTCTTCTTCATTTTTTTCCCTGTTTCTTGCAGTCTCCATGTTGTATTGGCTCACAAACCCCTTTTTTCATGTTCCTGTTTCCTATCTTGTTTTTTTTTTCATGTTCCTATTGTTTGAAGTGCACAGGGATTTGAGGCTCTGGGTTTTTTTTTCCTGTTCTATGTTCTTAGTTCTTTGAGCCATCTTGATAGCTTGGTTTAGTAGCCACCAAATCAACACTAAGTATTCAGCACTATCGTAATTTAAACTTACAGAAATGAAGTAGTTCAAATGTTATATTTCAGAAGTGACAAATTAATTCCGACCAAGCAAAATAAAATGTATATATGACATTGACATTAGAGACCAGCCATATCAATAAGATTTAGAAAAGGGAAAAAATAACATATGCACATGTCAATCTTCATTATCATTTATCATATTAAATAAGACTAGGAAAGAAAAATCATACTTCAGTCTTTAGTAAGATAATAAGAGTCACAACTGATAGTTAATAACTTAATTTTATTTTTTTTATTATGTTGCTTGCTTGGTGGTTCTAGCCATCTAGTGAGTTGTCTTTTTTTTTTTTCATTTATAGCATCATGCCAGGAGATGAAGATAACGACAGAGCGACAGAGAAAATTTCTAGCAATAGGTCTGATCCTGCTTGGAAATATGAAGAGCAAATTGACATCCCAAAGGCCAGTAAAAGATATGTTTATTTGAAATGCAAATTTTGTGGGGAAAATTACCGGTGGTGGTGGTGTGAAAAGATTAAAACATCATTTAGCTCATGTCCTAAAGTTCTAAAAGAAGTTGATGAAGAAATGAAGGGATGCTTGGGATTTCTACGTGAAAAGAAAAAATTGGTTGTAGAAAGAATTGAAATTGTATGCAAGATTGGCTCTTATATGGATGATGATGATGTCACTTCTACACCTACAAGGGATCATAATAGCATTGACGTTGGTTCTATAATAAAGCAGCAAGTTAGAGGCTCAATGGATGGATTTTTTAGGTTCTGATTCTACATCAAAGGTACAAGAGAAATTAGTTTCAACAAAGTACCTTACATACACATTAGAAGAAGGAAGAGTGAAATAGAGTTTTCATTTCCATTGGGAGATTCTTTTTTTGAAATGGACTTGTATTATATTACAAATAGTCCATCTTTCAAAACAATGTTGGAGGACGTTGGTCGATATGGGAGAGGAATGAAAACTCCATCTATGTATGAGTTGAGGACATGGATTTTGCAAGAAGATGTGAAGACTATTAGGAACTTGTTGGAGGAATTCAAAGAATCATGTAAGATGACAGGTTGTACACTTATGACAAATGGATGGGACAAACACTAGTCAGAAAATATTGATTAATTTCTTAGTGAATAATCCTAAAGGAACTTAGTTTCTCAAGTCAGTGGATACAACTGTGGAATCTAAAGATGCAAAGATATTGTTTCACTTGATTGATGGTGTTATTCAAGAAATCGGTGAGGAAAATATTGTGCAAGTAGTCATAGACATTGCGTCTAATTATAAGGTAGCAGGGCAAAAGCTAATGGAGAATAGGAAAATGTTGTATTGGACTCCATGTACAGTACATTGCCTTTATTTAATTCTGGAGGATAACTTTGAGCTACCATTATTTACAGCCATCTTCAAGAAGACAAAGAAACTCATAAATTTCATTTATGCTCATACATGGTTGATAGCCTTAATGAAAAAGAAGTTACGAAAAAGAACTTCTAAAACCTACCATTACTCGTTTTGCTACCGCATTTCTTACTTTGTCTAGCATTATTGGTTCCAAGGAAGGTCTTCAAGAGATGTTCGCTTGTAGATTAGTCACTAAGAGTACATATGCAAAAAAAGTCCACAAGAAAAGTTGTGAAACATATCATACTCAAGGATCAACATTTTTGGAGAAGTGTTGCTTATATTGTCATGACCACAAAACCTTTGGTGAATGTTTTAAGAATGGTAGATGAAGAGAAACATCCTTCAATGGGTTTCATCTATGAGGCTATGGACAGAGCAAAAGAAGAAAATTGCAGAAATTGTTAATGGGAAAAAGAAAAAATATGAGCCATTATGAAGAATTATCGACAGAAGATGGCCATGCTAACTACACTAGCCTTTACATGCAGCTGCATATTTTCTTCATCCTCATTTGCGATATGAGCCCACATTTTCAAATCATCCTAAGGTCAAACTTGGTTTATACAGTTGCATTGATAGGATGATAAAAGAAGAAGATGATAAATGAAGGCTAGCCTACGGTTAGATGCATTTGTTAATGCAAGAAGATTGTTTGGGGATAGAAAGGCTCTAAAATCTAGAAAATTGAGAACTCCATGTAAAGTGAACATAGCATGCTTTATATTATCTATTTTATATTTATTTTTTTACTATTTCAATGTAATTTATTTTTTTTACTAGCTGATTGTTGGTTGGCATATGGAGATAAAATGCCTCAGTTAAAGAAGTTCGCAGTTAAAGTCTCACTTGTAGCTCATCAGACTGTGAATGCAATTGGAGTGCGTTTAATCAAGTAATTTATTTTTTTAATTTATAAAATTAAAGAAGTGAAGTGATAAATATCTTATAGCCTTTATTTTTTGTTTAAAATATATTCATAATATAGGTACACACAAAGAGAAATAGATTGTCACAATAGAGGTTAAATGATCTAGTATATGTCATGTTCAACTTAAAGTTGAAAGAGAGAGCAGCAAGAAAGAAAGCAATGGAAAATCCTCTTTGATTGGATGCGAACGACATTTGACTCTGATGACGAGAGGCTTACAGAATTACAAAATGAAGGTGATGAGTTTGACATCTATAATCCACCTGTTGATGAAGATATCAACTTGGAAGATATTGGAATGGAGACAAGGAGGAAATTATTAAAAAAAAAAAGTCAGAGAAAGTTCAAGTGTAAGGAACTATTTAACATTTAGTAATGACTTAATGTGCTATGACTATGTGTGACTATGTAAGTGCAATTAGTAGTTAAGTACTATTATTGATAAGTGTTTACTTTTTCAGTCTTATGATTTCATAATTTATTTTTTATATTTATAGGTAAGGACAAAGAATTATAGAAGAGGAAGAAGCATGCTTTGATGATGGGAGTGTGAAGTTTAAACAAATAGTGTTTCGTGAACTTTGTCTTTTAAGTTATGTTATGTTTGTAGTTTCTTTCTTGTTATCATTTTTTTGATTTGTCTCAAATCTTAAATTAATAATTTAGATCTTACCATCATATGAGGCATTGTTTCCATGAGTTAAATCAATCTATCAACACACTCTCTACCATTGAACTAAGATATTATTTATATAGATAATATTTTTAATTTAATTTATATATTTTTATAATCTATACTATTATAATAAAACTCAGTTCTGGAGCAGCCACGTGCAGCACCAGAAGCAGAGTTTCCCACCTAAACCTCCCACTAAATCTATCTATATCGCAGCTAAATATGGTTAAGTAAAATCGGGTAAACAAATCCTAAATTATAGCAGTTAACCTAAAATAATAAATCTATCAACTTTAACACACCTCCCGTAAGGCAAGTCTCAAACATTAATTGTCACCTAAATAAGAAATCTTTAAACAAGGTAAGATACTCATCATCTAAAAAATCTTGCTAAATCGAGCAGACCATAACTTTTTAGAAAAAAATTCAATTTAAGCCTACCTTCGTGCAGTCACCTTCCTTGGTTTAAGAATAACTTTCCTGTTTAGTTTACAAAATTTTGTAATAAAAATTATATACTTTTATAAATAATATTTTTTATTTTTTATCTTAATATTTATAAAACAACTACCGTGCATGGCACGGGTTTTCAACTAGTTTATTTTATATTTATATACACTTTGAGGCTTATGCCTCGTGAGGCTATGACCGACCGCCTCACGACCGCCTTTAAGTTTTACAAACCTTGCACAGGGCCCTATCAAACACTACTTTTTTTGCAAATCAATATAGGTTCTATCAATGACTACAATGCCTCGCCAATTCCGCGAAGCCTAGGAAGAACTGGGTCCCCAAGAAGGCCCCGTCGGAGCCAACCAAGTTCCTCTGGTTGAACCTGCCGAAGAAAGAGCCTTCCATTCTGGGATGCACTAGACCCAAGTAGGGGGTGTCAATGGGTCGTGGTGCTCACCTAGATATACCATTTCTAGATCTTGATCCTTAGCTCTACCTTGCACGAGACGTCCGGCGAGGAAGCCGCAGGGGGGCGCCGCCGCTGCAGGAGACCCTTTTCGGATCTTCTTTGTCTTCATGCTCCCGACCTTGACGCCAGCTTTGGTCTCCAGCGGCAGACTTCTCTTCTTCTGAGATCCGCCGCCGCGGTAGAGTCCAGGCTCTGCCCGGAGCTGGTCACTGAGGCCTTGAGCAACGTTGTGTTCTTACCCTCATGGACGAAGGCGGGGAAGGAGCCCTCCCCGATCTAGACGCCGCCGGTGGAGACAGCAATGGAGGTGGTGTCGTAGAGAAAGACGAGCTTCTTGTTGGGGTTGTGGCCGGCAACGGAGATGTCCAGCCGTGATGTTAGCGCGTTGTCGGAGGTGACGTTGAGATCTGGCCACCGAAACAAGGTGGCGGGGGGAGAAGGATCGAGCTAGCCCAACCAAGATCGGTTGGGTTGGATGTTGGAACGGGTGCCGATGGGCGAATATGGATTTTACTTATTTTGATTCATTAGATTTGAGTTGGGTCATTTTGACTTTGGGTTAGGTTGGATTTGGCCTGGGCCAACTCAAAATTCATCTATTGACACCCCCCTAGACCCAGGTGCTTGGCCCTACAAAACCCAACAAATGTCGAAGGACTTTCTGGTCATGTAAAAACTAACACTCAATAGACACCATTGACGTTTTATTTCACTTCCGGTAAGGTCACTAGGATATTTGATCATATGAAAAGAAATATGAAACAATACATTTTTAAGACAGATTATCATACAATTATACGTGTAAGAGGGATTTTGATGCCAGTATCCCATAGAACAACCAAGCCAGGATCGCTTATCCCGTGGGCCTGTAGCAGTGCCATCACGGCACGGATGTGTATTAACGTCGATGTTGGAACTTCCCATAAATGTATATAGTCATGTCCCGCCTGAAAAGACGGGATAGGAGGACCGCCATTATTGTCCTATGCAAGAACTGCATGCAGAACAAATTTTTTCTCAAATGTCCGGAAGAAGATTGGCGATTGTAGCAGGCGTCCTCTGTTGGCTGGTTGCCGCTTTCGCATGAAATAATTTCGGGTGTTCTAGTTGGGATGGCTTCTTTTGCTCGAGTCGATGAGGCAATAATACCCAATATCTTATCCATAGACGTCGTTCAAAAGCTACAAATTAATAACCTTAAACGGTGGCTCCTCTGCGACGGTCTCCTCTGCAAAAAAAAGAAGAAATACTAAAAAGAAAACCAAAAATATTAAAGGAACTCATACATAACTAGTTCTTCACTTCCCAGCATGCTTTCTCCAGAGGTTCCAACTGTTGTACGATCAGTTAAACAACAGATTAGATGGAAGAAAGAAAAAAAAACAATGTTTGCTGGCTGACAAAAAGATGCAAAATCGCAAGTCTAGTTGACCCGGCGTCCACAATGGAGGTCAACAGGAGATTAGGACGAGGAACTTTGTTAATATGCTACACAAGGCACAACGGCCAATCAGCCTGTGCTTTTCTCTGTGCTTACGCCGAAGTGAGAAAAACCGGGAAGCAGAAGAAGAAAAAACGGACATTACAATTAGGACGAGGAACTTTGTTAATATGCTACACAAGGCACAACGGCCAATTCAGCATGTGCTTTTCTCCTGTGCTTACGCCGAAGTGAGAAAAACCGGGAAGCAGAAGAGAAAAAAAACGGACATTACAAATTTTATAGAAGGGAGGGAAAAAAAAAAAAGAAAGAAAGAAAGAAAAAAGAGTGGTGGTGGTGGTTAATGAAGAAAAAATCCCGCCTGGAACAAAGAAGGCAGCTGAAGAGGCACCCCCGAGGTTGACATATGCCGACGGTCTCCACGTGGACAATGAATCACAACCCTTTTCAACAAAGGAAAGGAAAAAAAGCTTAGTACTAGTACACTGCTGCTTCTGCTCTCCCCTTTTTAAGCCCATCGTGTTTTTGTTCAAGCCGGGGCAGGTACCCTTGCTGCTGCCGCAACGTTCTTGGAGGATGCACTCACTGGTACCCCTCCAGGCCGGCTCGTTCGGCCACCGTTGTTCCCAGGTGCTGTATGATCAACCCTCTGATACCCAGCTTCTCCACGCCCCGAAGATCCACCCCTACCACCACCTCTGTTTCCGAAGTCGGACCTACTGTTGAAATCTCCCCTCCCGTAACCCCTTCCACCACCGTAGGGCCCGCGACCCCTCAGGCCATCTCCACGGTAACCACCGCCTCTTCCGGGTGCAAATCGGCCTCGACCGCCAACTGCAATCAGCAACCAACACAAAGTTATTGCAGGTTTAACAAACAGATTTATGCACACTTGAGAGCCTCGCCACAGTAACCGCAGTGGCTCACATTCTCCACAATGATATCAGCAAGTGATCATCTGTGGTGATAGATGGGGTGCGATGGTTACCTCTAGAACCCGAAGGGCGCTTCTCCTCAACATAAGCTTGGCGACCACCAATCATAATGGGGGAAGCCTGAAATCAATTCCACAAAAAGAAATGCACAGATTTAACTGCAAGTTACGAGATAAATCAGCATGCACAGAGCTCCAATGAGCAAGGGACTTGTGAAAACGGAGTGAAAGGTGAACCAGTATGTTGCAACATTGGCGATAAATGAAAGGGAGGACACCAAACGTAAAACCAAAGGTCGCAGAATTTCTATATCAAGAAACTAATCACGGTTAACAGTGAGAACTGCAGAGTGAACCAAACTCTTGATTTTCTGGAAGAAAGTGCATCAAACTGCAAATTATATTGATGCAAACATCCACCCTGAGTAAATTATGACAACACGGCAAAGTAGATGCAAATGTTTCTACCAACCAACTAACAGAAGGAAACATCTTCAGCAAAACAAAGAATAGAACGTCCTCGATAATAAATTTTTTAGCTACCTCCCAAAGCAAGACTTAATTTTGATGGAAAGAATGATTTTTAAAAAAAATTTACAGACAATGCATATCTAAGTCTCAAACTTCGAATGTATCCAGCAAAAATGCAGCACAAAGTGCCATTCCAAAAAATGAGCTTCGGTAACTCAGTCTTCATATTCTTCAAGTTGGAGGTGTGTATCCGTCAATACAGAAGCATCAACAGACAAATCAGTGAGTTAAACTACACAAGACAAGGTTTGTGCTGTGGACCAAGGAATTGATGAGATCAAGCACCAAACAAGGTTACTAAATCAAGCAGCATCCTTTGTTGGGACAGTAACATGAAGTGGCTAATTTGTCTGAATTATTACTAAATCTCCATAAATTAGCATATTATTGTTTCAGACGTCATCAACAGCCATTGTATGAACAGGTATACACAGCAATAAAGACTGTTCTCACCAGCCATTGTATGGACAGGTATACATGTCAAGAAAGACTAAGTTCGTAAATGTCAATGCTTCATCGTAAAATCTCATTGAACATCAAATGTTGGAATATCAATCCTCTTGACTTCAGCTTGATAATGCAACAGTTAATTGATCTTTAGGTGCTTTGCTGACCTAATTCTGTGGTGCTTCTATGACTTAAGCTGTAGATTGTCCTGCTCCTGCTTTGGTCAGTGCATGACCTCCTTACTCTAGATTTTTTGTATTCAGGGTCATTTAACCAAACATAGCACTTGTAATCCAGTATTTCACTAATGTACCTTGTCAGTTCAGAAAGTTCAAACAAGAAGTAGCCAATAATCAAATGTGAAAATAAGGCATGTGAATTATCTCTCAGTACACGAACAAATCTGCTGATCTCACGGTGATGGATGAGAATTAGGCCTCCAGATGTGCTACAACAGGACTGGACCAGAATCTTTGCCGCAATTCTTTGGTCAATCTGGAGGAAGAGAAATTAAAGGGTCTTTGAAGAAGATTTCAACTCCGCATATGATATGCTGAGAAGAGCCACTAAGTGGGCTACTGAATGGCACAAGAGTTTCAGCATGAAAGCGTATCCACCCTGGACTATCCAAGATGTTTAATTGGAAAAAGTTCATTTTGTGATCCTTTGCCTACTATCTCAGTAGGAGGGAAGACTTCTCTTATTGTAATTTGTTTTTACTTGTATTTTATTTGTCTAAATTTTCTGTTGTATTTTGTATCCTGTTCTCTCCTTTATTATTAATGAAATGTAACCAGTTTTTCTGGTTACCTTTAAAAAAAAAAACACCTCTGATCTATGGTACACCACAACAGAAAAACCTCTTGAGAAGTGTATTCTAACCTGAATGCACTGAAGGAAACATGAGATACAGAAGTTGCAAGCAGAATGAAAAGTGAAGAAGGGGATAAACTGGGAAGTCCAGATTGCTTCGATAATTGATGCAACATGAGTTAGGAAAGTGATGTTATTTGGAAGAAAAAATAATAACCAGATAATCTCAAAAAGAACCAGAACCACTTAATAAACAAACTGAATGTAGCATCTCAGTAATCTACTGGAGTGAAATGGCAAGCTCAACCTCAACAACTAATATATCCAAAGCCACCATATAAGAAGTAACGGAAATTGCTCAAGGAAAAGGCTCAACTAATCACAACAGAAGAAAGGAGCATACAGTCTGAGAGCTACAAGTATGTCAGAACTAGTCTTGAAAAAGACGTCTTCATTACAAACTAGCATAGGAATAAGAAGGTTGACTAAAGCCAAAGGAGTTAGGAAAAAATTAAAAGGGATGCAGAGACCACTATAGTGCATGGATGGCATAGTCGGGTCGAGGTGCTGGGTCGGACCCAGCCAACCCGACCCGAGTCGGGTCGGATCGGAGGATCCGCCCAACTCCATTGGAGTCTGGCCGATACAGGATCGGCCAGCTTAAAAAATGATAAAAAAATTGAGGAAAAATCAGAAAAAAAAAAATTCTTTAAAAACATATAATAACCTTATTTACCTGAACATCATTTAAGTAAATGTTATATTTGTAGTTTTATTTACTTAAGATATTACATGTAATAAGGAAGTATCCCCCATTTGAATCCAATAAAAATATCAAAAAAATCATTATCTCTTACCAATAAAAAGTCAACTCTCCCATCGAAGAAGAAAATCGCGATTTCGATGATTTTAACGAAATGTAACTTTTAATCTCTCATTAATTTGGTCTATCTAAAAATTTGATAATTCAAATAAAAGATATGGAACACTAAAAATCCAAAGTCCGGTAAAAAAAGTCAAACGTGCATATGACTTCTCCAAGGGAGCCGCTCTCCTACTGACAGCACTTAGTTGCTTGAGACCTCTCAGATTGGTCAAACCTAAACTATCATCACTCAAAGTCATGAGAATTGTCACTTCTCTAAACTATCATCACTCAAAGTCATGAGAATTGTCACTTTTTAGAAAGTGAGAGGTCTCAAGCAGACTAAATAAGTGTTGCAGTAAAGAGCGGCTCCCTTGGAGAAATCATATGCACATTTGACTTTTTTTACGGACTTTGGATTTTAGGTTCCATATGGTTTATTTAAATTATCAAATTTTTAGATAGGCCAATTATGAGAGATTAGAAAGTTAACATTTCGCTAAAAAATCATCGAAATCGCGATTTCTTCTTCGATGGGAGAGTTGACTTTTTATTGGTAAGAGATATGATTTTTTGATATTTTTATTGGATTCAAATGGGAGGTATTCCTTATTTACATGTAATATCTTAAGTAAATGAAACTACAAATATAACATTTACTTAAATGATTGTCAGGTAAATAAGGTAAGTGTAGGGGATTAGACGTACTTAAGGTAAGCTGAGGGAATCGGCCAACATCAGATGGAGTCGACATGGAATCGGGGTGGAGTCGGCCCGACTCCAGCCGATTCCGGTCGATCCACCCCGATTCCACCTTATACCGTGGGTGGGTCGTTGTCCCCCCAAATCGGGTCGCCAATGGCCGATTCCGCTCCGAGTCGGCCAACTCCGCTCCGAGTCGGCCAATTTTGCCATCCATGCTATAGTGTGAGAGTGTCAATACAAAGAAGTCCAATGAAAAAGGCCTATAAAATACTTGAAGGAAACTACATATGGAGAACCAAACTACTCTGATAAAATCAGCATACTAGAGGACCTTTGGATAATATAAAGACTAAAACAGAAAGAAGCTCCAAAGTCTCAGTAAATGGAGTCCAAAATCAGGAAAATTGTGTGCACATATTGAATCAGAATACTGTAACATAGGCGATGGTTGTCCCTTAAGCAATCTTCAAAAAAAGGCTGATGATAAGAACTATCTGAGGTTGAGCTGACTTGTGAATGCAACTCAAACAACAAGAAGAGCACTTGATATTGCTCAAACAGGGATCAGGCGAAGAATAGGACTGCAAAGCTGCCATTAGATATCAAAACCTGTTTGTATGTCTGATATGCAGATAAAGGTAAATAGGGAGGGTGATGGTTGCTCAAAAAGCCTGTGGAGACCAATATCAACAGCAAAACACAGTGATGGACGAGCCGGAAATTTGGTGCAGCTGCAATAAGCGACAGAGAAATTTGCATAGCTATAACGAGCAATGCTAAAAACTGGTACAACTGCAAAGAGCAAACCAAAAGAGAAATGCAAACCTCCCATCCTCGACGGCTAAGAAAGTTTACCATCTAGGATGGGATTGGTCCTTTGTGGTGGTGCATAGGTCCCACCATAAAGTGGTTTTAAATGCTTTTCATACCACATAAAGTGAATTTGTTCCACTTAGCAAACTATTAGTTCCACTTAATTTGCTAAGTAGAACAAACTGGAACAAATAGTTTGATAAGTGGAACAAATAGCTGTTAAGTGGAACATATAATTTGCTAAGGGGAAGTGGAACAAATTCATTTCATGGGGGATGAAAAGCATTTAAGGCTACTTTTTATGGTGGGGCATGTCCACCACCCAAAAGGACCAATCCCATCCTAGACGGTAAACTTTCTTAGCTGTCCAAGATGGAAGGCTAGCATTTCTCAAGCCAAAAACCAATCCAGTTGCTCCAACTCTGCAGAATTTGTCGCAGGAGGAGACCCCAAAAAGGAAATATGAGGCATTGAACATACATAATGAGATTTAAAGGATTGAATTCAAATTTTGTTCTAGATATAGAAAATTAAAGGAACTGAGATCTAGAAAGCCCAAAAAGGGATTGAACTATGAAGAAGCGCAGCATGGTAGAGGTAGCATAAAGTCATAATCACTAATTGCAGGAAATCCCGGTGCCTGAAAAACAATTCTGGAAATCGTAGTATTTGAATATTTCTGTCTTCAAAGAAAACAACCCTTTCATAAATTAGAACACAAGATAAGATGACCAGAAGCTAGTAGCCTAGTAATCTTTCTTCTTGGGTCTATGCTGCAGAGGCGGAGACAGTTCACATAAAGCCAGAGCCCTTGCCACCCCACCTGAGCAGCCCTGCCTACACCCTCTATGCAGTACCAATTATGCCATACTTCCTGTAAATTGGAGTTCTAATTTTTAAACAAAAAGTCCGATAGAATAAAGAGAACAATCATGTAGACCAACAAATAGAGCAGAAAAAAAAAAAATAACATACGAATCAATAGGAAATGATCTAGTTGATACTACAGTGACACAGTCAACAAAGCAGGCATGTATCAAGTGATAGCAAATTAGGTGACAGCTTGCATCAGGACAAATGTGTTGTAGCTTTCCCTTGGTTCTACATCACCCGATGGGGAGAAGGAGGGAAAAAGTGGGGAAGAGGCAAGGCACATAGATGCATAGGAGAGCACCTTGGGGTCCTGACACCAAGGCATCATCTTATTCCTCCCGAATCCTAACAAGAAGACAATGGAAGAGCAGAACAATGTAGAAGGAACTTGCCAAATATTTTTCACAGGACTGGAGTTGAACTGATCCTCTGTACTTTATAAAGTTATAAAGCTTCCAACAGCAAAAATCAAAGCAATGCACAAAGAAAATCAAAAAAGTAAGTGTAAAGAATGATTACACAATACTGTCAAGTAACTCAGAAAATTAACTGGAATAGGTCTATTCCCTAGTTTACTAATTCACAGTGCTCGACTGTCAGAAACCAAGTTGTTGACTTGCAACAAGTCTCATTAGTTACAGAGAGAAAGATTCAGAGAGTTAGGAAGAAGCAGATGAGAAGAGAAGAAACCCAACCTCAACACTAGTACGCACACAGAGAATTGGGTAATATTCCAGACTATCATCATAGCATTCCCCAAGCTTTTTTTTCCCAAAGAAAGTTTTATCAGAATAAGACAGTTCAGCAATGGGTTATTTTTAAAACCCTCACTTCAAGAGTGGGTGTGGGTAACACATGAATTATTTTGGACAGATTTGTATTCTACCAAGCAGGCACGTCACATCCCCTGGCTCAGATGAGAAAAACTCATCGTCAATACTAGAACGCACACAGAGAATTGGGAAATACACCATATTATCATGAGAGCATTCCCCCAAGTTTTTTTTCCCGAACAAAGTTTCATCAGAATAAGACAGTTCAACAATAAGATACTTTTAAAACCCTCATTTCAGTGGAGTGGGTAGCACGTGAATTATTTTGGACAGATTTATATTTTACAGAGCAGGCAGGTCACATCCCCTGGCTTTCTATTACCTTCCCTAAAAGTGGATGGACCACGTTAGCAGGGAATAATGTCCTTCTCAGTGACAATGAAAACATGTTTTCTACTGCTTTTCTCAGAAAGGATATGGCACAAAAACAACATATACCTCCAAGTGCAAATCTACAGACGCTATCAGATGAAATCTTATGCACATAGGCAGGTATTCTCAGATCATAGATTGCAGAACAGCAGAATTGACCAGTCCATGAACTGGATCGGCACCGGAGGTCATCAGGTCAGTTCAATCAGTTCAAGAACTGGGGAAAAATTGGCATTTAAAAAATATAAAGAAGAAATAAATTGGAAATTTAAATAAACATAAAAATTAAGCAAGAAAAAGAGATGAGGGTATGCAAATCTGCACAGGTCAGTTACTTTCTTCATGAATCTCTCTAAATTGGAAATTTAAATAAACAATAAAAATTAAGCAAGAAAAGGAGATGAGGGTATGCAAATCTGCACAGGTCAGTTACTTTCTTCATGAATCTCTCTCTCTCTCTCTCTGGCTAGTTCTGACCTTAGCAACATGTCCAGTGTTGAGAAGACATGCTTCTCTCTCTCTCTCCCCCTTCCTTTGCATGACTGAAAAAGTATCCAGTTGATTTTGGGGCCTTGGAGAGGAATAGTGATTTATGCATGGCATGATCATCATGCACCAACATGCTTACTTAGTTAGTCCTTGGGAACAGCGTAGCGACGGATAATTCAGAATCAACATAGGTCCATCCATATTACAGAGATGTTACTGATACAGGTGACTCAGAATGTGAATTAATCAAGATGACCAAAAAACATCATCCCCAGGAAGCATTTAAACAACCTAGCATTTGCCATTATGTGTGTCTCTGTGGGTGGAGGAGATACTAGAAAAGAAATTGGCTAGTTCTGACCTTAGCAACATGTCCAGTGTTGAGAAGACATGCTTAGTCAGAAATCAAATATTTCCCATTAATTAATTCAGGTTCGGTCATCTTGATAGAACATTTGTCAGTTGATTTTGGTGAGGGATAAAAAAGATAGTGATTCTCACATGACATCACCACTATCAGCTGCCATGTTTTGGAAATGGTGGCATAGATGGATATTGAATCACATGATCCAGAACGTAAATTAATCAGAAGCACCCAGAGAAATCACTCCAGTGTCTTCTGATAATACCACTAGTGCTTGTACTTTCCCTTTTACTTGGTTTTACCCTCTCTTACACTCTAAATCTCAGGCATGGCCAGAAAGATGTCCCTCAGTCTAGTCAATTCAACAAATTTGACCAATAACTTCAGTTTACAGGAAGGCATTCTCCCCATTCTAATGGAAAATAATTCTAATGGCAAATATGAGGCCTTATATATTATTAGTGAGGGGTTAGTTATGAGGCATATATCCCTACAGACATGAGATTGGATGTCATGTACATAATCTAAATTAAATTTTGCTCAAATTTTGAACAGACTTGTAACATTTCCTCCAGCATGCTCAGATTGGATGCCAGGAATGCCTCAGTTTTGATCAGACTTATAATTTTGTATAACTTCCTCCCATCTGCCGAGATAGAACAGATATGGCTTGCAGCCTTACACCGACATGGGGTTGGCTGTGCAGAGTGGTTGGTCACGGCCATGCTCCTGAGGTAGCAGAGTAGGTTGCAGGTTGAAACTCACCCCCTTTGAACTTGACAGTAATTTGCAGTCCAATTGAAAGTGGCAAGTCATGGCTGGCATCCAATAGGAGGTTCCCACTGCCTACAAGAGGAGTTGCCTGAACCAACATAAGCCCAATTCAAGACTCCTTGGGAGTACCCCCAGATGGGTGGCAAGCTTAGGGACGGGTTTATATGATCCTAAACATAACACAAGTCAGAGAAGCACACATAGGAAAATCCAGTACCATATAGATAAACAGAAAGGTGTTTTCGGACAAATAATGCCTTTTTACTATACATACAAATGATAATGCTGACAAACATGAAAGATATACAAAGATTGCAGATTTCTTTTTTAAAAATCTCTTCAATATTGAAAAAATAAATCCATAATCTTATAAATTAGCATCACAGGAGTGTAAGCAATCAGATGGACTCTGATTCTGAGGATAATGCCCCACAAGCATCAAGGAAACACAGGGAAGACAGAGTGCCCATGATCACTCACCAGCTTAGCACTGGACTTGTATGTACACAATCCCTGCTGCCTAAGCAAAGTACCGTCATCAAGCATGCCACGGTAGAAGGGCCATCATCATCATCATCAAAGCCTTATCCCGTTATTTTGGGTAGGCTACATGAATCATGTTCTGCAAAAAATTTCTATCAAATGCTCTATTCGTATTTAAACCCAAGAAACCAATATCCTTCCTAATAACATCGCACCATCCCATTGTAGGCCTACCCCGAGTTCTTTTATTAACATCCACTAAGATTTGGTCACATCTTTTAACCGGTGTAGAGTTAGGCGGCAGTGCATGTGTCCAAACCACCTGAGTTTATTTTCTCTCATTTTACTATCAACTGAAGCTCTCCCCAAGTCCTCAGAGAAACGTTCATTCCTCATCTTATCTTTCTTAGTCTTACCACACATCCATCTCAACATTCTCATCTCTATTGACACATTTTGTTAATGTGTTCATTTCTTACTGTCCAACACTCGTACCATTATAACAAACCAAGTCTCACATCTGTTCTATAAAACTTCCCTTTAAGTTTCATGGGTATACGACGATCACATAGGACTTTTGATGCACTTCTCCATTTTAACCAGCCTACCTTAATTTGTGTACAATATTGTCATAAATCTCCTCATTCTCTTGAATGATAGACCCTAAGTACCGAAAAACTACTACTCTTAGGAATGTTTTGTCTATCAATTAGAATCATATCTTCCTATAACACTATAATTACAATGCATAAACTCTAACATGCTCCCACTAATTTAAAACTTTTAGACTCCAAGACATGTCTCCAACTTTCTAACTTAACATTTAAGCCATCGATACTCTCATCAATTAAAATAATATAATTTGCAAATAACATACACCAAGGGATATCATCATCAATTGTTTTGTTACTTCATCTATAACCAGAGCAAAGAGATATGGACTTAGTACGAAATCTTGATGCAAACCTATAGTGACCGGAAATTCAAGAGTTCACATATCATAAACTAAGTCAACATATCATTGGGAGACTCTCTTCTTTCTTAATGTCCACCAAATCAAATCTCTCGGTGCTCGATGATACACCTTCTCCAAATCAAGAAAAACTATTATAAATCTTTATCATCTCTTTATACTTCTCCATTAACTGTCGTAATAAGAAAATAACTTTTGTAGTAGCTGCTCAACATAAAGCCAAATTGATTTTCTGAAATAATAGTCATACATCAGATACGTTTCTCGATTATTCTTTCTCAAGGTTTCATAGTATGACACAAGCTTAATCCCACGATGATTATTGCAACTTTGAATATCCCCTTTGTATTTATAGAAAAGAACTACAACATTTTTTCTCCATTCTTCTGGCATCTTCCGTTCCTTCAAAATTTATTGAAAAGTTTAGTTAGCCACTAATACCAATGTCTCCTAAGCCTTTCCATACTTTAATAGGTATGTCATTTGGTCTTAAGGCCTAACCCACTTTCATTATTCTTAAAACATAACCCATTTAAGACATCTTAATATGTCTGAAATACTGATATTTTTCAATTTTATTGACTATTGGCCCCTTCTAAGAGAAATCCTTGAAGATATCTCGTTAAGAAATTTCTGAAAATAAACGTCATTCTCTCTTTAACCTCAAAGTCCTCAACTAAAACCCTTTTAGTTTCATCCTTAATACAACGAACATGATTTAGATCTCTACTTTTCCTTTCTTTTAATTTAGTAAGTTTAAATACGCCCTTTTCACCTTCTTGATTCCTAATTTATTATTCAATTCTTCAAATGCCTTAGATTTAACTTCACTAACTATTTTCTTAGTCTCGTTTTAGCTATTTTATAAGCTTCTAAGATTTGATTATTTTTGTAAGCTTTAAAGCATTCTTTTTTTGCTATAATGGTATTGTGAATTTCCTCACTCCAGAAAATCTCTCTTTCTACATTCCTTTTACCTTTAGATTTACCTAAGAGTCGTTTTGCTACATTCTTTATACAATTTGTATTCCACATTACATTAATTTTTTGTTCTAAATTTCAAATATTTTCTTTTACTATATGATTTTTAAATGTTCCTAATTTTACTTTTCAAATTCCACCACTCAAAGCAATATTTATGATAAATTTTTTTTTGATTTTGAGACAAAGGCATCATTACTAGCAAACCTATGTTATGGAAACTCTCTCCAGAGAAACTTTACAATCTTAACACAAAACTCTATCGACTTCTAATAAGAAAATAATCAATTTAGTTTTACGTGTTCCACTCTTGTACGTTATTAAGTGTTTGTCTCTCTTCTTAAAGAATGAATTAGCAATTGTCAGATCATAAGTCATAGAAAAATCAACAGTAACCATAACATTTCTATCGCCAAAACTAAATCCTCTGTGAATCCTCTCATATCATCTATTATTTTTACCCACATGGCCATTAAGATCCCCTTCGACAAAAATACTCTCTTCACTAGGGATATTTTTGGTCAATCTATCAATAGCCTCCCAAAAATGTTTTTTTAATCCCTCTTCTAATCCCGCTTATAGTGCAATGCACTGACTATATCAAAGTATCATCATCTAAGATAAGTTTAATTAAAATAAGTCTATCCCCTAATCTATTAACTTCTACAACTCTATCTTTTAAGTTTTTATCTATTATTATAGCCACATCATTTCTAGAGTTACTATTTCCTATATACCAAATTTTATATCTATCATCTTTAGCTTAGCTCCTTTCCACCTAGTTTTCGTAGACATGCTATGCAAACCCTCCTATCCCTTATTAATTTAACCAACTCTAAATCCTTGCCGCTAAGGTTCTATATTTCAAGTAGCTAGATGGATCCTATACTTTTGGACTAACTTCTTTACCTGTGTTCGCCCAGCCCACACGAGAACTTTTGCCTATTGGACACCCAATCAAGCACCACTACGGCACGTCGCTTATGGGGAACGCCCAAGCTGGCCCTTGCTCACTTATCATTACATCTGGGTTCCGATGTAACACATCGCTTCGGGGAATTCCCTAACATTAGCACAAATATTTAGATCAAAGACATGTAAGGATTTGAATTATTTTACTGCTGGTTGTCACCTAATGCAAACCATCCTCCTTTCTCATCCAGGCTTGGGACCAGCGATGGGAGAGTTGCCACGGTAGAAGAGAATTAGTCATTTTAATATTTTATAATGCCAATTCAGTGGCTTTTCTACCTGTATAAACAGGATATCTAAAACACAATATTCTTGCAGGATTAGATCCAATTGGCTGATCCCGGTGATTTCAGCCGCATTCAGGCAGATTGTGGTCAACTCAGATCAATCCCAGTTGGCTTTTCCCTTTTTTTCCGTTTGATATTGATTAAGGGCCAAGTTGAATTTCTGCCAATCCCAACTGGTTAGCTGCTGGGATGCAGATCAGTGATCTGCAATGCATAACAGAGTAGACAGAACAATATGTATGCATTCACATAATGTCTCATGTGGAGAATCCTGAAACAAAAAAATACAAAAGGGGAGCTTAGTAATCAACTGAGTGACTGTAGCACCTATGAAACAAAAAAATACAAAAGGGAGCTTAGTAATCAAATGAATACACTGCCACTGATCAGTGTAGACATGTTGTCAACATCATAACAAGGGTAGCAGGCATCGCTGCTACCTGTAAATGCCTCAAAGGAAGTCCAAGATTGGGTTAAACCAACAATGATGCTCTTCTTCCAACTTAAAATCAGAATTGAGATACCATAATGCAACAGCTGTCCGTCCAAAAAAGATCAAGAGAATCATTCACTGAGGTCCCCCACAAAAATCAAAGCTGTGCAGTAGACTTAACTGGGTGCCGGGAAGATAGAATCATAGAAGGTAACCAAAAACTAAGAGGAGACAAATAAGAAAGATTAATGATGTGGAGATAGATTACCATGGTCAATCAGTGACCCATAACCATACAATGGAAACACAGAATGAGAGATGAAGAAAAGGAGTCAATAAAAGCCTTTCTATAACATAAAAAAACCTAATACAACTGGCTCTAGGAACTCTGTTTCTTACTTCAAAATGTTTGACCCAGATCAAATGATTTTTGGTCACTTACCAGATAAGCCATCTCCAAACCCTAATGCAGAAACATAAACTCCTGAATGGAAACACAGAATGAGAGATGAAGAAAAGGAGATCAATAAATAGCCTTTCCTATAACATAAAAAAACCTAATACAACTGGCTCTAGGAACTTCTGTTTCTTACTTCAAAATGTTTGACCCAGATCCAACTGATTTTTGGTCACTTACCAGATAAGCCATCTCCAAACCTAATGCAGAAACATAAACTCCTGATTTGGTTCATATTCAATGAGAAAATCACACTAACCAGTAAGCAAGAATCAAGATTACTAGGTCAAACTATCTTGCAACTTTAGCGGGTCTCCACATACCATGCTGGTCCAAAAACACAGACCTGGCCAGGCATGGACAGTCAGATGCTGCTAAAAGTTTGAAATGACTCAACCAGCCAGGACCAGTATGGTCATGGGTTTGATCTCAGGTGCAAACAGAAGCTGAGATCCATACCTGCCAATGTGAGTACCTTCTCTGTCCACCTAAGCAGATGTAGAGTTGGAGCTTACTCTTTTACATAGAAGCTTCCCTTTTGCCCATCTCAAATCTCAATAACACCCCTCTCCATAGCTTCCTCCACTACTAACCACAGCTCCCACTGTTAAAACAGCAAGCTGCCAAACAACTCCACCTTCAACTGACAGACACAAGAATGAGGCCACAAGTGACCAATACAGCTCTATTCTGTATTCTCATACTGTTTCACCACATCCTTTTCCATCCCCAACAAGCACCGACACTGGGCCACAGCCTTCTTCCAATAGCCCATGCCTCCTCCCCATACATGGTGTGGAGTGGAGTTGCACACTTCCACAATACAAGCCTTAAATACTAAAGGGAAAAACTTATTTCCTACTATTTCTTACTTGCTCCAAATCTAAAGAAGTGGGAGAGTTGGACCAGTCCTGTAAGGTCCAAATAGCTAGTTCTACTTTCTTGATTGCATAAACTCTTCTGGCAGGATTATAGAAGCAATTGCTTTGATGTATGTTTCAAACATATGCAACTTGGGCTTCAAAATGAGGTCATTTCTCTGCCAATGGAGAGCCATCTGCTTCTCCTGGGGCTTAATTTGCCTTGTTATTAATAGTATCCAGAAGCAGTTCAGGTCATTTTGAATGATCTTATTAAGCTGTTAATATTGGATACCTCCAAAAGAATCAATTGCTTGAGGCTACTATGTTGCATCTAGGGCTGTCCATAATATGTCCAACCCGAAAAACCGAACCGAACCGGCCAGTTCGGTTCGGTTCGGTTCGAGTTGAGAGGTCCCATGGTTCAGTTCGGTTTCCTGTTGGAAAACCGAATGAACCGAATTTATATTAAATATATTTAATAATTAAATATATCAGAAGGAAAAGCATAGCCCAGATGGGCTAGCGCCTTCCAATGACTGGGGCGGTCCTGAGTTCAATACTCAAGTCCGCCGTCTGGCGAGTTCAATACTCAAGTCCGCCGTCTGGCCTTTAGATGTGTTTTTTTTTTTTCGTTCAACCGAACTGAACCGGTTCTGTTCGGTTCGGTTTTGAACCTAATTTCGGTTCGGTTTCGGTTCACCCAAAAAATGGGGTGAACCGAACCGAACCGGACCATGTTCACCCCTGCATCCCAACATTTTCCTTCATTTCCACTGTACTATATTCCACATCAAAAATCTATGATGTAGCATAAGGTAAAACAAACATCCAGTTAAAGGGGAAAAAATAGGACACTAAGGGCCTTCTTTCTATCAAAAGTTCATCAAAACAATAAGAATACATGCGCACTCTTTACGGAAACTTTTATGAAGTCGGAACCTACATTCTCTACCACATTAATACCACCTAAGAATTTAACACTAAGAATGTCTGCAACAAATAATTTCCACAAGATGATAGAAATGTTTAGTTCTTTCTTCAACCATTGCATGTTTTACTGACACGAGCAGTAAAATGACAGATAGAAATAAACAAAAGTAGACACCAGAATGCTCTATAGCTAGTCTCCACTAGCCTCCCAACCTTCCAAAAAATGAACAAGCTTTTCTTCAATGGACCAGGGACCTACGAAATACCACAACATATGAAGAAATATGGAAATGGTCATCACAGTTTGTAGGCCTGCAAATGCAGAATGACAGTGTACAACCTAGTAGGCATCTTATCAAACAAGAACACAATTAATAAAATTTCCACCACCAGCAGAGATGCATAGCTTCAAAGGGAAAAGAAAATAGAGGCAAAAACTTTCAGCTCCACATGGATCAATGAGATGCCAATATGTAAGGAGAATATGAAACATAGTTGTCATCCATAAGAAGGTCCATGTGATGAAACACAATTTCATCTTCAAGACCATACAATATTTAGCTTGTATTTGGATGACAGAAAAGTTTTAAAACAGAAAGATTACGGTTTTTTGCATACATGCCCCTGTCAAAGATGATTAGTACGAACTGCATACATGCATACCCTTTGTATGTGAACAAACTGCCATATGTACCCATATTGTGACTTTCTTTAACAAATCATTAGCACATATAGTGGAGAGACAAAGAAGAGGGAATATTATGACATTTGGCAAGTTTGCCATAAGTTTACATATGACATTTAATTCACATACGAATAGTAGCAAATGCAAGCCCGGGATGTATTTTCACACAATTCTACCTTCAATAGAGGTGCTATGCCAAAAAAAAGTACCCTCTAAAAGTCACAGGCCTGCTAAGAAAACATAGCTGGTTAACTTCCTTAGAAAAAAAAAAGAAGGCAACAGTAAATGTTCAAGCAAGTCTTGACCAAACTACATGGGATGGTCATCAAATGAGCATAATGGTTTATTTAGTTTTACATGTAATGCCTCCATGTCCTTTAATATTTGATGAAATATAGTTCAAAACATAATCTTCCTCTAAATCAAATTCCCATGTTCTATCTTCCACTGCTTCCATCTTTACTGAATACAAGACTGTCCAAAGGACACACAAAAACCACAGAGACCAGTACATTTTCTTAATTAACTGTCAAGGTACCACACTGCTTATAGCAGTGATCATGTAAATGTAAAACATCAAAGGAATACAAAAACTAACAGAACAACAAAAATAAAGAAGTTGCAGCAGATCTGTAGAGAAGTGCCATAGCAGGCATTCAAAAAAAAAAATCACAATGGCATGCAGACATATTGTTCACATAGGTCACTGAAAGTAGTAAAAAATAAAGAAGAATTACAGTAAATTCATAAGAACTACAATTCATGTACCAAATTGAAATAAAAAAACTAACACTTGCACTGAAATACATCACCCAAGAGATACATCATGCAAGAGAACTTGTTTCTTTTTTGTCAGGCAAGTTGATTTTCTGGCTGATAATCTTTGTAATGGGGTTAAACTCCTCCCTCCTTTTCCTTATGAAGAGTTAAGGGTGGATGTGTGGATTTTCTGGTAAAGGGGTTGTTTTTTGGGTCTGGGCTTTTCTCATGTGGGGACGGGGCACATCAGCTTGATGTGGTGTATCTTTTGTAAAAGGTATGTATATTCCGTTGTTCTATAAATTTTGTGGTACTATCCACTTCTCAAAAAAAAAAGATTCAACCAGAGATGAGAAAGAAGGAGAAAAAAACACATTTCAAAAAAGGAGGAGAAACGAAGATGATCCACAAATGAAAATTGGCAAATTACTCAACAGAAAACCTAGCATCATAAGATTTTCAGGTCCAAATAATACCACTAGATAGAAATGAAGAGTTTTGGTCCCAAATGATCAACATGACAATTAGGTTTCAACAATTTATCTGGAGTATGAATATTTAGTCTACACAAATTTTAATATAGCACAACAAATATGGAACCTTTACATGTGAAAAACAAAATTGAAGTATTGAAAGAGAAAGAGGGAAAAGTATGGACAGAGATTCTAGGTTGGGAAGGAGACAAGCAAATAAAGGAAACGACCTATCCCCAACAAAGAATGCTGTACATATTGACACTAATCTTAGATGCAGATAAAAGACTAACATTCTTAACCAGTGTAAAAGATAGATGCTAAAAGGAAGGTAGATGTTTATGGTTATATTAGATTGCACTAGTGAATTTCAATGCCACATAAAAAAAAGAGATATGAAAATATGACAGAAAGAATGGAGAGAAGGCAAAAGGGTTGAGAAAAAATAAAAAAATACAGATGCATGATTAAAGAGCTGGTCACGAATGGAAGGATTAGAGAGCTGGCTTACAGTACAAGATGTAAATATCACCCAACAATACCCCTATACAACCAAACAGACACAAGGATAGTGCGAGTAAATTACAAGTATGCACCCTCACATGTCCAAAGAACCAAACATAATGTCTAACAGCAGAAAGAAAAGAAAATGGAGGAAAAGTACATACATACCCTTCGAATACATTGTATTCAAGGTTATACCCCTGAAAACTCGATATTATATTTTATACCCCTACAATCGAAAAAATTCATCAGTTATGTCCCTGTGGTTAATTGGCCATCAGAATTTGAGGAATATTCCGCTATATCTAATGGAACTGTTAAATAGCGATCAATTCATAAAATATCCTGGTTAAAAGAGAGAGGGAGAGAGAGAGAAAGAGAGAATAGAGAGAATGAAGAGAGAGAGGTGGGGTACCCAAAGGGGTCCAATGCGAGCGAGAGAGAGAGAGAGAGAGAGCACAGAGAGAAACTTGATTGGGGCAGAGGGTGTTCGCGGAATCAACCAATCCAGATTGAGATCAGCCGATTCCGATCGGATCAGTCATGGCCAATCCCCACCGATCCAAGCCGGATCAGCCTAGGCCGATCCCTGGGCTGATCTGATCCTTTTTCCATATGAGAGAGAAAGAGAGAGGTGAGAGCCGGGTAGGAGGGAGCATCAGAGGGGAGGTGAGGCCGAGCTGGAGGGCATCAAGAGAGAGAGAGAGAAGGGGGGGCTAGCAAGGGAACCTGGGGGCACTGTGTCTGTGTGTGTGAGTGAGTGAGTGAGTGAGTGAGTGCAGGGGCATGGTTGTCAAGGCATTATGGCGACCAAGGCGTTCATTTAGCACCAGCCTAAGCGGCGCCAAGGATGAGGTGCAATATGGGCTATTTCAAGAGTATCCCCCCACATATATTTATTTTTCTAAAATTACATAATGCTCATAAAAAATTAAATAAAGAATATCATAAGTGACAGACATTATTGCAATAACATATCACAAAAATTGAAGAGGGAAACATTGAAATAATGGGATATAAATAAATATCAAATGTAAAGTACGTACATCATAATTTACAAAGTTGTTCTTCTAAAATCTGCAAATAGTTTTACTTTCAAAAAAAATAGTACAACTACTATGGGATAATGTGAAATGACAAATATTAAACTCTAAAACAACATGTCCAATGCATCAACTCATCAAGTAAACAATACACATGTACACAATTTAATGGGCCAAATGACTATGTATTAGACTGTGATCACACAATTTAATGACTACATGAAGTGTGAACAGGGTCTAATGAATGTGTGCCATACTAGTTGAGGGGGGTGAGGGGAAGGGCCTAATGACTGTCTAAAGACAGTCTAATGACTGTGTCAACACAGCCACAAGGTTCTGTGACAGTGGCTATGGCATTGTGGACAAGGTTCTGTGATCACACAATTTAATGACTACATGAAGTGTGAACAGGGTCTAATGAATGTGTGGCACACAAGTTGAGGGGGATGAGGGGGGGCTAATGACGGTCTAAAGACAGTCTAATGACTGTGTCAACACAGCCACAAGGTTCTGTGACAGTGGCTATGGCATTGTGCACACTGCACAGTGCTGTGACAGAAGGGCGGCTTAGGGGGTGGGGGAGGGGGGGAGTGGGAGGGGAGGAGAAGGGGACTTTACTGAGACCAAGATAGAGAGAGAGGAGAGAGGGACTAAGTACCTCAGAAGAGGTCTTACGGTGGGAGACGGTGGCGGCCAGAGGAGGCAGCAGCAACATAGCAGCAGAAGAACCAGGAGGACAAACCTTAGATGGAGCCTTCGAAGAGGGGAAATCGGAATAGGCCATGGTGAGTCGATCGGGCTGAAGGGTAAGTATTCTAAACAGGATCCGATTTGGATCAGGTGGGTTTTAGATCCTTACTGGGTCTAGATGCTCCAAGGCGCCCACCAGACCTAGACGGGCGCCTTGGCCACCTCAGCCACCTCGGCAGCACGTGGAAGCACTTTTTGGGTTACAAAAAAGAGTTGTTTCTACACGAGCGGAAAAGCGCCTTCGCGCAAGGACGCTTAGGCGGTTCCTTGACAACTATGGAAAGAGGTGACTGCCCGATGGGACGGGGCGCCGACATCAAGATTTGCATGAGAGAGAGAGAGAGAGAGAATGTAGAGAGAGGTGACAGCCCAGTGTGAGGGGGTCGACGCCTATGTTTTGTGGGAGAGAGAGAACGGAGAGAGAAAGGGGGGAGAAAGAGAGAGAGAAGTAGGGGTGCCCGGATGGCTCCGGTGCGAGAGAGAGCCCGGTGGGAGGGGCACCGGAGAGAGGAGAGAGGCAGTTGAGAAAGAGAGTTATTAAAAAAAAAATATTTCTTTAAGAGTTGCTAGCCTTTTTACCCTCTCAACCAAGGTTCGCCGCATCGCCAATTCGCCCCGAATCGATTTTTTTCTGATTCGCTCTGATTCGGGAGAATCAGACTGATTCACATGGAAATCGATGGGAATCGGGCGAATCAGGAATCCTATGATACGCTCCGATTCGCCCGAATCGAACCGATTTGATCTGATCCGCCAAACCATGCTCTCAACTATAGTTGGGTTAAATGGACAGAATAAAATGGTAGGGACATTCATGATAAAATACAAGGAACACAGGAATATAGAATATAAGATGGAGATTCATGGGTATAACCTCAAATATGATGTATTCAAAGGTATGTATTTTTTCCTAAAATGAATGCACCAAAAATCAAGAATAAAACAAAACTATAGAACAAGGATAAAACAAAAAAAAAAAGAAAACTACAACCACCAAAAAGATGATGTTTGCAGTCCTCCATCTGAATTCTGACCTAGAGATTAAAGAGAAATTATAATATATGCCCCTGAAATCTATCATATTCGAATGCAAAAAAAACTACAACACCAACAAGATGATTTTTGCAGTCCCACATCTGAATTAGAAATTAAAGAGAAATTACATATATACCCTGAAATCTGTCATATTCGAATGTATACTCCTAAAATCTTTATATTATACACTATAACCCCGAAATCTCAGTTATATCCCTGTGGTTAGTAATCCGTCAAAATCGAGAAAAATATATTCTGTTAACATGTGAAATTGTGAACATAACTGTTAAATCAGGAATGAAAGTACTAAAATACCTCTCTTCTAGAGGGAGGAGAAAGAGAGATGACCCAGTGGGGGTTAACTAGGTGGGGTGGGGCCTGGCAGGGAGAGGAGAGAGACAGGCAGTTGTAAGAAAACTATCTTTTGATAGAGTTGTAGAGGGCAAGTTAGTCTTTTTGCCCGCTTAACTCTTGGGTTAAACGGGTGTAATTAAATAATAGGGGCATACACGATGAAATACATGGAATACAGGGGAATAGATATAATATACAGATTTCAGGGGCATAATTGGAATATAATGTACTTCAGGGGTATATATGTAATTTCCCAAATTAAAATCAATATGCAGCATACTTTGTAATCCGGGAATTTCAGTAGTAAAGGTCTCAGCATTTTCACTGCAGTCAGAAAGAGCTTGCTTATATAGAAAACAGATAGTGTGTTTAGCAAACATTCTTAGGGAATTAAGAATAGAGATAAATCATTTAAATCAGGTAGGATGAATACCATCCATAAATCTCATTTTCAGACAACACTTTACACTTTGGTCGGGGGGAGGGGGGGTTACCCTGGGTAAAAGTCGGGTACCCTGGGCATGGTTTGGCGTGGCGAATCGAATCGGTCCGATTCGGCCGAATCGGATAGAATCAGGCCGAATCGGACCGAATCAAGAGAAACCGATCGCTCGATTCCCATCCAATTCTCATGCGAATCGGCCCGATTCAGGCGAATCGTGGCAGATCAGGAAAATCCCGATTCCCCGATGCATCGAACCTTGCCCCTGGGGTACCCTCCACCAAGTTTGGGGAGGGGGGTAGCCTAACAAGGGGTAACCCCCTTTACCCAGGGGTAATCCTGCGCCACCCAGGAGGTAGGGTAGGGGAGTTAACCGGGCTAAGTGTTTTTCTTTTATTTCTCACTTATATTTAATGCTATTCCAATATACCTCATGAAATGTGCAAGTTTTTTTAATTTTTTTAAGATAACTGAATTAAAGAGGAGGGGTATCTACCCAACCCCATTTTATTTTCAAAGTAAAACAGGCTAACTTTTGGGTTAGCCATGGGCCATGGTCAGCTTACCCCAGGGTCGACTAACCCTTTGCCAAAGTGGGTAAATAAGAAAGAAGAAACAAATAAAATCATCAAAAGATTCTCAAACAATTTGAATAATGATGTGCAAAAGATGGAGAGGAAACAAAAGTTTCCCCATATCCAAGTGCATAAAATCTTACTTCTATTGCACTTTGAACAGCACTTGCCACTTCAAACTCCACAAACCAAAACAAAATCCTTGTTGCTGCATTACAAAAATTATACCTCATTAGTTAACTACCAAAGATGCATAATGGATAATGAAAAATTTTTCACATAGATAGAAGAACAAGGACCTTGTGGCTTCTAACTTGTATACCACCAGGCTTAATGGGTCCAAACCTCTTGAATTCCTCCTCAAGTTGTGCAGTTGTTGCATTTAGAGGCAGGCTCTAATATATATTGAGTATCCATCAACTGAAAATAGGCAAAAAATAATCAAATATTGGAAGTTTCCATATACTCGGGATCCCTTATGTCAAGAAACTGGTGAGACTTCTGCCTCCTGAATATTGCCACTTTCAGGAGCATATGAACCAGAGACAGGAGCTTCAGGTGTCGGTGATGATGTTGGAACAGGAGCAGCCTGCCGTTCTGGATTGACAGGAGCTGGCCTGGCAGGTGAAGCAGCAGGAACTGATGAAGAAGCTGCACTCTCTCTCATGACCTTCACCTAAACAATGCACAATAGTCAAAATACAAAAAAGGAAACTTTAAGTGGGGCATATATGTGTTCATTAAAGAACTAGCTTGCATTAGCATGTTCAAAATGTAATTGGATATAACCAGAGTACTTTTATTACACAAATTCTGCCATATGGCTACAAAATACCACAAATGCCGTGATCTTCTAATAGACAGAAAAAGGGGACAGAGGCTTTCTAAATTTTAGAACGAAAAAAGCTGTGCTTTGTAGGTTATTTATTAGGTTGAGTTAGAACAGAAATAAAATTACTTTTTTATTGAAATACTGATAAACCATGACAGGTCACAGAACTTAATTTTTTGTAATATTTACAGATGTTTATGTGGATATAGAAGTGTAACTTTTGTGAGAATATTATAAAAATACCATGTAAGTGTCACAGTAATGGATGGTAATATGGTACTTGAAAGATGTCATTGGAAGAATGAAAAGCAATTAAACACAAGCAAGTGTTGGAACAAAAATGATTAGGTGTGTAATTCTAAAAACCAGCCAGTTTGGACCGCAACCATCTCCAGCTCCAGTGGCCAGCCAGAAATGGCAATAACCAGCATTTGAACTGAACCAGCTAATGAGTCTAGTTCCTAAAACCAGTTTTAAAACTTCGGTCCAATGCTTGTCCGATAAAACTCTTACAATTGACGCATATGAGATCTTTGGAGCTTCTTCCGGGCTGGGTGTAGCAGGACTTGAATCGACCACAGCATGTGAATTGTTTGGGACTTCGTCAACCATCTCACTTGCAGGGGCTTCCTCGTCAACCACTGAACCCTCCTCATTGTCTGAAGGATTGTAAACTTCCTCCACATTCACTTCCTCCTCTTCTTCTACTGAGGTGGCCATCGGCTGCTCAGGAACCTGCTGCTCCTGGTGTTAGCACAGAATCTGCGGACGAAAAAAATTGTCAAGCAAATAAAATATGTAGAGCAATAAAGCCTCCACAGAAAGAAGAAAGAAAACAATATGTACCCGTCTCATGAGACAAGGGCGTCCCAGGAGCATTATCTGAATTCTGGTTTCCCTCTTGATGCTGATCTGCTGTCTCTACATATCGAACATATCATTCAGAACGAAGTAACCTTTTTCTTGTGGCGCCAGAAAAAAAGGTCTGCGTGAAGTTCCTCCTTATGTTGTCCTTACCCGTGAGGTACCCTGTCACGAGGACGAGCACCCCACCATTGTATGACTCTTGGGCATCCACTGTCTTGATCTCTGCCCTGAACTCACTGAATTCCAAGGACAATATCTTCTCGTGATTGCCTTATCCACCAAATCGATCAATCAAGTGTCAGAGAAGGAAAAATGGGAGGGCCACTTCACATAAGCTAGCTTAAGAAAAATACTAATAAATTAATAATTTACTTTTCAAAAAATCAAAAGAGTAAACAGAAGCAGAAGCATTTTCTTTCGGTGGAAAACAAATCATTCTAGATAATTCACTTAATTTATCGTCTTAAACGATGCCAATACCAACAGCGAGAGGAGAGGTATCCCTACTGCATGGTGGTGATGGAGCTCATCGCGCCTGCCGCGTCGGGGCGACCAAGCTTACTGATGTCCTGGTAGAAACGAGGACAAGCTCGGGGGACTGGTGTAGGATGTGGTAGTATTGCTGAACAAAGGCGTTCCCACCTGCCGAAGAATTCACAAATTATCTAAATCCCAAAACTAAACAAACAGATCGACAAGACACAACACAGTCTAGTAACAACCCTGAGTACGATCAGGAAACACAGAGGAGAAGGATCAATATGGCATGGAAAGAAGACCAGCGGTGAAGCAGGAGACCATACCACATGTGGAGGAGCAGTCACCGCCTGCTGCTGCTGCGCGGCATTTCACCGGGGACAACCGGAACAGAGCTCGATAGACAGAGGACCAGATAGCCGAAAAACCTAGTAGATCACGGAAACCGACACCAGATCAGCAGTCCGCACGAGACGAGCTCCGCAGATCGAGACTAGGACGAGATCGACGACGACAACAGTGAGAACAACCCGATCCGCGGAGGATCAACTGGTGGCGGCAGCGATCCGAGAGGCGGACGCCCCTCTCTGCTCTTGTGCTCCCCTCGAGCTCCCCCGCTAGGGTTTCGCGGGGCCCTGGATCAGAAGGAGGACACCAAATCACAGAGAGAGGAGAGAGGAGGGGAAGCGCCGGAGTGCAAAAGGTGGAGGGAGGGAGTGTGAGAGGGGGGCTGCTTTATTATTGGTTAACCAGCTGAAACAACCACCTCGCAGCAGATGCCGTCGCGCTGCGCCTGCGCACGCCCTTTTCTTTCCCTTTTTTTTTTCTTCTTTTTAAACCTTTTTCCGTTTTTTGTTACGGCGTTAAATTTTGAGTAAATTAATTAGAAGATTTAACTTAATTATAATCTCTGTCAAGATCAACAGTTAAATAATTTTATATTCTATTTGTAAATTTCTAAATATTATTAAATTTTGAGAGATTAATATCAATTTTCTTATTTTATATATCCTTCTTTTAATATTTTTCTATGTAAATTTACATTCATTATAATAAATATATATCATTATAGTAAATTTTTTATATACTTACCGTAAGCCTATATACACTTATAATAAATTTTCGTATAAATTTACAGTAATTTGTTATATCACTTACAGTAAATTATATATCACTTGCAATAAATCTTCATATCACTTATAGTAAACTTTTGATATCACTTATAGTAAATATTTGACATCACTTATAGTGAGTCTATATATAGTTTACAGTAAGTCTTCATATCACTTACAAGAAATATTTGACATCATTTATAATAAGTCTTGATATCTGTACAATTACAGCTATAAATTTTTAGAAAATAAAAAAATTTTATTTATTTGTAACTATTAGGATTCGAACTGAGGTCTCTACAAATTCAACATAAAATACTTATCACTAAGTACAGTCACATTTATGTTACAACATAATATCTATTGTTTTTCTCGTTTATTTGCAATACTTACAGTAATTTAATATCACTAACATTAGATCTATACATCACTTATAGTAAGTATTGATACTTACAGTAAATCTACACATAAACTATAATAAGTTACACATCACTTACTGGAAGTCTTCACATCACTTAAAATATTCGATGTAAGTAGTTACAATAATCGTGTAATCTATAAATTGAGTATATAAACACATTACAACTTATATTGTAACAGATTATTATGTATAATATAACAGTTTAGTGGTGATGATATTAAAACTTACATTAAGTGATGTATGGATTTACTGTAAAGATATACGAGAAAAACAATAGATATTATCTTATAAGACAAATGTGTTGTAGTTTAGTGGTAAGTATTTTATGTTGAGTTTATGGAGATCTGAGTTGCAATTCTAGTTGTCACAAGTAAATATTTTTTTATTTTTAAAAAATTTATAATTGTAGGTTATAACACAATAACAAGACTTATTGTAAATGATGTCAAAAACTTACTGTAAGCGATATATAGACTTAATATAAGTGATATATAGACTATTGTAATGATATCAAAGACTTACTATAAATGATATCAAAGAATTTATTGTAAGTGATATGAAAATTACTGTAAGTGATATATAGACTTACTGTAAGTGATATCAAAGATTTATTGTAAGTGATATGATATTTACTATAAATGATATATAAATTTACTGTAAGCGATATCAAAAGTTATTAATAATATAATATGTTTTATTGTATATGAGTGTAAACCTACGTAAGAAAAGACCAGAAAAAAAGAGTAAAATAAAAAAAATTTAATGTTAAAAGAATGAATCGTCTCTCAATACTCATAAATATAGAGAAATTAAAAGTAATGACTAAAATTAAAACAACATAAAAAAATAATTATGTAACTTTTGATCTTTTGAGAGACACTATAAATTAAGTCAAACTCAAGATCTCAATTAATTTGTCTTTAACTTTTCATTGTGAAAATTTTGTAACATTTCGTCGTTATGATGCCGGCGGTTTTGAACGGCGCACGGCCGTTGTTCGCATCGATGTGAAGTGGAGTTGTCAAGGTCCGGGGTCCGGAGATACGGGGAGGACGAGCGACGCGCGTGATTGGTGACCTTTGCGTCACGTGCGCACCGGAATGGTTATGGGGCAAAGGGGTAACGTGGGAGAAGAGACGCCGTCCGATGACGTAATGCTCGTTGATCGTCCCTCCGCAACGTGCGTGATTTGGTTTCTACTTAACAAGTAATATTTGCTGCAAAGGAAGGGGGGTTTGCGCCGCGGCTGTCCTTTGGACAGGCCCTACATGTCGTCTTCTGTGTGTTCTACTCTTTGGTCTTAACACAACGTGGTTGGATTCTAGAATTTTAAATCCTATACGTATTGCATTAACGTATATGAAAAATACATAAAATTTTGTATAATTTATGTTGTGCTATAAAATTTGCAAACAAATAATTTGACCCGACATTAGACATAAGTCACGACACAGGGCCTTTAGTTACATCCACACCATATAACAAGGATTAGACAAGTAATACCCTTTCTTTCCAGAACTTAATCCTTTGAAACTTTCATCGAGATAGCAACGACGACACGGTGTTCAATACATAGAACAGGTGAGGAGATATTTCGATGAAGCTTTGAATGTTAAATTTTCTGAGTGGAAACTCTAGCATAAGGTGGTATTTTGGCAGGAGATTTTGCATACTCGATGTGACTGCACTTCCCGATAAATGAGGCAATCAAGGTTTTGGATTGTATTCGCAATGATTATCTGGTTGCCCCATCAATCATTGATGGAAAAAAAAAATTCTGAGAGGCTGAGATCCTTTTTTTTTTTACTCTCTCTACTCAGCATTCAACTTCGTCTTCTCATTTCTGTCATCTTTTTTATGTATTATTTTAAGATAAATAAATAAATATTAACAGTAGTTGGTGGCCGACAACGGCTAATGATGGCAACCAATCGACTGATGGCGATGAAAGTCAGTGGCGACAACCAAGGGGTAGTGGTCGGTGGCAGTGAGCGTTGGCCAGCGACGGCGGTGTCAGTGTTGGCACTAGTCGCGCGCTTAATGTTAATTAATTTTAAATAATGTTAAATAAAGTAATTGTTTAAGGTAAATATTAGTTGGCTTTAAAATAATGTTAACTAAAATAATCATTATTTTAGGACATCTAAACTTTACTTTATAAAAATCATGTAATATCTGATTCAAATATATATTATTTCAAAGAAATATAAACCACTTTCAATGATGTGATGCTATTCTTTAAATCAATATATCTAATATATATTATTCACTTTAAAAATATATATATTTTACTTTAAAACGCTTACCTAATTATCTGTAAAGAAGAAAGAGAGAAAAGACATTATGAGAGTAAAGACAAAAATAGGATTTTAAAAATGACTAAGAGAGAGAGAGCAGGCCAAAGATTTTTTAAAAGTATTATTAAATGCTCTATTCAAAAAGTATGGACTATAAAATAAATCTTCTCAAAATAAAACTATCTCATTGTACTTTTTCAAGAGAGATTAGAAATAAGTCTAAGAGCAACTAATCTTTAGACATTTCAGAATACATACAAATATTTTATTTATTTCCTTTATGAAATGGTCAAGAATGTCTATTACCCATAACATGTCTCTGAACAACCTCTGTAACACCTTCTTTTCCCATCACACACGCATAATAACTTCTGTAAGGAAGATGTGTTACACTAACAAAATTCATTATGGGCAGACAAATATGTGTCATGCCAAGACTGGCAAACTATTCCACAAGTCATCATTAAACATATTACACATCAACAAGGTTTTTTTGTACTAACATCCATAATTTACATAGAACCAAACACTCCGTCTCTAGCATTTTAATACTACAACAAAATTTCTAGAGAGTCGCTAAGATTATGCTCTTCTTTCTAAATCTACACGGAAATGAAAGAAACTTGTAGCCGAAATTGCATCCACCTTCATTTGAAAGGGTTTGGAAAAACAAAGGCATGAGTCGGGAGACTCAGTAAATGGGAAATGAAAGAAACTTGTAGCCGAAATTGCATCCACCTTCAATTTGAAGGGTTTGGAAAAAACAAAGGCATGAGTCGGGAGACTCAGTAATGGAAGTAAGCATATATCTTTCAATCAAATCCTGAATAGTAGCTTTTGTATGACATGATATCTTATTTTCAAATATCAGAATGCAAGAGTTGAATGTATAGAAGTCGTACAAAGTACGGATTTAGACCCGGTGTTAGAACAGAAGTCATAAGTCAAATTCATAACTTAATATGATAAAACTTGAGCAATAAGAACATGAATTCAAATTGCGCAGAGCTAAATGAATATTAGAAAGTGTGCATAGGATCAAGGGCAATTTGCTCATGAACTTTCAAACTAGCAAACAATAGCCCAATTTGATTTCGTAACATGCCCAAACGAATTTCAGAACAAAAGTCACGTATATCTTTCAAAATTCAAACATAACTTAATTTAGAAATTGAATTCGACAGGTATCATACTGCTCTCAAGGGTTAATAAATAACATAAATACATCATTAGTGCCTAGGAGATTCCAGCACCTCAGATCTTATTCATTGCGCAAGAATGGAGTTTATTACCACCATCATCAGACCAATTGACTTGGATTTATTTACAAACTGTCGCCCACAGCTAACCACATGTGACTGGTGCTTATCACAGTGATCTTAATTCCTCCTTGAAGAGAGCATTGTCTTATGATTGTAAGTCATATTTCATGAGCACAATAGAGATAGAGATTCAAAGATAGGTTGGTTGACGGTTAAATAGTCATTGATGGTATGGTAGTTAGAATCCAAGAAAATAGAAGAGCCAACTTGTTTGAACAGTCTAGAAGTGTATCACTTGAATTGATGAAGAAATGGTTCTGTTTGTCAACAAATACTGGTGGTTGTCGACAACTACTGTTCCATCCATAAATGCATTCATGAATCGGGTCTTTAGTTGTCAACAGTCACTGTGGCTGTCGACAGCTACTGGTTGTTGTGATAGCTTTGGTTTTCTAGGTTCTGGAATCCATGAGTATCTGTCGACAGATACAATCTGTCAGTCGAAAAACGTTGGTCTTCTTTTTGGGAGGGGGTTAAAATCAACTAAAAAAGACACTTTTAAGTAATCCTACTCTATAATGAAGCTCAACAATGGTTTTGGGTCATGAGCACATTCCTATACACAAGATTCCATGATTAACATGATGAAACAGCTAGTAGGATGAAGTGAGGAGACCTTCACAGTACGGATAGCATGTGGGGGAAATAAGAAGAGAGAGAAAAGGTAATAACAAAGGTGGATGCTTAATCTCAAGGACTCTAATAGAAGGAGGAAATAGAGAAAGAACAATCCTACCTGACAATGAGAAGAAATCCTCCTCATTTCTTCTACTTTCCTCCTAGCATAGTCTCTCCTACAGCAGCAGAAGGAGCATCAGCAAAAGAAATGATGTAGGTGTCCAAAAGGTACATAGGAGTGAAAAAATGGGGTTTATTTAAGCTGTCCTAGTTATGAAAGGGATGAGGATGAGAAAAATCCTCATCATCCCTCAACCTCCTCAATCAACCACGTTAGGAGCTTATCAAAGCCTACGCTTGCATCATTTTCATGCATGCAAACATGTAGAAGGCTAAGCCTTATCATCTTTCTAACTTGAGGTTAGCTTTAGCCACGTTGGGAGAGCTTTTACCCACACCCCAACACTTATCATAGCTTTGTTTCAAGGCTAAGCATCTTTGTGAGTAAAAATATATATATAAATCCTTTACGTAAATACAATTTAATTCATTTGTTTCATTTAGACCTTTAATTTAGTATCCAATGATGTCCATTTAAGATGAAATTTGAAACATAAACTATTTGGAAGGTGCTACAAATTATGGTGATTATTATTATTATTTAAATTAAAATTTGACTGGGTAAAAATTGCTCCCAAAATTAATAGATGACTAAATCTCGATATATGGCACCACTAGTTCTTGATATATATATTTTGGAATAATTACATTTTTTTGAGAATTATGGTGGTCTCATAATTAATTATATTATCAAAATCTGGTGTCACCCTGTCGGAGTACGCACGACCGAAAGTGAAACCGGTGTATGATAGTGGTCCTACATACACCATTGGGTCTAATATCTAGATTTAAGACTAATTATTATGCATAAATAGAAATTACTAAGCAACTCATGATGTCTAGAATTTGAGGATATACATTCCTCCCCCTGTTAAAATAAATTAAGTCCTCAAAATTGACGAAGTTTACTTACCCAATAGTTGTGGATACTTCTCTTTCATTTCTTGTTCCAACTCTCACGTTTCTTCTTCATGAGTGGTTTCTCCATAAGCTCTTCACCATAAAAATTACTTGTTTTTGAGGATTTGTTCCTTCCAGTCCAAAATTTTTACTAGTCTTTCTTCTATAGTTAAGTCTGACTGTATCTCCACATCTTAATGACTGATTATATGCGAAGGATCTATTATATATTTCTCAGCATGGATATGTGAAACACATTATGAATGTGGACCAGAGGGCGATAGAGCTAACTGGTATGCTACTTCTCCTATTCTTTGTAATATTTCAAAAGGTCTACATATCTTGAACTGAAATTTCCTTTCTTACTAAATCTCATAATGCCTTTGGTTGGAAAGGCTTTTAGAAATACACGATCACTCACATTAAACTTCAGTGGACTTCTCTCTTATTAGCATAATTTTTTGTCTGTATTTAGCTACTAGCAATCCTTCCTGATTAGTTTAATTTCTCTGAGTAATTTGAATTAATTTTGGCCCAATGAGATTCTTCTCTCCCACTTCTACCCAGCAGAGGGGTGATCTACAGGGTCTGCCATATATGCTTCATAAGATGTCATTCTGATACTTGTATGGTAACTATGTTATATGCAAACTCAATTAGGGGTAAGTAATCATCCCAGTTGCCATGCCAATCTAAACTACACGCTCTCAGCATGTCTATAGTGTTCTAATAGTTCTTTCTAATTAGCCATCAGTTTGAGGATGATAGGTTAAACTAAATCTTAATTGTGTACCCTGGCTGCTTGCAGATTTTTTCAAAATCTAGCAGTGAACCTTATATCTCTATCTGAAATGTTTGTCAAAGGAATTCTATGAAGTCTCACTATTTATTTTATATAGTTGAGCCAAGTCTTCCAATGATTAAGTCTTTATAATTGCTAGAAATTTGTTTGATTTAGTTAATCTATCCACAATTACCAAAAAACATCATGCTTCTCCTTGTCTTTGGCAAACCCATACAAAATCCATAGCTATATGCTCCCACTTCCACACTAAAATTTCAATTAGTTGCATAAGTCCGACTGGGTTCTGGTGTTCAACTTTAATTTGTTGGCATGTTAAACACTTACTCACAAAATTGCTATGTCCCTTTTCATTCCATGCCACCAAAATACTTTTTCAGATCCTGATATATTTTAGAGCTACCAAGGTAAATTGAATACTAAGATTTGTGTCCTTCCTTCAATAATTCCTTTTGATTTCTTCACTTTTCGGTATGCATATTCTGTTTTGAAACTTGATTATTCCTTGATTATCTTGATGTATCCTTGTTTGTTTACCATCTCTTTAGTTTTTTATCTTGGTTCTATGCCTCACCAATTCTATCTACTAGACTGACCTTATTGTCAATTATGCTAGTATCATATTTTCTTCACCCACCTTGGTGAGTAATCAATCAGATCTGTCATTTCTTTACATTGTTGGTGTAATCGTAGTGCTCTTAGTTCCTTTCTGCTTAAGACATCAGCTACCACATTAGCCTTACCTGGGTGGTTAATTCACTGTAAAATCATAATCCTTCAAAAATTCTAACCATCTCCTTTGTCTTAATTCATTCCTTCTGAGAAAATATATATTTTAAGCTCTGATGATTAGTATAAACTTCAAATTGTTCTCTATATAAATAGTGGTGCCAGATCTTCAAAGTATGTATAATTGCTGCCAACTCTAGTCATGGGCTAGATAATTCCTTTCATGATCGTTTAATTATTAGAAGCATATGCTACCACTTTCTCATGCTGCATAACACACATCCAATTCTCGTTGAGATGCATCTGTATACATTATAAATCCTCCTAATCCATAAGGTAAAGTAAGAACTGGAGCAGTGGTAGCTTCTCTTTCAATTCCTGAAAATTGGCTCACACTTCTCATTTCACACAAAAGGTATCTCTTTTCTGGTTAATTGGGTCAAAGCATAGCTATAGAAGAAAAACATTTAATAAATCTCCGTAGTAGCAGCTAATCCCAAGGAACTTCAGATTTCTGATGGATTTTTTGGTCTTTTCCAATTTAGAATTGCTTCCACTTTACTCGGGTCTACTGCAACACCTTTTCTAGAAATCACATGGCCAAAAATTTCACTTCCTTGAGCCAAAACTACATTTACTTAACTTACATACAATTGATTTTCCTTAAGTTTGTAGTATAATTCTCAAATGTTCCTTGTGTTTTCTTCCCTAGATGAATATATCAACACATCATCTATAAATATCACCACAAAATTGTCCAAATAAGGTTGGAATACCTGTTCATCAGGTCCATAAATATCGTAGGTGCATTAGTCAATCCAAGGGTAGTACTAAAAACTCATAATGTCCATATCTAGTTCTAAATGTTGTCTTGGGGATGTCATCTTCTTTAACTCTCAATTGATGATACCCAGACCTTAGATCTATTTTAGAGAATGTTGTGCAGACTGAAGTTGGTCAAATAGATCATCAATTCTAGGCAGTAGGTATTTTGTTCTTGATTGTGAACTAATTCAACTTCCTATAATCAATGCATAATCTGAGGGATCCATCTTAGATCATTAGGAAAAACATATGGGAATTCCTTCACAATATCAATATCTTGGACTGATCTCTATTTATGTTCATTTGAATGGCCTTACATTTGCTAGATAGCCTTGACAACCGTTTCTCACCATTTAATGGCTTTAAGTGCTGATATACTCCTCTTGTTTCCACTAATCTTTAAGATATCTATGTCTAAAATCATCTAATCTTGGTCTTTTAAATGTAAAACATTCTTATGGCAATTTAATGCATGATTTCTGCTAACCATTCATTCCTAATATTATGTCAAATTTTGCATGTTATCCAGTACATATACATATGTTGTGAGTTCATGCTCTCCAATTTAGTTTATTTCAGGGATGACTAAAGTAAGAACAACTATTTAACCAGTAGGACAGTCAAGTATCAAACCTTCTACTAATTGTTCTGATTTATGAGATATAGAATTAACAAACATCTGAGAATATAAAGAGTGAGTAGCTCTAGGGTCAAATAACACTCTAGCATACATATTTTCAGTCAGGAGAATCCTCAGCAATAATGGGGGTGTCTTGGGCTTCCTCTTGTCAAAGTGAAAACTTTAGCTGGTCCTTTGGGTGTTGTCTTGGGGCTTGTTGGAAGTAGGGTTGTGGCTTTTGCGGAATCGACTAGTCTACCTTGTGGACAATCTTTAATCATATGTCTTTTCTAACCACATCCAAAACAATTTCTGTTACTTTCCAACATTCGTCACCTAGGTGTTTTCTTCCACATTGGGCACACACAGACCAACTTTCTTTTCTATTCTTCCTGCTACTTAGCTTGAACAAGCTTTCTCTTTTAACCTTTCGTTTCATTGGCGTAAAGATTTCTCTCTTGCCCCCATTAGTTTTTTGTTTTTTATTACTCTGCAAATTCAGATTCAACTATAAACACAGTCTTTAGAGCCACCGCCATGCTCTGGGGATCCAGTGGAGCTACCTTGCTCCTCACTTGAACAAGCTTTCTCTTTTAACCTTTCGTTTCATTGGCGTAAAGATTTCTCTCTTGCCCCATTAGTTTCTTGTTTTTTATATACTCTGCAAATTCAGATTCAACTATAAACACAGTCTTTAGAGCCACCGCCATGCTCTGGGGATCCAGTGGAGCTACCTTGCTCCTCATATTGGGTTTCAACCCTCTCACAAATTTCTTTACCCTCCTGAGTTCATTATCACAAATGTGGGGTGCATATTTTTCCAGTTCGGTAAATTTGTTTCATATTCTGCCACTGTCATATCTTTTTGCACCAATTGCAAAATTTCACTTCTTTTCTATCCTTAATGTGCGGTGGGGTGTATTTCTCATACAACTCTCTTAAAAATTTCTCCCAATGATGTTATCCCCTCTATTCCTGAATGCATTTCTCATGGCAGATGCCACCACTCATCTGCTCTATCCTGAAGCATATAAGTGGCCAGTGTGACTTTGTTTCCTCTTCACATCTAATTGCCTTAAAATCTTCTCTCCATTTTTGCTTTAAATATCTTCTCCATTTCTCTAACTCATCCTTCTACCACCTCAGGTTGACTACTTCCTTTGAAGGCTGAAGGTCCCATCTTCTTGAATTTTCTAGCAAGGTGCTCCAAAAATTCTTTCTCCATTTCATGTCTGTTGGTTCTTCATTAGGGTTTGCACTACCTCTGGAATGACTTCATAAAAGTGGCCAAATCAGGAGTCTCAATTCTTCTTCTTGAGAGTTACTGGCCGATGGAATATTAGGGACTTCCTCCCTAGAACCTTTCTCAATTTCCTCAGATCTATCCCCATTGGATGTGTTGATAGCTTTCCCTTTGTCTGCCATTTTCTGGAATACCATCAAACACATCCAATTAATTCATACTAGCCACTTGAAATTAAGAGCAACTAATCTTTAGACATTCCAGAATACATACAAATGTTTTATTTATTTCCTTTATGAAAATTGTCACAGAAATGTCTATTACACATAACCTGTCTTTGATACAACCTCTGTAACACCTTCTTCCCATCACCACGCATAATACATAACTTTTGTACGGAAGAGGAGTACGCTAACAAATTCATTATGGGAAGACGAATTTGTGTCATGTGCAAGACTGGCAAACCATTCTACAAAGTCATCATTAAACGTATTACAATCAACAAGGTTCTTTTGTACTAAAATCCATAATTTACATAAAACCAAACACTATGTCTCTAGCATTTTAATACTACAGAAAAATTTCTAGAGAGTCGCTAAGATTATGCTCTTCTTCTAGATTTGTAGCAGAAATGAAAGAAACTTGTTAGCCAAATTGCATCCACCTTCAATTTGAAAGGGGTGGGAGAAAACAAAGGCATGAGTCGGGGGACTCAGTAGGTGGAAGTAAGTATAAGTCTTTCAATCAAATCCTGAATAGTAGCTTTTGTAGGACATGATATCTTCATTTTTGAATGTCCAGAATGCAAGAGTTGAATGTATGGAAGTCGTAAGTCATAAGTCAAATTTCATAACTTAATCTGATAAAACTTGAGCAATTAAGAACAATAATTCAAATTACGCAGAGCTAAATGAATATTCAGAAAGTGTGCGTATAGATCAATGACATATTTGCTCATGAACTTCAAACTTAGCATAACAATAGCCCAATTGGATTTCATATGATATGGATTATAAAAAAAAAAGTCGAACAAAATCCATATATCTTTTAAAATTCAGATCATAACTTAATTTAGAAATTGAATTCGACAGGCATCATACTACTCTCAAGTGGTAATAAATAATATAAATACATCCTTAGTGCTTAGGCGATTCCAGCACCTCAGATCTTGTTCATTGAGCAAGAACGGGATTTATTACCCACATCATCAGACCAATTGACTTGGATTTACTTACAAACTGTCGCCTACAGTTGACCACAGGTGATTAGTGCTATCACAAGTGATCCTAATTCCCTCTTTGAAGAGAGCATTGTCTTATGATTATAAGTCATATTTCATGAGTAAAATAGAGATAGAGATTCAAAGATGGGTTGGTTAACAGTTAAATAAGTCATCTTGGTGGTATGGTAGTTAGAATCCAAAAAAATAGAAGAGCAACTTGTTTGAACAGTCCAGAAGTGTATCAACTTGAATTGATGAAGAAATGGTTCTATTGTCAACAAATACTGGTGGTCATCGACAACTATTGTTCCATCCATAAATGCATTCATGAATCTGGTCTTTAGTTGTCGATAGCCACTGGTGGTTGTCGACAACTACTGGTTGGTTGTCGACAGCTAGTGGTTGGTTGTCGATAGCTCTGGTTTCTAGGTTCTGGATCCATGAGTATCTATCGACAGATATAATCTGTCTGTCGACAGACACTGGTATTCTTTTTTAAAGGGATTAAAATCGGATGGAAAGACACTTTAAAGTGATCTACTCTATATTGAAGCTCAACCAATGGTTTTGGGTCTTGAGCATATCCTATACATAGGATTCCATAATCAACATGATGAAACAATAGTAGATGAAGTGAGGAAACCTTCACAGTATGGATAGTATGTGGGGGAAATAAGAAGAGAGAGAAAAAGTAATAACAAAGGTGGAGGCTTATCTCAAGGACTCTAATAGAAGGAGGAAAATAGAGAAAGAGCAATCTACCTGACGATGAGAAGAAATCCTCCTCCTTCTTCTACTTTCCTCCTGGGCATAGCCTCTCCTACACAGCATAAGGAGCAGTAGCAAAAGATATGATGTAGGTGTCCAAAAGGTACATAGGAGTGAATGATAAAATTTTAAAGGGGATGTGGATTGAAAAAAATCTCATGATCCCAACCTTCTCATTAGCCCCAACGTTAGGAGCTTATTAAAGCCTACGGTTGCATGCGTTTTCATGCATGCAAACATTAGAAGGCTAAGTTTATCATCTTTCTAACTTGAGGCTAGTTTTAGCCATGTTGGGAGAGCTTTTACCCCACCCCAACATGTATTCATAGCTTTGTTTCAAGACTAAGCACCTCTCGTGAGTAAAAATATTATATAAATCATTATGTAAATGTCATTTAATTTCTCTGTTTCATTAGACCTTTAATTTAGCATCCATATGATGTTCATTTAAGATGAAATTTGAAACAGATAAACTAATTGGAGGTGCTACAAATTATGTTGATTATTATTATTATTTTTAAATTAAAGTTTGACTGGGTAAAAATTACTCCAAAAATTAATAGATTTACTAAATCTCGATATATGGCACCACTAAATCCGGTGTTGTACCTGTCAGAGTACACACGGCTGAAAGTGGTACCGGTGTATAGATAGTGTGTCCTACATACCCCCTTGGGTCTAAATATCAGATTTAAAACTATTATTATGCATAACAAAAATTACTAAGTAAATCATGATGTCTACAATGTGAGGATATTACATCTTCTTGAAGACCTGGGACTCTGCCTGATTTGGCCACTTTTATGCATCATTTTTCGGGTTAGTGCAAACCTAATGAAGAACCAACAAGACATGAATGGAGAAAGAATTTCTGGAGCATGCTTGCCAAAAATTCAAGAAGATGGGACCTCCAGCCTTCAAGGAAGTAGTCAACGTGAGGTGTAGAAGGATGGTTTAGAGAAATAGAGAAGATATGTAAGACATTAGATGTGAACAGTAAGATAAAGTCACACTGACCACTTATATGCTTTAGGATAGAGCAGAAGAGTGTGGCAATTTGCCATGAGGAATGTATTCAGGAATAGAGGGGTAACATCAATTGGGAGAAATTTTTAAGAGAGTTGTTTTGGGAAGTCTACTAACTAGTAACGGTTGTTGGGCTAGTTAGTTGGTTGGGTCGTCACAAATGTTATCAGAGCTTTGCCCAGCCGAAAGTGCAAGAACTAAGTGCCACATAGGACAAGTGCTACACTATGGGAGCCACCTCTTGAGGCCGTAATGGTGCAAAGTACTACATAGTGAAAGCCACCTCTTAACATGTAGGGGCTACCTCTATAATCCTATCTGCCTGGGGTTTGACTGTGTGTTAATGTGTGCAGCGATGAGGCGTCGTTTATATAAGAGGGGTAGATTGTAACACTCATATAAGAATATTTTAAATAGGCTAAATCATCAAATTACTAGTAACTCCGACTAGTTATTTTCGGAGCTCGAGTAGGAAAAGAATCTAAAGTTAAACGTGCTCAGTTGAAGCAGTCCCAAGATGGGTGAACCTTTCTGGGAAGTTACGCCTCGTCGCCTAGCGTCGGCGCGAGTCGTTGAGTGCTGTCACCGGTCATGGGCACCGACTGCTGTCACTGGCCGTTGGGCACCGACCACCATAGACGCCTGCCAGTCGACCACTGCTCGATGCGTGGCGGCTGGTCTCCAGAAGTTGGTCGTCGTACGTCGGTCATCGGTCGGTCGTCAGTCGCCAAGGGCCTAGCACCGACTGCCAATCTCTCGCCGCTATCATTGGCCTCCAGGCGCTAGGCGGCTGGTCGCGGGTTGCCACGTCGACCATCTAGCCTCGTCGCCGGCCACTGTCACCGGCCACTTGGCGCTAAGTACCAGGTGCCTACCGTCGAGCACTGACTGTTGGGAACCAAGCATCGGTCACTTGCTGCCGACCGCCGGGTGCCTAACGTTAATGGTCGTCGCGTCGAGCAGCTAGCTAGCGAAGACTACCAAATGGGAGCAAAAACTATATTCTCGCTCATGAAAATCTTATAAATCACCATATAATCATTTGGATAAAATAGTTTGGGGGAAAACGGTTTACGGGTTTCATGAATGATGTCAAACTTTATGAAATTTTTAGTAAAAAATTTTTATAGATTAATTTTTCAAAAACCAAATAATTATTATATAATTTTTTTCTTAAAAATATTTTCTTACGTAAAATTTTAGCTAAAATAACGAGCCTAAATTTCGCCTCTGTCCAAGTCCCAATAAAACTCAAAACGACACACCAATCCAGCAACTATATCCGAAAGACTCGGGACGTTACAAGAATAACCAAATGGCAAGTTGAAATTGTTGTTTTTATGGCAAAACAAATTCATAATCAGGACAATGTTGTCAATGGCCGTGCCAATTATGGCAAATTTTAGTGATTAAGTTTGTATAGCCTCCACCTACGGGTCTAGATGGACATTACCTTATTGGTATGTATGTTGTTCTAGTTGATAAAGTGTCATATTATATTATTAGCAAGCTTTCCTCATATTTGAAATAATTTGCTCGACTACTTTTCCAAATCGGTTGCGTACTTTGTCTCATTTATGTCAGTCTTGAGAGCTCTCAATGATTGTCTTAGCGATCTTTATTTATAAACCATTCTTATAAGAAATAATGTAAACATGCCATCTTCACTAAAATAATGTTAAAAATGAATATTGTCAAAAATCCGATTATGTTCATTAGTTGAATATTTTTGACAAACCATCCCAGTCACTAACAGCCCTCTGATCGTAAGGTGGCACTGCCTTTTTTTTTTATCAAAGTAGGGGAAATTAGCTGTCGTTTGATGTCCAGTTGGCATAACATTCCTCCATACAGATTAACGTTGTACACGAGTGAGCCATCACATGTCCAAACAAAGTCTTAAAGGTGAAATGACTCATCTCTGAAGCAGTACAGGTTCACAAATCAGGGATCTAAGGTCCTTCCACACCAGACAACCATATTGAAGCCCATTGAGAGATAGGAGAAGTACATACTACCAGAATGCCCGCAAAGGCCGTCAAAAAAGCAGTCGTAGAAAGTCGATAGTCGTCCAACAAGTAAGCGAGCTCACGACCAGACATCCCGTCGAGGAGAACTCGACGACGGCGGAGGAACCAGATGCTATCAAAAAACACCACTAGGGATATCAATGTCATACAGAGTCGTCAAGATGATCGCCAAACACAATGCACCGTAATCTAACAAGAGGGAGCAAGCCCACCAAACAACGTCAAAACGCAACTCTATATCACTCACAGGGGAAAACCATACAGAAAGATTAACTTAACTAAGTCATTGCCGAGCCTTCAACTGTCGATGGAGCTTCCATCGACGTCGGAGAAGAAGCTCTTCAAACTACCAAAACAAGTAAGCAAATTGCATGGACGACGGGGGCTTGGATTAATTAGCTGAAGTCTGAATTCCCTGCTTATGGTTTGATTCCGGTCACGTTAAAAGATGAGAAAGACTTTGTGCACTTTCAAAAGTGCACAAATTGCAAGTCACATGGGTTTTTTTGCCCATGTGACAAAAACCATGTGACACCATGCACATAGATAAAAATTCATGTGGCATCAAAAAATTAGTGCAACATAATTTTTTACCAATGTGACTTACACTTTGTGCACTTTTGAAAGTGCACAAAATCTTTCTCTAAAAGATTGGCAGGAAGACTATTCCCCCTCCCCTCCGCCGCGCGCCCCCCCCCCCCCCCAAAAAAAAAAGAAAGAAAAGAAAAAAACACAAAAAACAAATGCTTTGCTCAACATGCTAATGAGACCTCATAGTCAACTTATGTTAGCTCACTCATCTGACGTCAGCTTAGTCTATTTGCTTAATAATACCTTGAAGTCACTTAGCCCAGCTAGAATAAAATTACACTGCGAATTAACGAGAAAGCAAAATGGATTCTAGGGCACACACAATGGGTGAAAAGAGACAAGCTTGTTAATATTGTTGTATTCATGGGATTGTGACATATATTTTAATCTTATAATATTTTATTAAAAAGATCGCGTTTCAAAATTCCCATCGTCAAAAACGTTTTCTGTACGGGAAAAAGTGACTACTTTATGATTGTATGACGGGCCATCTCTATCATGAGAAAGAAAGGTCTCCACTATTTCGGCACTTTCTTTTAATTACCGAACAGGATACTCCATCCACTAGATTCCGCAACCTCCCCAAGGTCTTAATTTTGGAACAGTGCCATCCTATTTTATTGTGATCTTCTGTACAAATTAATCTCACTCACAAAGGAATAACAATGTGTGTCACCATGCCTTACCGCCGCAACAAGATGGTGTTGCCAAAAAGAAGAATGAACATTACTGAATGTTTTTAGATTGTATGCTAATCACATTTGTGGTGACCAAATCTGGTCACCTAGGCCCATGATGGCTCGTTACGGCCCATTCACGTCCTGTCAACCAACGTGGCACCGTCATCGAAGGGCACGCCCTCTCCAGGATGGCTCAAAGACCTCCATTGTGTGACTCCCGTGATCGGAAGCTGTCAGGTTCCGCTGCGGCGTACCTCCGAGCAGATCACCCGCCTTCCCTTACCGAACAACTATGAACAGCTTCCGAGCAAGAACAGTGACTCCGCTCCATGAAACTACCCTCGATGTTACCGAACAGCATGTTCGAGCCCCCACGTGGGTCACCTGCTCGAAAGCATTTCCAAAGGGTTCCGAGCAGGTCTCTGGCTTCCAGAACGGTTGTAACCGTCTCAGGCCACGTTCTCCACCATCAAGGGGCGTGAACTGCCTGGCAGCCTAACGGGCATCGGAGTCATAACTCCTCCCGTTATGCGCGTGCGTCAAGGCGCCTCTTCAGGCACGATCTGCCTAACGTTACGCACGTTGGCCTCTACGCCACGCCTATAAAGGCACAGGTACAGTACCATGCAACGGTACGTTCTCTTCCTCACGCGAACACATTCTCGCATTCCGAAACCCCCTGCCTCACAAGCTCTCCACTGACTTAGGCATCGGAGGGTTTCCCCGGTTTTCACCGGCCTCCTGATCCTATTCTGGTTTTGCAGGTCTTCGTCCTCACCAGCAATCGTCTTCCCTCTCTTATTCCAGTGGAGGCCCGTTTGGCTCAGGTCCAAACAGGATTACACCACCACATTTGGCGCCGTCTGTGGGAAGCGACGCTGCCATGGCTCGAGGACGATCCTCATACCAGAACATAGGAAGCAGGGCGACGAGGTCTCGCCAGTCACGAGGGGACTCCCGTCGCCGATCCCCTCCTGGTGGACGCCGTCGCCACTGCCGGCGCAAACCACGACGTCCCGGCACCGCCGGCTGTTGCGCCTGCAACTGCCCTCGAAGTAGCGGAGCTTCGAGGACAAATGCAGCAGTTGACGGGCGTCTGCCTCGCCCTACAGGCCCAGTTGGCAGGGGCAGCGGCCCCAGCGGTTTCCCTGCCGCGCGAGCGCAGGCGGAATCGTCACATCCGACGCTCCGCGTCCCCCAGCGCGCAGGAGCAGCAGGCGGACTCACCGCGCCGGTCCCTCCGGGCTCCATCGGAAGAGAGCGGCACCAGAGCGCCGCGGGCGCTCGCCCCGGCGTTCTATCGTCTCACCCCGTCCGCCACGATCGGTCGTGGGAGGCAACTCCCACGCCTCTGGACGTGGGGCCCCGCCAACTCCGAGCAGGAGCTCGCCAGGCGTCCTCCGGCGTGTGGTCGACCTCGAACGCCGCATGGACGCGATGGTTCAGCGTGCGGAGGCAAGGCTCCAGCGGAGGACGACTTGGACTTCCGCTCTCCTTTCAGTAGGGAGATTCTGGAGGCCCTGGTCTCCTCCAAGCTCCCTCTTCCCACCATCGCGCCCTAACGACGGCACACTGACCCGGCCGACCACATCCACGGCTTCGAATCGCATATGGTGTTCCACGGAGCATCAGATGCGGCCAAGTGCAGGGCTTTCCCTGCAACCCTTAAGGAGACCGCCAGGGCTTGGTTTGAAACCCTCCCTGCGGGCTCTATCACCTCCTTCCGCCATTGAAGAAGTCCTTTCGGGACAACTTCCTTGGTGGAAGGTCCCAGCCGCGGACGGCGGCTTCTCTCCTGACCGTGCGCCAGAAGAAAGGCGAGGCACTCTGGGACTTCGTCAAGAGGTTCCGAACAGAGGCGCTTCGCATCTCGCGCCTGGACGTCCCCCTAGCCACCAGTGCTCTCATCCAGGCACTCGTGACGGCTTTCTACAAAGGACTCTCGGCGTCCAGCAACCCGCCACCCTCGCCGAACTACTCTCCATCGCGCAGCGCCACGCGGCCTGCGAGGAGAGCCTGGCGGCGAGCAGGGCCGAACAGGGGGAGCAGTCGGAAAAAAAGCGACCTTCCGACAACGGTTCCGACCGTGATCGGAAGAAGGGACGACGCAATGGCGATTCTCCGCGTCGTCCGCGCCCCTTCACCAACTACACCCCCCTCACTGTGGCTCCCGAACAAATCCTGGCAGAGATCAGGGATGAAGCTTTTGTTCGGTGGCCCCAGAGAATGCGCTCCGACCCCCGGAAGCGCGATCAAAATAGGTACTGTCGCTTTCATCGCGACCACGGCCACGACACCTCCGAGTGCCGCCAGCTTAAGGACGAAATCGAAGACCTTATCAAGCGCGGCTACCTTGGACGGTTCGTGCGCCGGAACGAAGGGCGCCGGAACGAAGAGCGCCCCGACGCCAAGACCGCACTCCCGAGCAGCCGATCAACAACGATCCCAATGGGCAGAGATCAATGTGATCGCGGGAGGTTTCGGTGCGGGCGGTGAAAGCACTCGAAGCCGACGCGATTACGCAAGGCGAGTGCATGTCGTAGACAGGCCCCCGCTGTTCGGCCGGCCCCATATCCTACCAGTCCCGCACGCGCACAGTCCCGAAGATGGCTATAACCTTCTCGGACGAAGATCTTGTAGGGGTTACGACCCGCACACTGATGCGCTGGTCGTTTCGGCCACCATCAACCATTGTAATGTGCGCCGGATTCTGGTAGATAATGGAAGCGCCCTCGATGTCTTGGCTTACGACTGTTTTTCATGGGCCTGCGCGCCAATCAACTTACTCCTGTAAATTCGCCATTGTTCGGCTTTTCGGGAGTTTCGGTCCAGCCCATGGGAAGGATTCGCCTTCCGATCACCTTGGGAACAGCTCCAAAGGCTGTGACCAAGATTGTTGACTTTCTGGTCGTCAACAATTGCCTGGATACAACGCTATCCTAGGCAGAGGTCTGATCGGCGCATCAAAGCAATACCTTCGTCGCTCCATCAGAAAATGAAGTTTCCAACTCCGATCGGAGTTGGCGAAGTGCTCGGGTGTCAGCGTGAGTCTCGCCGTTGCTATGTCCTCTCTCTAAGAGACAAGCAACCACTCGCTGATCCAGCTCTTCCGACCTCCGATCAGCCTTCAACTAGTCGGGGGACGCCTGCCGAAGACTTAATCCCCATTCAAGTGGACGACGACTCCGAACACGTCTTGTACATTGGCGCCCTGTTGACAGAGGCCGAGCAGCAACGCTACACAGCTTTCCTGCTGGCCAATTTGGACGTGTTCGCTTGGTCTGATGACGAGCTTCCAGGCATTCCCCCGGAAGTCATGGTGCATCGCCTTCGGTTGGATCCACGAATCCCGCCAGTGCAGCAAAGAAGGCGACCCGTGAACCGAGAACGGCAGACCGTGATTCAGGATCACGTGACCAAAAGCCGAACTGTCGGGCTCCTCCGAGAAGCCCAATATCCAAGATGGATCTCCAATGTGGTCCTCGTACGCAAGGCCAATGGCAAATGGCGTGTGTGCGTAGATTACAAAGATCTTAATAAGGCAACGCCCAAGGATAACTTCCCATTGCCACGCATCGATCAGCTGGTGGACGCTACTTCCGGGCACGAGCTCCTCAGCTTTTTGGATGCCTACTCTGGTTACCACCAGATCAGCATGCATCCCCCGGATCAAGACGCCACTACGTTCGTCACAGACCTAGGCTTATACTGCTTCACCAGGATGCCTTTTGGTCTGAAGAATGCAGGCGCGACTTACCAGCGGCTGGTCAACAAGATGTTCGAGCAGCAGATCGGGCGAAACATGGAGGTTTACGTCGACGACATGTTGGTCAAGACTCTTCCGAGCACTGATCACATTTCTGACCTCCAGGAACCTTCGCAACTCTGCGAAGGTATAATATGAAGCTCAATCCGGCCAAATGCGCGTTTGGTGTTCGGTCGGGTAAGTTCCTCGGGTTCCTCGTATCAAACAGGGGAATAGAGGCGAACCCGGAAAAAATCCAAGCCGTACTTGAGATGTCCAGTCCGAAGACAGCGCGCGACGTCCAGCGTCTAACAGGACGTCTTGCCGCGCTGAACAGGTTCATGTCCCGAGCAGCAGAAAGAAGTTTTAACTTCTTCAAGTTGCTCCGAGGCCCTAAAAACGCCTCGAAGCAAGGGGGGCAAATACTGTGGACTGACGAATGCGAAGCTGCCTTCACTGAGCTGAAGGCATATTTGGCAGCCCCTCCTGTTCTCTCAAAGCCTGTGCTCGGAGAACCCTTGTTCGTGTACCTCTCGGTCACCGAACACTCCATCAGTGCGGTTTTGATCAGAGAAGTAGGAGCGGCACAGTATCCATGTGTACTAATCAGCAGGGTCCTCCAAGAAGCTGAAAGGAGGTACCCCAGAGCAGAAAAGCTTGCCCTTGCTCTTGTCACAGCTGCACGGAAGCTCAGGCCCTACTTTCAGGCCCATTCCGTTACAGTGCTTACCGATCAACCGCTGAAATCCATCTTGCAGCGGCCGGAGGCTTCCGGTAGGTTGGTTAAGTGGGCAATCGAGCTGGGAGAGTTTGACATCAGCTTCCGACCAAGGACGGCAATCAAAGCGCAGGCGTTAGCAGATTTCGTGGCGGAATGCACCCTTCCGGCCGAGCAGGATCCACCGTTGGCAGACGAGCCCCCATGGGAGCTTTATGTGGACGGATCCTCTTGTGTCTCCGGAAGCGGGGCAGGTTTGGTCCTCACCTCCCCAGAGGGGTTAGAGTTCCAATACGCCCTCCGTTTCCGCTTTCCAGCCTCCAACAACGTCGCCGAGTACGAAGCCTTGCTTTCCGGTATCCGCATGGCTAGGCACCTCGGAGCCATTCGGCTTAGAGTCTTTAGTGACTCCCAGTTGGTCGCCAGCCAGGTGAGCGGACAGTTTGGAGCAAGGGAACCTCGCATGGCTCAATACCTCCAACAGGTCAAGAGCCAGACAGAGGGCCTCGTATACTTCGAGGTTATACATGTTCCACGGGAGCAGAACGCGCGAGCTGATGCGCTGGCCAAATTGGCATCTTCAGGTGACATCACCCCTTCTCGCTCTGTCTTCATTGAAGAGCTCGCCTTGCCGAGCACAGAGATTGATGTAGCCGCCATAGAAACGGGCCCACCGACCCCAAGTTGGGTGGACCCTCTCTTGGCGTACCTTCTCCGAGGCGAGCTTCCTTCCGAACAGGATGAAGCTCGGAAAGTCAGGATGCGCTCGCAGCATTTCACCCTCGTAGAAGGCAAGCTGTACCGACGGTCCCTTGCAAGACCTCTTCTACGTTGCCTCAACCCTGAGGAGGCCCTCGCAGCCACAGAGGAAGTCCACGAGGGGTTGTGCGGAAGCCATCTGGGGGGCAGAACGCTAGCACGCAGCCTCATCCGAGCAGGGTTCTGGTGGCCTTCTCTTCAGAAGGATTGCATGTCCTTCGTCAGGAAATGCCCAGAATGCCAAAGTTCGGAGTACTCATCAAGCAGCCAGCCGAACAGCTTCACAGTCTGTTCGAGCCGCGCCCCTTCGCCAGATGGGGCATTGACATCTTGGGCCCCTTTCCAGAGGCCCAAGGGCGGAAGAAGTTCCTTTTTGTGGCCATCGACTACTTCACCAAGTGGATCGAGGCCGAACCCGTTGCCACAATCACCGAACAAGCCGCGTGGAAGTTCGTATGGAAGAACCTTCTCTGCAGGTTTGGCATCCCAAGGGTGATTACATCTGACAACGGGAGACAGTTCGACAGCACCTTCTTCAAGCAAAAGTGCGCCGAGCTCGGGATCTACAACCACTTCACCTCCGTGGCTCATCCCCAGGCTAACGGTTTGGTCGAAAACGCCAACCGAACATTGCTGCACGGGATCCGAACCAGAGTGGAGGCTGCAGGTGGATCATGGATCGATGAGCTCCCAAATGTCCTTTGGTGTCACCGAACAACTGCTCGGGTAGCTACAGGGGAAACACCTTTCCACCTAGCCTACGGCTCAGAAGCAGTTGTACCTTTGGAAGTAGCCCTTCCAACCATCCGAACAACCCACTTCGACGAAGCCGCCAATAACCGTGCTCTCCGAGAGAACTTGGACATGCTGGGCGAACGACAAAGCGACGCCAGCATTCGCCTCGTTTCTTATCAACAACGGCTTGCGCAATATTATAATGCGCGAGTCAAGGAGAGGCGGTTCAACGTGGGAGATTTGGTCTTGCGCCGCTGTTCGGCTTCGGACCCCCGAAGAGCAGTCGCAAACTTGCCATCAAATGGGAAGGACCTTATCAGGTCACCCACGTCCTTGGGAAAGGCTCATATAAGCTAACTACTCCTAGTGGCGAGGCCATTCCCAGGACTTGGCATGTCTCTAATCTTAAGGCTTATCATCTATAAAAGCCTTCTTTCAGCATCCAACCTCTCTTCTCCTACTCCTGTTGCTTCATGAGCATTTGGCATAGATACCTGATCGGAACCTCCTTTACGGTACCCAACGATCTGCGTCTTACATGCAATGCTCACGAAGCTAACGGATTCCGATCCGAGCAGGAACAACCACAACAGGGAGAAGATAGAGAAAGAGACGCTACAGAAAAACTCGTAAAGCAGAGGATTTCATTTATAAGAAGTTCTTGTGCTTACAAACAGCCTTCCTTGGCCGATGTTACAAAAAGCGAAGTACAAGAAGACGTGAGGCAAGGGGATTAAGGAGCTTGTTCGGAAGGACCAGCATCCTCACCCGAAGAAGGCATCCGCCCAGACTGAAATTGTGCGAACCGCACACCATCTAAGCGGACATCTTGGGTACGGCGTTGACATTCCCGAACAGCAGCCTCGAAGGCTTCTTGGGCGCGTTCGGCCCAGGAAAGCCTCTCCCCCACCTCCTTCCCAGCATTGAGGCCCACTTTGTAGCAGCGAGCCCCATACTGCTCCAAGTCTTCCTTGTACTCTGGCCCAGTCTTATAGTCAGCAACGGCACGGGCCTCCGCATCTACTACTACCTTGGCTAGGGCGTCCTTTTCGGCCCGCGCCAAGGTAGCATCCAGCTTCGCGGCATGAAGAGCAGCTCTGAGGTCCTTCACCTCCTCCTCCAGCGCCGCCTCGCGAGCTTTATGCCTTGCCGAAAGGTCATCACAGAAGGCTACCTGCGCCTCGTAGAGATACCTCTGTCTCTGGCCCCGAACAGCTAAAGCCTTCAGAGTGGCCAGCGACTTGGACATTTCGTCCGCAAGCGCCTCTACGTCGACGTCGCTCAAACCATCTTCTGTCTGCCACTCCGGCTGGTAACCTTCCACTGACTTCTCCGGAGTCTGTTCGGAAGGAAGGTCCAAGCACCTTGCCAACCGTTCAAGACGAGAAGCAGTGGGGCTCGCAGGCAGCTCCCTTGGCGTATCCTCCATCCGACGAAGGGTCGCCTCCAGCGCTGCCACCGAAGGAACTCCAAGAGGTTCTCTCAGAAGCACCTCATAAGAGGCCTTCGGTCGTCTTCGGACCCTTCATCCCGGGCAGCACCCGCAGCCTCCCCCCCAATGTCTTCGACTCCTTTGGAGGTTGCTTCTGCGTTAGCAACCACCTCGGAGGGGGGCAGGGGGGGCAGGATTCTCCCGGTTGAAGTGGCAACCTCTTCGGACGCCCTCGCCGTTGCGGCCGCCTCCGCAATGGTCCCTGCTGCAGGAACCATTCCTTGCTCTGAAGGCGCTGCTGTCACCGCGCTGCTCGGAACCACCCCAGCAGGGGCGGAAACTCCCGTTGCGCAAGTGTCCTCCTCCTGCCGAGCAGGTGACGCCGTAGCTTCTCTGCTCCTCCTAGAGGATACCTCCGCGATGTTGCTGGAAACACCGCGCTCGGCACCTCCAGCATTGGAAGCACCGGAGGGCGCCCTATCTCTCGCGCAGGGGGAGCCCCCGGCTTCTCCACCGACAGGACTCTCAGACCCTTCGCTCACCAAATGAGCCCCAGCTCGGTCGCCATCCTCTGGGCGACCTCGGGGCGAGTCGCGGAGGCCACCCGCGGCGCTCCCTCATCAGCCGATTGCACGGCCCTACTGTTCTTTGCGCAGCAGCAACTGCGCCCCTTCCTCTTCCGCTGCGGTCCCCTCCTCGTCACTTGGAGGAGTAGCCCGGACTGCCTTCTGCTTTTTCCGAGCACGAAGCTGTTCTGCTTCCTCCGCGCTCTCGTCAACCAGAACGGGCCTCTTCTTCGCAGAAGGTTGGCTCGCTTGGTCATCTTTCTCCCGAGGAGCTCGGGCCCCGGCCGTTACCACCTCCTTAGTGGCCTTCTTCTTCAAACGAATCTTTCCAGGCCCCTTCTCAGGAGCCTGCGCCTTGTTCGGGCGCCCTTCGGCAGTTGATGGAGCAACAAGTGCCGTTGTCACCGCGGCACCAACCCTCACCGCGGAAGGAACCCGAACAACAGCGGCGACGTCGTCACCTTCATACACCCTGTGCGCTAGCACAGGGATCTGTTCGGCGAACTCATCATTCGCCTCTTCATCTCTTCCTGCCTCCAGCTCTGCAGCCGCTGCGCACAAAGAAGATAGGAAGAAGAAAGGTTAGTATGAGGTCACCAAACCTAAGAGTAAACCACCGAGAGACAGTATACTTACTCCATGGTTTGCTGAGCCCATACTTAACGAGCATGAACTCGGTCACATACCCTTCTCCATTCCGAACACCTGCTCGGAGAAGTGCATCTGATGCCCTCGCCTCATCCTGGATAAGCTTCGGAAAGCTATCCTTCTGTGCCGGGCGAATGACTGTGGGGAACCCCCACTCGGCACCACTCCGGTGGCGCACGAAGAACAGCCTGTCCATCCAACCCTTGTTGTTGGAATACTTGCTGGACAGGCCGATGTGCATCCGGTCTGTTCGGTGCTTGGCGTAGTAGACATCTGCTCCCGACGCCCGCGAAGCAGACAACTTGAAGTGCGCTCGGAAGACGTCCGCCGAGCCCCGGATTCCTTTTAACTTGCAGACAACACCGAAGATACAGATGTATCTCCAGGTGTTGGGCGTCAGCTGTATTGGCGAAACGCCCCAAGTGTTAAGAAGCGCCTTCGCCACCTCCGGCAACGGCAGCCGGAAGCCTGCCTCCAGATGGTCCACGGATAGGAGCAGGCAACCTGGTTTATTCACCAGGATCGTGTCGCTTTCCCTGGCGTCGACGATCTCGTACTCGTCCCCAATCCGGAAGCGCTCACGAAGACCACTGAAGTGGCGGTATCGTGGTCCGCTCGGCACTGCGACAGTCACCCCGCTAGCTCCGGCAGCGGCTTTCCCCTTGCTCGCCATCGCCGGAAGGACTGCAGAAAGCGGCAACGGCGCGAGAGGACGAAGCAGAAGACAGGGAGAGGAGAAGGCAAGGAAGCACGAAGATCTCAAAGATGGAGGGTTTCTGGGAGGCGTAGCTCCCGCCCTCGTCTCGTCCCCTCCTTATAAGGAAAGAGGAGGGAACGAAATTCGAGGCGGGCCCTAAAATGCCGCTCCTTCCGATTTTTGAAAACGCCCCTTCGGGTACAGCGTTGGCAACCGTCCGAACGCAGCGGCGGCACCTCAAGTATGGCGCGGCTTTGCACCCATCATGATGGGTTAGCCGTTTGACAGGACCCTAAGCGGCGGCATCCCGCAACGGGCCCTCGCATTAAATGCGGAAGCGACGCCCTCGAAGCCCTCGTTTCACCGAGCCATTCGAGGGCGTGGGGGGCAAGTGTGGTGGCCAAATCTGGTCACCTAGGCCCATGATGGCTCGTTACGGCCCATTCACGTCCTGTCAACCAACGTGGCACCGTCATCGAAGGGCACGCCCTCTCCAGGATGGCTCAAAGACCTCCATTGTGTGACTCCCGTGATCGGAAGCTGTCAGGTTCCGCTGCGGCGTACCTCCGAGCAGATCACCCGCCTTCCCTTACCGAACAACTATGAACAGCTTCCGAGCAAGAACAGTGACTCCGCTCCATGAAACTACCCTCGATGTTACCGAACAGCATGTTCGAGCCCCCACGTGGGTCACCTGCTCGGAAAGCATTTCCAAAGGGTTCCGAGCAGGCTCTCTGGCTTCCAGAACGGTTGTAACCGTCTCAGGCCACGTTCTCCACCATCAAGGGGCGTGAACTGCCTGGCAGCCTAACGGGCATCGGAGTCATAACTCCTCCCGTTATGCGCGTGCGTCAAGGCGCCTCTTCAGGCACGATCTGCCTAACGTTACGCACGTTGGCCTCTACGCCAGCGCCTATAAAGGCACAGGTACAGTACCATGCAACGGTACGTTCTCTTCCTCACGCGAACACATTCTCGCATTCCGAAACCCCCTGCCTCACAAGCTCTCCACTGACTTAGGCATCGGAGGGTTTCCCCGGTTTTCACCGGGCCTCCTGATCCTATTCTGGTTTTGCAGGTCTTCGTCCTCACCAGCAATCGTCTTCCCTCTCTTATTCCAGTGGAGGCCCGTTTGGCTCAGGTCCAAACAGGATTACACCACCACAACATTTATGTCACTCTAGAAAATTTTGGGGAGAGGCATTGCTCACGGCAAACTATACTTTAAATAGAATTCCCACCAAGTCTATTGAAAGTACATCTATGAACTTCGGAATGGGAGGAAACCAGATTTGAGTCATCTCAAGAAATGGAGATCAATAGCCCATGTTCTCATTCCAAATCAACTTAGAGATAAGTTGGACTTTAGAACATTAAGTGCAAATTCATAGGATATTGTGATAAGTCATTTGGCTATAAATTTTTCCATAATGAAAAAGGGATCATTGAATATAGAGATGCTACATTTCTAGAAAATGTAGAGGGAGAGGAACCTCAATCAGAGTTGAAAGAACCTCTAATTGTAATAGATGATGACTATTACAATGATGTCTCTAGAAATGATCCAGAAATTGAGGATGAACCTCAACTTATTATGGAAAATGAACAAATACCTATGAATGAAATGCAAAATGAACTACCTGTAATTGGCAACAAGAGACCTAGAACTCCACCAGCATGGATGGATGATTATCACTTGTATTCTTGTGAGCCTTCGTGTCTATCAGTAGACATAAATGATGATAATTACATAGATCCCATGAATTATATTGATGCAATGAGATCTCATGATTCTTATCTATGGCGGATAGCCATGGAGGAAGAAATTGATTCCATTAAAAGGAATAATGTATGAGAACTATGTGAATTACCTAAGAATAGAAAGGCTATAGGATGCAAGTGGGTGTTTAAGAAAAAGCTTCGAGCTGATGGGTCCATTGATAAATTCAAGGCCCGGTTAGTTGCCAAAGGATATAATCAGAAAGCAGGTATAGATTTTCAAGAAACTTATTCCCCTGTGGCTAAGTTTGCATCTATAAGGATGATCTTAGCAATTGTAGCTCATCTTGACTTGGAACTTTTCCAAATGGATGTCAAGACTGCTTTCCTCAACGGAGAGTTGGAGGAAGATATATACATGCTATAGCCTGAGGGATTCAGGTAGATGGACAGGAGGATAAAGTTTGTAAATTAAAGAAATCGCTTTATGGATTAAAGCAGTCTTCTAGACAATGGTATCTCAAATTTCATGATGTGGTTATTCAACTCGGGTTTGTGCCAAATAAGTTGGACAATTGTGTATATGTCATGAAGAGCGGGAGCAAGTATGCCATTTTATCCTTGTATGTGGATGATATTTTGCTCGCCGGGAATGACATGGAAATGTTGAATAACATCAAATCTGAGCTCAGTGGGAAATTTGAGATGAAGGACATGGGTGAGGCATCATATGTCCTTGGAATACATATCCTGAGGGATAGGAAGTCTAGAATGTTAAGTATTAATCAAGAAAAGTACTTGAGTTCAGTACTTAAAAAGATTTGGAATGCAGAATAGCAATCCGGCACCCACACCGTTAGTCCATGGTAAACGGTTGTGTAAAGAACAATGTCCTGGAGAAGGGCAAAGCGCGCTTAATGTTCCATATGCACAAGCAATTGGAAGCTTGATGTATGCTATGTACTAGGCCTGACATAGCATATGCAGTAAGCTTAGTCAGTAGATATAAAAGTAATCCTGGTCCAGCACATTGGGAAACTGTTAAGAGGATTATGAAATATCTAAAAGGTACTTTGCACCATAAACTAGTTTATCAAGCTGATATGCTTGAGATACTAGGGTACTCCGATGCTGACTTTGGAGGTGATAAAGATGATGGAAAGTCTACTTCGGGACACTTGTTCATCTTTGGTAGTGCTGCTGTTTCTTGGAGTAGCAAGAAACAAGGTTGTGTTGCAAGATGCACACAAGAAGTTGAGTACATTGCTGTTAGCATGGTTACTACTCACGCAGTCTGGATAAGACGATTTCTTAAAGATATGGATCTCAATTTGGTAGAAGGGCCAATTGAGATGTACTGTGATAATCAGGCAGCAATAAGTCTGATCAACAGTGGAGCGAATAGCTCTAAAGGAAAACATATAGAGATACAATATCATTACATTCGTGATATTGTACAGAAGGGGAAATAAAAGTGACTTATATTCCCACAAGTGATATGATTGCCGATCCTTTAACAAAGGGCATTGCGGCAGAAAATTCATCAAACATGTTGGTTTGATGGGACTTAGAAATATATAAGTCAAAGAAAATTTCATGAATAATGAAATTGTGATATATCCCATGAATAATGAGAGTGTATCGGAAAAGAATATTATTTAAAGGAATGTTATATATCTCATGGATAGTGGGAGTATATAAGAATGTGTTATACATCTCACAAACAGTGGGAGTGTATCAAGAACTTATCCGATATAATTGGCCAAGTGGGAGATGTTGGGATATGTCCAACTATCCCGGAACCAGATAATGACAAGCCAAATAATGAGATAACTCAAAGTAGTTGGAGATAATTAAGAGATAATTTCGGCATTATCTCTTGGGAGGCAGTTATGGGGCGGAGGTACAAATCTGAAGGGAGCCTCCTATATATACATGGGGTACTTACCATGTTGTGAACACATCGTGAACTTGATCTGCACCGGAGCCCCAAACCCCTCTTCCTCTCCGTCAGTTTCCTTCACATCACACCGAGATAATGAAATATATACATATATACTTATATATATATATATATATATATATATATATATATATATATATATATATATATATATATATATATATAAACATTGTCGTATATTGCTCAAATTTTCGTGGTGCATTTGAATATATTACATAACAAATATTCCTGCCGTTAGATTCTGTAAGTTAAATCCAATTATAGTTAGGCTACAAAATTGAAATGACTAAGCTACCTTTAACTTACAATCTCCTCATGCACACACCTCTACCTCCCCTCTCTCGTAATTTTTTTGTAAGGATATTGCTATCCTATTTAAAATTCTGTCCATATGTCGGTGGAATATTTGTTAGATTTTGACTGTCAAGGGATATAATCTATGCGTTTTCATCAAATTTTGAAGCATGATTAATAAAGTCAAAATTTTAATTACTATATTTCAGTATACATATGTATATTGGAGAGAGATAATACCACTCCTCTAATCTAAACCATAAAATTTAATTACTAAACAACAAGGCCTACACTGAAGCACTACGAACATTTGATCTGGCACTCAAGAGAACGGCCTCTTATCTCAACATTAAAAGTCAAAAGGAAAATTTGAGATTATGGTGAAATACTCTTGAGATAACTTCTCGACATGTGCTAAGATAAGAAGTTAACTCGACTTATGTTCTACCTGTCAATCCGACAAATATTTATTAGTTCGATAGAACCCTTGGCTCAATGAAAAAGTAGAGGTGGTTACTCCCATCAGAGATTCAGATGATCAGCAGATCTCTAACTAAAGAGCGGTTATCTGAAAGAAGCGGAATTTTAGAGGAGTACGTGGGGCACCCTTGATTGGAGTTATTATCCCCGTGAACTTCATGACAATGGAGTTTAAATCCCACAAAACTCAAGGGCTACTCCCATGACGAGGGTTTTAACTATCTCCCAATTTGTAAGAACTACCTAGGGAGGTCGCCTCATATCTTTAAAATCCAGTCTACCCAGAGAAACTCCATTGCTTAAGATAACAGGCTTTCTGCACTCAATCTAGTGAAGAGTGGTCTCAAACTCTCTCACCATCTAGTTTGAGTTCTTGCTCTTCCTGATTTAGATATTAGATGGTTATTTTTAGAAACCCCATCCCAAGGTCCTTAATCGTTTGTTCACTTTTGCAAATCCTTCTTTTGGTGAGTGAAGAGTGCCTTCTTATTTTTCAGATCTCAAAATTATCTAACAGTTTACATAAAGTTCGAGATATACCACCTTCATATTTTGAGAAAACTTGTTGGGCGGATGGACAACCTGCCCATCTCATTTGGCCAAGTTGTATTGCCGCAATGATCATTTTTGTCCTTGTCGGTGTTGCAACTCATCATTTTAGAACAAACTTCGTTTTACTGATCTTACAACTAGTAATTCTAAAACAAGAGATTACATCGTTTTAGAGTGAAAAAGTTGACTCCTAAATATATCCGGTTAGTATGATCTCACAGAATAAGTATCTCTTAAGAAGAGAGATAAGGATTGAATAATACCCATCACTAAATAAACAACTGTGGATACGTTTTCTTGCTTGGGCCGGAGCCAAGCGGGTCTACACTTGGAGGAAGGGAAGAAGACCGCCGGTAGCGGACGGATGTCTGCAAAACCAGAACGGAATCATGGGGGTCTGGTTGAAGAATCGGGGAGAACCCTCTGATGCCTAAGTCAGTGAACTGCCGGTGAGGCTTTGGAGAAGAAGGGTTCAGTGTTATGCAGGAGTGATGTGTCTTAAATTGCGTACCTCTGCACGGAGGCTTACCGGGGCCTTTTATATGCAGAAGTGCTGAGGGAAAGGGATGGAACGTCCCAGATCAATGCTGCAAAGGACGTACCTGTTAGCGTCCTCAGCGGGGAGGTTATGCGTTGAGGCATCCGTTGAGAAGTTCTGCAGTTAACGCACCACTTGATCGTGGGGCGCGTGTGATGTAGCCGTTATAACCGCTGCAAAGAGATGAAGGGCTGCTTGGATTCTCCTGGTTGGAAGGTACCGAGCAGGTAGTCTGCTCGGTGAGCCAGACCTGCTGTTCGGTAGTAGGGCTGTAAACGGATCCGGATAATATCCGGATCCGATTCGGATTCGTATCCGGTTAAGCGGATATTATCCGTTTAACACATATCCGACGGATCGGATTTCGGATATGGATAATATCCGGATAATAAACAAAGCGGACACGGAAATGAGTGATCCGCTCCGTTTAAGATCCGCTCCGAAACCAAATGAATGATGACTGTTAGATCTTAGATCTAATGGTCCATATATAATATATAAATATATAAAAAACCCTACCTTCGCCGCCCACTCACTACTCGGTCTCCCACTCCTGTAGGCGAGACCCCCATCGCCGCCGCGGCATCATCAGTTCATCACCCCCCAGCGGCATCGCCAGTGCGGTTGCACAGATGGACACAGTGGCGGCGTCGCGACCCGCAGGCCCTCCTTCGACTGCAACACTGCCGGCCGACGACCGGCGCTACCCCGCTCGCGATTCACGAAGATCCGTCCCCCCCCCCCCCCCCACCCCACCCGCCCGGGTATCCCTCCTCTCCGGATCTCTCTCTATCTCCCCACCGGTATCCCCCTCTCCTTCCCCGGCCGGTTCCTGCCTGGCCGCGTGTGTCGTGACCCCCCTCCCCCCTCCGGCAACACCCCCCTCCCCCCCTCCGGCAACACCCCTTCCCTGGTCTTCCCCCTCTGTCTGTCTGTCTGTCTCTCTCTTTCTCTCTCTAGATCTCTCTCTCCGGCACTACAGCAGCCCTCCCCCTCTGTCCCTCACTCCCTCTGTCTATCTCTCCCTGGATCTCTCTCTCCCCACTGGTGCTGGAGGAGGCTCCGGAAGCCCTCGCCCTGCTGGGCATTCCACCTCAGTCCCTCCCCCCCCTCGCTCCAGCACCGCAACAACCCTCCCCCCTCCCCACCTGATTTCTCTCTCTCTCTAACGTTGTGCCTATATTATAAACAGAGGCACGCTTTGTCCATTACAAGCAGAAAAAAGAAGAGGACGAGGAGACTGTGGCAGCACCCTGTGGCTAGTGCGTTGCCCGGCTGCTGCTCATCGTGAGGGGGGAGGTGAGGACCAGCTCCAGAGCTCCTCACTGCTGTAGCACTGCTCTTCCATTTGTCTTCTTCTCAAAAGTGAGAGAGTGCTTGATCCGAAAGAAAAGAACACAGAGTAGTCGTGTTCTATCAAACCTTCCTTTTATTTGTTTTTTTCATATGTCTCGTGCACTTGTTCTTTAATTTTTTAGTGAAAGATTGCCATCCAAGTTATATGCTTACATAATTTTCTTTATGTTCACCCCTCTGCTCACATGTACGATCCTTGTTGTATTATTTTTCTTCCATTTAATTTTTGGCAACTGTTTAAGTTTCTCTAGATTGTGTTTGCCCAATAAATGGGACATGTAATTTGAATGTGGGACATATAATTTATAAATATTTATGTATTATGTTGAAAATTTTAGTAGTTTCATAATAGTAATCAAATAGGAATTCATTTTTCATTTTATACATATATAGAATTTTATAGATTTTTTTTTCTATTTTTTAGATCACTTAATATTTGTTATCCAGTCTCATATTTTCGAAGCGGATAATATCCGTATTCGCTCCGTATCCAAACAATATCCGACTAATATATCCGCTCCGTATCCGAATTTTATTCGGAGCGGATACGAATTATCCGATTAGATATTCGGAGCGGACACGGAAAACTCATATCCACTCCGTATCCGCTCCGTTTACAGCCCTATTCGGTAGTCGAGCCCGCTGTTCGGTGCCTGGTGCCCGGAGGCACGGCTTGTGCAGACTGTGCCACAACGTGCTTCGAACAGGGTCTGTTCAGTAGGCCATGCTTGAACCGAACAGAATGAGAGGCGTTTGAGGATGTGCCCCCAGGGAGCTCGGTAGTGCTCGGACCTTACGGTCGCTTCCTAGAGTCCTTGGCATGATCTTTGAGGAGACGTGGCATCCTGTGGAGGGGCCATGTTTGCCTGGGGAGCCTCGACGAGGCCCTGATGGGCCGTGATGGGCCTGGGTGGCTAGAAGTGGCCACCACACTTGCCCCCCACGCTCTCAGTGGTTCGGGAACCAGAGCGATTGAGAGCGGCGACTTGCCCAGACGTCATATCTGCATTAAATGCTGTATCATCCTCGAAGATCCAAATGGATACATGTCGACGCTGTTTGGGGATTCCCCTCGAACACGGAGCTTTCATAATGAGCGCGGGGGTCGTGTCGAGCCACGGACACCGCGCGCTCCGCTCGAACAGTCACCAGCGATGTACTCGAGTAGCGACTTGGAGCGGGGGGGTGTAAATCACCGTTTTTGGTCCGCTTTGAATTTTGCACCCCTCCTTCCTTATAAGGGAAAGGAGGGGGGCGAAGGAGCGAGTCGGCCTTCCGCCGTCATGAAGAAGAGGCCGATGCTGCTCGATGAGGGCGTGGAGGCCGAAGACCAGCTCCGAGCTCGGAAGAAGAAGAAGCTGGTTCGTGCTGCCCCTCAACAGAGCGAGGAGGAGACCGAAGAAGAGGTCTATGAGGCATAGTTGCTATTGCACAAGAAGTGCAAGGCCGCTGGGACGGCCGAACAGGAAGCACCGCGGATGCCCTCTGCGGCCCGGCCCGAGGTCGCCCATAGAATGGCGAATGAGCTCAGGCTCATCGTGCTAAGCGGTGGGTCGGAGAGCTCCGTTGAGGAGCAGGAGGAAGTACCCACGCCACCGGGCCCAAACGAGGGCCGCGAAGAGGGAGTCGCTCGTACAGAGGTGTCGAGCACCGGAGGCGCCGAGCAGGATACTGCTAGCGACGCTGCAGAGACCTTTGCTCGAAGAGCGAGGGTAATGAAGAGACCCCTGTCGCGGGGGAGGGGACCTCTCCATGCCTCGAGGTGCAAGAGACCCCTGTTGTAGGGGAGGGGACCTCTCCTCGCTTCGAGGTGTCGGAGAGGGATGTTCCCGAGGAGACGACTGCTTCAGCCACGGGGGCCACTCCTACCGGAGAGACGCCGGCTTTGCCGAAGGAAGTTGCCGTGGCCCCGGTGCTGGAGAGGGATGTTCCCGAGGAGACGACTGCTTCAGCCACAGGGGCCACTCCTACCGGAGAGACGTCGGCTCTGCTGAAGGAAGTTGTCGTGGCCCCCCTGCCCCTACCAAAATGGTTGCGGTAGTGGAGACTTCAGCAACCACTTTGGTCCCCACAATGGTTGGAGAAGCCGCGCGAGGGGCTAAGGAGATGTCCCTGGCGACAAAGGGCCACGAGGAGATTGCTGATGCCGCTGCTGACACCGCTAGGAGAGCGGAGGTCTCCAACGAGTGACCAGATGTCACTGAGGAGGCCGTCAGTTCCAAGGAGGACCGGAGACCTCTCTCCGCAGTACTGAAGGGGAAGTCATCCGAGCTCCCCTCGCAGGCGATGCTGGAAGCCACGCTTGGAAGGCTTGGGAGTGATGCTTCGAGGCTTCTGCCTCCGTGTCCATCCGCATCCTACCTGGATAGGATGGCGCGGTGCCAAGACCTGAGCCCGAAAAAAACCTCTGAGCACTCCAGTACGGCCTATCGCCCAGGGCACCTCGCCGAACACGACGATGATAGCAACGTCGATGTGGGGGCGTTGGTGGATGGAATCGCGAGCTCAACGGCCGTATTGAAGAGGCTTGCCTTATGCGCCCAGCATCAGAGTCATCTGTGGGAGGCAGAGTCCGCCTTCTGCAACGACCTCGTGCAACAACATAAGGCTCGCGAAACCGAGCTGCTAGGTGAGGTGAGTAGCCTCAAGGATGCGCTCCAGACTTCCGAGCTCAATGTAGCTGTCGCGCGGGCGGAAAAGGAGGCGATCGCTCGCATTTTGGAGGATGCAGAGGAGTGAGTGGTGGCCAAGTACAAGGCGGGTCCGAGCTTCAAGGAAGACTTGGAGCAATTCGGAGCCCGCTGCTACAAAGTAGGTCTTGATGTCGGACAGGAGCTTGGGAAGAAGCTAGCAACAACGGAGTGGGCCCGAGCAGCCTTTGAGGCTGCAGTGGGGGAGTGCCGGCGCCACACAAATGATGCTCATCTGGACGGAGTACGCTTCGCCCAGTTCATTTCTGGACGGATGCCCTCCGTTGACGATGACGCCGGCTCCTCGGAGCAAGCCCCCTGATGTTCTTGCCACTTGCTTCTCTTGCTGGAGCGAGCTTGTAAAGAATCTGAATAGATCATTTTTTTTTTATGGATGACTTCGCTTTTTCTATCTCCTTACCTTGCAAGTGTTCTGTCCGAATCGGAATTCGTTGGTCGTTTAGAAGTGTTCGCAATTACCGCACAGGTTGTTATGAACTATGGGCGTTCTAGCCTGGGGTGCTTGCGGAACAACTTCATACTAGGAGATGTCGTTACATCCTTGTGAGCTAAAGATCTTGAGATAAGGATGTTTTGGACTTCGTCTCTAGCTGGCCAAAAGAACAGGTAGGAGAGAAGTAGGATGCCAAACAGAAGGCTTTTATAAATAGTAAGCCTTCAAGTTGGATACATGCCAGGTTCTGGGTATGACCCCGCCACTAGGAGTAGTTAGCTTGTAAGAGCCTTTTCCAAGAACCTGGGTGACCTGAAAAGGTCCTTCCTATTTGGGGGCGAGTTTGCCGGCTCCTCTTCGGGGATCCAATACCGAGCAACGACGAAGAACAAGGTCCCCTTCGAAGAAGCGCCTTTCCCGAACTCGGGAGTTATAATATTGCGCAAGTCGCTGTTGGTAGGAGACTAGTCTGATGCTGGCGTCACTTTGGCATTCGCCAAGTATGTCTAAGTTTTCCCTAAGTGCGCGATTATTGGCGGCCTCGTCGAAGTGAGTTGTCCGGAGAGTGGGGAGAGCCACTTCCAAAGGTACAACGGCCTCTGTGCCGTAGGCCAAATGAAAGGGGTCTCCCCAGTGGCTACCTGAGCAGTTGTTCGGTGGCACCACAACACATTAGGGAGCTCGTCAATCCACGAACTACCGGAAGCTTCGACCCTCGTGCGAATCCCGTACAACAACGTACGGTTGGCATTTTCGACCAGACCATTTGCCTGAGGATGTGCCACGGAGGTGAAGTGGTTGTAGATGCCAAGTTCGGCGCACTTCTGCTTGAAGAAGGTGCTATCGAACTGCTTCCCGTTGTCGGAGGTAATCACTCTTGAGACGCCAAACCTGCAGAGGATATTCTTCCAGACGAACTTCCGCACGGCTTGTTCGGTGATTGTGGTAACGGGTTCCGCTTCGACCCACTTGGTGAAGTAGTCGATGGTCACGAACAAGAACTTCTTCCGACCTTGGGCTTCTGGGAAGGGACCCAGGATATCAATTCCCCACCTGGCGAAAGGACGAGGCTCAAACAGGGTATGAAGTTGCTCGGCAGGTTGCTTAATGAGCTGCCCGAACTTCTGACATTCCGGGCACCTTCTGACAAAAGACATACAGTCCTTTTGCAGAGAGGGCCACCAGAACCTTGCTCGAATAATGCTGCGTGCCAGCGTTCTGCCCCCCAAGTGGCTTCCGCACAATCCCTCGTGAACCTCTTCGATAGCCGAAAGGGCCTCTTCAGGGCTGAGACACCGTAAGAGGGGTCTTGAAAGGGACCGTCGGCAAAGCTTGTCTTCAATGAGGGTGAAACGCTGAGAATGCAGTCTGATCTTCTGGGCTTCGCCCTGCTCGGGGGGAAGCTCACCTCGAAGTAGATAGGCCAAGAGAGGGTCCATCCAGTTCGAAACTGGAGGGTCGAACCCAATGGCTGCCACATCCACTTCGGTGCTCGGTGCGGCGAGTTCTTCGATGAATACGGAGCGAGAAGGGGAGATGTCACCTGAAGACGCCAACTTGGCAAGTGCATCGGCTCGCGCATTCTGCTCCCGTGGGACGTGTATGACTTCGAAGTA